>JBANSL010000014.1:28322344-28922344 GCA_037127255.1 Persicaria tinctoria
ACTCAAATCGACAAGTCTTTCTCCATATCGACTGAGATTCCACCAGAAGAGCCGAATTCCTCGATGTCGAGTAGCCTTACTCGAGATCGACCAAAACAGGAGCTTCTGACATCCGATTCTACGAAGGTAAGCCAAGGTATAGATCTTTCTTCTCCTATTTCCATTAAAGATTTATCTATACATGGGAGAGGTTTGCCTTGATATGTGCGATTATGTAGGATTTCCAATGATGATCCTAATAAGTATGAAGTTGGAGACAAAGTCTATGTCGCCAAATCAAAGGATCATTGGTTTCCCAACAAATTCAACAAGAAGAAGATGTGGCCCTTCATGGTGAACAAGATCCATTCAGGTGGACTGCAACTGATGGACAAGAATGGAGTCATGTTTGAAGCTCAAGCTACATGGGCCCTACAAATGCCACCTTGAGCTTAATGCAGAAAGTCGGCCTAGCGACTATAAAATCTAGAGCTTGTAAATAGACATTTAGTTTTTTTGGACTTTTGGACTTTGTTGCTTTTGTTTGTTTTTGGTTTTGAACCTTTAGTTTTTCTATTGTGGGTATTTCTCTTCTACATGTTTCGGGTCCATGGGGATAGAAGCAAGCTAAAATCGACCAGGACTACAGCATAGCACTCAATTTTTGGCATCCTGCACACCTGTCTAGTGAGTTTCTTTCTTTACCCTTGTTTTTCTATAGTGAGGACATTGTAATGTTTAAGTATGGGGTGGGGGAAGGGCTTACTTTATGCATATTTGACCATATTTGACATTATGTGTGCATATTTAAAGTTTATTTTTTGAATTGCTTATACATGGCTATTTTGGAATTCATTATTGATTGATGGGCTTATATGCATTTTTTTCAAAATTTATAAAAAATGACCCTTATTGAAAATTTTGATAAATGTCATGGAAGCTATATTGAACTCGACGATGCAAAATTGGATTCATTAGAGATATAGCATGAAATTGCCTAGTAAAGGGAAGTCACAATGAAATGCATATTTTCTTGAAAACCATGAAAGGAGGTAAAATTTGATGTTGCTTTTGACATATTGCATGATAAGAGGATGGAGGACTTTATATTTCCATATAATGCTCATATTGTTATATCCTAGCCTTTACCTATGCTTATGCATCACAAAAGCCATATTATTCCTTATTTCAATTATTGCTTCACATGATCTAAATATTGTCATTCTTTACTTTATTTCCTATCCGGGCATTATGTTGAGAATGATGTTACATTATGGAGATGTTATATGGTGTTTGTGTTGTTATTGTTATTTTTGGAGTTTGGTAGGAAATTGTTTGAAATATATGGAAAATTTAATGAGTGAAAGAAAATCCGATCACTTCAGGAGATAAAGGTAGATCGACCCTGCTTGCTGAGATAATAGTTCAGCGAGATGGGACACATTGTGAGGAGTCCAAATCACTAAGTATTCGGGGCCATTCATGACACCCATGTTTGCGACTCGCGAGAAAGCAGTGCTAAGGTTAGAGAGGTAAAAGCATTATTATTGATAAAAGCATTATGAAAGGTGATGATTCTTATGAAGAAGGAATGTGGTACGAAAAGTTTGAAAATACTCCATTTCCCCGGATCATTAGCACCACATTGCCAAAAAGTGCCCACCTTTAGCCTTTTACCAATCTACTCCTTATTGAGCTTAAATTAAAGTCCTCTTAATTATTAATGCTTTGTCATGAATGATTGTTTTTGCATAACCCTCCTTTTGTGAGTAGATGTTGCTTTTTATTGCACATGCATGAATTTGTGACACTAATACCTTTTCGAGGATGGTAATTGATTGTAGGGTTATATGGCAATGAATCTAAGATGTTGAGAGTTTTGATTTCTTCCCCTGAATGGCAATTAAAAGTATTGCTTGAGGACAAGTAAGCTTAAGTATGGGGTGTTTGATGTGAGCCTAATTTTCCATGTTTTATAGTTATTTTTATATCGATTTCTGCATGCATTTCATACATTTGGGCTAGAATAGTACAGAATCTATGTAGTTTATACTTATTTGTCAAATTATGGAATCTACACCAGTTTTTGTTTAATTTCGCAGAAATCGAAGCAATTTACAGCAGTTCTGAGAAAGGAAGGAAAGCTCGAAGTCAACTACAGAAGTCCGAGGTCAAGAAGCAGCGAAACCAGGACAAATCAAGCTGGAAGCAAGAAAATCAACTCGACACAATCTGGTCGATATCCAGCAAGCTTAGTCGATATCGAGTCATCTAGTCGATTTCCACCAAAGTTGACAAAAATCGAGTTGAGCTGAGAAAGTTGGTCGATATCGACTTCCTTTAATCGATATCGAATTGGCCATATCGAGTCAATACCCAGAAGTTGACTCGAGAACCTAGGAGCTGGAAGACAGAAGTCGATGTCGAGTAAGTTAACTCGATATCGAGGAAAAATCAAAGTCGACATGCATCCTGAAGCCGAGATCGACGAAGAAGTTGAAGACGGACCAAACCTTGGTCGATATCGAGGAAACTACTCGATATCGAGTAACACCCAGAAGCTGAAGTCGAGAAGTCTGAATTCTTGTTAAGATTCTATCCCGAATCCGATGGAGATATTTTCGAGACCAAATTCCATCAAGATCTATCAAGTGCTGTCAAGAGGAGAAGATATTTACCTATATTAGATATAATTTCCTAGTTGATTTAATTATTTATTTCCGTGTTTTAATCTTTAGATAAAAGATAAATAGATATAGATATAGATAGATTATTCTTTCCTAGATTAGCTAGGGAATGAATACTATAAATACGGCATTAGGGGGTTGGATTTGATTCATTCAATCGTCCAAGCTACAAGCCAATAGAGAGAAAAGTCGAGTGGAAGAGTAGAGAGCTTAGGCCGAGAGCAAGTTGGAGTTGTCAAGAGACGTTTTGGCTTCGATCGGTTGTAAGTTTTATTTAGTTTGTTTAATGCAATTTATTTTCTTGAAATCTTTGATGAGTTTATTCATGATGAAGAGCGAGTAGTCTACCCACTTCTAGGGTCAGGGTGAGTCCGACGGTAGCCATGTGAGGTGATGCGGTAAATGTTTGAGCTTTTTATGCAATTCGTCTTCTATCCCTGAAAGCATGATTCTTTTGCGAAAGTTGAAGGTGATCCTTGTTTGTGTTATTGAAGCGAAAGTGATCTTAATACAACTTGGATTAATTATGTGAAAAGGGTTAGTAACAATTAGGGTTTATGCGAAAGCTTCTATATTCCTATTTGTTAATAACGAAAGTTATTTGATGAAAAGCATGATCTTTTATGCCTTTATGTATTATTTTGCATGGTTATCGTTATGGTGTTGAAACCCTGATCTTGAAAGTCTTTAGTTTATTTATTTATTTCATCGAAAGTCGTGTTTTGTGTTACGAAAAGTTGCAATTTAAGTTTCTGAGTTACTCGATCTCGGGGAAATTTGGTTAACGTTGAGGACTTTTGTCGATGTCGAGTTAAATTGGTCGAAATCGAGTTGCTTTGTTTGGTTTTGGTTTCTGTCAGTCGATTTCGTGCACTGCTGGTCGATTTGCTTAGTCAATATCGAGTAACGCTGGTCAATATCGACTAGTTTCTGTGCTTTGCTTTCTTTTCCACTTTTCTCCGTTATTTCTGTCTGTCTGTGAGATTCCTCCGCTACCTGAGATCCGCTGACGTGCAAGTCTCGATTTGGTTTGCTTTACTTTAAGGGACGGAATCTGGTTTGCTTTACTTTATTTATATTTTGAATTGCAAGTCTCGATTTCCTCCTACAACAGGGATCAAATCAGCAAAATATTAAGAGCTCTCGGCTATAAGAAGAGAAGTAGAGAACGATCAACATACACCTTTTACCAAGCCTTCTGTGCGAATCAAGAGCTCTCAAGTCTTCCAACGCCTTTGCTGATTTACTTTGCTTTCTTTCTCTCCCTTCTGTATTCGTTTTATTACTTTTGAGAGTTAGGAAGTTTTGAGCTTCATAGTATAAGTTAATCCCTGTTATATTAATAGTATCATATACTCAAACGTATCACACTTCAGTGTGGCAAAGGGGACTTTAATTTCTCTGTATCTTGGGTTGACTAGATAGAAGCGAGGTAGGCTTCGGGTTATAGAAGAGAGGAAGTTCTTCTAGGTTATATCTAGGACTCATAAGGAAAGAGGAATAAAAGTTGTTGAATCCTATAGGTTGGATAACCCTAGGCGGGGATGTAGGCTGGTTAAGAGTCGAACCTCGTTAACAAGTCTTGTGTTATTTATTTCTT
Organism: Persicaria tinctoria; assembly: GCA_037127255.1. Taxonomy (NCBI): domain Eukaryota; kingdom Viridiplantae; phylum Streptophyta; class Magnoliopsida; order Caryophyllales; family Polygonaceae; genus Persicaria; species Persicaria tinctoria. The sequence continues at coordinate 28,326,611 of JBANSL010000014.1, forward strand.
TGTTAAGTTTCTAAGGTCTGATTAAATTGCAGATTTCACAAGGCAAGGAAAGTTATGTTCAAGACCTTGAGATTGAGTTCAAGGTCTTGAGATTCGGTTTCCAACTCTTGAAGTTGCTTGTTCTAAAGGACTTTGCGAAAAGCGCTCATACTCTATTCAACCCCCCTTCTAGAGTATTTGTCTATTATTATTAATTACTTTAAGTACTCGATTCTTCGACAGAGTTCGTGATTTGACATTCCAATGGATCGATCATCTCTTTTGGAAGCTTTCGTTGTGACTCTGCCTTCTCCTTAGCTAGTGAAGCTTTGGCTCTTCATTTTGGCCTTATGGCTACGAATGATCTTGGTCTTCGGCGCATCGAAATTGAAGAAGACAATCTTGCAATTATCAACTCAATCAACGACAAGTGAAAATGCTCGTGGAAGATAGAGATTATCATTTCGGACGTCTTTCAACTCCTCAAGTTGTTGGAATGATCGTCTTATATTCACGTCTTTCGCGAAGTCAATCAGGTAGCTGAGAAGGTGGTTCAGATGCGTCACGCGATGAATCACGATGCTCTCCTGACACACCTGGATTTCTTTTTATTTATTCGAAGAGATGCTATTGGTTGATAAGAAGGGTCGGACAATTTCCAAAATCTTACCTTGATTAAAAAAAAAATTCCCTAAAGTCATCCCAACACCTCCAATTTGGCACCAAAGCAGGACGGTGTGCCCTGACGTGGAAAATTAGAAACACGTCAGCAATGACATGTATGCGGTTAATTCTAACAGTAGAAATCCCGTTTGTTGACTCACACAGACAGACACAGCAGCAGCTTGGGTTGGGTTGGGGGTTGAGAAATAAGAGCTCGTTCTGGTTGGGGAGGGGTCATCCATCTCGTTCTCATCTACCTGGACTATGAATTATGATACGAGACGACGGAAACTGGAGGGAAATTGCTGTTAAATAGCGTGATTTGACTTTTCAATCCCGGACGCCTCCCTCTGCCCTCTTTTCAATTATTTGATGTCACCACCTCCACTCCCCCAACTCCCCACCACCACCACCTCAATTCCCTCCCTCCCACTGTACATTCAGAATTTACCCAAATCTACGCATCAACAAACCCAAGCCATCCGTTTTTTCAATGATTCCCACTTCCAATCCATAACCTTTTTTGACTGTGCCTTCTAAAAAAGACTAAAAAAGATCGAATCTTTATCTCCTCGGATGAACTTGCCGGAGACCTCTTCCGGCGGCGGCGGCAGTACTCCGCCTGGCAGGAGAGGGGTTCAGCTCCAGGGCCCACGCCCCTCCCCTCTCAGCATCAATAAAGAATCCCGCAAGATCGGAAAGACAGCAACGGCCTCCAAGCCTCCGCTGCCTGTGCCGCCTGGCCGACCACCCCGAGTCCCGGAGACGGATAACCGGGAGCCAGTTGTCATCTACGCCGTCTCCCCGAAACCGATACACATCGACGCCTCCGATTTCAAGTCTCTGGTTCAGCGGTTGACCGGGCGGGCTTCGTCAACGCCAGCGTCCTCCTCCACGGCGGATGAATTTGCGGCCGGAGGGCCCATCTCGCCCGCGGCGAGGATTGCGACGATGGAGAGGTTCAGCCCGACGGGGAGAGAGAATGAGAGGGAGAGGGAGAGGTCAGCGGTGAAAAATGAACTGGAGCTCATGAATATGTTGGATTGGGAGGCGGGAATGTTGGATCTAGGTCAGATTCCGGGGATTTTATCGCCTGCGCCGGCCAATTTGCCGGCGTTACCGGCCGCGATTTTCTCCCCGGTGGTGGATTCGCAAGCCCTTTTCGGATTCCAGGATAATCTGATGAGCCCTTTCATGCCCGGGAACTGCTTCCTGCCAAGCCCTAGCTCAACTTCCTCTTCGCTGTTCCCAGGTGCCATCAATTTCTCTCCCACTCCCTCCCCTGTTTTCGATTTCTCAACCATCTTTGATTCTTTCTGAAGATGATAAAAATTAGACTGGTTTGTTGAATAGAGAAACTGACTTGAGATTAGAGGAATTGTTCATTCTTGTCTTGTAAGAGAGTATAAAGGGAATCATCAGTCCAATCGGATTACTTCTGTTTTTGTGTTTGGAGTTCTATCAGATTTGTAGATGTTTGATTCTTGATCTTGTGGACAGTTTGTTGAAAATTAGAACATGCCCTTCTGCATCACATCGAGAAAATTAAGATCAAGTAAGAGCTAGTGGTGTAAGTGGTGACTTTCACTAGTACATAAACTTTGACTTGTATACAATTTTTACATGATAGATCCAAAGAAAGTACTGTAATGTAATTGATTGAATGGAGGCAAAAACCAAAAGGGATTTTTTTGGTCGGAAGCACTGAACTGTCATACTGTTCTGTGTAAGGAATTTTTACCAAAGCAAATTTGGTGGATTATTAATTCGATAGTTGATTTGATGTTGTATATGATTTCTTCATTTTCTACTCAGCTTCTTTCTTTCCTTTCGCCCAAAAACCAAATGGAGTTAACAATAATGAATGAAAGCTGGGCTACAGCAAAAGACCTTAGTTCAAGTGTTTAACAATCTTCTTATAAGAAAGGTTGCGATAGGCTTATTTGACAATCTACGATGTGGGAAACAATGGCTTTAATATGCCATGGTATACTACTGGCAATATCTTAATGATAACTCTGCGGTGATCTGGGAGAACAGATACTCTAAGGGCCTAAAGCAAGACGATTAGGAACTACCGTAATTCCATCTCGTTACGCATCATGAAGAGAGATGAGCGCTATATTAGATTCCCATCCTCAGGTTCCATGCCTATTGCCTAAGCTAACAAATTCAGATCCCAAGTGTTGGATTTTCTATTTTCTTCTTTTAGAAAACTTCTTGATTCTAATCCATCTCCCCAATGAAGATGCTCTATATAAATGCTTACCCAATGCATCTCTTGTCAATTCTGCAAAGTTTGCATATGATTGAGGCTCCATCCTCAATCATTTTTAACTTGAAAATAGGATGTTTTTTAATTTCAAAAACATCAACCAAACACAGGAATTTCTCCTATTTCTTGGGAAATTCTACTTCCTGGGTTTTTAAGTTGCCAACCAAACGAGCTCTAATTTGTGAGCAAATCAAAGCCATTGGATGATGAAGATTGGATGGATAAGATTAATCTGAAATTTAAATCAAATTTAAATTAATTAGGGTGGGTCCCATTTCAATTTATGGTTCACTCTCTTTATAGAGAGAGAGACTTACACTCTCCGGAATAAATTTTAAATTAGTATAGCAATTATTCGTATATAATCTCCCATTTATTCATAAGAAATTGAAATATTATTATTTATAACATGATATATACGTAGTATTCAATTTTAAAAGTTAGTTAGATGAATGTAAACCATTATTCGTATATAACCTCATCATTATTCGTATATAACCCATGTTTATTCATAGGAAATCGAAATATTATTCATTTATAATACGACCTTAATTTATCACATTATTATTCGTACATATGAACAAAATTGTTCATCTAGACGAATAAAACCAGTACTCCAAATGAATAAATTAAATTAAATATTAGAAACATGTGCATATTATTCCATCTACATATACACATATACAAATGAATAATTGATGACATAAATACGAATAATCTCTCAATTCACTCGTAAATGAAACCTCAAATCATCTATACGACTGAATAATATCTCATATACAAACGAATAATCTCTAATTCTACTAATAAAAATACAATTATCAAATCCGAGACGATTTAATCTAGGATTAAATCCAAAAAATAGCATACGAATTGACGAAAAAGACACGAAATTAACCTTAGAAACAAAGTTGAGTCGTCGAAAGTGATGGATCTTATTCGTTTGGGCCCTTTTCACTTCATCTTCTTCTTTTGATTTCACACTTTCGATGAGATTTTTCATTTTGAATTCGATATTGGTTATGGGGATCGAGAGGGCTATCGAGATTGAGAGGGTAAGAGGGAGACTATCGAGGTTGATAGGGTTGTGGAGAGTGTAGAAGAGGGTTGCAGGCCGGCAGAGGAGGAGAATGGAGAGGATGGAGCGTTTATTTTAACGTGGTTAATTAGGGTTTTGTGGGTCCCTTCTAATATTAATAAAAATTGATTAAAATCTGAAGTGAATCTTGTCCATCCATTTTTAAGCATCCAAAGGTTTAAAACTGCTCACAAATTACATAATAAGTCTTGCTTAGATAGGATCTATCCTCACACCTCTTATGGTGTGAACTTTGAACAAATTAATTATTGATTATTCATACGTGTTTATAGTTTTTTCATATGAAAATTATTCGTATGTTTTAACGGGACTATTACTTATTCGTATAAGTTATTATGTACGAATAATCAGGTTGTTACATATGAATAATTCCTCCAAAATTCACCACCTAACTCCTCACCAGAATCATAGCACCTCCCCATTCTCCTCCCTTTCACAATGAATCAGAATTTCCACTTTTGGTTCCGAAACTTGGGCATGCATGCGTTACTTGAAAGAAATCCTCATCAAGGGTTGACAACAAATCCACAGAATCATAGAACACCTAATCTGTCATCTGTCTCACGTGTAGAAATAACCAACAGTTGATTCAAGTCCTGAAACTAAGCATCAACCCACTTGACTTGTTGATATAGCCACTTCAACAAATGATATCCCTGGCCACCTTAACCGGAATAACCGCTTAACCTAATATGTCGAGCTCCATCAGCAGGTTGCACAAAGGACACGAGTTCTTGTGCAACAGCAACTGGTTCATCCAATTCATAATGATACAGATGCTCATGCTCCCCGACTCACAGTCGAGTTTGACTAACACATCAGGTTAATTAATCAATCAGGAAATCACACAGAGCTATTCATTAGATAAATTCTCTTTTCAAGGCTGAAACATGCAAAGGCAGACCCACCCACCGGGCAAATACAGCAGAAGCTATCTTCGTTAATCCATGATTAGGAGTTACAATATATATTGATGGAAGGAGATAAACAAATGGCATCCCATGGACAAATGGTTGATCTAAAAGACAATGATGGAGTTGAAGAAGATAGCGAAGGAGATGAAGATTACTCAGATGAGGAGGAGAAGGTAGACGACTCGCCTTTATTTAAATAAAATTTTGAGAGGGAGAAGTTTTGGAAGCTGTTTAGCTGCTTAGCTGAATGTGTTAAAGACACTTCTGATTGCACAAAGGGCATTTGTTCTTGTGCATCAGCCACTCTTTTACGCATACACCGTCCAACTTCCCTTTGCATAACTCCATCATTGAGGCACTGCACATTACATTAATCGGGAAACCACGCAAACGTATTCATTAGAAAAAGAATCATTGGTTTTATGGCATGAGTACAGATGATATAGGTAGACCACTCACTTGGCAAATAAATGCAGTAGAATGACATCCTTAGCAAAGCCATTTTGCATTTGATTCTATTTTGGATTCCATATCAACATAAAAAAGGGTCCAATTTGTCTTCTTTTTGTGGAATTTGATTCTATTTTGTTGTTACTATTGGTGTTGTCGGTGGAATTGGAGAAAGGAGAATCACATATAGAAACAGTGCAAAGTATACACACAATTCATTGACAAGATTCAGTTGCATCAACGATGCTTGTAGTCGATGATGAATGAAATGACCAAGTTTTTCAATTTCAATAATTCCAAGTAAAATGAAATGGATATATAAATACCTGAATTTGTACAAATTACTACTGATGGATCATAAGCTGTAATATACGGAGTACTTACTAATTAATGTCAGGTTAATTAATAAGAAGAGTACTAAGTCTTTTTGTGTGAGATACTCCTCAATTGTAACCAAAAACAAAAGATAAAAGAGTAATTATGTTGTTTAATACAGTACTGCATCTAAATTCTAAACTATCTAAACTAGCTAGGCATACAATAAGTTAATCAACTCAACACCTAACAGACTACTATTTTCTAATAGCAAATTAAGCAGAAAATAAATTTAAAAAAAAATCAGCATAAGGAAATTTTACCTGAACAATTTGGTAGATTATCAATTCGATAGCTGATTCCTGCAGTAGATGATTCCTTCATCAACATCATCCTCCATTTCTTTAAGGGACGTAGGAGAATAAGATGATGAGATGAGATAGGTTTAACAATCTTAGGTTCTTATAAGAAATGATGCGATAGGTTTATTTGACAAGTATACGATGTGGGAAACGAGACCTTTAATATGGTATATATGGTAGCAATATCTTGATGATAACTCGACAACGATGTGGGAGAACAAACACTCTCAACGATGAATGGTTTCCATATCGTGACAGCTTCTACGCCTAGCCCAGGAATGGTAGGAACTGCCATACTTCCATCGGCAATCCTTAACGTACTGTCATTTTTTCCATCACCCTTTTGAGCTTTGTAGGTATATAGCATTCAATCTACGTAGAAATAGCACGAATTTGAAATTGCTTTAGAGGGGTAAACAACGACAATCGATCATTTATGCTCGGATGAGTGCTAGTAGGCATCATGAAAGAGAGACTCCCTAAGGAATGGCACAGCAATAAGTGCCACAAAGAGCACTATCGAACAAAGGTATCCAATATCACTACAACAAATATGATTTTGGGTGACAAAAACTAGGTGACAAACAAATTTTATCCGTGACAAAACTCTACTTGGTCGCCCAAAACTAGTTTTCTGTGACGAAATATTAAAATTGTCGCCCAAAATTAAACTAGGACTGCTAAAGATAGTGCTGTATTTAGTCGCCCTTTCTTCCGGTGACAAGCAAATTTTGTGGCCCAAAATGTTATTTGTATCGTGACCCAAATTGTTTTTTTTTAATCGTGGCCCAAAATATATACTCCCTCCAATCGAAAATAAACGATGTTTCTCCCTCCAATAAAAAATAAACGATGTTTGACTTTTGTGCACGTAGTTTTAGAAGATAAAAATATACAAAATCTTATTCATTTTAATTACTACTAATATTTTTCACAATTTAATACTTATTACTAATAAATACTATATCCGTCTCAAAATACTTGTCGTTTTACTTTTTGACACGTTTTTTAAGAAGCTAAAAACTCTATAAAATATTAATTTTTTTCTTAATTTTATAGACAATTGTATTAAGTATGAAATTATTTTTTAATTAATAAAAACATTGCTATTTTATTTTATCGTTCTTAAAAAAAACGTGCAAAAAGTAAAATGACAAGTATTTTGAGACGGATGGAGTATTAGAGCATGAGCAACCATGGGTTTTAGCAATCTTAAGGTTGCTAACAGGTAAGCCCATGGTTGTGGCATTTACCTTAAGGTAAGAGGCGGGAAGGGGTTACCTTGATAGAGAGAGGTAACCTCTTCCCTTTTCTAATTTTTTTTTTATGATAAAGTAGGTTAATATATTTTACATTTAGATTTATTAGTTGTAATATGATTTAAAATGAAATAAAAATATATTTATATTTCATTATTTTTTAAAATAAAATATCTCATTCGTTTAATTTTATTTTTTTCTATAATTTGAGCCCAATTTTATCCTATATATAACCCCATCTTGATCTATTGTAGTTGCACCTATTTTCTTAACCATGGATCACAATAATCAAAATACTCCACCCATTCTAAATATGTCTTTTGATCCAATCTTCTAAAAAATCCTCAATTTCAAGTGATGTTGCAAATGTTTAACAATTCTTCAACACTCGAATATCCAAATTATACCCCACATAATCCTACCAATGTGTACAATCCTTTTTTTTTCCAAACCAACAACATTTTGAGCGTTCTCCGGGTGCTCAAGGGAGTGCCACTCGAAGTCCAACCGAAGATGCAAGGCAAGTCCATCAAGTACAAGAGAACGAAGAAGTTGTTGTTCACAATAAAATATGTTAATAACTTTTTTTTATTTTAATCTACATATAATAAAATATATTTATATTAACTACTTGCTATTTTTATTTATTTATAACATTATAAATAAAAATAATTCACAATAATATATGATGATACACATATAATGAAGGGAAAGATATAAGGAAAAGAAAAAGTGAAAATAAATTTGAAAAGAGGTAAATGAGATTTCCCATGGTTGTAGAGGAAAACTAATAGAAAGAGGTAGAAAAAGTGAAAATTATTTTAAACAAAAAAATAAATAAGTTGTAAAATTGTGACATGAAGATGGAAAAAAAAAAGAGAAAGAAGTTTCCAATGGTTGCGGATGGTCTTAAACTATGAATAAATAGTTAAAATAAATAAGAAATTTTATAGACGACGCCATCTCCATATTCGTCAAATCCATTCCTGCTGCTTCTCCTTCTCTAACTACTGCTCTATTACTGTCGGAGAACCTCTCTTTGCATCTCCTTCTCCGACTGAACCCTCTTCTTCAACGTCCTTCTCCCCTACTGGCTCCCAGTCTCCTTCACATTCTCCGTGAACATGGCACAACCTTCACTCCAAAGGAACGCAACTTGTTCGTCAATCCTTAGCTATGTCCCAGGCCCATGGAAAGCTCGGAGTTCTCCCAATCAGCGCCAAAGGCCTTTAAGACTCCGATTTTCTTTGTAATTTCTCTCTTTCCTCATTTCTTCGTTGTTCAATAATTTTTTCCACTTTCGATTCCTCTTCATACCATAGATCGATTCATTAGAGGCCCATCTTATGTTTCCATCTCATTGATGTATCATTTGATTTCAGAATTAATAATTTTACACCTTCACTTGTGATACTTAGGGTTCTTGATATGCACAATTATCGGTGGATGAAGCTGGCGATTTTGATGTGCGAAATTAACAGTGACAGATCCGACAAAGGAAGGTGAATTGATGTTTAATTCTTGAAGTGAGATTACCTCTGTTTGATTCCCTCGATCTTTCAATTTTGTAAAATTCAGCATGATTAATTGCATGTAAGTTGACCAGTGATACTATTTATGTGAATTTTTTTTACGGAAATTTCGCGAGGTACCCCTGTGGTATAGCAATTTTCACCGGGTATACAAAAGTTTGACAAATTTCCTGTGGTACCCCTGAGGTTTGGGTAGATTACGCCTCGTGCCCTAAAAGAGTTAAATTTAACAGAGAAAAATGTCTCCGTTAGATTTGAATTAAAAAAATTTCATGTGGTACCCCTGAGTTTTCACCTGCATGAAGAACTACAAGTATATGCAATGGTGAACGTAATGTCAAGAAGTAATGGACACTTAAACTTCTAAATGGCTCATAATTGCTTTTTTATATTTGTTATGTGTTTTCTTGGAGCATCTAAAGTGGTTGTTACATGTTGAACCAGCATCGCACTCTTGGAGCTCAACCCTTTATTTGTTCATAGTCATTCAGTTACCTTAGTCTATGTGGATTGATAATTTGAAACTGAAACTTTAACTACCTAACTGCTGGTGCATTTGAAGGATAATTTTCATGTGGCAAATGTAGGTAAAGTTGTTTAAAGTTAGTTTTTAAGGATAACTATAGTCCATTCAGTGACAAGAAGCTGTTAAAAGGTAGTTTTTTTTTATTGTATTCCATTGCACTATTTGTGGAGGTTTGTTTGCTGCTAGTTTACCTCTTGGAGGTGATGTTGTTCAAAATAACACAACTAAGCCAAGGAAAGAAATATGATCAGGTTGATCTTGGAGGTGTAGTTTTTGGCCTGTTATTTTGTTGCTCTCTACAATGTTGTGTTAAAATAAGCTTTAGTTAAGCTACCCGCATTTGTCTATTTTGTGCATTTATAGGAACTCAACTGATTTTCCTCTCCACCCTTGCGAACACTTCTTGACAGTTGCAGTTATTCAACAGATCCATCAACTCTTAAAAATCACCATTGTGAGTATCTGCACTAAGCCATTTGTCAAATTCAGTAAGTTTTTGAGATTGTTGTTGGCTAGTTTCATAGCTAGTCATATACTGTTGCTGGTTGTTTGCTGGTCAATTTAGGAGCTTTTCTATCACGTTTTGGAGATGTCTAATTTTAGTCTCTAATTCTATCTTACGAAGCCTATTAGCTCAAATGGTAGAGCGATGTGTTTAGACACAAAGATGTGGGTTCAAATCACATAGGCTATCTTGATATTAAGTTATATATTGTAGGTCAACCAATGATCATAAACTTGTTAGAATAAGCTCCTTTTTTAAATATGAGCTGTGATAAATATATAGCAACCCATGATCATAAACTTGGTTTCATCAGCCTTATCACCACAACTTCATCATTGTTAATGGTTTATTAACCCTCAACAAGGGATTTGAGGACTTGATTGCATGAGTTTTGCTTGGTTTTTGCCTTCTATTTGTCTGCCTCTGATCCGAACTCATTTAAGTCCTTCAAGGACGTGATGAAAGAGGACCCTACACCTATTTTAGCCCTGGTTGATAGGTCTAAATTTCACAAAACAAATTCCATTTATTTTGTATCGTAGTCCAGCAAGTTTGGTGTGCTTGTGGCTCTGAATCTAGTTAATTCCCAATCTTGTTTCCTTTGGTGCGTTACTGCATTTTGGGTTGCATCAGTTCACTGGAGTTGTATCTCCTCCATATGACAGTGTCGGGTGCTATGGGTCATCCGTTGTATTACCACTTGCAACTACTGCGTGAATAAATGTTCTATTATTCAGTTTTATTTGCAGCTTACTATGCTGTCATTACTCATTACTCTAGGTTTGATCTTCTACTATTCATAAATGATTTGAAGCACATTTTTTACCGCAACTCTAATGAAGATTAAAGAACATTTTTATGGTAAGATACTAATGAAAATCTACATATATAAAAATTAAAGCATTTGCATCAATTGTTATGCAAACTCTACATAACTAAAGATAGCCTTTACGGGATTTGAACCCGTATCTTTGTGCGTGAGCAAATTGCTCTACCATTTGAGCTAATAGGCTTAAAATCACATTTATTGTTGCAACTTGGTTTCGAACCTCTTAAAACCAAATGAAATGGATGAAGCATTATCTAATGGCATACGAACAACTGATAACATGACATTAGAAGCTTTTAATCATTTGTTGGGTAGCTCTCTCTATATATAAATAAAAGGAGGATGGATATGCAGATGGAGGGGCTTTAATGTAAACAAATAGAATGAAATGGAAAAGAAAGCAAAGCTGGGGAGCACCCTCTACCTACCTTTATGGTACTTTTACAAATCCAAATTGCAAGCCCTGGTATCCTCTACCTGCCTCGGGAGTAAATATGGTTGACGCACCGGAAACAAACTGCAGTGCATCATATGATGAGTGGTCAGGATCTGCATAGACTTCTGTAACAGATACAAAACAACAATATTAACCTGTTAGAAGAAATGAGAAATATCATACCACAATGTGATCAAGCTGGACATGGTCACATATGACCAACTGACAATAACGATGTTACCTCCTTTGAACTTCGTTTGCTGAGTAAACGCTCTCACCTGAATCAGGAAATGACAGAAACTGCATGAGTTATTGGCTTGGGTAACGTTTTACAACTTTAGACATTCACAAAGAAAAAGAAAAAGCCATCAATATGAAACAGAAAACAAACACAAAGTATAGCATATCTAGATACTGCCAAAACCATTTGACAGCAACTTCAAGCTGTATAGCATTGGTAGGAGAAATTTTTAGTATAATCCACCTGATCAATGCTTCCTGGCCCAATCAAAACTAGTGCAACACCAGCTGCATCAATTTGTTCCTGCAAAAGTAAAATTGAACACAGGTACAGCGATTAATCAACACATACAAAGAACTAGACTCAAGTAACAATTGAGGAGGTACTAGACCTACACAATAAACTCAAGTGAAACACCAGCTGCATTCATTTGTTTCTGCATTCAAAGCTTGTAATTGATGCTGCCTTTTAATTGATTACCTACAAGAAACTCAACTATGTTTATCATAAACTTTTTTAAATGGTATACAATTATCAGCTAAAACTCTATTCAAGAACTTGCATAAGCTCATCATATTTCGAGCATTATAACAAGAGCATAAACAACGCCAAATCTCAAATCAAATGCAACTTTGAATCTTGAAATTGGGTGTAAACCCCCAATGCCACATCACAAGAAAACCCCCCATTTCAAATTGACTTCATCAATTTGACATAACAAGAAAACCCCTAATTTCAAACTGGCTACAACAATTTCAACTCAAACCCTAAATTTCAATAAATGGAAAAATGCCAAGCACTAACCTCATATCACCTTCGCCTCCACCTCCGGTCGCCGGCCTAGACACCAGGTCACCATTGGCTTTGCTCTCAGTCACGGGGTTCGGTGTATGGCTTCTCCTCCCTCAATCGCCGCCTCCATCTCCACAAGTCGCAACGCCCGAACACTGAACTATAGATGTCTTTAGCAGCCTCACTGCACCCTCAATCATCACTGGTCGTTTGCCCTATCGTCGGCCTTCTCCCTATCGACTCTCGGTTCGCTTCCTCGTTCTCCCTATCGAGTCTCAGTCCGCATCTTCATTCTCCCGTTATGTCTTTCTTTCTTTTCTTTTGTTTTTTAATTCAAAGTAACGGAAGTGTTAAAACTAACCCTTGAAGGGCACGAGACAAAATAACTCTAAATGTGAGGGGTACCACACGAAATTTGTCAAACTTTTGTATACCCGGCGAAAATTGTCATATCACGAGGTTACCTCGCGAAATTTCCCTTTTTTTTATTATCAATTATTGCTTTGATTTTCAGTTTTCATGTATCCTGGTTTTATGAACAAATTAGTAAAGCTCCCTGTAATTGAAGATGATGCTATTAATGGACGTGTATGTTTTGATCTTTTAGAATGTTCTGTACTGATAAAACTCAAGTGGAGATTATCGAAGCACTTCATGATGCCTATTCCGAGTTACACACTCTGAAGGAGCAGGTATGGCCAAAATTAAATGTCTTCGTTTAAGATTCAAATGTAGTGGCTACCATTTGTTGGAAAAGAAATGTTGTTAATTCATGGTTGTTTTTGAATGCTGGATGGAAAGGTATCTGCTTTGCTGCTTTATCCACTACTGGGATGAGTGAAGGTACTTCTGAGTATTGAGGTTTTGGAGGATGAGAAAGCTTTGCAGTCTTATGCATGGCCTGATAAAAAGGTTAAGACTCGTCTTTTGATTTTACCATCCACAACTTTAATACATATTTAGAGTTTCTTTGTGAATGATTATGTGCTATTCAGTATGCAAGGACAGATATTTGCAATGTTGTTTGATACTAGTTCATATTGATAGCACTTGCAATTATTTGATAAAAGGGATAGCAATTTTCCGTCCTCCTTTGATTGAGAAATAATAGTGCATGTAATTTAGGGATAAGATGATGCAGTGGATGTCTTTAAAATGTTTTTGTATTATAAGCTTATAGGTTATGTCTTGGAATCTTGATTAATTTACAATTTCAGTAAAGACCTTGTCTATAAAGGGGTTGAGATGCCTTTTGTTTCTGTATGTGTCTTTTTCAGTTTTATGAGTTCCTTTAGATCACTGGATACATTATTGTTGGGCAGATGAATATAGGGATGAATCTCCCAATGTAGAAGAGTTTCAGATGAATATAAGGATGAATCTCCCAATGTAGCAGTGAATTGGGTATGCCTCACTACTTTATTACTCTGCTAGATTGCTCATTAAGTATTTACAAATCAAGTACTTGCTAAACTTTTTATGTTTCATTCCTTTCTTGCCTTTTTGGATCTAGTATGGACATTATTGAGGAAATCTTAAGATCAGTTGTTTGAGGAAATTGGAAAATGGCTTTTAGTTGATAACTTGATTGTATATGGTCATCAATACAAGTACGTAGTATTTTGTCCATTTATGTGAGCTTCATCTGTTCGGGGGAGCTATTACTTTTAATCTTCATCCAGTGCAGGACACATGGTGAATATATCGAGCAAATGAGGTTTGAGGAGCGGGAAATCAGTTACTATCAAAACAAATCGATGCTATAGTTTTTTGGATCCATAATTTACAAATGAGGCACAAATAGATGCTATGTTTTTTTTTCACATTATAGTTGAATGTAAATTGTGCCAAAATGTATATTATTTGGCATCATTAGTAAAATGTTACAAGGAAAATATGTTAAATATTGAAATTATATAGTGGCCTAATGTATTGTGACAATTTTGTATATTGTTTAAATGTAATATAGCAAGTATAAATTTAGAAAAATAAATGTATCATCGACCAAAAAAAAGAAAATAAATGTATTATGACAATTTCATATATTTTTCTTGTTCTAAAAAGTGTACTAGCAACAATCAGTGTAAAAATTATAAAAGAAAAAAATATAAAATGACCACAAAAGCACATTGCCCAAATACTAGGGTGAAGAAGCACTCGAATTGTATTTGTTGCCCATAGGTTTGGGTGACAAAAAAAAAACTCAATTTGTCGTACAAATGCTAGGGTCACAAAAGCTTAGTTTGTCGCACAAGAGCTAGGGCGATGTATATAAAAATTCATCACTAAAAGTAATTTAGGGCGACGAAACATTACTTTTGTCGCCCCACACGTTGGGCGATGGGCTTATGGCGACGATCCCATGACGAAATTAATTTCGTCGTAAAAACCTTTGGGCGATGAAATGTTGTCTTTGGGCGACGAAATATTTTTGTCGGCAAAAAGTCTTTTTTCTTGTATTGACGTGGGCAAATATGGATTGAGGATTCCTCATTTTGCAGTTGCCTTGATCTATTTCCTAAAATGTAAAATGTGATAACAACAGCTTTCGAATCTGCCTTGATTTTCAACATCAACATGTCTTTTGAAAAGCAAGAAGTTGGCGCTCACGCTTTGATCACTCTTGAATTGTTAGATTGATAGCGATCAATTTTGTTGTTACCATCACAATCCCGTTGGTTGTACGGTGAAATTTGCAGCCGACCCCTAATTTTCCAGGAGATGGTATTAGTTACCGGAGAAGAAAGGGGCCAACCAAATCTAGGTCGATCGAAACACTAGGGTAGATAATTTGGGGATCTAGGGTTTGGAAATTGAAACCCCCAAATCGATTGATAGACTAGGGGGAGACAAAGCGAGGGGGAGACGAAGAAGAGGATGATGACACCACCGCCGACAGCCACCAAAGAGGTTGAGCAGACAATAGCCGGACAGAGACCGAGCCCCACCCAACGAGGACCACAACCGCCGAATAGAAGGATGGAGATCTGGAAAAAAAAAAGTTTTTGAGGTGTTAATTTTGGCCAAAAATTATATTGATTGGGGGAGAATGATAGTGAACGGATATAAGTTAGGGATTGCAAGAAAGATTTTTGGACTATAACCTGTAGAGAAGTTCTAGAGAAAAGGCATACTAAAGCACTCTCAAAGTTTTATATAATATACTTATATCTCATATCGATACCAAACGACTGAGAGTATACATCGACAAAAACAATTAAGAGCTTGTTTAGTATGAGTATATAGATATAGGTTATGGGTATAGGAGGCCCAATATCTATATCTCTTTTTGATATATTTACACAAATTAGTATATGGATATCAATCTTATATCCTCATATGCCAATTATAAGCTTTTTTTTTTTTACTTTTGAATATCTGAAGAATTTGGGGGTTATCAGCACCACCTCATCTGAACGAGTGAAAGACCGTCCTTCCTCCATTGAAGAAGCTTCTTCTTCTTCTTCTTCTTCTTCTTCTTCTTCTTCTTCTTCTTCTTCTTCTTCTCAATCTCGATTAATCTCTTTCCTCAGTTTGCAATTAGGCTTTTGTTGATTTTTTTCTTCTGATTTTTTTTTCGCTTCTTCGACTTTGTTCGTATTTGTTTTTCAACCTTTTCTTATCTATTTCGAATATGTTCTTCAGCCTTTCAAATCGGTTGCTTTTTAGGCCCCATTTGGTACGAAAGTAGTAATCGGAATGGAAATAAAAAATTGGAATCAACCATTACCGAGGCATGTTGTTTGATATTATGTCGGAATGAGTAATTAAAAATCAATATCTCAAATTAGCCCTAAAATCATCCAAATAGTAGAAACTCAATTCAAAAATCAGAAATTGGAATAAAAAAAAGTGGTGGTGGTCGACTGTAGCTTGGATGAGGGCTGGGCGGTGGTGATGTTAGGCAGGCGGAGGCCGGTGGTTGACTGTTGCAAGGAGGAAGGAGGGCGGTCGTGTGGAAAGAGAGAGAGAGAGAGAGAGAGAGAGAGAGAGAGAGAGAGAGAGAGAGAGGACTGCAACCCGCAGCGAAGGACGCGTGGGAGGGACATTTGGACGGAGGATGTGGACACCGACGAGGAGGGAGGTTTGCGCAATGACGGACATTCACTGCAAAAAGAGAAGATGACTGGGCGGTGGCAGTGGACGTCGTCTAGATCCGATAGTGGAAAATGACAACGACGGTGGTAGTGGACGCCGTCCAAATTTGGGCAGTGTGGAGGCAGATCTGGTCAACGGCGGTAGAGGGATGAGCGAAGGCAGCGATGGAGGGCTGATGGAGGCGAATCTGGGCAGACTGTGGAGACGAACGACGGTGGCGAGGGCAGATCTAGACGGGCCTCTAATTATGTTGCTTTTTATTACCAGTAATGCATACCAAACAAGCTCTAATCATGTTGCTTTTTGTTAGTTTTGTTGCAAATTTATTGCTTTGATTGTGGGCATCTATATTGCACGGACACACCGTCGACCACCGTTTTATGTGTCATACACGGGACGACAAGGCGACACAACGTGAAACGAATGAGACATGGTGGTTCTACCAGTTCAGTGTCGGACACAGTCAACGTGTCGGAGACCGAGAAGAAATGGGCACGGGACTGATGGAATTGCTTTTGAAGCGTCTCCAATACACCACTTCTACAATTGTCTGCATAGTAACAGGGAAGAACGGAGAATAGAGCATGCCTAATAGGAGGGAAGCAGCAATAGAGCATTCACAGAAGGGAAGAACAGAGAACGACCTTACAGCACTAGACGGCTAAGTGGAGAAGAAGAAGATGAGGGAAGGCATGGGGGGTTTGGTAATTGCCAACCTAGGTCTGACGATGCCATAGAAAATAGAATATATAATAAACACAGAATATGACGTCATAAATGGGTCACCCAACGCAAGAGGATGGTCGGTCCCACCATTAGTACTACGTGAGCGAAGTATCTAATCGAGCCCAAAGGAATAGGCTTAGTGTTCCCGAGGAATATTAACCTTCGTTTCCCTCACGACTCAAACCCAATATATGAATCAGAGCGAACTCTCCAAAATATCTCGCAAGCCTCCGAAGTCCTAGCAAGCAACTCGCTGGCTCAAGCACCTCGCATCTAATGGCTCATCGTGTATTGCCTATACCCCTAAGCGTGTGGGCATGCGCTACATGTGTCCTACAAAGAACCACGAGGTTGCCAGCCAGCCGCTCGCTTGGTTTCCCTATAAATACCCCCTCCGATCTCAGAGTAAGAGATCCGATCCCGAAGATAGAAAAACATAAGAGCTCGGATTATCCTCCCGGACTTAAAACCCCCGGAGCTGAGTTCTAAAGATCCTCGATCGGAGAAGAATGTTTCTTGGGATAACAACACCGCCAAGCTTCCTCTATAGACGACGATTGAACAGTAACATAATTCATCACGAGCCAAACTCATAGCTCTCATCGCTTGGACTAATAAACATACAATCTGATCATCATCTCGTCAGGCTAAGGCTTGCAGGTATTTTAAAGCATTATGTCATCACCAGTGAGGCAGTGAGGTAATAAGTATAGGCGAAATCCCTTGAACGTGTCATTGGCGCCGTCTGTGGGAACCTTTCACGACGAGAGGTTCCGCGTAGCAATACGTTTTCTTTAGATCGCTTCCTTTCCATTTCTTTTATTCCCTTTTTTCCACCTTATTCTTTTTTATTCTGCATAATTTATATCTAAAATAAACTAAAGAATAGCACTTATCTTCCCTCTTAAGCACTGATGTTTTTTGTTGTAGGAGTTATGAATTTTACCTTATTTGGAGAGGAATTTGGGAACCAGCACCATGACACCAAGGAAACAAACGACATCAACCTCAACACCATCCCCAACGAGGAAGCCCTACACAGCGGCAACGAGGGCGCCCCTCAACAACCGACATGGGACACTACGCAACCCCCTTTGTTCGCTCTCTACGGGATGTGGGGCGGCTACCCCCTGTACCAATTCTTCGCGGAGACCTACCCGCAAAGCATGTACTTCAACCAACAAGCGAACGATATACCTTTCCAATAAGCGAACGGGGTGCCACTCCAACACGACCCCCGTACTTACTATCAACAACAAGGACTAGTGCCCATAACGGTCAACCATTTCCCCAACCCCACTGGTGGCTCTCTCAAACCCGTTCCAGAACTCGACGAAAATATCAACAAGGTCGACCGTTTTGGTAGGGCCCAGAACGTGTCTTCGCGTTCAAACTCCCCTGAAGCACCCGGGCAAACTCGCAAAGGTGAGCCAACCTTTCCCTCGGCTTTTTGCAGACAAATACGCGAGGCACCCGTCCCCAAGAGGTGGAGGGACATCTCCATCTCCAAGTACAAAGGAGATACCGATCCCAACGATCACCTCAACCAATTCACCATGGCAATGAGAATGAACGAGGACAATGATGCTATGTATTGCTGCTCATTTCCATCCACGCTGAGTGGGGTCTCTTTAACATGGTTCATGAATCTTGCCCGATCATCCATCAAAAACTTTGCGCAACTGTCAGGTACATTCGTCGCTCATTCCGGCAGCGCTCGCATAAGAAAAAGAACCATGTTGGACCTCAATTCCATTAAGCAAGGCACGCCCGAGTCCTTGGGAAATTTTTTCAGCAGATTCACTAATATGGTGGTACAAATCCTGAGGTTCAACCAAGAATCTGCAAGCACGATACTGGTGGGAAATTTAGCCGAAAGAGATTTCAAGATTTGCCTATTTTGAAAAGAGCCGACCAACTACGACCTTCTGAGAGAACTCTTTACCAAGCAGATCCACGCTATGGAAGCCGCACGCTCTAGCTCGCGACCTGTCGAGTATAAGCCATTGTTTCGTCAGCCATCTTACCACCATCCCCCCAACAAACGGCATGGGAGAGAAAACATCGGAGATCAGCAACCTCGTAATCCTTCCTGGCCATATCCGGCCATCCCGCATCGCCCTCTAATCCAAGAAGTGCAATACAACCAGAGATCAGGAACAAATCCAATTGGTGCCCCAACCAACGTAATGATGGCTCATCCTGACCATATCTCACCCTCGGTCTATAGGATTCCGCCGGCTGTTGTGAGCTGAATTTGCCATATTTTACAGTAACTTTAATATTGTTTTCTGCATACTTTGCATACATTTGGGTTAGCTAGTACAGAATCTATGTAGTTTATGTTTATTTGCAAAATTATGGAATCTACACCAGTTTCTGTTTAAATTCGTAGAATTCGAGACGTTTTACAACAACTCTAAGGAAGGTCAGAAATGCTCGGAAAACCACTACAGAAGTCCAAGGTCAAAGAAACAGCGGAACCAATCGAATCAAGACGAGAGCCCAGGCTACTCGATCTCGAGTAGACCTTACTCGATCTAGAGGAGCATGTCCGAGCATAGGCCTTGTCGACTAGGAGCAATGTCGAGAGCCAGACCAACCCAGTTCCGGAGCCCTACTCGATCTCGAGGACCACTAGTCGAGATCGACGACACCTCAGCGCCATGTCCGGGGTTGACGAGAAGAAGAGCTGGTCGACAAGCCGAGGACGAGGACGAGGACGACCAGGCGGCACTCGTTGCCAGCGACTCAACTCGCTGCAGCGAGCCACTCGCTGCCAGCGACTCGACTCGCTGCAGCGGACCGCTCGCTGCCGCGGAAAAACTCGCTGCCAGCGGGATGCACCAAGCCGACGGAGAAGCCAACTTGCTCCAGTGGAAGGGGGCTTTCGCACCTGCGGATCGACGACCTCGCTGCAGCGGAAGAGGCAACTCGCGAAAGCGGAAAGGAAGAACCCAACTCGATGTCGATGAGCCTTGTCGAGGTCGACGGCGCCCAGGAGCCTTGTCCGAGCCTTGTCGAGCAGAGTCACCCAAGGAGTCCAGTCGACGATGAATCCTAGTCGACATCGACGAGCCCTTGTCGAAGTCGAGTAGAACAGCTTCTGGAATCGCGTCGACGTGAGCAGTCCGAGTAGAGTTGGGATTCCTTGGAAGCCGAGAAGACCAAAATCTATATGATTTTATCTACATCTATCATGGAAGAGAGTTTTATCCACTTGAGACAATTTAGATATATTTAGATTTAATTTCTTTATTGCTTTTATTTATCCTTAAGCATTTTAGATATAGATATAGATATAGATATTCTATCCTTGATTAGCAAGGGTTAGAAGGCTATAAATAAAGCCCTAAGGGCTGGTTTTTTATTCATTCCAATTCAGAGATACAATTTTAAGGAGAGAGAAGTAGTTCCACAGAGACAGTTTAGGGATTCTAAGGTTTTTAGGGTTTTGGCTTTCTGCGAAAGTTGATTGCCGGGATTGTAAAGGCTTTTGAATATAGTTTAATGCAAGTTTCTTTTCATCAATCAAAGTCTGCGATTGCAATGAGGCGTGAGTAGTCCACCCACTTCTGGGGCTGGGGTGAGCCCGACGGTGGCCATGTGAGATGACGCAGTAAAGGTCAGATCTTTTTATGCAATTCGTCTTCTATCCCTATGAGCATGATTCTTTTGCGAGAGTTGAAGGTGATCCTTGTTTGTATTATTGAAGCGAAAGTGATCTTAATGCAACTTGGATTAATTATGTGAAAAGGGTTAGTAACAATTAGGGTTTATGCGAAAGCCTCTATATGCCTATTTGTTAACAATGAAAGTTGTTTGATGGAAAGCATGATCTTTTATGCCTTTATGTGTTACTTTGCATGGTTATCGTTGTGGTGTTGATACCCTGGCCTTGGAAGTCTTTTATTATATTGATTTATTTCTGTCAAAAATCTGAGTTCTGTGTTCGAATTTGCAATTTAAAGTTTCTGTCTTTCTTGTCGATACAGAGGAGAGCCTTGTCGATCTCGAGTAGGACCCAAGTCGACATCGAGTAGAGTCTTGTCTAGGTTGAGTTGAGATTTCTTCTGTTGTCGTCGATTTTTAGTTTCTGTTTTCAATTTTTGACTTACTGTTGTCGATTTCGACTAGGCTTGTCGAGATCGAGTAAAGTTGCTGCCTTGCTTTGTTCTTTACTTTCGTTTGCTTTTGTTCTTTACTTTCTTTCGTTATTTTCTGTCTTTGCTTTTGTTTCTGTTTTGCTTTTTCTTTTCTGCTTTTATTTCTGTCTTTCTGCTGCTTGTCTGTGAGAATCTGTTGCTACCTAAGAACTGCTGACGTGCTTCCTCGTGGATTCGATCCTGACAACCTTCTACTACAACGGGAGAAAGTCTTGTATTTATTTGCTGAGACAGGGAAGTCAGTCTGAACTTTATTTTATACTTATTTCATACTTGACCATCCTCCTGCAACAACAAATTGGCGCCGTTGCCGGGGATGCAACATGTCTATTTTGGAATGCAACGGGAGGAAGGGCTTACTTTGTGCATATTTGCCATATTTGACATTATTTGTGCATATTTAGAATTTATTTCTTTGGATTGCTACATGTCTATTTTGGAATGCATTATTTATCTATGTGCTTATATGCATGATTTCCAAAAGTTTGAAAAATGACCCCCATTGAAAATTTTGAATAATGTCATGGAAGCTTATATTGAACTCGACGATGCAAAATTAGATTCATCAGAGATATAGCATGAAATTGCCTAGTAAAGGGAAGTCATAATGAAGTGCATATTTTTATAAAAACCATAGAAGGAGGTAAAATTTGAAGTTGCTTTTGACATGTTGCATGATAAGATGATGGAGGACTAAGATGATGGAGGACTTTATATTTCCATATAATGCTCATTGTTTGAAATCCTAGCCTTACCTATGCTTATGCATCACAAAAGCCATAATATGCCTTATTTCAATTATCGCTCCACATGACCTAAATATTTGCCATTCTTTACCTTATCCGGGGATTATGTTGAGAATGATATTACATTATGGAGATTATCATATGGTGTTTGTGTTGTATTTGGAGTTTGGAAGGAAATTGTTTGGAATATGGAAAATTTAATGAGTGAAAGAAAATCCAATCACCTCAGGAGATAAAGGTAGATTGACCCTGCTCTCTGAGATAATAGTTTGGAGAGATGGGACACATTGTGAGGAGTCCAAAGCACTAAGTATCCGGGGCCATTCATAACACCCATGTTTGCGACTCGCGAGAAGGCAGTGCTGAGGTCAGAGAGGTAAAAACATTATTATTGATAAAAGCATTATGAAAGGTGATGAATTTTATGAAAAGGAATGTGGAAATTCAAGTTTGGAAATACTCCATTTCCCCGGATCATTAGCACCACATTGTCAGAAATTGCCCACCTTTTAGCCTTTTGCCAAATCTACTCCTTGTTTGAGCTTAAATTGAAGTCTTCTTGATTATCAATGCTTTGTCACTTATGAATTTTTTTTTTTGCATAACCCTCCTTTTGTGAGTAGATGTTGCTTTGATATAATTGCACATGCATGGATTTGTGACACTAGTACCTTTTCAAGGATGGTGATTGACTGTTGGGTTATATAAGAATGAATCTGATATGTTGAGAGTTTTTGATTTCTTCCCCTGAATGACAAATAAAAGTATTGCTTGAGGACAAGCAAGCTTAAGTATGGGGTGTTTGTTCTGAGCTGAATTTGCCATATTTTACAGTAACTTTAATATCGTTTTCTGCATACTTTGCATACATTTGGGTTAGCTAGTACAGAATCTATGTAGTTTATGTTTATTTGCCAAATTATGGAATCTACACCAGTTTCTGTTTAAATTCGCAGAATTCGAGACGTTTTACAGCAACTCTAAGGAAGGTCAGAAAAGCTCGGAAAACCACTACAGAAGTCCAAGGTCAAAGAAACAGCGGAACCAGTCGAATCAAGACGAGAGCCCAGGCTACTCGATCTCGAGTAGACCTTACTCGATCTAGACGAGCATGTCCGAGCATAGGCCTTGTCGACTAGGAGCAATGTCGAGAGCCAGACCAACCCAGATCCGGATCCCTACTCGATCTCGAGGACCACTAGTCGAGATCGACGACACCTCAGCGCTACACCCGGGGTTGACGAGAAGAAGAGCTGGTCGACAAGCCGAGGACGAGGACGAGGACGACCAGGCGGCACTCGCTGCAAGCGACTCGACTCGCTGCAGCGAGCCTCTCGCGGCCGCGGAAATCCCCGCTGCCAGCGGGCGCCACACCTGGAGTTGACAAGCCGAGGACGACCAGGCAGCACTCGCTGCCAGCGACTCGACTCGCTGCAGCGGACTGCTTGCTGCCGCAGAAAAACTCGCTGCTAGCGGGATGCACCAAGCCGACGGAGAAGCCAACTCGCTCCAGCGGAAGGGGGCTCTCGCACCTGTGGATCGACGACCTCGCTGCAGCGGAAGAGGCAACTCGCGGAAGCGGAAAGGAAGAACCCAACTCGATGTCGATGAGCCTTGTCGAGGTCGACGACGCCCAGGAGCCTTGTCCGAGCCTTGTCAAGCAGAGTCACCCAAGGAGTCCAGTCGACGACGAATCCTAGTCGACATCGACGAGCCCTTGTCGAAGTCGAGTAGAACAGCTTCTGGAATCGCGTCGACGTGAGCAGTCCGAGTAGAGTTGGGATTCCTTGGAAGCCGAGAAGACCAAAATCTATCCGATTTTATCTACATCTATCATGGAAGAGAGTTTTATCCAATTGAGACAATTTAGATATATTTAGATTTAATTTCTTTATTGCTTTTATTTATCCTTAAGCATTTTAGATATAGATATAGATATAGATATTTTATCCTTGATTAGCAAGGGTTAGAAGGCTATAAATAAAGCCCTAAGGGCTGGTTTTTTATTCATTCCAATTCAGAGATACAATTTTAAGGAGAGAGAAGTAGTTCCACAGAGACAGTTTAGGGATTCTAAGGTTTTTAGGGTTTTGGCTTTCTGCGAAAGTTGATTGCCGGGATTGTAAAGGCTTTTGAATATAGTTTAATGCAAGTTTCTTTTCATCAATCAAAGTCTGCGATTGCAATGAGGCGTGAGTAGTCCACCCACTTCTGGGGCTGGGGTGAGCCCGACGGTGGCCATGTGAGATGACGCAGTAAAGGTCAGATCTTTTTATGCAATTCGTCTTCTATCCCTATGAGCATGATTCTTTTGCGAGAGTTGAAGGTGATCCTTGTTTGTATTATTGAAGCGAAAGTGATCTTAATGCAACTTGGATTAATTATGTGAAAATGGTTAGTAACAATTAGGGTTTATGCGAAAGCCTCTATATGCCTATTTGTTAACAATGAAAGTTGTTTGATGGAAAGCATGATCTTTTATGCCTTTATGTGTTACTTTGCATGGTTATCGTTGTGGTGTTGATACCCTGGCCTTGGAAGTCTTTTATTATATTGATTTATTTCTGTCAAAAATCTGAGTTCTGTGTTCGAATTTGCAATTTAAAGTTTCTGTCTTTCTTGTCGATACAGAGGAGAGCCTTGTCGATCTCGAGTAGGACCCTAGTCGACATCGAGTAGAGTCTTGTCTAGGTCGAGTTGAGATTTCTTCTGTTGTCGTCGATTTTTAGTTTCTGTTTTCGATTTTTGACTTACTGTTGTCGATTTCGACTAGGCTTGTCGAGATCGAGTAAAGTTGCTACCTTGCTTTGTTCTTTACTTTCGTTTGCTTTTGTTCTTTACTTTCTTTCGTTATTTTCTGTCTTTGCTTTTGTTTCTGTTTTGCTTTGTCTTTTCTGCTTTTATTTCTGTCTTTCTGCTGCTTGTCTGTGAGAATCTGTTGCTACCTAAGAACTGCTGACGTACTTCCTCGTGGATTCGATCCTGACAACCTTCTACTACAACGGGAGGAAGTCTTGTATTTATTTGCTGAGACAGGGAAGTCAGTCTGAACTTTATTTTATACTTATTTCATACTTGACCATCCTCTTGCAACAACACCGGCTCTTCCCCAAAAGGAGACACCCATTCAAATTTGCACCCCACTAGCAAATCCTAATAATCCAGTAGCGATGCCACAACAACACCATCCTCCTGAGGTCCCTCCTCGACAATATAAGCCGCCTAATGCACCACCGAGACCCTACAATCCCCAGTATGCGACCGGGGGAAGAGGTCGGGGAACTTACCCCCAAAAAACGGAGGAAGGAACGGAGTCAGAAGAGGAGGGTATTGACCTCCTCCCAGGGACACGAGAGATGCCCCTACAGCAAGATCCTCGTCTAACCGACCTGAGCATTCCAACCGGGATCACCGGAAGCCTCCTCCTCCGGATGGGTGCATCAACACCATCGCGGGAGGACCCGCGGCATCTG
Organism: Persicaria tinctoria; assembly: GCA_037127255.1. Taxonomy (NCBI): domain Eukaryota; kingdom Viridiplantae; phylum Streptophyta; class Magnoliopsida; order Caryophyllales; family Polygonaceae; genus Persicaria; species Persicaria tinctoria. The sequence continues at coordinate 28,351,997 of JBANSL010000014.1, forward strand.
GCACCAGCAATCAAGAGAGGAAAAACTATGAAAGAGAAGCTAGACGCCCCCCGTTAGAGGCCAGCGTCAAACAAGCGTCCACTGCGCACGCTATACTGAGTTTCTCTGTTTCCGATACCCGTGATGCTCGCGATCTCAGAATGCCTCACTCAGATCCCATGGTCATCCATGTACAGATAGGAACCAAGACCGTCAAGCGGGTCATGATCGATACAGGTTCGTCTGTAGACGTCCTTTACTGGGATGCTTTTGAGCAACTTGGGATCATAGAAAGCGCCCTACGTCGCTACTCAGAGAAACTAGTCTCCTTTTCTGGAGATGAGGTTGAAGTAGCCGGAACGATCAAGTTGGCCCTAACCCTAGGGACCACACCAAATAGAAGAACCCACATGATTGAGTTCACTGTGGTCCGACTGCTGTCCATCTACAACGCCATCATGGGCCGTGTAAGTCTATTCAAGTTCCAAATAACATGCTCTATATTTCATTTCAGCGTCAAATTTCCATGTGCTGACGGAAAGGTGGCTGAAGCACGGGGAGAGCAAGCCGAAAGCAGAATTTGTTACTTATCCTCGCTAAGAAAGGGCCATAATCGAATATTCACGATTAAAATGGGCGTTCGAGGATCTCTAAAAGAAGAAAAAAACGACGAGCGTGAACAATAGGTCACATCTGAACAACAACAGGCAGATTTGGAAGTTCGGCCCGAGAAGATAGCTGACAAAATTGTGGAAGAAAAAGTCATCTTCTTTCCTTTCCCAAACAAGTCCGAAGCCATGTACCATGACCACAACTTGACTGGTCCCGCTTTAGAGCGCCTCAAGAATTTGTTGCAAGGGTCACGAGACGTCTTCGCATGGTCGCCCCAAGATTTAAAAGGGTTTCCCCGAGAGATCGTGGAGCATTCCCTGAGACTTAATCACGAGGCAAAACCAGTCTGCCAAAGAAAAAGAAAGATGGTCGCTGAAAAGTCAGAAGCAGCAAAACAAGAGGTACACAAGCTTCTACAAGCCGGATTTATTCGCGAAATTAATGACTCAACCTGGTTGTCAAATCTGGTGTTAGTCAGAAAAAGCAGTGGCAAGTGGAGGATGTGCATAGACTTCAAAGATTTGAACAAGGCATGCCCAAAGGATAGTTATCATTTACCGTCCATCGACGAGCTGGTGGACACCACGGTAGAACATGCCACCCTAAGCTTTCTATATGCATATTTCGGTTACAATCAGATTAAGATGAGTCCTCACGACGAAAAAACCACCGCTTTCATCACCAACCAGGGAACCTTTTGTTATAAGGTGATGCCATTTGGGCTCAAAAACGCTGGAGCCACTTTTCAGCGAATGATAGAGAAAGTATTTGCTTCCCAGATCGGAAGAAATGTTGCAGTTTACATTGATGATATCGTGATCAAAAGCATTGCGATGGAGGACCATTGCAAGGATTTGCAAGAAACCATCGATACTTTGAGAAGAAATCGTGTTTGCCTAAATCCGGAAAAATGCGTTTTTGGAGTCGATTCCGGGAAATTCCTAGGTTTCATGATAAGCCACCGGGGAATAGATGTTAATCCTTTAAAAGTACAAACCATTATTGACATGGCTCCTCCAAAGACGCTGAACGACATGCAAAAGTTGAATGGGCCGGTCAACTACTTGAGAAGATTTTGTTCGCGGTTAGCTGATCATTCGCTGCCCTTTTTCGAGCAGCTAAAAAAGAAAGGTCTGGTTGAATGGACTACCATTTTGGATAAAGCTTTCAAGAGCATGAAAGATTATATGGCCGCTTTGCCCACTTTACACTTTTCACGCGAGCACAAAACTTTACAGTTATACCTCGCTGTCGGATCCACCACTATTAGCGCAGTACTAACTAGGGAGTCCAAGTTTCCTATTTACTTTGCCAGCCGCGTGTTGCAACCCGCTGAATCCCGGTATAATCCGATAGAAAAGATGGCTCTGTCCGTGGTTTTCGCAGCGCGGAGATTAAAGCCCTACTTCCAGGCCCATACCATTGAAGTGCTCTCTCACTTTCCGCTCCATCAGATCTTACATTCACCATCTCTTTCCGGAAGGATGGTCAAATGGGCAGTAGAGCTTTCCGAATTCTATATTCATTTCAAACCCAGGAAGTCTCGTTTGGCCCAAACGTTGGCCGACTTCGTTGTCGAATCCGTCTTTTACAGATTCCCAAGATCGCGATGGGGAGGACTGGGTAATTAATGTTGATGGATCAGTATCAGTAGGAGGGTGTGGAGCAGAAGTCCCCATCACCAACCCATGCGGAGAGATAACCGATGTATCTTTCCAATTATTGTTTGAAGCTACTAATAATGAAGCAGAGTATGAAGCCTTGATCGCGGGTATTGAGAAGGCCTTGGTTAACGGGGCCCAACAAGTTCAAATTTTTACAGATTCAGAGGTGGTCGCCTTACAAGTTAAGGGGGAATACGAAGCAAAGACCGGAATGCTGCCCAAGTACTTGGCCCGTGTAAAGACACTCGCTGCCGCCTTCGGGAAGTGTTCTATCACGTCCATTCCTCGCGAGCAAAATGAGCGCGCCGACATATTGGCTAGAATAGGGGCCACACTGCCCCTAGGATTAAGTGATCGCGTGATAATCAAGCAGAGGCATGCCCGAGGAATCCATCAGGGGGTATTCAGAATATCAAACCTCAAAGACTGGCATATACCCCTCCTGGAATACATAACTGAAGGGGAAATAGCAGGCGAAATACAGGACAACCAAAATACCAGAAGGAGAGCGGCCCGTTTTCGAGTCAGAGATGACAGACTATACAAAATAGGTTTCAACCTCCCAGATCTTCTGTGCGTCTTAAACCAGGAAGGCTTTAATCTCGTGCAAGAATTGCACGCGGGCCTCTGCGGCAACCACCGGGGATGGAGAGTCGTAGCGTCTAAAATCACACGCCTAGGCTATGATTGGCCCTCCCTTAGGGCGGATGCGGAAATGGTCATCTACATATGTGATCCTTGTCAGCGACACGCATCACTCAATCACCGTCCCCCTCATCCTTTGAAAACCATCTCCGCACCATGCCCATCAGCTGGCCCGACGACACCGGGTCAGCTGCGTTTCATCATTGTGATAGTAGACTACTTCACGAAGTGGGTGGAAGCTGAATCCATGGCCACCGTCACAGCGGAGAAAGTACATAAATTCCTATGGAAAAATATGGTCTGTCGATTCGGGGTGGTCCCTCAAGCTATCATCATAGATCACGGTCCCCAATTTGATTGCGAGGGAATTCGTGATTTCTGTGCTGGCCTCCGTATAGACCTCCGATTCTCATCAGTGACTTATCCATAATCCAACGGACAAGCCGAAACCACGAATCGCCAAATCCTAAATGCCTTAAAAAAAGAGGTTGGGAACGACAAAAGAAGAGTGGGCTGAGATCTTGCCCCTGGTTTTATGGACATATAGAACCTCAGCTAAGAGTCCCACCGGAGAAAAACCATTCGCAATGACTTTTTGGGTGGATATTGTCATACCAGTGGAGCTGCTAATTCCATCGGCCAGAATAGTCGATTTCAGCAAAGAGTCCAACAACGAGGCCCTTGAGTTAGAAATCCATTTACGTGAAGAAAGAAGGGATACTGCTGGTCTGAAAGCAAATGAGTATCAATGTCGCCTGACAGAAGGATACAACAAGAATCTTTTTGTATGACCCCTACAAAAGGGAGATGTGGTCCTTCGAGAAGCAACGACCGGGGGAAAGCTTGAACCCAATTGGAAAGGTCCATACGCCATCCACAAAGAAGTAGGCAGGGGTTCCTTCAAGCTTCAAAATTCAAAAGGTGCGATCCTCGCAAAATCATGGAATGCAAATAATCTTAAAGCATATTTTGCGTAAAAAGCTAGACAAATGAAAGTTCCGAATTGGGGTCACCGGGGTTCCGAATTGGGTACATCTCTTCATATATACAAATGAAAGTTCCAAACCCAAGAAACATTGTCAATACAGAATAAATTTAGCAATCACGTGTCTTTCGAACACGGGGATGTGCAAGTAAGCCTCCAAGGAGAATAAATTTAGCGATCGCGTGCACTTTAAGCACGGATACGCATGCAAGCAAGCCTCCAAGGAGAATAAAACTAAGCGGTATGATCTTGCCGAATCCCATAACTTCGAAAGAAGTTCGCCCATGGTTTTTCACCAATAATGGTTGTACTTATTAGGGTTTAGCAAAATCATGACTTTTATATTAATGCTGAATTTTCTATGAAAATCACAAGGTTTATGGGCATCCCCATGCACTGTGTTTGTCTGCAAAGAAAGTCACGATTTCACTTGCTTCAATCTTTGCGTCCCTATCCTGCCACAACACATAGAATGCCCTATTTACTATCCCCCGTGATCCTGAGCCGATCACATAGACGTCCCTGTATAAAGAAAATATATTTGAGGAGCATTCCATTTACTTACTTTCTTTACTCCTATCTTCTCTCTCTTTATGAATACATCAAACAAGGCGGTTTGGTCATTTTCTGAGCCCATCCGCTTCCCGGAGCAGTTACATCGCTTGTCTCTTCCATTGCGTTTTGAAGATGAATTTCATCCAAACCTTCCCAGGAACATTCTTCTATCAAACCGAATTTTGTGGGATTTTTCTGTAGAAGTTACTCGTGGAGATTATAGGCTTCCTTACTTGTGCGGCGGATGGAACGATTTTGCCTGCTCACATAGTATCGATGTCGGTTCCTCTATAACCTTTATTCACAAAGGAGGGGTTCATTTCGAGGTTCATATCCTAGATGCGGTAGGGGATGAAGTAGACGCGGAATGGGATCCTCCTCACTCAGAAGGTCCGCTTCCGAATGGATCTCGCTTGAGCCAGGGCAGAACTCGGATCATCCCGGCCAGACCTCGGAGGAGGTAAATCAAGAACGCTCATAGAAAGTTTCTAGTTTTTTCTTCCTTTGAAGTAGAACTTCAGTAGAGTAAATTTAGCTTCCATCACTCTATTTGCGAATTATATCAACGAGTTTCCATATCATCTGGGGGATTAATAAAAACATTATGTTTTGCTCTACTATTATTTAGGATTCAGGTTTGTTCAAACTATGACATCAAACAATCGTTAAACCAACCCGCTAAGATCGGATGCATGAGCTATTCTAGTCCAATTTTTAAACAAATCTTGAAAACAAGTCCGATATAACGCGTATAAAAGCCAACATACAAGCAAAACATCGAAAGGGACTACACAGTACAATCCCATGCCAAGCTCATTCTTTCGCTTGTAGAATAATTATTGTAAAACGACTACCCCCCTCATACTTAAAGATAATAAGAGACCCCCCGACACGTAAACCATTGTCCACAGCAAAAGCACACCAACCTTTGGTATGGATATAATGACCCTGACTATCTCGAAACACCCTCACTCGAAACTCTCCCCCAGTGGGAGAGACCAAGCACACATGAGTCAATCCCTCGCGAGCATATTGAGGGCCAAATGATTCAGGCAAAAGTTGCAAGACACAAAACCGGAATATCAAATAAGAAGCACAAAAATTACAAAAGGTGGGTAAAGAAAGTTACCAAATATTCCTTCTTTTCTTCAGAATCAATGGAACAAAAAAAGTCACGGTGACGAGGATGAGGGGAGGTCGTGATTCTTCACTACAAGAATACTACTAAATTAAACAAAGCCCAAGGACAACTGTCGTAGATTTAAATCCGAACATCTTCTATTTATGGCCAAGTAAAACAAACAAGGCAGTGTTGTCTTATCACTAAATATCTGTCCAGAGCGACGTTTTCCAGAACCAACTGCATGCCAGACATGTGGCAAAAGTTGCAGAACCCAACTTTGCGATCTAGAGCGCCATTATCACGCTAGCAAAAGTCACATCCAAGTCAGAAAAAGACAAAACACAAAAACCCAGACCAAATCATTCAAGGCATCAAGATATCATTACAGAAATATTCGCAATTACAGATACCAAAGCATGCGATTAAAGTTAATAAAAGCACAACATAAAAACAAATATCTGCTAAAATTACAGAACATTCAACAGTTCTACTCATCTTCATCTTCAAAAACAAGGGTCTTGAAGCAATGTCCTTCAACATATTGAAAGAGCACCACCGATGTTCCAACCTTAACGTCGTTGTTGGTCGCAAATCTATTCCAACCACCAGATAACCACCAACGATTAGAGCAATCCTTGTAAATCTCAACACGAAAGATCTCACCATTTGTAGAAACTAAACTAACATGGTCAATTACAACATGACCATACATCCTCTCAAAAGCATCAGGAAGAGGTTGAATACAAAAGAGCATTGCCACTTAATAAACAGTTCAGGCCCAAGAAAAAGTATAAACCACAAGAACGTATACAACTTACAAGACGATGCATCATCTCTTCTTCATCAACCCAACGGAAAAAATCCCGCATCCTAGAATTGGGAGACGCCATCCCTTTGCCAGAACACCAGTACTTAAAAAAGCAACCCAATACTGCAAATATTTCAACAAAATACCACGCCTTCTTATACCCATAAAAAGGGGTACATGCTTTGGAAATCGTCAAAAGCATTTATTGCGTACGTTGAAACTAGACAAAGAATCTGCGAGAAGGATTTCCCAAGATACTCTGCATGTCCTAAACGTGACAAAGAATCCCTTCAAAACTAGACCAAGTACACTGGCACATTTCAAATCCGAAAATAGTCATTTATCACAAAAACATTTTCAAATCAGTCGAAACCACTATAAAAGCTCTTCTTTCTTACAAACATGAAAGACACAACCTTCTCATTACTGGTCCTTCCAGCAAAAAAAAAAACACAAATATGGCAGTAAGCATCAGCAATCAAAGCCCAAACAATCCCTTTATATTCGATATTTATTTAGTAGGGGACGAGCAATACATACGCATGATGTTGCCTTACGAATTCGGCCGACACTTCCAAGCCCATGTTCCTGAATAGATCTTTCTGTCCACTCGCGTCATCAAAGATTTCCCTGTCCACATCGTAGGAGGCAGTTACAGATCTCACTGGGTGACACTTGGATGGAGGGACTTTGTTGAATCACACGGACTAGAGCTGGAAACATCAGTAATGTTCACCCACCTGGGAGAAGCAAGGTTTGAAGTCCATTTCTTCGACAAGCAAGGCCGCTACATAGAAGACGAGCTTTACGATAGTGACTACAACGGTCCAGTAGCAAATGGTTTCCATTAGATCCCAGGACCAGCTCGATAAGCAAAGTTCTTCCATTTTAAATTTCTTAAGAAAAGCTCGGCTTGTCAATAAAAATTCGCTTCTTTAAGATTCAATTTGTCATCAACCTTTGTATAACGGTTCAAAGAAAATTCCCAACGTCTAAAGACGTTGAATAATAAAGTTTCTTTATTCGCGAACCACGCGAGGAAGATCTCCTAACTTCTTCCTCCCCAACATCTAACGACGCTGGAGATTGAAGTTTCTCTATTCACGAACAGCGCACTGGAGATCTCTTGATCTATTCTTCCCCAGCATCAAAGGATGCTGGAGATCGTTATCTCTGAAACGCAAATATCACGCTGGAGATTGAAATATTTAATAAAAAATCTCATGCTGGAAATTGAAATCTTTTAATAAAAAATCTCACGCTGGAGATTGAAATCTTTTAATCACGAATATCACACTGGAGATTAAAGTCTTTTAATCACAAACGTCACACCGAAAATTACTTGTTCATTGGATCGACCACAGTTTACGATAACCCCAAACAAGTAGCACCACGATAATTTAATAAATAATTATACATCAAACATAACCACTCGCTAGCGACAAAGCGATATAACCACAACGAACATAATACAAATGGAACGTTCAGAACCGAATTGAGAAGTCCACATCACCATTTTGATCAGGACCATGGTTCACATCAACAACATCAAAGCAAGAGTGTCCTTCATATTCAAAAAGCAGGCGTGTCCTAATTCAAAGTTCATTCGAAACAACGAACGCAAGCCACCCAGTTGTAAACCAGTAGTTGTTGGGTCCTAAGGCTTCCACCCTCCCCATAAATTTCTCATCCGACCACGTCCATAAATGGACGAGTCCAAGGGCATCATAACCATAATCCCGATATATGGAGGGTAAAGGCTGCAACAAAAGCAAGCACATTAGAAACACTTTATTTACCAAAAACGTAATCACATAAATATAGCTTACCAGCCTATATAAATGTCCCTCCACGACAATATCCAGAGTGAAACCCCTAACGCGAGGAAAAACTGCGTCGGGAATGTCGACTGGCGTCGCAGGCATCATTATCATAGGCCAACTACAACAAAAGCTTTGGGTTTCCTACCTTCTTATACTAACTACAAAGAAAAACATCAATGGAAACCGCCTATCACTTAGTGCTACCACGAGGGCAGTAGGTATTGGATAATAAACAAACCGCCCACCACTCAGTTCAACCACGGGGGCAACAAATATCAGATAACATATCCAAATCGCATCTGATAAGGACAATTTCAGTCCAAGCGGTGGAAAAAGTTACAGGAAAAATCCGAACACTAAGCTACACGAAAGACATACTAGCAACACGCACCACCTTGCTTCGCCACAATTAAAGAGATAACTCTGCCAAAACAACGTCCCTATCCCTTGCACGTAGAAATGGTATAAATAAAATCGTCGGGAGTACAATTGGAATTATCTAAAAAACACAATGCCAAGTTTCGATAGGGTTTCAGGAGAGCCATCTCCACCAAAAACCCCTCCACCAAATTCCATCACAAACACTATGTTTTTTCCAAATCCTAAATTCGCTAAAATAATCCTTAGGGAGAGCCACTTACACAGGCTCCCGCTACCATATATCTTTGTAGAATTCGGGGAGGAAATAACAAACCACATCTACCTATGTTCTCCCTCAAACCAAGAATTCTTAATCCTAGTCGAACTAGACGAGGGGGACTGGTTCTCCCTATTGGAAGGATGTCGATCTTTTGCGAACATTACGAACCTCATAATAGGGAGTCGGCTCACCTTTGAGTACCAAGGAGAATCCCACTTTGATGTGGCAATAGAGAAACCAGGTCCCGATGAGAATGGGGATATTTTGCTTGACTACATATACTACGAGGAAATATAACTACAAGAAAGATACTCCAAGATATTTCTTGTTAGATTTCATCGCTAAGAAGTTCTTAAGTTTGGCCTACAATTTTGCATAACAACTAATAAATTCGCGAACCCTACTTTTGTCATTTCACAATTTATTCCATAAAACAATCAACGACAGGAGATGGATAAGGGTATCGTGAATTTACCTTGCAAATAAAAACGGTAAACAAGACAAACAGGTCAAGATGTAAACATAAGAAAGCGTAAGGCAAAATCGGCGGAACAAGCCAGTAAGAAAAACAGGAAAAAAATATAAATAAAACCACGGTAAATTCAAAGATAAAGTATTCACAAAAAACCATGATAAGACATCGCTTACCATAAGATTGGAAATATTCGTCAAACAGACACAAAAACTGCAGCAGAGTACGAGACTCTCACTAAGGGTAGAAATGTCTGCACAATAAGAGGGAAGAACGGAGAATAGAGCATGCCTAATAGGAGGGAAGCAACAATAGAGCATTCACAGGAGGGAAGAACAGAGAAGAGCAAGAGAACGACCTTACAGTACTAGACGGCTAAATGGAGAAGAAGAAGAAGATGAGGGAAGGCATGGGGGGTTTGGTAATTGCCAACCTAGGCCTGACGATGCCATAGAAAATAGGATATATAATAAACACAGAATATGACGTCATAAATGGGTCACCCAACGCAAGAGGATGGTCAGTCCCACCATTAGTACTACGCGAGCAAAGTATCTAATCGAGCCCGAAGGAATAGGCTTAGTGTTCCCGAGGAATATTAACCTTCGTTTCCCTCGCGAGTCAAACCCAATATATGAATCAGAGCGAACTCTCCAAAATATCTCGCAAGCCTCCAAAGTCCTTGCAAGCAACTCGCTGGCTCAAGCACCTCGCATCTAATGGCTCATCGTGTATTGCCTATACCCCTAAGCCTGTGGGCATGCACTACATGTGTCCTACAAAGAACCACGAGGTTGCCAGCCAGCTGCTCGCTTGGTTTCCCTATAAATACCCCCCTCCGATCTCAGAGTAAGGGATCTGATCCCGAAGATAGAAAAACATAAGAGCTCGGATTATCCTCCCGGACTTAAAACCCCCGGAGATGAGTTCTAAAGATCCTCGATCGGAGAAGAAAGTTTCTTGGGATAACAACCCCGCCAAGCTTCCTCTATAGACGACGATTGAACAGTAACATAATTCATCGCGAGCCAAACTCATAGCTCTCATCGCTTGGACTAATAAACATACAATCTGATCATCATCTCGTCAGGCTAAGGCTTGCAGGTATTTTAAAGCATTATGTCGTCACCAGTGAGGTAATAAGTATAGGCGAAATCCCTTGAACGCGTCAAGGCCCATTTAGATAATATAATTCAAATAAAAATCCTAAATTGGCCCAAAATTAAAACAATCCAAAATCTACTAAAAATAATCATTTTTCCTATAAATTCTAAAATAAATATCTATATATTCAATTTATTTAAGAAAAATACCCTACTATACAAGTCGTACCGAATTCAATTTATTTATATATCTATTAGTTATATTTATACCTTTAAAAATAACATATTATTTATGTTGAAGTGTCCTTGACGTACCATATCGTATAATTTTTTAAATACCGTTTCCCCGTATCCGTATTGTATCGTGTCCCCGTGCCCATGTCCATGTTCGTGCAACATAGGTGGGCATTTAGTCGATTGGTGGCTTGATTTTTTTTTTTTCTTTCCATTTCTTAAGAGCTAAAAGGGCCTAATTTCGAATCCGTTCTTCGGCCTAATTTTTTGATTTTTTGTCGATTGGTGGTCTGATTTTTGGGTTCTTCTTAATTTGGTATGTTTCTTTGGTTCATCTTTATTACAATTTGTTTTTTTAATATGATATTTATATACCCTTTCCAAACAAGGATATTGAAGGTTCGATAATGTAAAACAAAGTAATATAAAGATACTCTAGAAGGGGGGTTGAATAGAGTATGCCGGTTTTTCGCAGATGGTCTCAAGACTCTTGATCTATAATGAACATCTTCATCAACGATCTCCAGTGGGCAAAGTTGTTTCCAACAAAGAGTGGTGGTCTACTAGTAGACCTTCCCTGTGCAAATCATCCACTTGCTTCAACAGACATGATAAAAAAACTCACAAGATTGTTAGATTGAAAACAGTGAGTAAAGCTCTGATACCAATTGAAGGTTCGATAATGTAAAACAAAGTAATATAAAGATACTCTAGAAGGAGGGTTGAATAGAGTATGCCGGTTTTTCGCATAGTCTCAAGACTTTTGAAGCTCGTGCAAAACCCTTTGAGATTAGACTTAGTCTTTTCTCTGAAAACCTGAATCACAAAGTTAAACAATTCGAACCAAGTGCGAAAATAAGGTAAAGCAGTAAGTAAAGGACGCAATGAGTTGTTTACGAGGTTCGGCACGAACTTGGCCTACGTCCCCGCCTAGGGTTCTTCCCCAACCCTAGGATTAAACCGGCTTTATTGATTCACAAGATTTAGGATCCTAATAGCTCACCGAGAAGCCTCTCTCCTATACAATTGCAATCTAGTCAACTCACGTTCTCTTGGAGTCCTAGACCAATCTAGAAGAGCCCCACCTCTCTCGGCTATCTAGTACAATCCTCTTACACTTAGTGAATCAATCGCCTAGTGTCTACTTCATGAGTTACAAATTCTCGAGTATAACACTCTCTCGAAATATATCCTATAAGCTCACTGTGTAACTCTCAAATGCTTTGAAATGAAATAACAGACTCTTAAGAACTAGTAGAGAGCACACGAAGAAGACAGATTTCACTTGAAGGCTTGAGTGTATGAATGCTTATGTTCAACCAATGTCTTCTGTCTTCCCTTCTTCCTTTCTTATGTATAGAACAAATTCGGCGTCAAGGATCTCCACCAACGGCTATAACAGATCATGGCATAAGAAGGATTCTTCACAATCTTCTATCTTTGGAAACTCTGAAGCCATGGTCACGATTTTATTCTTCTCGGCTTTGAGCGCTTAAGGAAGGAGATATAATTCAAAAAACATCCTGAAATGTTAGTGAATATATAATAATATTTTGGAAGCATATAATAACATATAATAATATTCGAGCATAATATCATAGAGTACAGGTTTTGTGTTTCATCAACACAGTTGTAGCTTCAAGACCTTTGACACAAACTGACTGTCAAAGCCTTTGAAACATATTCCGATTTTCATCAAGGGAGTAGAGTTATCAATCTCCCCGTTGATGAAAGACAAAACCTGTGCATCCCTGCAACTTAGTCAAACATATATAATATAAGCAAGATCGGACTAAGTACCTGCATGGGTTAGACGGATGTTGGATCATAATTTTAAAACATGAAATACATCCAACGGAAAACAAAACTAGGTCTTTCAAGACCTTCACAGCAGTTAAAAAAGTTTTCAAAGTCTAAACCACAACAGATCATCTCTCCCTTTTTGTCTTTCAACAAAGGGAGGATGTAAAACAATCACCAAAAAGTTTTGAAACAGTTTCCAAAAACCAGCAATGTTTCAGATTCGGGGTTAGGGTAGGGTAGGATAGGGTTAAGCTTCATCGTCCGGAGCATCATCCGTGAGCAGGGACCTCAGACCTTGCAACAACTTGGACACCCCGCTCATCTCCGTCATAAACTCCTTGTGTAGCTCCTTGATATCTAGGCGAACTTCCTCCAAGCCCAACTCCAGGTTGTCCATGCGTTCATCAATGGCTGAGGCAGTGGGAAGAGCTTTTGAGGGAGAGGCAAGACTCCAAGTCTCTTGGGAGGACCGAGTGATGCCTATCTTCTCACAGCTCTTGGAGTCGAACTTACCCATATGACGCTTTTGTTCTTCATTTTTGAAATCGATTCCAGAAGCTTTGAAGATATGGGTCAAAGGGGTGGCAAATGGGAGGGGAGTTCCTTTTCTGGCTTTTCGAGTATGAGCCATGGATCCGAGAATAGTATTGGCTAGATCGAGATCAAAGCCGTTTAAGATGCGGTATAAAAGGATCATGGAATTATCGGTAAGGAGAGAGCCAGAGTTTAAGCGGGGTAGGAGGCAATGCACAATGATGTTGAAAACAATTTTTGCCTCGAGGGTAAGGGATGAGTGGATAAGCTGTTTTGAGGTGTTTTTGGATGCTTCGGGTAGGAGATATTTGGATCGGGCAAGGGCAATGCACTGTTCTTTAGTGGGGTTTTCAGGAGAGTGTGGACAAGGTCTAGGTAGGCCAAGGAAATCAGCGAAGTCAATGGAGTTGAAAGAGATTCTAACTCCTTTGACGACGGATTCCAAAGACCAACCGTCGGCATTGTGTTTGGCTTTTAGATTTATGTAGAACAGGCGGGTAAGTTGGGGATAATAGATAGCTTCAAGGTTGAGAAGGGTCCAGGCAGGGGATTGTTTGAGTAGAGAGATGCATGGAAAATTCAAAGCTTCAAAGAACGCAAGATCTAAAAAATCAGAACACCAAATCTTACGAGTTCGAAACTCATCTACCCACTTTCCAGCCATCTCAGCATCTTCAAACCATTAAGAGGACAAGGATTGGTTTACCTGGATGAGGGCATGTGGATCAGCATTCTTCCTGCGAGCCTGTGTGGGAGCAGTCCTCTTGGCAGGTGCCTCAAGGCTTCTGAGAGTGCCCTTCCTGGTACGCTTGGGAGATGGAGGCTTTGCTGCTGGGGCTTTTCGCTTCTTTGGAGACAGGGGAGGAGGAGGAGGAGAAGGAGAGGGAACAGGTTCGAGCTCCTCATCCTCTTCGTCCTCAAACCCCGAGTCCTCAGCGGACCCTTCATCGTTGTCTCCTTCAGAATCCTCGTCCTCACCGGTCTCGTCGTCCTCCTCTTCTTCTTCCTCTGGTTCCTCCTCAGTGGGAACCTCCTTCTCAGCCTCTTTTCGAACTCTCTCGGCCTCCTCCTTGACCAATTTCCTCGCCAGCTTGGCCTCTTCCTCGACCTTTCTCTTTCTCAGAGCTTCCTCCTCGGCTTCCTTGGCGGCATCTCATTCCAAAATCGCATCTAGATCCTCCTCTTCCTCCTCTTCGTCCACCTCCTCAGCAATGACTTGCTTTTTCCCTTTTTGCTTAGAACTGAGAGGCTTCTTCGCTGAGCGCTTCAGAGAACTTATGGTTACTGTAGTTGTGCTTTCAGCGATGGTGATCTGGCAGTAGCTGGGACGATTGCTTATGGAGTGGGTTTTGGTTGAGGGGAAGTAGGAGTGGCCTGGCGTCCCTTGGGGGTGGCACCAAGACGTTTGGGTGTGGATGCTTTCTTCGATTTGGGAGCCATGGAGATAATCGGCTAGGGTTTCAGAACAGGTTGAGAGGTTGAAGAAGAAGAAGAATTGGAAAGGTTTTGGGTAAATCTGAAGTTGTGAGATAATCGGGTACGGTTTGGGGTTAATTAGAGTGAGATAATGAAGTTGATGGGACGGGTTTATGGTTCCAATGTGGGTAATCATAACATTGCCATTTTTAAAAAAAAAATCAATTCAAAATTCAAACATTCTTCTCACAATTTAAAATATGAGGGAATAAATCCGAAAATATCTTTCCCAAAATTAAAACACATACTCGGATAGGGAAATAAAATATGTGATATGTATAAAGAAGTTTAAAATCCATTAAAAACTATATTTGATCAAATATCTAAAAAGATATTAACCAAATATATGATCCGATATCTGTTCTCTACCATTTAGATCACAAACCTTGACATAATTCTCAAAGGTCTTGACATTGAGTAGAATTTATCTTTCGTAAAGGGAAAGCTCCCCCTATGAAAGTGCATCATTGTCAAGCATTCCAATCTCACGTCTAATGAAGGTGAACCTGTCCTCTGCCAAAGTCTTAGTAAAACTGTCATCCCATTGATAATCAGTTGAAATAAAGGATATGGACACATCACCTTTTTCGACATGGTCTCTAATGAAATGATGTCTTACATCAATGTGTTTGGTCCTTGAATGCTGAACAGGATTATTTGTGATTGATATGGCACTGGTATTGTCGCACTTAATGGGAATACCTTTGAGATTGATGCCAAGATCTCTCATTTGTTGAGCTATCCAAAGGATTTGGGAGCAACATGCTCCAGCTGCTATGTATTCGGCTTCAGCAGTGGATAGAGCAACTGAATTTTGTTTCTTTGAATGTCAACTGATCAAGGATGCTCCTAAGAATTGGCAACATCCTGACGTGCTCTTTCTATCCACCTTATGGCCTGCAAAATCTGCATCAGAATACCCAATTAAAGTGAAATCTTTTTGCTTTGGGTACCACAAGCCAAGCTCTTTAGTGCCATTGAGATATCGAAAGATCCTCTTCACAGCCACGAGATGAGATTCTTTAGGATCAGCTTGAAACCTAGCAACAGATCTCACAGACAAGCAACAGAAAGACAGAAATAAAAGCAGAAACCAAAGCAAAGACAGAAAATAGCGAAAGAAAGTAAAGAACAAAGCAAGACAACAGACGTACTCGATCTCGACAACTACCTACTCGAGATCGACTACCAACAGTGAAGACAGAAACTGCAAAATCGACAACAAAAGCAGAAACTCTACTCGACCTAGACAAGATCATACTCGAGATCGACTAAGGCCTACTCGATCTCGACGAGCTCCTCCTTTGTATCGAATGGAAAGACAGAAAACTTAAATTGCAAATTTCGAACCCAAAACTCAGATTTCTGACGAAATAAATTCAATATATAAAAGACTTCCAAGGCCAGGGTATCAACACCACAACGATAACCATGCAAAGTAACACATAAAGGCATAAAAGATCATACTTTCCATCAAAATAACTTTCGTTACTAACAAATAGGCATATAGAGGCTTTCGTATAAACCCTAATTGTTACTAACCCTTTTTACATAATTAACTCAAGTTGTATTAAGATCACTTTCGCTTCAATAATACAAACAAGGATCACCTTCAACTCTCGCAAAAGAATCATGCTCATAGGGATAGAAGACGAATTGCATAACAAGATCTGACCTTCACCGCATCACCTTACATGGCCACCGTCGGGCTCACCCCAGCCCCAGAAGTGGGCGGACTACTCACGCCTCATCGCAATCGCAGACATTGATTGATGAAAAGAAATTTGCATTAAACTATATTCAAAGCCTTTACAATCCCGGCAATCAACTTTCGCAGAATGCCAACACTACTAGAATTTTGTCATTTAACATCGGTCAATTAACATCAGTGAGAAAAACACGTGATGTAAAATATATTTTTGACATCGGTTGATAAATTTGTGATGTTAAAAATAAATCAGAAACCACACTTTTTTTTGACCGATCTTAAAAATTAATTTTTGAAAGAAAATTAAGCGCGCGGAAAATCCCGCCCATATCAAATACACGTAGGGTAATTTAACACTTAGAAATTTTTTCTGAAATTTGGGTTTAAACCTTCAAAAATTGAGAATACCCCCCTCCCTCCCAATACTTTAACACTTGGAATGTCCCGACTCTGCTCTCTTTCCTCTCAGTCCCGACTCGCGGTCGCGAACCACTTCGCCATGTTCACCCCCAATCCCTTCCTCCTCCAGTCTCACCGGCTTTCAACTCGAGGGTGGCTCCGGTGGGGATGTAGTCTCTCCGGCGAAATCCCTTCTTCACTCTCGTTCCGATCTCTCGGCTCTTTCCTCACCAGCAGCGAAATCCCTTTCTGTTTCATCGTTGTGTCTCCGGTGCGGGATCTCTGGTTTCCGTCGAACCGAGCTTTGCCTCTATCAGTGGTCGTCTCTCTCTCTCGCCGTCGAAATCGAACCGGGCTGTCGAAATCCCTCATTGCCTCTCTGTCACTGCTCCCTCACTGCTTCTCCATCACAGGTACGAAATTCCGCCTTCAACAGGTACGAAATTCCGAAATCCATCACTGCCTCTCCCTCACTGCTCCCTCTCTCGTCAACAGTTGAAGTCGAAATCCCAACTTCAACAGTCGAAACCCCTACTCCCTCACCGCCTCTCCATCACAGGTACGAAATTCCACCTTCAATTTTCAATATTTTTGATTTAGGGTTTGTGTGAATTGGTTTGATTGAGTATAGCTAGCTAAAATTCCGCCTTCAATTTAGGGTTTGTGTGAATTGGTTTGTAAAACTGAAGAGCGAGGGTCGTCGTGTGTAGGTATGAAATGCCGCCTTTTAATTTTGAGTATTTGTGATTTAGGGTTTTTTGTTATTGGATTTGATTCAAGGAAATTGTGTTTGACAAAGACTCCCGGAAGGCCCTTCAGGCTGGTATTGACAAGCTTGCTGATGCAGTCGGGCTCACTCTTGGCCCTAGAGGTTGTTATTCATACATGGATTAATTAATTTTGTATATGTGATATGGTGGTTGTTAGTTTTACATTATCTGTTGGTGATGCATTGTTGTTCATAAGCTATCCCCTCTCTAGATTTGGATTATAATTGTTAGTGGTATGTACAAAGTGATGTACATTTTGCCTGATACTGTTAGGTTAATTGATATTCAGGAACTTTTATAGACTTCATCTGATGGTATTTCTCTTGATTTTTGCTTCCTAAATTTCAATTGTTGTGCACACTGATTCCCTTTCCATAGAGCGGAGCGTTATGCTTCTTTCAGATATTGGATACAGAGAATGGTCTGTTAATGATCAATTATTGTCATTTGTAGGAAGGAATGTAGTTTTGGATGAATTCGGAAGCCCAAAAGTGGTCAGGGATGGGGTTACTATTGCTCGGGCTATTGAGCTAGCTGATTCAATGGAAAATGCTGGCATAGCTTTGATCAGGGAGGTTAGCATCTATTTGAGATCATTGTTGGTTAACTTTATTTTCTTAATTTGACATTTTATCTCTGTCACCCCTGCTAATTAGTGTCTGTTGTCCACTTCTAGTAGTCAATAATTGATATTTCACTCTGAATCTACGTGGCGGATCAAATACTCAATTTTTGAAGTCTCAATTCTCGCTGAAGATAATAAAATCTGTCTATGAAGAATAAACTTTGGCATTTGGCAGCCAAAGCTAGGATTTCAGGAAAGGTATGAAGATGAATGTTTGAGATGTACGTGTCATCAATAATAGCCTTAAACACACTACTTATATTGCAGATGGGCAGGCATATCGCTGTGCATGCGTTGCTGATCGTACATGCCATGCTTTGTTGCATACACTTTATTGGCAAGCTTTGAGACACAATACACAATTTTTCGTGGAGTACTTTGCATTTGATCTCCTTATGAACGATGAAGGTATGCTAGTGTCCTAATTACAATGCGTCGCTGGATGCATTTAAACAATCTTCTATCACTTACTTGAATAAATGTAACATCCCCCAAAGTGTGATCACTTGCTAACAATTGCCTTGTTTCTTTTCTGATATTTACCCCTTTTTTAGCTTACCATATTTCTGTTAAACTATTTACAGTAAATGCATTACCAGATGTTGCATCGAAATTGTCTTAATGTTGACTATGAGCAATCCCCCTTCGCATCTCACTAATTCCTTGAAGTTGGCTATTTGTGTTTATTGCAATCTTGTATGAACACTAAGATTGAGATTTACTCTGTAGATTTCCATATTTCTTGACATGCCTTACTATTTCAGATTTACTCTATTTCCATTTCATACTTATCAAATTTATAATTTGCATTACAATCAATTCCCACCCTATCAAAAAGGCATGCTCATTTTTCTTTATTCTTGTGATTTCTTTATGCTTTTTAATGTATGTATAGTCAATTCATATGATTGGTTTCTTTAGGTTGCAATGAAGATGATCCTAGTTCGCAAATCACAAAGTCAGTTCCAACTTTTGATATTTTTATTAATTGAGCTATTCGTGTTGACATTGTAAGTATACTCAATCCATGGTAGAATTCATCAGTTCATTTTTACATACTGTTATCATGATTGATGCTCTTTGATCATGATTTATGCTCTTTGATCATCAGTTCATTGTCACTTGGAATTATTCCTAGAATGGTAGGTCTGAAAGAGTTCTGTTGTCTCTCTCTCTCTTTTTTCCCTGACCTTTGTTTCTCTTAACATTACTGATTTGGAACTCTTTTTATTCTCCTGTAGGAAGTAAAAGTGATAAGAGAGCTAGTTGCATTGGATTTGGGGTTGGTACAAAAATATTTCCTTATTCGAAGAGTCAAGTATTGTTCCATTTGCTATAGATCTCTCTGGGTCTGGCATTGATTCAACAAGCACAGACTCAGTCACTACATTGGAGGATTATGCAAAACCATTAGTTTCTTTCATTCAAAGCCTGCCTGATGATGAAAAAGTAAGACACATGTGTCACAATGATCTTTGCTTTGTTTTTATAGGCAATATTGTTCTTTTCAGATTATATTTAAAAATCACATGCTTCTTGAACAGATTGGTTGGCCATGGTTGCAGGGGTGCATGCATTTCTTATTGCATGGAGCACTTCCCAGAGAAAATCTCCAAAGCAATTTTTGTTTGTGATACAATGGTTGCTAATGAACAGAGACCTTTCGATGCATTCAAAGAAGAGGTATTTCTTTCTTTTCATCTTTATTCCTTCAAGTTAAAAGATTTAAAATTTCAGCCCCCAAGTGTAGAAAACTCTCAGCCTGCATGATTTAAAACCATTAGCAATGATGCTAGCTTAGGCTCTGTGAGGAATATCATTTTTTACCTACTACTGAACCTTCCATGCTTGTTTGATAGAGGTAAGAGCTTCCAGATTTTCTTCCACTGAATCTTCTCACCTGTTGTGTTCTCCAGATTGAAGAGTACATTACTATCTTGCATTGAACTCTTGGTCTTCATCTCTTTATTTTTCTAATTGTTTTGTTCTTGTCCTGAGGGCTTAAAGCGTAAATATAATCATGATTTCAAGATCCTCCTTTTCTTTGGATTTTATATGGCAAAATTGGATTCTTTAGCAGATTGACTGTTATTGGTTCTTATTATGTAGAAATTAAAATTTCACAGTGAAGTTTCCCTTCAGTAGTTAGGCAAACCCACAATTCATCAAAGCACAAGAAGTCTCAATATGTTTAGTTTTTTTTTTTTTTTGCTCATGAATGAGGGGATCATATGTTTAGTTATTAGCTGGAGAATGCATATAATGCCTCCTCAGCATATTAGAGAGAAATGTGACCTAGTAGCCTTTTCCCTCATTACTAGGGCAATCTATGAGAACATGTAAGTTAAGATAATCATAATTTTTTTTTAATCAAAGCTATTTATTTTAGTAATTTTTCCTTCCGCCTTTTTGAAACAGGGATCTAAAGCATCTGGAGCATTTATCTTGACTGCTAATCACAACCCAGGAGGTCCCAATGAGGTTTATAACCTAACTGCACAGAGAATGACTGTGTGTGTTATTGCTGTCTTTGTCAAATTAATGGTATTTGTTTTAGTTTTGAGCTTCAATTTTGGGGATTTGGTCTTTGCAGGCCAAGAGGACTACAGTAGGTTGAGGTCATGAGTTAAAGAGGTGCAAATATTTTGGTTCTAGCCTTTTCCCTCATTACTAGGGCAAGCTATGAGAAGATGTAAGTTAAGATATTGGGTTATTCCTTGTGGTACTTTGATCTTGTGTATGTGTATATATAGACAAGATATTGGGTTTATGAACCAAATTGATTTGGTTCATAAGCTAGCACATCAGATATATTCTCTTTGGTTGGTATTTTGGTCAGGTGTATGTGTGTATATAGACATGATATTGGGTTTATGAACCAAATTGCTTCGTTTCATAAGCTAGCACATCAGGTTTACGGGCAAAAGACATCAGTTTATTGTAACAAAAGACATCTGTTTTACGAGCTAAACATATTAGTTTTACGTACTAAAAACATCAGTTTTACAAACCAAACACATCAGCTTTCCGTACAAAAAAACCAGTTTTACGAACTAAGCACATCATTTTTACGAACTAAACACATCATTTTTATGAACTAAACACACCAGTTTTACGAACTTAACACATCTGATTAATTAATAATTTAGGATATCTTTACTATATATAAACAACGACTTTAAAACCGAAAACGATTTCAATATATATAATAACATCGGTTTTGTATTTATTCCATATAGCCAAATTTTGCGTGGAAAAATCACGTTACAAATTATAGAGAGAAAATGAATATACATATGTAGGATTTCTATACAAGTGATGTCTCTTTCATACTAAAACATCGTTTTTATAATTAGCAACGTTGTTATAAATAATATAGACACCGGGTTCTGGCCGATGTGTAAAACTTTTGACTTTTGACATCACCCACATAGACATCAATTTTTTTTTGAAAGACATCGGCTATTACCCGATGTTAAATAACAAATTTCTAGTAAAGCAAAACCCTAAAAACTTTAGAACTCCTAAAACTTCTCTGTGGAACTACTTCTCTACTTCTTAAATTGAATGAATCTAAAACCAGCCCCATGAGCTTTATTCATAGCCTTCTATTCCTTGCTACTCAAGGATAGAATATCTATATTTATATCTAAAACTATATCTAAAATGCTTAAGGATAAACAAAAGCAATAAGGAAATTAAATCTAAATATATCTAAATGTCTTTAATGGATAGATCTCCTCTTCCATGATGTGTATTGATGATTTTGGATAGAATCGGCAATCTTCGGGCCCAAGTAATCCCACACCGAGTAGGATTCGTCAAACCGAGTAACGCGGCTTCCGGAACCGTCGTCGATCTCGACAAGGGTCTTGTCGATCTCGAGTAGGAAAGTTGGTCGACTGGGCTTGGCTCGGCGTCTCGGCTAACTGGTGCTCGATGTGGCTTGGACTTGGCTCACGGGTCTAGTCGATCTCGAGTACCCCTTATCGATCTCGACTAGACTGGCCTTGTCGACTAGGTCTTCTCGGGTGATTCTGCTCGACATGCTCGGACACGGCTTCCGGGCTCCTCGATCTCGAGTAGGTCTACTCGATCTCGAGTAGAGTGTAACCCAGCATGTCCTCGTCTTCGTCTTCTCGATCAGCTCTTCCTCGACCAGGCTCTCCTCGATCTCGAGTAGAGTGTACTCGATCTCGAGTAAAGATTTCTCAGCTTTCTGCTCTGTTCTTAAAACGCACTTTCCCGAGTCCTCCTTCGTCGGATTGACGCATATGACCATGCGTTGGAAAGATCTTTTCAAGGGCTACAACTCTCATGAAGACATCAAAGCTTGATTCAGAATTTAGAATGGTGAAAAATGGCCTCTTCTCCAGCTGCACCATTCTTAGCTTCTCCATGAGTTTCCTTTAAGCTCCAAAGTGCGTCCGATTTCTGCCAAATATAACAAAAACTTGTGTAGACATCCATATATTGCAAATAAACATAACTTACACAGATTCTGTATTATTTTAGCCCAAATGCATGACATGCATGCAGAAATCGATATAACAGTAGATATAAAACATGGCATAAAACATGGACATCAAATCATCCCATACTTAGACTTGCTTGTCCTCAAGCAATAACCAAACAATAACCAAGACCTACAACACATCCTTCAAGTCTTCGCCTTTGTCAAAAGCAACATCTTAAATAGCAGCAATGTAAGACAAGTGAATTTAACGTCATCACACATGTATGAGCGATCCATAGGCATAGGCAATATAAATCCAACCTCACAGGGGTAATGTGTTTACACTCAACTCTCAAATGTGTTTAGGCTATGTATATCGACTCTCAACTCAATTCCATATACAATCTCATAATCATTGCAATTTAAATATGAATCCACTTCGCAACCAATTATGAAAATGCAACAAGAATTATCAGGAGGACTTCGCTCAATAGAAGTCTTCGAAGAAGATTCTATTCGGCGGGGTTGTAATGGGGCTTGGTAAGAAATAATAAGGGATGGAATTATTTGGCCATGTGGTGCTAAATAAAATTCGGGAATCAAGACTCCTAAATCTTCCAACACAACCAAACCATAACTTCCCAATCATATGCATCAACCAAACTCTCCAATTTGTCTAAATGGAGTATGTAACCTTTCAAACTTTCTCAACCTCTCCAAAGTGTGTATCTTGCAAATAATGAAAGAAATAAGATAAATTTGGCTCATGCACTTTATTCACAAACATATGTATTTTTTTTCTTTATTATTTTTTTCGGATTTTTTTTTTTGAAACGAAAATATAAAATAATACTAGAGGTGCATTTATAATGTGAGCCAAAAATCCTTTTACATAATATGTCTAGCAAGATAAAAATGTACAACCAACCCATATCTCAATAATTTCCATGATCCTTCTTTGAAATGCAACATAAGCTCATTTCTTCCACAAACCATCATTCCAACCAACTCTAAGTCTTAATTCCCAAATGGGGGTCAGGCTCAATTTGGCTAAGGATAATTTTGTGGAGTTTAAAATAAAAGTCTTAGGCTAATGTTCTGGCTTCAAGCAGGGATAATGCAGGGTAGGTAAAGAGAGGATAAAATTGGCTTAAAAGGTGCCTCCATCATTTAATTCTCATCAACATAAACATATAAATGCATTGGTTTTGAATAACTATTACAACATTTAGAGATGCATAGGAAGAGTAAATACACTCAAGAAAGCAGAGGGATTTTTAATGTTCTCCCTATAATGCCAAAATTCTCACTGGGACAATTTTTGTTGGATTTTAACCTTTAGCTTAGGATCATATGTGCTCAATTTCATCACAAGTTCACAATCCACATAAAAACCATTTTGGGGACTTAGGCTAAACCTTCCAAACATGCCATAGGATTTATATGATCAAGTCAATCATTATGTATCATCATAGGACATCTAAGTTAGAGTATATAAAAAAAAACAATGCAAAAATTTAAACATGCATATATTTTTTTTTATTTTTTCGACATTTTCTATTTTTTTTTTAATGCAAAAATCAAAACTAAAGTATGACGAAAGATTTAAAAGGCATAAAATTTAAACATGAATGCATGACATAAAAATTTAAAATTTCACCATGTAAAACCAAAAGCAAGACTAACACATATAATAATGATAATGAGCCCTTCCCCCACCCCATACTTAAAATTTACAGTGTCCCCACTGTATAAAATCAAATAAAAACAAGAGTAAAGGAATGAACTCACAGGATAACACGTCGAGGAGGGTAGATCAGTGCAGGTCGAGTAGACATCCTTGTCGATCTCGAGTACATGTTACTCGATCTCGAGTAGCTTTTCTGCGTCCAGTAGAATCTGAAGTCGAGGAGCGTCTGGTGGCTTGTCGATGTCGAGTACGTCTACTCGAGGTCGAGTAACTTCTTGGCTTCTCCTCCTTGTTGTAGTCGACTTGGCTTTCGTCGATTCTGACTGTTTTCAGGGACTTCTTTATTCCACTTTTCGCGATCCTTATATGCTTGCCGACCTAAAAGTGTTAGATTGCACAAGAAACAAGACTATCCACATAAAATATTCTAAAAGACATAAAACCAAAACCAAAAACAAAAACCACAAAGTTCAAAAAGTCCCAAAATTCATAAAGTTCTATATACATGCTCTAGATTTTAGAGTCGCTAGGCCGACTTCTCCGTTTGCGCTCAAGGACCATTATTGTGGGGCCCGCTCATGCTTGGCCCTTCTCCTGGATCATCTAGGTCCTGATGGTAGTATGCAAGCTCAGCTAACAGGTGGTTGCTTGCATCATCTCCTTTCTCTTTCTTCTTCTTCCTTCCAGCTCTCAGTTTTCGCAGATTCTCTTGCCATAGTGCCTTATCTCCCCTTAAATCATTGATAATTTTCTTTATGGACTGAGGGGGGGTAGAATTCATACCTGAACTTACCTTTTCGGACCCAAAACAGATATGTTTGGGCCTGGGGTTAGTCGAGATCGAGTACAATTGGTCGACCTCGAGTACAGGGACCCCATACTTAGACTCTTGGCAAGTCAGTGGCTCAGCAGAGGTAGTCGAAGTCGACAAAGTCTTGTCGAGATCGAGTAGAGGTCCTGTCGAGATCGAGTTGGTCTTGTCGATCTCGAGTACAGTGTTGGCACCTTCCTCCGTTGTTTGCTTGGTCCCGTGTTTGCTGATGCTTTTCACCTCCACACATGAAATTTCCTCTTTTGTAGGGCCAAAAGAGAAATCCAAAACCTCATCGCCTATGGTGAAGGTGAGCGATCTATTCTTGACACTTATTTTGGCATCTGCAGTAGTTAAGAATGGTCTACCAAGAATAATAGGGCTAGTAGGATCTTCAGCACAGTCAATGATAAGGAAATCTGTTGGAACAAAGAATTTACCCACCTGGACAGGGACGTTCTCAACTATACCTGTAGGGATGACTACTGTATTGTTTGCCATGTATAGCTTGGCATTCACAGGCTCTATGCATCCTATTTTGACCTTCCGCCAGATTGATAAAGGCATGATGCTCACACTTGCTCCTAAATCACACAGAGAATCATATTTATATTGTCCAAAACCCACAGTAACAGAAAACTTACCAGGGTCAGGCCTCTTTTCAGGGAAGTAGAGTACTTTGCATTCGCCTGCGATCTCTGAGATGGATCGCTTCTTGCTCAAAATTTCCTTCAGAAATTTGACATATCCAAGCATCTCTTGTAGGGCTTTTGTAAAAGGAATAGAAACATTCAGTTCTTGCAGCATATTAACAAATCTGGTAAACCTACCTACAGTGGGATCTTTCTGTGTTTTTTAAGGGAAAGGCAGTGGCTCTTTCAGTTTTGGAGCCTGATCAGCTGTCGGAGGTGCTGTAGAGTCGTCGACGTCGGCCAGATGCTGCTCCTCGATCTCGACCACAGGCTCCTTGACATCGAGTAGGGTGGTTGACCTGGAGTTGCTGGTCTGCACAGCGGAGTCCGAGCTCAGCTTCTGGTCTGTGTCGAGTAGCGGCTTGTCGATATCGAGTACACCCTCCTCGAGATCGAGTTGGCTTTGCTCTGTCTCGAGTTGCTGCTCTGCCTTGCTTTGCTGTTTCCCGACCTCTGGCTCGTGTAATTGATGCCCACTCCTGAGTTTGATAGTTGCGACGTGTCCGGTCTTCCCTTTAGGATTTGGTTCTGTTTGCCCAGGGAACTGTCCGGACGGTCGTGGGATCTGTGCAGCGATTTGACCCATCTACGTCTCTATTCCTCTTTTTCAGATGTCCAGTTCTCCAAATTTTGTAGTGATGTTCTGGAATTGGTTGTTGATGGTGCCCTGATTCCGACGCATCTCCTCAAGGATCAGCTGCAGATCATCCTTCTTTTGATCCCTTTCTAGATGTCCTGGAGCTCTGTAGGGTGGGGGATTCCACTGTGGTTGATAGGACCGTTGGTCTCCCATGTAGCGATTTGGACCCCAGCGTAGGCTGCCTCCTCATGTGTTTCTGCCATCCTGACTTGCTCGGTGTGTGGGCACTCAGTAGTGGTGTGCCGCTGTGATCCGCATTCGATGCAAGGCTGGTTGACAGATAGATATTTGACTTGCTTGAGGAGCTTGCGATTCTGGTCTCTGTAGAACTGCTCCCTGACATCTGGGTCAATCTCCTTTGCTGGCTCATAGAGTGGCATAGATGGGGCTGGTCTGGCATAAGCGTTCTCATCATAGTTTGTAGGAGCCCCATATTTGTTGTCGTAGTTAGTGAGCTTTTCTAGCACACCCCATGCGTCGCTTGGTGGCATCGTCAGATACTCATAGCGAGTATAATGGTTGATTCTGTCCTTAGTGACTTGATCAAGAGAGTTGAAGAAGATCTCCTGAATGACGTAGGGTGGCTGTCCATGAGTAGGGCAAGATCGCAGCAGTTCTTTGTAGCGTTCCCATGCCTTTGCCAGTGGTTCCCCTTGCTTCTGTTTGAAGGCGGTGATTTTCTGGCGGAGAAGTGTTGTTTTGGCGGGTGGGAAGTATTTGTTCAGAAACTCTTGCTCTACTTGGGCCCATGTGGTGAGAGATCTCGGCTTCAGCCCTTCGAGCCACTTCAGTGCAGGTCCAGCGAGAGACCAGCGAAAAGCTTTCATCTTGACATATTCCAGAGTTGTACCTTCAGCAAGAGTACGGCACATGTCATGAAAATTAGTAATATGTTCAAGAGGACACTCATTAAATTTTCCATAAAAAGCATTATTTTTAAGCTCTATCAGAAACTGAGTGCGAATTTCAAAAGAGTTATCAGGGATTAGAATCGCCGATTCAGGCACGACGAGAGTTGGATGCATATAATCCTCAGCAGTGGTTGGATATTAGGCAAGCTCAGCTTCTGCTTGCCTTGCGCGCTCAGCTTCTTGTTCCCTTGCTGCCCTTTCATTGGCGATAGTGGTATCCTTTGCGGCTAGCTCCCTTGTAAGCCTTGCAATCAGCTGTTCTTGTGTTTCAGCGGCCGCCATGATCCTTTTGAGTTTAGAGTGGATGTGTAGGTAACGCTCTGGTTCGTCTAAGCCTTCAAACTCAGGTGGTAGACCAGAACGGCGCATACACCTGTATAATAACTCAAAGCAGATGTGAGATTTAACTACCTAAGGCGCGAATGATAGCCTCCCCGGCAACGGCGCTAATTTGTTGTTGCAGGAGGATGGTCAAGTATGAAATAAATATAGAATAAAGATCAGACTGACTTCCCTGTCTCAGCAAATAAATACAAGACTTCCTCCCGTTGTAGTAGAAGGTTGTCAGGATCGAATCCACGAGGAAGCACGTCAGCAGTTCTTAGGTAGCAACAGATCTCACAGACAAGCAACAGAAAGACAGAAATAAAAGCAGAAACCAAAGCAAAGACAGAAAATAGCGAAAGAAAGTAAAGAACAAAGCAAGACAACAGACGTACTCGATCTCGACAACTAGCTACTCGAGATCGACTACCAACAGTGAAGACAGAAACTGCAAAATCGACAAAAAAAAGCAAAAACTCTACTCGACCTAGACAAGACCGTACTCGAGATCGACTAAGGCCTACTCGATCTCGACGAGCTCCTCCTCTGTATCGACTGGAAAGACAGAAAACTTAAATTGCAAATTTCGAACCCAAAACTCAGATTTCTGACGAAATAAATTCAATATATAAAAGACTTCCAAGGCCAGGGTATCAACACCACAACGATAACCATGCAAAGTAACACATAAAGGCATAAAAGATCATGCTTTCCATCAAAATAACTTTCGTTACTAACAAATAGGCATATAGAGGCTTTCGCATAAACCCTAATTGTTACTAACCCTTTTTACATAATTAACCCAAGTTGTATTAAGATCACTTTCGCTTCAATAATACAAACAAGGATCACCTTCAACTCTCGCAAAAGAATCATGCTCATAGAGATAGAAGACGAATTGCATAACAAGATCTGACCTTCACCGCATCACCTTACATGGCCACCGTCGGGCTCACCCTAGCCCCAGAAGTGGGTGGACTACTCACGCCTCATCGCAATCGCAGACATTGATTGATGAAAACAAACTTGCATTAAACTATATTCAAATTCTTTACAATCCCGGCAAACAACTTTCGCAGAATGCCAAAACCCTAAAAACTTTTGAACTCCTAAAACTTCTTTGTGGAACTACTTCTCTACTTCTTAAATTGAATGAATCTAAAATCAGCCCCATGGGCTTTATTTATAGCCTTCTATTCCTTGCTACTCAAGGATAGAATATCTATATCTATATCTAAAACTATATCTAAAATGCTTTAGGATAAATAAAAGCAATAAGGAAATTAAATCTAAATATATCTAAATGTCTTTAATGGATAGATCTCCTCTTCCATGATGTGTCTTGATGATTTTGGATAGAATCGGCAATCTTCGGGCCCAAGTAATCCCACACCGAGTAGGATTCGTCAAACCGAGTAACGCGGCTTCTGGAACCGTCGTCGATCTCGACAAGGGTCTTGTCGATCTCGAGTAGGAAAGTTGGTCGACTGGGCTTGGCTCGGCGTCTCGGCTAACTGGTGCTCGATGTGGCTTGGACTTGGCTCACGGGTCTAGTCGATCTCGAGTACCCCTTATCGATCTCGACTAGACTGGCCTTGTCGACTAGGTCTTCTCGGGTGATTCTGCTCGACATGCTCGGACACGGCTTCCGGGCTCCTCGATCTCGAGTAGGTCTACTCGATCTCGAGTAGAGTGTAACCCAGCATGTCCTCGTCTTCGTCTTCTCGATCAGCTCTTCCTCGACCAGGCTCTCCTCGATCTCGAGTAGAGTGTACTCGATCTCGAGTAAAGATTTCTCAGCTTTCTGCTCTGTTCTTAAAACGCACTTTCCCGAGTCCTCCTTCGTCGGATTGACGCATATGACCATGCGTTGGAAAGATCTTTTCAAGGGCTACAACTCTCATGAAGACATCAAAGCTTGATTCAGAATTTAGAATGGTGAAAAATGGCCTCTTCTCCAGCTGCACCATTCTTAGCTTCTCCATGAGTTTCCTTTAAGCTCCAAAGTGCGTCCGATTTCTGCCAAATATAACAAAAACTTGTGTAGACATCCATATATTGCAAATAAACATAACTTACACAGATTCTGTATTATTTTAGCCCAAATGCATGAAATGCATGCAGAAATCGATATAACAGTAGATATAAAACATGGCATAAAACATGGACATCAGATGTCAGGTCTACTAGTTGTAAGATATAGTAAAGATCCAATCATCCCTCGATACTTCTTTTGATTGACGCTCTTCCCAGTCTTGTCTTGATCTAGAGATAAGGTTGAGCTCATGGGTGTCTTGGCTGCTTTGGATTGATCCATCTTGAACTTCTTCAAGAGATCCTTAGTGTACTTGCTTTGGTTGACAAAGATCCATTTCTTGGATGGATGAACTTGTAATCCCAAGAAGAAGTTGAGTTCACCCATCAAGCTCATCTCAAATTCACTACACATGATGTCAGGAAATTCCTTACACAAAGATGTGTTAGTAGCACCAAACAATATCTTATCAACATATATTTGAATAACCAAAATGTCCTTTCCTTTGGTCTTGATAAAATGAGTCTTATCGATCAACCCCCTTTTAAAATCATTTTCTAAAAGATATTTTGATAGGCGCTCATACCAAGCTCTTGGGGCTTGTTTCAAACCATAAAGCGCTTTGTCTAGTTTATAAACATGATTAGGAAATTCCAAACTTTCAAAACCTGGGGGTTGAGCCACATATACTTCTTCCTATAAGAAACCATTAAGAAAAGCACACTTGACATCCATTTGATATAATTTTATGCTCATAAACAATGCAAATGCTAATAAAATGCGAATGGCTTCAAGCCTGGCTACGGGAGCAAAGGTCTCCTCGTAGTCAATACCTTCATCTTGATTGTAGCCTTGAGCAACAAGCCTTGCTTTGTTCCTCACGATCTTACCATTTTCATCTAGCTTGTTTCGAAATACCCATCGTGTGCCAGTGACTGATTGATGCTTTGGCCTAGGCTTCAAAGTCCAGACTTTGTTCATTTCAAATTCGTTAAGCTCACTTTGCATAGCAATGATCCAGTCTGGCTCTTGAAGGGCCTCATCTACCTTCTTTGGTTCTATAAGAGAAACAAACGCATGAAACGCACAAAGATCTTTAAGTTTAGAACGAGTTTGAACACTAGATGTAGGGTCAGAAATGATATCCTTTAATGAGTGTGATGAGGAGTATTTGAATTTTCTTTTGCTAGTATCAGCTCCTTGATTCGTCACACTAGCAGGATTGATTTGTGCTACATCTGACTCCGTGGTCCTGTTAGGTTCAGTTACAGCAGTTTCTGACATTTCAACATTGTTGGATTGGATACCAAGGGCTTTGGACGAATCTTCAACACCTTGGGCCAATTCTTCAGTGTTGAGAATCTGTTCCTGCATGTTCCTCTTCTCTGTGTTCTTGGTGGCAGCATCATCACCTTCCTCGTTCTCTGCATGGATGTTAAGATCTATATCTGCAACATTTTCACTTAAGGAACCGTCATTGCATTCATCAAATATAACATGTATACTTTCTTCAACTAACTGGGTCCTTTTATTGAAGATTCTATAAGTTTTGCTACTTGTGGAGTAGCCAAGAAATATAC
The DNA here is from genome assembly GCA_037127255.1 of Persicaria tinctoria. Classification (NCBI taxonomy): domain Eukaryota; kingdom Viridiplantae; phylum Streptophyta; class Magnoliopsida; order Caryophyllales; family Polygonaceae; genus Persicaria; species Persicaria tinctoria. The sequence goes on from JBANSL010000014.1 coordinate 28,383,094, forward strand.
CTTCATCACTACGCGCATCAAATTTTCCAAGGTTATCTTTTCCATTGTTATGAACAAAACAAGTATAGCCAAAGGGTTTAAAGTAAGATATAAGTGGTTTGCAGCATTTGAAAAATTCATAAGGAGTTTTCTTTAAGATGGAACGAATAAGACAACGATTCAAAATATAGTTAGTTGTGTTAACAGCTTCAACCCAATAGGTTTTAGGTAATGCATTTTCTAAAAGCATAGTCCTGGCCATGTCCTCTAAGGTGCGGTTCTTTCGTTCCACAACCCCATTTTGTTGAGGTGTCCTAGGAGCAGAAAAGTTATGGGAGATGCCGTATTTAGCACAAAACAAATCAAACTGAAGTTGATCAAACTCCCTACCATGATCACTTCGAATTGACACTATGGGCTCGTTTCTTAAAGTTTGCAACTCCTTACAAAGTTTTGAAAACTCAAATAAGGCCTCTGATTTTTCTTTTAAAAATGCAACCCAAATATATCTAGAAAAATCATCAACAACAACAAGCATGTATTTTTTTACCATTGGGAGATTTGACTCGCATAGGACCACATTAATCCATATGTAAAAGTTCAAGGGGTCTAGAAGAACTTACAACCTTTTTGGGTTTGAAAGAGCTACGTGTTTGTTTACCTCGTGTGCATGCATTGCACATATCAATACCTTTGAAGTCCATCTCAGGTATCCCTCTTACAAGCCCTTTGGACATAAGCTTCTGTAGTGTATGTGGACTCACATGACCGAGTCTCCTGTGCCAGAGCTTTGGATCATCCGTCAAAGCCTTTAGACAAGTTAAGCTTCCTTGTGCCACTTGCTCAGCATTTACGGCATATATATTGTTGTAACGGTATGCAGTTAGAACAACTTCACATGTATCTTCTCTGCATACTAGACATCTTTTCTTGTTAAATCTGACATCATTGCCACTATCACATAATTGAGAAACACTAAATAAATTATACTTCAATCCGTTAACAAGATAAACATTTTTAATACTATGGTTGGAATCACTTCCAACACTACCAATACCAACGATGTCACACTTTCCTTTGTCACCAAGAGTGATTGTTCCAGTGGATTGCTTCTTTAGATCATGAAAGAGAGAACTCCTTCCACTCATATGCCTCGAGCATCCACTATCAATAATCCATTTTTGCTCCTTCACCTTGGTGATCTCCTGCAAAACAAACATCAACCTTTGTGGCTAGACCAATAAGCAAATTTAGATCCATTGTTGGGATAAACCATATTTGGTAAAATAGTGCCTTTGGGGACCCAAACATGCGTTATCCGTTCTTTTCTCAAATGGACAGGAAATGTACTGCGAATAATATGTGGATCCTTTCTTCTATAGGGGCAGGTCTCTTTTACATGTCCCTTTCTACCACAGTGGTGACATATAGGAGAGGTTCTGCTTCCTTTTGCCTTTACAAAAGTGGTAATGTGCTGCTTCTTTAAAAACTTCGGGTTGTAACCAATACCACTTCTGTTTAGAGAACTTTGTTGCTCACCCAACATCCTATCAAGAGTGCCTTTGGATTTGGTAAAACTTATGAGGGTTGTCTATTGGTCTTGAATCTTATTATTCAGGGAGATCTTCTCGTTCTCTAAGTCATGATTTTCACTTCTTAAAGAGAAGAGATCTTGCTTGAGTTCCGATTTCTCTGAGTCAAGAGTCTTGACTTTAATGTCAATACCTGAATAAGAAGCTTCAAGACCTTTGACCCTCATAGACAGATCATCAATAGTTCTTTCCTGGTCTACAGTTTTCTTAATAAGAGTGTTAGTCTGGGCAATAAGTTTCTCTTCATTGGCAATCATATTAGAAAGGAATTCCGATAATACCTCTTTTGGACTTGCCATAAGTTCTCTTATAGTTATCTCAAGCTTCTCATCGTGGGATTCATCTTCTAAGGCCATAAGACAGACATTGGCCTTCTCATCATTGGAGTCAGAGTCAGAGTCAGAATCGCTCCAAGTTGCCACCATGGCTTTCTTTTTCCATCTATCACCCTTCTTGGACTGGCTCTTCGTCTTTTGAGGACATTCTTTTACAAGATGATCTATTTCACCACATTCAAAAAAAGACAAAGGTTTAGTCTTCTTATCATATTTGTTGTATTGAGACTTAACTCGAAATTTAGAAGACTCTGATCCATCCTTGTTGTTGAATTGTTTCTTCATTTTGAGGATTCGAGAAAGGCCTCTTGTGATAAGAGCAAAAGGATCATCATCATCGTCATCCTCATCTTCGGAATCAGATCCATCTTTAGGCTCATCCTTCATAGACTTGAGCGCCAAGTTCTTGGTGCTTGCTGGAAGTTCTTCATCGTCTTCATTAAGGATCATCTCATGAGTGATCAGCTTCCTAAGCAAGTCATCAAGGGGCAGAGTGGTGAGGTCTTGGGCTTCCTCTATGGCTATTACTTTAGGACCCCATTTCTCTTTTGGGAGGCACCTCAATATCTTCTTTACTTTCTCAACGTTCGTAAAGCTCTTGCGAAGGGAGTCAAGGTTGTTGGTGATTTCCGTGAATCGTGTGAACATGGCTTGATAGATTCATCAGACTTCATTTTGAAAAGCTCATACTTTCGAAGGAAGATACTGATCTTGGTGTCCTTTACTTGGTTGGTTCCTTCATAAGTGACGACCAGCTTGTCCCAAATCTCTTTAGCTGACCTACAAGATGAAATACGGTTAAACTCATCAGTGCTAAGACCACAATAAAGTAAGTTAATAGCCTTGTAGTTTTTGGAGACGAGTTCAAGATCCGCTTGGATGTATTCAGACTCCTTCTTCGCAATTTTGGTTCCATTTGGTTTGTCTTTCTCTAGCACCTTCGGGCCATTCTCTATGATGTTCCAAAGTTCTAGATCTTGATCTATAATGAACATCTTCATCAACGATCTCCAGTGGACAAAGTTGTTTCCAACAAAGAGTGGTGGTCTATTAGTAGACCTTCCCTGTGCAAATCATCCGCTTGCTTCACCAGACATGATAAAAAAACTCACAAGATTGTTAGATCGAAAGCAGTGAGTAAAGCTCTGATACCAATTGAAGGTTCGATAATGTAAAACAAAGTAATATAAAGATACTCTAGAAGGAGGGTTGAATAGAGTATGCCGGTTTTTCGCATATAGTCTCAAGACTTTTGAAGCTCGTGCAAAACCCTTTGAGATTAGACTTAGTCTTTTCTCTGAAAACCTGAATCACAAAGTTAAACAATTCGAACCAAGTGTGGAAATAAGATAAAGCAGTAAGTAAATGACGCAATGAGTTGTTTACGAGGTTCGGTACGAACTTGGCCTACGTCCCCACCTAGGGTTTTCCACAACCCTAGGATTCAACCGGCTTTATTGATTCACAAGACTTAGGATCCTAATAGCTCACCGAGAAGCCTCTCTCCTATACAATTGCAATCTAGTCAACTCACGTTCCCTTGGAGTCCTAGACCAATCTAGAAGAGCCCCACCTCTCTCGGCTATCTAGTACAATCCTCTTACACTTAGTGAATCAATCGCCTAGTGTCTACTTCATGAGTTACAAATTCTCGAGTATAACACTCTCTCGAAATATATCCTATAAGCTCACTGTGTAACTCTCAAATGCTTTGAAATGAAATAACAGACTCTTAAGAACTAGCAGAGAGCACACGAAGAAGGCAGATTTCACTTGAAGGCTTGAGTGTATGAATGCTTGTGTTCAACCAATGTCTTCTGTCTTCCCTTCTTCCTTTCTTATGTATAGAACAAAATCGGCGTCAAGGATCTCCACCAACGGCTATAGCAGATCATGACATAAGAAGGATTCTTCACAATCTTCTATCTTTGGAAACTCTGAAGCCATGATCACGATTTTATTCTTCTCGGCTTTGAGCGCTTAAGGAAGGAGATATAATTCAAAAAACTTCCTGAAATGTTAGTAAATATATAATAATATTTTGGAAGCATATAATAACATATAATAATATTCGAACATAATATCATAGAGTACAAGTTTTGTGTTTCATCAACACAGTTGTAGCTTCAAGACCTTTGACACAAACTGACTGTCAAAGCCTTTGAAACTTATTCCGATTTTCATCAAGTGAGTGGAGTTATCAGATATAAAATATAATATATCAATCTTATACTCATACCATATATCTATATAATATATACCCTTTTCAAACGGATCTTAAATCCTATTTGAGAGGATTATACATTTATACATATGAAGTCTTGTTTGAATGTTTGGGTAGACAAGGAACAAGGCTCACTGCATCAAATGAACCTTTTAAATGTGACTACTTAGCAGTTTTGAATTAAATATACTTGTATTCATTTATAGATGGTTGTTCACCTTAGGCCTGATCAATCAATCCTCCATGTACAGAAAAGAAAAGAAAAACCTCCCTTATGACTCCCAACCAAGCCTTTGCAAATCAAAAAGAATCTACTCCCCTTTGTCCCTTACACAAACTACACAGTCCGGCTCTAACTCACAACTTTCGCGGATTCCGCTTCTGCGCACGAATGCAAAATGTGCAAATGCCGGGGCCAGAAACAGCATCACCGCGACACATTCACCTAGGCTTTCGTTGGCAAGAGGCCATAGTTGTGCAAAACTCTGATCATCCCGTCACATGTTGCTGCCACAACCACAAGGCCCCATGTCGGAGAGCAGGCCCCTGCAAAATGGCAGCCAGTTTTGGTCTCTTGGTCATCCAGGTCCTGGTAACGATACGAATCCTCCTCCTGCAAGGGAAGCATCTCCTCTGGCCAGGTGGCCGTCACCCTCAACGAGCCCTCTGGGGAGATCCAGTTTGAAAGGGAGATACGCGCAGGATCTGGATTGGCTTGTGCTCGAGAGCAGCACGGCATTGCACAGCTGCTGGTAGACTCATAACCAGCTGAATATCCACACCAAGGTACAGCGACAGACACCCCTGGTAAGGGGAAGTACTCACAGTTGCGGATAGATTTGGCGGTTCTCTGTTGTTGGTTGTTTTGCTGATCATAATCCCACAGATAAACGCGAGAATCTTCTCCGATAGAGACAAGATGTCTTCCATTGGGAGTAACTGAAGCTGACATTTGAGCTCCGGACTTTGGAAGACCTGCTTGTGAAAGATTCAAAACTTTAGGCTCATGAAATCGTCAAATTACAACTAAAGAGGTCATACATAATTGAGAAAGACGAAACGATTAAGAGTCTTGTACCTCGGTACTTTTGTATCAACTCAGTCTTATCAAATATACGAACTTTCGAATCCTCAGATGTTAAAATGATTCTTTGCGAATCATCCAGGCAAAACTGCAGGGAAAGAGAGCACAATAAGAACCCACAAGTACACAACAAGCATTCAACTAGCAGTTTTACTAGATAAAACATATACCTGTATCCCGGAAATCCTGTTTCCAGATGACTTCTTGCTGCGCGGAAGTTGAACGTGGGTAATAAGCTGGAGAGAACATCCTATACCATAAAAATAAGTACACTAAGAACAATATCTAGGAGAAGGTAAAGCTATATCTAAATGATGAGCCATAACAAGTACCTGATGCAACGTAGAACCGGCAGGATCCATTTAAGCATCCAACAACCAAGCCCTGTTAGTGTTTGATATAAAAAACATTATTCACTTGTGCATCTAAATCTGAATAGTTAGGAAAATTTTGAACTGTCAAATGATGTAAATCAACAGTTAAGAAGAGCATCATACGTGTCCATCAGGCTGGTACGATATAGCAGTTACTGCATCTCGGGCATCATCCCAGTCAACCACTCTCCCCTCAGAGACTGCCCAGAGACGAATCTTTCCATCAACAGATCCACTGATGAAGTAACCGTCATCAATAGGATTGAACTGAACACATGTCACTGACAACAGAAAAATAAGAGCAGATTTAGCATTCAATTCACCAACCTGTACATTGTCAGTTTGCAGTTATTTGAGCTGATATAGTGTTAAAGAATACAACATGTCAGAACTCACCAAAATTGGAATGGTGGTAAACACCAAGGCATTCATCCGTTCCAATATGCGAAAGACGGACAGTGTTGTCACTTGATGAAGAGATAATTGACTGAATTCCATGATACATAGACAAAAATCAAGTCCAGGCCAACAAGGGAACAATAAACAATATCATGATGTTAATGGATTCAATTCACTTGAGAATTTAGGCAAGCTATCTAGAGTAACTTACATTGGAATTTGACCAAGCTAGGTCTAGGATGTCACCACAATGGCCGCGGAACTCATGGACAGGTAGCTCCTCGATTTGGAATACCTGATCAGGAATCACAACCGGAACATGAGCAGGATCAGTCTTGCCTCCTTTGCTCCCATAATGACAATCCAGGTGATCAACAAACGGCTTCTCTTGGGAATTAGCTGAAGCAACTTGCCAAACACGCACCATTCCATCTTCTCCACCGGTAGCTAGGTATTGGCCGTCTGGACTGAACTTCGCTGTTCGAACAATGCCCCTGTGAGCTTGGAATTCCTGCCCAATGCACAGTGCACTGAGCTCCTTCAACGTCTTCTTTTTAACTTGCACCTTAACTTTGTTCATCCCTTGTGCCTTGGAGGCTGCTTTTGTTGCCACAGCAAGGAATGTACTTAGCACTCTCCTCTTGTTTGCCATCTTTCTCCACCAATTTAATGCTCGCTTCTTGCCTGAACCAATCTCTCCATGATCACCCACTTTCGAATCGAATAAAGCCGAGGTACAAGGATCTTCAATGGCTGGGCTAGACCCAGATGAGATGTCCCTTTCAGCCTCATCAACCATGATATCAGCTTCTCCATTCTCTTCTCTTTCACAATGAATCAGAATTTCCACTGTTTCATTGCCAAACGAACTCGAAACTGTCTCACCACATTCACCTAGTCTTTCTGAACTCATGGCTACAGATTCTGCCACACAAGGGTCACCCAAATCAACAGAGCCCATCACGCGCAAGAAAGCAGCTCGCCGTTCCTTGACACTCTTGAGCTCATTCCTCCAAAACCCACCACTCAATTCCTCAGCAAAGGTTGACAGAAAATCTACAGAATCATAGAACACCTCATCTCTTTCACCAGAGCTAACCATGTTAAGTATAATATTCCAAATCCAAATATTCCCTTCCACCCAATTTATCTGACATGATAGAAGACAAAAATGATCTTATAGACCATGGAATATCCCCCAGCAGATCCCAAAATCATGGCAAAGAATCTTTCACAAAATCATCCAAAACCATGTAATTACCCCCAGTATTCAACAAAACCAACCTTGAGGGTTGCCTTATTAGTGGGGCTACGGCTATTTTTATACCCAAAATAGCAAAATTATGGCTCTATACTCGGCACTCAAAAGTTCACAATCAGTAAACCTTCTTATACTTTAAGCCCTGATTTAAAAAATCCCAACAAATAACACATTCTACAAGAAACCCACAAATTGTATAATACAATCTGCAACTAAACAATTCCAGAAGACCCGGAAATCAAATCAATTGAATAAATACTTTGTGGGTATGAAAGCAGGAAAGGTGATTTAACCTTCAAGGGTTCCAAATCCAAGTAGTACCTCAGAGACAAGAGAGCGAACTCTGAAAAAACAACTCCACCGGCCCAACTCCTGTTGCGGAGGTCAATGTCTCCACCATTAAACAACAAAGCCTCAAAAGAGAAACTCAATTCAAGTGCTCAACCCAAAAAATTGAAAATTGGGGATCTGGAAGAAAAAGGGGGAAATGGAAGGAGGAGAGTTAATAATGGGGCTTAAGGGCACCTTCAATGCAACACTCACCAGAGATTTACACCAAAAGGGCAACACTTGTTGATATAACTGAACCCTTTTGTGCAGAAGACCTTCGAGATTTGGGTTTTCCACAGCTCTGACAACAGCAAAGGACACATATAACCAACCCCCACCCCAACCAAAAGAGTAAAAACAGAAGGTGGAGGAGAAGAACAAGGAAGGGGTTTTTAGATTTGTTTTTGGAAAATTTTCTCTCTCTCTCTTTTTTCTCTTGCAGAGAAACAGTATCCCCTCTTCCTCTTGCTGTGATTTGCCTAAGCAAATGTATGAATGCCAAAAAGATTGTGTCTTTCCTTTTTACCTCTTTGTGGAGATTCCACTGAATTTCATAAAAATCCCAATGACCTGAAAGATTTCATAAACATGGCAGGGATTAGAGTTTACAGAGAGACCCACAGAGGTAGAAGTTTTGAAATGAAATTCAATTTAATGCCATATTTATTTTGTGCCATAAATTGGAAATTTGACTTCAAAGTTCAAATTGGTTGTCCAAATAGTAAAAATAAAAATCCGCTGATTTCAATATCTAATCTACTGATCTATTACAGGTTTTTTCAGCAGCAAAAAGAAATACTCCGGGTACGGAGTACTCTCTACCAATTTGGGGTTAACCCCTCATTTCCATTACCCAAATTAGGTAACCTAATCACTCATCAGCATGTAGTCAATGTCATCTTAATAGGAGTATTAATTAAACCGATTTGATGTAATATTGTTTTGTTTAGGTGGAAACATGTGAAACTGGCTGTAACCTGTAGCAAGATTGAAGATCTCCATTTATGGTATAGTTGATCCAGCAAGGAAAAATAAAGCGAAATTGTACTGTAGAAGAGGTAGCAGTACCTAGCTAGAGTGTAGCTGGGCACGCCCCTCTAAACCCAAATGAAGAAAAGCCCCCCATTAAAAAGATGCCAAAATGATAGCGATGACTCGTCGCCGTGCAGTCTACACGTGCTTAACACAGACACAATTATCACAGATTGAATTGAGTTAGAGTGAGTGAGTTTTACATACACCAGCCGCCTCCATCTCAGTTTTTATGCCATCAACTTGTTATATCCCTCCCTGAATATGACCCAAATTGTAGAGCCGGCCGAATCCATCCCCAACCCAAGTAGCCCGAAATCCGAAACAAAACCGACTCAAACTATACTAGAACATGAAACAATCGAAACCCAAAACACATCAGACTTGAAACATATCACATTGAATAAAAACTCAATTTACCAAGGTTCAAACTAACCAAAACCAAAATTAACCGAAATGGTAAATAAATTGTATTTGAAACCAAAAATACCCGATACTCAAAGTAACTAAAACCCGAAACAATCTGACCAAAATTGTAACTGCTATTCTAAACAAAACCGACTCAAACTATACTAGAACATGAAACAATCGAAACCCAAAACACATCAGACTCTAAACATATCACACTTGAATAAAAACTCAATTTACCAAGGTTCAAACTAACCAAAACCAAAATTAACCGAAATGGTAAATACCCGATACTCAAAGTAACTAAAACCCGAAACAATCTGACCAAAATTGTAACTGCTATTCTAAACAAACTGAACTCGATTGACTCAACTCAAACTCAATCGGACCCACCCGATTACAGGCCGGAAGGGTGTGCACTAGTCTTTTTTGAGCTTTTGCTTTTATTAGCTTTCTTGCTCTGAATCCTCTGGTTGGATTAAGTACTTTTGGTCTGTCTTTAGATCTGGCTTTGGGCTTTCATTTGATTTCTTGATCAGAACCAAGAAGAGAGTGTGGAGAGTTGCATTGTGATTTGTGGGGCCAGGGAGGGCATGCTCAGTCTCTGATTTTGGACCAGTTTATTTTTTATAAAATGATCGAAAACTCGGTTATAATTTCCCCAAATTTCCATGGTTAGAAAGTAGAGCCTAATGAATTACAAACTTACATGTATAGTCCACAATGAATACGAACCCTATAAGCTCCCAGCTAATATATGGCACTGGTATATACATAAATGGATGGATCATGGATGGGTCCCCTACAAAGGACATTCATCCATACTCAACAGCTCGATCAAGTAATTGAAACCCTAATTAAAACCCTCCATCAAGCCAGCTCATGGAATGGCATCTACCCTAGCTACCTCTCCTAGCTTGCAACCAACGTTGAAATTTGAAGCACCTTATAAGATTTGTCCATTTATTATATATCCTGCCATGAATATGATTGCATCTAGCTAGTGTTAATTAAAGCTAGTACAAGAGAAAAACATAACATATATATGCCAATAATGCCAATGCCAGACATTGTATATATATACAGTGGCGGCTGCAGGATCCTCCGAAAGGTGGGGCGAAATTTTCTAGAGTGTGCTGAGATATTGACCTTGAATAAACTCCTTTACCAAAGCTACGACTTTCAACTTAACAGTGGATTATAGAAAAGTAGACTTACATTTGTTTTGTTGCTATGATAGTTGTTTCTCGTCATTCATTGGAAATTCAGGCATTTGTCATATTTAGAAGTGTAAATTTATCGAAATTCAATCATGCTAAATTCAAGGCTTTTGCATATTAGCTAGGATTGTAAACTCATTAACTTTATAATATCTTTTGGTTCCCAAAGACATGATAGAAATTGTGATTTGAATATATAAGTTACTAAAATACAAATATTGCATAAAGATTCACAAATTCAATTCACAAACCCCAAATTCAATTTATAAATTTCATTCTCAAAATCACATACACAATAACTAAAAAACAAAATTTATTCTCAAAATCACAAACTCTAATGAAAATTTCACAAAATTTATTCTCATAATCAAATCATAATTTCACCAATTTTATGAGGTTTAATTAGTTTATAGCTAGATAATTTGTATATAATAGGGAGCTCGAGAAGTGGGAACATAATTAAATAAGGGGGTAGAAACATAGAGAGTAGGGGTGTGCATGATTCGGCCCAAACCGAATTTTTGGGCCGAACCAACACAAACCGAACACAAACCGAACCTAACCGAAATTTTTCGGTTCGGCTTTCGGTTCGAGAATTTCCATTTTTCGGTTTCGGTTCGGTTTGTGTTCGGTTTAGGTTCGGTTTGTGTTAAACCGAATTTTTTTTTATACACTACATAAATACATTGTATATATATTTGTATACTTTATATATATATACACACATACTTACTAGTCTTACTGTATATACATATATAAAGTGTATATACACATAATTGTATTTGCAATTGTGTATATATTTTAATTTTGTATACTTTAGTCTTAGAAAGCATACAACTACAATGTATGTGTGTATATATATATATACACACTGTATTTGTAACCGTATATATATATATTTGTAACTATATTTGTATACTTTATATTGGAATATGTGTATATATGTGTATATATACTATATTTTATATATATTTGTATACTTAATTTTTTTTTTTTGGAAATTCGGTTCAATTATGTTAAAACCGAACCGAACACAAACCGAACCGGCAAATAACCGAACCGAACCTAATACTTTCAGTTCGGCTTTCGGTTTGAGAATTTTGAGATTTTCGGTTCGGTTCGGTTCGGCCCGGTTCGGTTAGGTTTTAGACCGATGCACACCCCTAATAGAGAGTAGGTACAAGTTGAACAAAGAATAAAAAAGCTTTTTTGAGGGAGGTGAATTTTTTTTTTAAAAAAAAGAGGCTAATTTCACCAATTTTATGGGGTTTAATTAGTTATATCTAGATACTTTGTATATAATAGGGAAGTCGGGAAGTGAGAATATAATTAAATAAGGGGTAAAAACAAAGAAAGTGGGGGGTGTAAGTTGAAAAAAGAATAAAAAGGCTATTTTTAGGGAGGTGATTTTTTTTTAAAAAAAGAAAGACAAGTGGGAATTGAACCCCAACCTTTGGTCTAATGTTACTTTTCTTTCTTCCCATCAACCAACAAAACAAAGTAGACTAATTGATTCTATATTCATCATATTTTTACTTATTACAACACTACTATATATATATAAATATTTTTTTATTTTTTTTTCAAACCCCGGGACGCTTGGGTCGAAGGGTGGGGCGGCCGCGTACGCCCGCCCCACCATGGGGCCGCCCCTGTATATATATAGTCACGCGTCTATAAACCTAGCTATAGCTTCTACTCATATACTGTAAATCACATGGTGAGGGTGGTGATCGAATATTCTTATTCGGAAACGCTACAAAATTGTCTGTGCTCTCCTTCAACGTACAGAAAATTAAAGATGGAAGACTAGTTTCACTCACATCAATATATTCTAACCACTAATATATATATAGCTCAAAAACTTTTAATTTCTATATATATTTTTGATGTGCAATACCGGACCTACTTTGATATATGTTGAGTTGTTACATTTATGTTAAAAACAACACTTATAGTAACTAGAAGAGCTAAGGATCACTTAATTAAATGATATGTGCCAAAATGCTTTCAAATATATGTATAAAAATGACACACAACAATATGCAAAAACAAAAGTACAGACCTTAATTAGGAGAATGGAAGTGCAACTGTTGGCAGAGGAGGAAATCAAGAGGAACCCCAAAAATTTAGGAAATGTAAACTTTCAACTGGATTCATTAATTTGGTTGTATATATGTGTTTAAAATGATATTTGGTGCAAACAAACAAGGCATATATATAGAGAGAGAGATAGAGCTGGCTTTTGATCGGTGATAATTAACTTGGATCGTAATGCGGTGTTTAGTTGAGTGGGGCCGGGGAGCAAATCCCCTTATCCTCTCTCTCGATTTCGTCTCCCACATTTAATGCCAAAAGCTCTTTTTTAGCTGCACATTGCACTCTTTACAAACAAGGCATATATAGAGAGAGAGATATATTTTACGTATATTACATCGCTGTAATTAGACCCGTCAAAACACAACCCAACTCGGCCGACCCGATCCGATCGCCCGGAAAATTTTTGACCCGAACCAGGAAATTTTTACCCGGAATTTTTTTTCGACCCGAACCCAAAAAACCGGAAATTTTCCGGGTCATCTGGGTTTCGATCCGATTGACCCGGTAATTTTGATCCGATTTTACCCGATTGACCCGGTGACCCGGTTGACCCTATTGATTTTTAATTAAATATAATTAATTTTTTTATATATAATTAAAATTTATTCTAAAATTGTCAAATCATGATTTTTTTAATTTAAAATGGAAAAAATTGACAAACCCGAAATCGACCCGAAATGACCCGAAACCCGGTCAAACCCGGGTTCTAGTCAACCCGGAAATACCCGAGACTCGTTTTACCCGGGACCCGTTTTACCCGAGACCCGAAGTGACCCGACCCGAACCCGACCCGAATGACCCGTTTGACAGGTCTAGCTGTAATGGTCAATTTTTGTTTTTATATAATGTTGAGAGTAGCATCACTGGAAGGTAGCGCAGCAAGCTCAAGGCCACAGCTCAAGCTCTCTCAAGCTCACTCAAGTCTGCAATGTCACCCGAGTGTTCAATTGCCTTGTCCGAGTGTGTCCGAGTGTAATGTGTTTTGAGTTATGTTTTAACATCACGTGAGTATCACGTGACCTGTTCTATATATAACTAAATCGGTTGTAACAGAAACCCACTACTTCTTCTTCTTCAATTCAATTCAAGAAATTCGGTTGTGGTTTAATGGAGTTTTTCTCTTCTCTCTAAATCCCAATTTGTCAATTCTCAAATTGTGAAATGGTATCAGAGCTTCTGTAGCTCTTCTGTCTATTTCTGGTGTTCTTCGATTGTCATTTTTCTGGACAATCATCCAATCTCTTCCGCGCAAATCTAAATTCTCTGAAATCCAGTTCTTGGTTTGAAGAATGGATCCTCTAAACGAAGTAAATCAGGTGAATGAAGCGAATCCACAAAATCTGAATGATGTGCTGTACTTGCATCATTCGGATCACCTAAGCTACAATCTGTCAACTCAATTGCTAAGCGAGACGAATTACAACCATTGGAGCCGAGCTGTGGAGGTTTCTCTGGTCGCAAAGAACAAGATGGGACTCGTCGATGGAAGTTTTCCCGTTCCAGATCTTGCATCACCTCAATATCCTCAGTGGAAGCGATGCAATGGAATGGTGGTTGCTTGGATTCTCCATTCAGTGGAGAAGGACATTGCCGAATCTTTGATCTATTTCAGGACTGCTCGCGAGATGTGGGAAGAACTGAAGCTGAGGTTTGGATCTCCAAACTAAGGAATTATTCAATATTTCACTGAATGGATCCTCAATTTCTTCATACTTTACAAAGTTCAAGAAATTGTGGGATGAATATCTTGATCTCGTGGATATGCCTATGTGCTCTTCTTGTGGATCTGTTAACACTGTCTCTAAGTTGCTTGCTAGCCAGCAAGTTATCCAGTTTCTTGTAGGATTACCTGATTCCTACAATGGAATTCGCACTAACATCTTGTGTATGAAGCCAACTCCAACCATGGGAGAAGTTTATAGAATGTTGCTTGATGAAGAAAGCCAAAGAGGCTTGAACAACACTGGTACTGTTAATGAGAATGTTGCAGCTTTCAATGCTTATCAAAGAAATAATCAAGGAAACCAGTACAGATCAAATGGTGGTCAGAAACCAGATTCTTGGAACAAAGGTCCAATGAATAATCAGAATAACAATGGCAATGGCAATGGCAATCAAAATGGGAATCAGAATGGAGTGAAGAGCAAAGGAAATTATTTTTGTGATCATTGCAAGGTTGCAGGTCATTCCATTAGCAGGTGTTTCAAAATTCATGGATATCCTCCTAACTTCAAAGGGGATAAGGGCAAGAAGTTTGCTGCCAATGTCAATCTAGATGGGAACAATGATGTTGCTGGTGCACCAGTGCTAACTAAGGGGCAATATGATCAAATATTGGCTTTTCTGAGTAAGCAAAGTGCTGGTGAGGACACCAACATGGTAGCAGGTAACAAGTTTTGCTTCAATATTCATGGTAACATTCATAGTTGGATCATTGATAGTGGGGAAACCCATCATATTTGTCCAGATTTGTCAATATTCAGTTCTTATAAAGTTTTTACTATGCCCAGTTTCATTACCATTCCTAATGGGCATCAGTTTAAAGTGTGTCATATTGGTACTATTCAATTGCAAAACAAAATTATTCTTCATGATGTTTTACATGTTCCAGAGTTTGCTTACAATCTCTTGTCTGTAAGGAAGTTAGTTCATGATTTAAATGCTTTTATGATATTCACTCCTTCACATTGTTTGTCCAGGACCCTTCAATGAACAAGCTACAGGTGCTTGGTGAAGTGTCTAAAGGCCTGTACCTTACAACTGAGAGATCCAGCAATGGAGTTCCTGGCTTACCTGTTTCTGTGACCAGTGATAGTGCTTCTGTTTGTAATAAGGCACTTAGTGCTAGTGTTGTTTCTCTTGAATTGTGGCATTGTAGACTTGGCCATGTTCCTTTTGATCAACTGTTTCATTTTGGTTTTTTGAGAGATCTTACTAGAAACTCTAAATATCATATATGTCATGTATGCCCTCGTGCAAGACAACACAGGAATTCCTTTCCTGATAGTTCTATTAAATCTGTTGAGTGCTTTGAATTGTTACATGTGGATATATGGGGACCATACAAAGTTCCAACTCATAATGGTTTTAGATATTTTTTTACTATTGTTGATGATTTCTCAAGATCTACTTGGACACATCTTGTTGCTTCTAAGAGTACTGTGTTATCTATTCTTATGACCTTTGTCAAGTTTATTAGTGTTCAGTTCAATGCCAAAGTCAAAATCATAAGATCAGACAATGGTATGGAGTTTTGCATTAAGGAAGCACATGTGTTTTATGCAGACAAGGGGATTGACCATCAAACATCTTGTGTACATACCCCTCAGCAAAATGGAGTTGTTGAGAGGAAGCACAAACATCTTCTGGAAACAGCAAGGGCTTTACTTTTCCAATCTAAACTTCCCATCAAATTTTGGGGAGAATGTTTACTTACTGCTACTCATTTAATAAATCGTTTTCCATTATCTTCTATACAGTTTAGAACACCTTATGAGATTTTATTTCACAAAGATCCTGACTACTCTATGCTAAGAGCTTTTGGTTGTCTTTGTTTTGTCAGTACATTAAAAGTGGATAGGTCCAAGTTTGATCCAAGAAGTACACCATGTGTATTTGTTGGTTATCCACATGGGCAAAAGGGTTACAAAGTTTGAGATTTAAAATCCCATAAGATTTTCATATCCAGGGATGTAAAATTCTATGAAACCCAGTTCCCATTGCACAAGATCAATTTTGACACTGGGTTACCTTTACCAAATGTCTCAAATGATCTTCCTGGACACATTTTCTTTCCTAATGCTGAGATAATTGCAGATGTGCCTCAAGCTCACAATTCTTCTTCACCACCACCACCAGTTGTACAGCCAATTTTGCAACCAGTTGTGCAACCAGTCGTGCAACCAGGTGTGCAAGACCACCAGCTTAGAAGATCAGTGAGAACTACAAGGCAGCCAGCACATCTACAAGATTACATTTGCAATTTTGGTTCTCATTTTGAACAATTTCCCATGATTAATGGTTTTACTGATTCTTTCATGTGTTTATCTGCTACTGCTAATGACACTGACCCTCTCACTGAACCAAAATCTTTTACCAAAGCATCCAAAGATCCCAAATGGATTGAAGCCATGAACAAAGAAATTGATGCTCTTCAGTCCACAAACACTTGGATTTTAACTGACCTTCCTGCAGGCAAACAACCAATAGGTTGCAAATGGGTCTACAAAATCAAGCTCAAGGCTGATGGATCCATAGAAAGGTACAAAGCACGGCTTGTGGCTAAAGGATACACACAACAATATGGGATTGACTATGAAGAGACATTCTCACCAGTGGTTAAGCTGTCTACTGTAAGGGTAATTCTATCTATTGCTTTAAACAAAGGTTGGGATTTATTTCAGTTGGATGTCAACAATGCATTTCTTCATGGAGATCTCCATGAAGAAGTGTATATGACTATGCCTCAAGGTGTTTCAAATCCATCTAACAAAGTCTGTTTACTGAAAAAATCTTTATATGGTTTAAAACAGGCTGCAAGGCAATGGTTTAGCAAGCTCTATACTACTTTATTAGATTTTGGTTTTGTTCAATCTAAATTTGATCCATCTTTATTCATATCCCATACTAATGGTCAATTTACCATAGCTGTTGTCTATGTAGATGACATCATTCTTACAGGATCTCACATTGGACAAATAAATGATCTCAAAAGCCATCTTCACAAGCTGTTCAATATAAAGGACTTGGGAAAGCTCAACTATTTTCTGGGCATTCAAGTGGTTCACAGTGACAGCTCACTCATATTGAACCAAAGGAAGTTTTGCTCAGAGATTATCAAGGAAGCCAAATTAGATGACACCAAAACCTGTGTCATACCTTTACCAATTAATTTTAAATTACATGCTTCTAATAAATCTGATTTGATCTCTGATCCTACTACATATAGAAGTTTAGTTGGAAAGTTGAGTTACTTAACCAATACTAGACCAGATATCTCTTTCTCTATTCATGTATTGAGCTAGTTTCTACAGGCTCCTGACAACAGCCACTTAGATGCTCTCCATCACCTCATCAGATATATCAAGGGAACACAGCACTATGGAATCAAGTTGACAAAAGGCTCCACAATCAAGCTGCAGGCCTTCTCAGACAGTGACTGTGCCTCTTGTCCAATATCCAGAAAGTCTGTTACAGGATATGTGGTGTTGTATGGAAAGAAAGAATCCCATTTCCTGGAAGTCAAAGAAACAGCCCACAGTCTCAAGGGGCTCTTCTGAAGCTGAATACAGAGCTATGAGCCAGGCTGTAGCAGAGGTCACTTGGTTAGTCAACCTCTTAACTGAATTAGGAGAGTCTGAATTGAGACTTGTTACTCTTCACTGTGACAACAAATCAGCCCTACAAATTGCTCGAAATCCAGTCTTCCACGAAAGGACAAAGCACATTGAGACAGATTGCCACTTCACTCGTGAGAAAGTCTTGGAAGGTTTACTGCAATTGACCTATTTGCCTACTGAAAACCAATTGGTAGACGTCTTAACCAAAATTGTTCCAGCTGTGCATCACAAGGAGTTACTTTGCAAACTGGGCATGGACATCAAAGACCATCCTCCAGTTTGAGGGGGGATGTTGAGAGTAGCATCACTGGAAGGTAGCACAGCAAGCTCAAGGCCATAGCTCAAGCTCTCTCAAGCTCACTCAAGTCTCCAAGGTCACCCGAGTGTTCAATTGCCTTGTCCGAGTGTGTCCGAGTGTAATGTGTTTTGAGTTATGTTTTAACATCACGTGAGTATCACGTGACCCGTTCTCTATATAACTAAATCGGTTGTAACAGAAACCCACTACTTCTTCTTCTTCAATTCAATTCAAGAAATTCGGTTGTGGTTTAATGGAGTTTTTCTCTTCTCTCTAAATCTCAATTTGTCAATTCTCAAATTGTGAAATATAACATTACATAATTAAATTAGATTGAATTTCAAAAATTGTTGCCCACCATCATATATGTATTAGTAATTGTCAACTGTCATGGCTTACATAAGTTTCAGCTTTCGAAAAGGGAGGCATTTTCAATGCATGCATTTTTAAATGCCAATATCGACGCTTTAATACATCGAAATTAGTTTCAATTTCGACGCTTGTTTTAGGGTTGAAAATTTTTCCGTAGCAAATGACAGGTTATCATTCCTGACACCTATCCCGACACCCCAAGGTCACAAAATTTACAAACCAATCTCAACACCTTAAGACCTCGGAATTTTCAAATCAACAACACATGTGTCATAATTCATTTCTCAATGCTCACTGTTGTCAAAATTTCAATCTAGAAACCTGAATTTTATAGTTGCTCACATCCTCCCATCTTCTCTCACTAGTCGATGCGGGATGTAATTTTTATTCAACAAACAAAAGGCATCACATCTCCAAATCGATCTCTAATCAAAGGTTCCGACCCCCGACAGTTTAATTAAAATTTTGACCATTCTCAATACACAAAGGCGTTGAGATAATAAGTTGAAAATTACTGAAGCTAACTAATAGCGTCGAAAAAGATCCGTCGGAATTCACACGCTTTAATTTCTAAAGGAGCGTTTCTTTGGTATTTTTATAATGAGTGGATCAATGCAGGAAAGAATATACATGGAGTACTCTCTAATTTATTTTTTGTTGCTACTTTAAAAAGTTCATTAATGTTGCTATTATATTAATTATTTGATACTGTATTAATTGGCATACACGTACGTGAACTATATATATAGTCCACTTGGCTTATATATATACAAGCCAGATCATCTATATTAATCGAACCGACGTGGTCCCTTCACAAACCAATCCCACATCTTCATTTTACAGGATCGTATCCATTTTCTTTTAATTAATATATTATTGTAGGTCCATAAAGAATACGTTAATATAATATTATAAATAATCTATATAGATTTTAATAAATAAAAAATACTAAATTAAATATAAATAAATTTTTTCACCAAAAAATAATATAGATATAAAATTAATTCAAGAGATTATATTCCTACTACTATAAAGGAGGCAATAAGAATTTACTGTTCATCATACAAAAGCTACAATAGTCGTTGATTTTTTGCTGTTATAAAATGATCAATGCAAACAATGACTCATATTGATAACATTTATGAACGATTAGATAAAGTAATGGTTCATACAGATATCTTAACACAATTCCCTAATTTATCAGTACACAATCATCCTTTTACGACTTCTGATCATTCTTTAATGTCTATGTCTATAGGAAGTACGAAAATTAGGGCTGGTTCACCGTTTAAGTTTGAAATGTCTTGGACTAGTAATGATAACTATAACAGATTAGTTAAATCAACTTGACAGAATAAGCTTCATGGGTCGTTTATGTTTACACTATTACAAAAACATAAACTTCTTAAAAAAAATACAAAGATCTGGTGTAAGTCTCACCCAAATAATAATTTCCGTCAGATAACAGATATTGAAAATCAATTGTTGTTACTTCAAACACAACAAATTAGTGGAAATTCAAACGATACAATAAACATGAAACGTAATAGATTGTTAAGTAAGCGTGAGGCTCTCATGGACTTTAATAATACTTTTTGGAAACAACGACATAAATCAAATTTTCTAAGGTTTGGAGACAGAAATTCCAAATACTACCAATCAATATCTAAAATAAGAAATTCTAAAAATGTCACTCGTAATTTTACAAATAAGCATGGTTTATTGATTGAGGATGAGTATCAAATTAGAGATGAAATTACGATTGAATTGGCTGAAAGATTCATTTCTAATAATGCACCGATTAGTAGTAATCCATATTTCCTAAATTTAATTGATCAGACCATTACTGAATCTGAAAACAGAATTTTAACATAGCCTTTTTCAGATAAAGAAATAAAGGATACCCTATTCTCAATGACAGATGACAAGTCTCCAGATCCTGATGGGTTTCCACCAGAGTTCTATAAAAAATATTGGGATATTGTCGGTAAATTAGTTTGCAAAGTTGTTCAATCTTTCTTTCATTCTGGTGTGCTACTCAATGAAGTAAATTCAACTTTTATTGCACTTATTCCAAAAATTGATACACCTAGTAACATTAACCACTACCGTCCGATTAGTCTGTGTAATACTATTTATAAGGTTATCTCGAAACTTTTGGCTAATCGTTTGAAGCCTATTTTACCACGTATTATTAATCCATTTCAAGGAGCTTTTGTTCAAGGTAGAAATATTTAGGATAACATACTAATAGCTCATGAGGTTTTCCACTCTTTTCATAACAAAAAAGGTAAACTTGGATGGATGACTTTAAAACTAGATATGGAGAATGCTTATGACAAAATAAGCTGGAGTTTTATACATATTATTCTAAACAAATTTGATTTTGATTCCAGATGGATTAATTGGGTTATGACCTGTCTAACTAATACTAGTTTCTCAGTTTTAGTTAATAATTTTTCGGGCCGTACTTTTCATACTTATAGGGGAATTCGACAAGGAGATCCTCTTGCTTCATATATTTTTGTATTGGTTATGGAACTTTTAGGGAGAATGTTGCAACGGGAATCTTTGGAATGTGACCCTTTGGTTGGAATCAAACTTACAAATAACAGTGATCATATTCCATTTCTTTCCTTTGCAGATGACACTCTAATTTTTGGACGAGCTGGTGATTTAAGTCTTCATACGATTAGAAATCTTCTGAATACTTTTTCCAATATATCTGGATTAACTATAAATTATAATAAAAGTTCTCTACAAGTTTCTAAAAATATTCCTTTCAGCAAAGCCCAGTCCCTTGCTCAACAGCTAAATATTCCAGTTACAAAATCAATGGAAAAATACCTTGGTATACCACTTATTAGTGGCAGGGTTTGTAACGTCTCGTTTCATGAGGCGATAAGTATCCTTAAAAAGCAGCTATCAAAGTGGAAATCTAATACTCTCTCTCAACCTTGTAGATCGGTTCTAATTCCGGCAAACCTAAATTCTAAAACAAATTATTTAATGCAGTCTTATCTTCTTCCAAAAAGAGTTCTACTAAAGATTGATCAGATCAACAAAATTTTCTTTTGGAATAAAATTCAATCAGATAACTATCATCCTCTTATCAGCTGGGAACATCTGTGTACTCCTAAAAAAGATGGTGGGTTGGGTTTTAAATCAGCCGAGCAAATTAATATTGGTATGCAAATGAAACTTCTTTGGAGAATTATGACTAATCCTGATAATATTTGGTCGAAGGTTATAACGGATAAATATCTCTCGACATAATCTCTTATGGAAAGAGGCAGTTTCAAAACCTCTTAGCAGTTTGGTAGACTTCTTAATATCAGAGATAGTTTCTCTAAAGGCATGCTCTGGCTAGTGGGTAATGGGAAAACCATAAATGTATGGTCTGACATTTAGATAAATGGGCAATATCTTCAAAACTTTTGGAATGATCGTAATCCTAACTTAAAAGTTTGTGATTTATTTACAAATACCCACTCTTGGGATATTGATAAATTAAATAGTATATTCCCCTCTCATATTGTTCAAGCTATTACTAATATCCATATTCCAATAATTGATATTCCAGACAGATTAATTTGGATTTATAGTAGTGATGGAAAATTCTCTGTTAAATCCACATCTTCTATTTGTAATACATGGAATACTAAGAAAATTCCAGCAGACTGGATTTGGAAACTTAATATTCCTCCGAATATGAAAAATTTTATTTGGAAAATTATTTTAGATATCCTACCTACCACAACCCGTCTAAATAGATATATTGTCATACTTATCCCTCAAACCTTCAATTTCAAATTGTTTATTTTTTTTTTATTTCGATGTCCATTTTGATCTTTTCATCTAATTCATTTGCCCCATCTCAGACTCCGTTCTCTTCTGTGCAATTCCTTAGAATAGTCGGAGTGACGACCTTCTCTGTGTTGGCTAGTGATTCTAACGCCTGCCTCTGTGCATTCTTCACACAGGACTCTTCGAGGACGACAACGGCGAGTCTCCGCCTGCCTCCGTGCGTTCTTCATATCCCTGCCTCCGCCTTCCTCCCTACACGGACGATAACGACGTGTTTTGCACGAACTCTCCAAGGAAGACGGTGGCAGCTTGAGGTACTCTGCCCTATGCGATTCAAAAAGAGGGCATCAGGCACAATAACACCTTCGAAGACGTCGCTGCGAGGGCACAGGAAGATACGTACACTGCTACTTAGGTATGCTCAGCCTTTCCCTGAATTTTTTTTTACCTCAAATCCACTCATTTGGATTAATGTTAGGTGATTTGTGCCCCAAACTTTGAAATCGTTCTTCCATCTACCTTTAATTGGATGTTAAATTTTTAGGTTTGATTGATTTTTTTCTAGGATTTATAATTGTAGGGATTCTGGATTAGGGCAATTGACGATGGGGGTAAGTGAATTCAGCGCTCGGGAAGTTTGAGGAGACGCCAAAGGAACACCGACTTTGAGGAATTGAAAGAACGGGGAGTGCGGCCATCTGTTCGTATAGGTCAAGTTGAATTTGTTGGATTGTTTGTATTTGGCGTGACTCCTCCTCAACTCTTCAAGAACAAGCTGCAGGTCCTCGTTCCTTTGCTCCCTCTCAGGATGTACAGGAGCTCTGTAGGGTCAGGGGTTCCGTTGGTATTGGGGTTGATGGTATCCCCAATTTTGCTGATGTTGTCCTCCATAGTTAAGACCCCCCGTGTAGCGCGTCTCCTCGTGTCTCTCTGCCATCATGGCTTGGTCGGAATGTGGGCAGGTGGTGGTGTTGTGCTTGACGGACCCACACTCCAAACAAGGTTGGTTGTTGGTGAGGAACTTGACATGCTTTTGAAGGCGGTGTACTTAGTCGTTTGTGAACTGTGCCCTTACGTCAGGATCGATCTCCTTAGAAGGCTCATATAGTGGCATAGATGGCACAGGCCTTGCGTCGTAGGCCATAGGAGTCCCATATGTGTTGTCGAAGTTTACAAGCCTTTTAATAAACCTCCGTAGTTGTGAGCTCAATGTACCGATAGGAGGTGTAAGAGTTGATTCTTTCCTTATTCGGCACATCGAGGAAGTTGTAGAAGATTTCCTAGAAGACGTACGGTGGTTGCCCATGAGTAGGGAAAGATCACAGAAAGTCCTTGAATCGCTCTCATTCCTGCACCAGCATTTCTCTAGGCTTTTGCTTAATAGTCGTGATCTCTGCCACAACATCACCATCTTAGAAGGAGGAAAGAACTTCTTAAGGAACATATCCTTAACCTCTGTCCATGTTCTGAGCTAGCGTCGAGTCAAGCCCTCGATCCATTGCAATGCTTTCCTTGTAACAGACCAACGAAAAGATTTTAGCTTTACATATTCTAGATTCTCGCCATCGGCGAGGGTCTCACATAGGTCAAAAAAAGTAGTAATGTGCGTAAGAGGACATTCATTAGGTTTTCATTCAAAAGAATTTCATTTAATTTCAGAAATGAAAGACGTTTTAATTTCAAAATCAGAAAGAGGTATAATAATGGCCGATTCAGGCACGGTGAGTGTCGAGTGCATGTATCGCTTAGCCGTCTGAGGCATCTAGTTGATTCGCGCCTCAAACTGCCTCCTTTGTTGTTCCTCCCGATCGCCTCGTGCATTGGCCTCTTCGAGTTATTTCTACAACCTCTCAATCTGCTGAGCCTGAGTTTCAGCAGTTGACATGATGCTTTTTAGTTTGGAATGGATGTGTAGAAAACGCTCAGGCTCGTCTAGTTGTTCGAATTCTGGTGTGCGATCACCATGTCGCATACACATGTAAAGTAAGCACTAAAGAAGAACGTGAAAATAGCTACCTAGGGCGCGAAAGATCGCTTCTCTGGCAACGACGCCAAAATTTGTTAACGGAGGAAATCGAGTATGAAATAAATATGAAATATCAATATCAAATCGAATCCCTTGTCCTGTGCAAATAAATTACAAGACTTTCTCCCGGTGTAGTGGAAGGGAATCAAGATCGATCCACGAGGAAGCGTGTCAGCGGCTCCTAAGCAGCTTGTAATCCACGTCCTAAATCGACTCAAAGGCTCACTCGATATCGACTGGATGAGTTGATGTCGAGTCAGAGAGCTGTCGATCTCGGGTAAACCCTACAAAATAGAAACAACAACTCGACGTCGAGTGGGAGGCACTCAATATCGGGTCAGTCACTCGATATTGACTCAAGTGGGTCGATGTCGAGTCAGTTTGCAGAAAACAGTAACGTAACCAAATTTGTCGAAAAAGAGTGTCCCGAGAGTAATTGGATGGAATAGAAAAGTGAACAAAAATATCGCAGATTGTTGTTATAAATATCAAATAACTAAAGAACTTCCAAAGCCGGGGAATTTACCACAACGATAACCATATAAGTAATATGCTCGGAATATGAAAGATTCATGCTTTTCATCAAATAACTTTCGTTATTAACAAATAGAAATATAGAGGCTCTCGTATAAACCCTAAGCGTTACTATCCCAATTTCATAATTAAACCAAATTCATAATAAGATCACTTTCGCTTCAATATCATAAATAAGGATCGCCTATTACTCTTGTAGAAGAATTATGCATATAGGATAGAAGATGAAACTCATATAAAAACCATACCTTTAGGCATACTTACATGGCTATTGTCGGGCTCACCCCGACCCTAGAAGTAAGGTGACTACTCGTGCCTCATCATTGTAGACATCATTATAGACATGGAAAGAAAACTACTTGAATTGAAAATAACTTCAAAAGATTACAACCGAACAAGCCACAAAACGCTCTTGCTTCTCCAACTCACTCGACCAAATCTCTCTCTATTTTTACTCTATGTGTGCACAATTGCTTGTGTGATGGAATGAATGAAAAACTAGCCCCAAGGGCTTTATTTATAATGCTTAATCCCTGCTACCCAAGGAAAGAGAAGATCTATCTAATTCCTAAAGATAAAACTTTCCTACTTAAAATAAATAAAACAAATAAAAAAACCCCTAGGTAAAATAGGATTTAACCCAAGAGGATAGAGATAAAAGATCTTTAGCTTCACAATTAATTAAGAAACCCTCATTGGATCCGGATTGATCAACGCGTCAAATCTCTCTGCAGGTTCACTCGATATCGAGTCATATGGTATATCTCGAGTGGATGTTCACTCGACCTCAAGTGGCATGGTGCATGTCGAGTCCTTTGGTCGATTTCGATTGATACTCCACTCGACATCGAGTGTATGGGTAGATATCGAGTGGTCTTGTTTCCTTCTTGCTTCGAGTGTTGCATAACTTCACTAGACGTCGAGTCAAGTCAATGGAAGTCGACTGAACTTTGAGTAGACATGCCTGATCCCAACACTTAGCCAAATTTCGAGTTCACTCCAGTAGATGTTGAGTGGATCATTAGACATTGAGTGAAAGTCTAGCTTCATTCATTCTTCTTCAAATCGCTCCGAAAATGTCTCAATTTCTGTGAAATTAAACAGAAACTTGTGTAGACCCCCATAATTCATAAATAAACATAAACTACAAAAATCTCATACTTTCTAACCCAAAAGTATAAAATATAGACATAAATCGACATAAAAGATAGTATTAAAACATGGTGAAATGAGCGCACATCAATCTTCATATCACGACGACAAGTTTACAATGCTAGGGCGAAGTTTAAAGGTGAAGCTAAAAGAGAGCGAACAATCATGCATGAAGCACTTCACCTATAGCGAGAGAGGGGCTACTTCTACGATACGAAGAGAGCCGTTGATGATGCGAACATTCTTCAAGATCTTTTCCTCGTGCATCCAAGCTCTCGCTACCTCTTGCACATCTTTCTATATGTTGTCATCATCGACAGTACATGCAGGATGAATGTGTATGTTTTTATTTCTAACAAATATTCTACTCCTACCAAGAGGGGTTTTAAAACTAAAGTATGTCATGGTGCAGATACGGGATCCCACTGTGTGAGTTCATTGGATTCACTTGCACGGGGAAGAATTTCGTAATTGGCTTCTGCTTCATGTCACACGAGAACACAGATATGTATAGTTGGGTGTTGCAATAGCTCATGTACCTCTTGTGAGGTAATATGCCAAACGTCTGTCACAGTTCGAGAGTTGGGACTCATCGCCGCACTGCAAGCGGTGCTTCCCAATGTTAGACATATGTTTTGCAAAGTCCACGTCCAATGCAAATGCGAAGAAGATGCTTTCAAGAAGTCGAAGAATCTTGACATTGCTGGTCATTTTAAGAGCACATGTTATGGCCTCTTCAAATCCAGATCGGCTGAGACGTTCAATGCCCGAAGGAGGGTATGCATGCCGAGTGGGGCCACATCGAAGGGTTGATGGCGTATTTGGAGGCAACGTTGTTGCGCGATTAGTCAGAGAATATTGTTTGTGCATGGACAAATACTATAAAACATTTTGGTATGAGCACGACGAACATGTACGCTCGACTTTTTCATCCCTATGTCATTTTCGTAATAAATTGTATACATGTCGATACTCACGTGCGATATCTTTTTCTGTAGGCCTGAGTCTACCCATTCGATGCTAAAGAGCACCTTAAACTCTCCAATCGGGGATTTTTACTCACGTGATAAAAGCAATCGATCTGATGATGGAGGACCAAATCAGTGAAGTGAAGAATACAATGCGGCAAGCATACAACACATGGCCGACAAACACTCACAACCTATGGATATTCGACCGGGTTCGACATATTGTGTCGAATGAATGTTTTAACTTGTTGTTCGACATATACACGAAGATGAAAATGGATCCGCCATCGCAGCCATGCAGATATAGATAGTGGAGGGACGTCTATGGTCTTCCCTGCACACATGAAATACAAGCTTGTCGGGACGCGCAGATAGGCGTCGCCACGGGTTATGAGTCGACCAGTGACCCGGCAATTCCTACGGGTCAGTGAACCGTCGGGTCAACGACCCGGAGGGTCCAAGTCAGAGGGTCAGAGGGTTCAGGCGGGTAGCGGGTTAAGGTTAGGGTCGGGGGTTTTGAAACTCGTTGACCCGACGGGTAGACCCGCCGAGTCGCCGACCTATTTTGAAAAATCGACCCATTGATGTGGGCCCACCTGCGAAGACAATTTTTTTAAAAAAATATAGTCGTTGCAACGGCTAGTAGGGCTAGGCTCGGGGTTATAACGCCTATAAATACCCGTCTCCTTCATTTGAAAATACACACATCCCATCCATCACCTTTCATTTCATTTTCGTAAGCTCGTTATCAAGTCCAACCAATCTAGATCCGATCAGAATCTTCGTACGACGTTGTTCCGTGACCATTTCGAGAAGGTCGAGCAAGGGCAAGCCCCCGGGAAGTTCGATGCATTTTTTCGTCATTGTGGTAAAAAGTACAAGCTCACAAACAATCTTGGTTATGGAAATTTGAAGCTTCATATCACGAAGAAGCACCCCGACAAGATGAAGATCGGTGGCGCATCGGGCTCAGGTGGTAACTAGTACTCTAGTAGTCTAAGTAGTGAGTAGTCTAGTAATTTTATATTTTAACGTGATGTGAGTTGTGAACTTGTGTCTTGTGATGGTCGTCAAGTTTAAAATCCGAAGCTCGATCCCCGCCGAGACAATGAATCCGTTCGGGTTGTAATCGTAGATCAGTTTATAATAAACTTGCGTTTGATGTAATTGTGCTTCATAAGAATTAAGATTATGTAGTTTCGTAATTGCCTACTAATTTTGAAAAACAAATCGAAAAAACAAAAAAAAAACGAAAAATTCGAATAAACTTTACATATAAATTTAAAAAATGTCAAAACATTTACCTACTTAATTAAAAAAAATTGTAAACTTTAGATATAAATTTATTTTCATCATAGATAGAGAGCAAACAATCCAAACATCACCCAAACAAAAAAAAAAGAGGCGGGTCGACCGTAGGACCCGCCGGGTCGAACGTTGCCCAACGGTCGAGTCCCGCCCAAGCCACTCGATCCCGCCCTATAAAAACCCCTATTTCCCTCCCATTTCCAACCCACACCTCACTCAACTCCTCTAATCTCATCTTCATCTATCTAATCGCTCGATATTCACTCTCATAGTCCTGTTTTTCTAATCTCTCCCTAATCTCTCTTATCTCCCTTGATCCTCCTAAATTCATAATGTCGGACGTGTTCAACCGAATTACCCAAGGTCGCAAGAGGGTTAGCGGATCCCCATCTTCATCGACCCCTAGCGTCGGAGGCGGAGGCGGCCCGAACCCGGCGGTGGCACCAAGCCTTCTTATGTGCGCTGAATTTGCCATGTTTTGCATTAACTTTTGTATCGATTTCTGTCTACATTTTATATTTCTGGGTTAAAATAATACAGGAATTGTGTAGTTTATGTTTATTTGCAATATATAGAGGCCTACACAAGTTCTTGTTTAATTTCGCAGAAATTGGAGGCACTTTGGCACCAAGCTAAGGAAGAGCACGGGATGGTGCAGCTGGAGAAAACGCCATTTTTCACCATTCATCATTCTGAATCAAGTTCTGATGTCTTCATGAGAGTTGTATCCCTCGAAAAGAGATTTCCAGCACATATTCATATGCGTCAATCGAACGAACGAGGACTCGGAAAAGTGCGTTTCAAAACGGAGCAGAATGTTGAAAGCAAGGACAGAATTATGACCAGACACAAGGTGGTCGATATCGAGTGCACATATGATATCATCATATTCTACGTGTTTTAGAAAATAGTTCATAGCCATTTTGAAGTCATTTTTATATGTTCTACATGTCTTTTATATAAGTTTTGGTTAAGTTTCTAGAATAGATATCTACACTCGTGTTTTTATTTGTTTTCAGGTGATTTGGAGCTTGTTCGATGCAAATTTGGAATCACGATGGAGTAGGATTTAGTGAAGCCAAGTTTGAGATGTTCATGGACGCTGAAAGAGCCTTGTATAGTGGTCTCAAGTGCTAAAAATCAAGCTAAGAAGAGCTTATTGTTGAATTAACGTTTTCCGAACAATTCCTGCTTGGCAATGTCTCTGTAAAACGAGTTGTTTGTACTCCACAAAATTCGAATTGAGACGTTATATAGCTTGTTAAAAAGCTGATTCAAAGACCTACAACTTTCATGTTGAGCACTTTTGCAAATTCGGCCTACAATGAATATGGCGTAACGTATCGACCCAGAACCCAAAAGTATTGAGTAGTTACCAACACCTTCCGAGTCGATACCTTCACCTACCGAGCCAGAATTCTTTACAGTGTTTGAGTATCGAGTCGATACCTTCATATATCGAGT
This sequence comes from Persicaria tinctoria, assembly GCA_037127255.1. NCBI lineage: Eukaryota > Viridiplantae > Streptophyta > Magnoliopsida > Caryophyllales > Polygonaceae > Persicaria > Persicaria tinctoria. The sequence goes on from JBANSL010000014.1 coordinate 28,412,700, forward strand.
CGATACTTGCCTTTCCACGTTACTACTTCGGGATTTTTTATCCGCTTTTATCTTTTGTGGAACAACTTTTTATTATATTTTATTATTTATAGGATTATTTTCACATTTTCTTTGTAGGGATATAGATGGAGAATTAGGGTTGGAGGACAATTTTCAATCGAATTTTCACGTCAGAAACGTTAGTAGCAGACATTGAGAGTTTTAGACTTTTGAGAGATTTCTTCTTGAATGATTGTTTTGCTGGATTCAAGATAAGTTCTTCCAATCTAGTTTTATATTCTTTCATCATGAATTCTTTGATTGTGTCTGAATCCATGTCTGGCTAATTTTCTTGTTCTGGGGTTGGGGTGATCCCAACGATGCTGAGATAGACATATGCGTGATGATTGTCTGAATGAATTTTATTATTTGTTTGATTTGACCCATTGATGCCGTGCAATTATCGATGACTCCTGGTGACATTGAGGACAACATGAATGTTCCATTTAATGGTCCTGTCACTCGTGCAAGGGCCAAGAAGATTCAAAATGCAACTAAAGCCTTTCTTGTCCATCACCATGGAACTTTAGAGCAAGGGTTCAGGCCACCCTGGATCACTTGGCTCAAGGTTACACCACCAGCACCGGAAGTGAGCTTGCGTCCACACTCAGAGCTCATGAAGACTCGTCTACACCCGCCTTGATCTAGACACACATGACATGGCCGAATGGGCTTGGCCGAGTGGGCTTGACCGAGTGGGCCTTTGTGGGCCGAGTTCCATGTTATTAATTACCTATGTTATTATTTCATGCAATTAGATAAATAAGGTGGAATTAATTATATCTCTTCTAGATATAATCCTTGGCCACCAAGTTATTAAATATCTATCTTATTAGGATTTATTTATCTTAGATTTATTTCATTTATCTTTAGATAGAATAAATCTATCCAAACCCCTTTCCTTTGCAAAGAAGGATTGGTTAGATCTCTCATAAGTTTTCTATATATTCATGTTATGCAACTTTGAATTAATTAGATTGAATTAGAATTGAGAAACCCCTTTATGGATTAAAGGGTTCTCGATTATCAATCCCAAAGCTCTTGTGTTCTTGAGATTTTCGGCCAACACCAATCATCACCACCATCTTGAATTCCATCGGCAAAAGTAAACCAAACACAACCCTAAAACCAGAAACTGTCGCAAGAAGAAGAGCTCAGGCCCTTGGCGTCGGTCGCTGCCATAGTCGCTCCCAGCGAGCGCGGGCGTCCCAGCTTCGCGTGCGCATGCGTCCGAGCATCCCCAGCTTCACCCTCGCGCTCTCCCTTACACGCTAGCGCTCCCGCGCGCCTCGCTCCTCGCTTCCGCGCACACCATCCGCCAGCCCTCTCGCTCCCAGCGAGAGAAGTCCCGCGCCTTGCACCCGCACACCCTGAGGCCGAAGGCCTGTGTGTCCAGCAACCTCGCGCATCCAGCCCCGCTTCTCCCTCGCTGATCTTCGTTTATTTCTGTCGCTAAATTTTGTGGTTTCTATTGCTGGAATTTAACAAGTCATAAACTGTCGCTATTTCAGAAATCTAATTACTTGTTTTAATTTGTTCCAATCAGAAGATATCAAAGAGCATTGCAAGATCTTAGCAAATATACTGCATGGTTCTTGATCTGGAGCCCACAGGCGAAGGATCAGGGATTCCAAACGTATCAAGTGGTATCGGATTTCAGGTTAATGCAAGTTCTTTACTCTCTTGATTTCTTTATTGAGTGATTTCTTTTTCGTGCCTTATTTTTTCACCATAGCCGCTGCATAAAAGTTCAATCTTTATTGTTCACCCATCAAAATTGACACTTTATTTTTATTATTCTTTGTTTGGATCTTTAATTTCGAAGATATTGAGTTCTTGACTGCAAGTTGTGATCTTTTATTCCTAGTTGCTACATATCATGCCTATGACTTTGATTCTTGGATTAAAAGCATTATATGAACTTGCACCACTAAAGAACCTAAATTTCTCCAGTTTCTAGCCTATTTTCCTACTTTTCTTTATTTTTTGCTTACTTTTAGATCATCGTAGCTTGTTATTTTTTTTTTTCTTTTTTTTTTCTTGCTCTTAAATTTTCGGTTGCTGCCTTCCTATTACAGCAGCTAGTTCGTAGTTTTTTTTTTTTATAAAAAAAACAGTAAAAGCCGAGAGCATCAATTCAAAAAAAAAAAAAAGAGAGCATTCTTCATCTTACATTGTTGAGTTAGTAACTCTTCCTTGTTAGTTCTTTGATTGCTACATGTTAGATGATCTAATCGGTTTTAAGCTTTACAAAAGAACCCTACTTGTGTGATTTTGTGCTGTGCCGACACTGGAGCCTTGGTCACACCCCTCTTTCTCTGAACCGTGTTGCAACCGTCAGATAATAGTTGACGGAGTGTGTGCACTTGATTGCCCTTGTGATTGCTATTGTCTATTATTACACTTTCTTATTATTCAAGCATCACATTGTAGCTCTTATTCTTCCACATTAAGCCGCTTGTTTATACTTGCTATCCTTGATATCCGACTTGTGGTTGATTTAAATTGCAATTTTGATTATTGCTTGCTGTCTTCAATATTGCAAAATTCTGTGTCCAGGGGAATTGCTTGAATATTGTGCCTTGTTTTCTCGCTCTTTGATTTCTAAAAACGTGAATCACTCTTAGGAATCACTAGAGCTTGCATTACTTGGTTTCTGGTCTTTGCTTCGTTTACTTGTCGCTCTTCTGATATTGTAGGAACATGTCGAACGATAGCGACCCCAACCCTTCCCCTACCCCACCTGCTGACATTTCTGCTTCTGATATGCAGTTCATTATTAACTCTGCTGTCCAAGAATCTACTCTGGTTGTGCGTAAGGAACTGGCAGAGGCTGAAAATCGTCGAGCTATCGAAAGTAAAGAGGACCGCGTTTTCTTCTCTGACCTCATCAAACAGGCAGTCACGCGGCAATTGGAGGAGGCAAAACAGGCGGAGGCTTCTGGATCTACACCTCCCTCTGGAGGTAGGCCGCCTCCACCACCCATAGATACTACACCTCCTTCAGGTAATGTCCCACCTCCAGGTAACCCCTCTTATTCGGCTAGACCTCCCCCTTCTGGTCAATTACATTTTCAAATTAAGTCGGCTACTCCTAACCCTTTCAATGGAGAGAATGACAACGATCATCTAGAGGGCTTCAACGGACACCAGGATCGCCGTGAGCACACCCCACCACGACATCAGCAAGGGAGGCCCATTCAGCGTCAGCAACAACCGTTTCATACTCGTGCTAACTGGGATGACAGCCGCAGCAATAATGACCTGAATGAGACGCCACATTTGGAGGATGCTTACCATGAGGTAAATCCTAACTTTGATGATTTACCCCCTCCTAATTTTGGTCATTCTAGATTTGATAATGCTCAAGCTATACAGAGACGAGATGTTAAGCTTAAATTAGAAACCTTTGATGGTAATACTAATCCTGAATCTTATCTTGTTTGGGAAAATCATACTGACTATCTGCTTGAACATTTACGCTATGAGGAAATGGAGAAGTTGGAAGTTGTTATATTGCATTTAGTAGGTAAAGCTCGCACTCGTGAGATGCGCCGTCGTCAGGACAAGCAACCTGTCGAAACTTGGCCACAACTTCGCTATCTCCTGAAAAAGAGACATGTGCTTGAGGAATACACGGAGTCTATGAGGATGCAGCTCGCGTCCTGCCACCAAGGAACTCGTTCTCCTAATGACTACAGGGATGAGCTTGAACGACTCTCCCATCAGGCTAATGTTTATCTTACTGAACGTGCTTTGTGTACTCAATTTCTTGCTGGTCTTCATATTTCTATTAAAAATCCTTTAGCTATCCATTCTATTAGAGATATTAACACTTTGACTCATAAAGCACAACTTTTGTATGAACAACAGCAGCAGCTTCGGCAACAGAGGAATCGATTTGACCAGACCTCTCAAGGTCGCAGGTTTGTTCCCTTTAATCCTTCTAGTCAATCTAAACCTTCTACTTCTAACCCTTCTATGCAGCAAAAGGGAGTTTCCAACTCACCTCAACAGGGTTATCAGGCTGAAACTAGAAGAGTTGCTGCCCCTTCTACAGATCGCAACAAAGATATCCGCTGCTTCACTTGTGGTGGTTCTGGGCATGTCTCTCGCAATTGCCCTCGGAAAAGGAAGGTTCTTCTCAATGATTTGGGAGACCATTACTACGAGGAGGAGACTTTTGAGGACCATGTAATTTCGAGTGAAGTGGAGGAGGACCAGCCGTCTGAGCCTATTGAGGAGATCGATAGTTCAGAGTATGACAACTTGCTTTGCATTATCAACCGGAAGGTCCTACACATTCAGGAATCTCCCATGGCTGATCAAAGGGAGAACATATTCCACGCTAGGTGTCTAGTTCGTGAAGCTACCTTAAGCCTTATCATCGACGGTGGGAGTTGCTGCAACCTCATCAGTGAAAAGGTAGTGGATTTCCTCCATTTAACTACTACTCCTAGAGCTACTCACTATGGATTAAATGGCATTACTGATGATGGTTCTGATATAATGGTCACCAAACAATGTTTAGTTTTCCTTTCTATTGGAACATATCATGATAAAATATTATGTGATGTTGCTTGAATGGATTGTAGTCATATATTATTAGGACGTCCTTGGTTATATGATCGTTCTGTTCTTCATGATGGTCGTGCAAATACATATGCTTTCACCTATGACGGGAGGAGAGTTACTCTTCTACCCCTTTCGCCACACACTATTCTGAAGGACCAGGTTCGCAAGAAGCAACAATAGGACGTCCAGAGAGAAGCTCAAAGGATGGAGAAGCTCAAAAGGAGCTTGGCACAACAGGCCGCCCCCGCGGCCCAGCCTGCCGCGCCCGCGGCCACTCCAGCCGCACCTGCAGCCCCCTTGGCGCCTCCTCCTCCCCACTCGACGTCGACTCTGCCCTCTTCTGCATCACTTAAGGGCTCTGTCGAATGTCGATCATTGGTCTCTCAACCTCAGAAAGGGACCATCACATGGAATGCTCATCGACCTCATATTCTTTTGGTAATGAAACAGGTATTACTTAATGTTGAATTGAGTCATATTCCTGCACCTATTGCTGCACTTCTGCAGGATTATCTAGATGTGCTTCCAGCTGAACTACTACAAGGCTTGCCTCCTATTAGTGGTATTGAGCACCAGATTGACTTTGTGCTTGGAGCAGCCTTGCCTAATCGCGCCGCTTATAGAGCTAGTCCTGAGGAAACAAAGGAGCTGCAACGCCAAGTCACAGAATTGATGGATAAAGGCTTTGTTCGAGAGAGCCTGTCTCCCTGTGCCGTGCCTGTCAGTTTGGTTCCTAAGAAGGATGGCTGCTGGCGCATGTGTGTTGATTGTCGCACAATCAACCAAATAATGGTTAAGTATCGCCACCCTATTCCTCGTTTAGATGATATGCTTGATGAACTTCATGGTGCTGCTATTTTTTTCTAAAATTGACCTTAGAAGTGGATATCATCAAATTAGGATGAAACAGGGAGATGAATGGAAAACGGCTTTTAAAACTATGAATGGTTAGTAATGCCTTTTGGATTAACAAATGCACCTTCTACTTTTATGAGGCTTATGAACCATGTACTTAGAAGATACTTAGGAAAATTTGTCGTTGTCTATTTTGACGACATCTTAATCTATAGCAAGAATATGCATGATCATTTAAGTTACTTAAAATTGGTTTTTGATTGTCTTAGGAAAGAGAAATTATATGCCAATTTAAAGAAGTGTTCTTTTGCATCAGAGTCTACCATTTTTCTTGGTTTTGTAGTGACTGCATCTGGATTGAAGGTGGATGAGGAGAAGGTTCGTGCTATTCAGGAGTGGGCCAGGCCGAATACACCCACTCATGTCCGCTCATTCTTGGGCCTTGCTGGTTTCTATCGACGCTTTATCAAAGACTTCTGCCTGATTGCCGCCCCCCTACATGAGCTGACAAAGAAAGATGTGACATTTCACTGGACTGACTCACATCAAAAGGATTTCGACGCCCTCAAAGATCGCCTGACACACGCCCCAGTGCTGCAGTTACCTGACTTTGCTCAACCTTTTGAGCTCGAGTGTGACGCTTCTGGCACTGGCATTGGAGGGGTCCTGCTGCAGAACAAGCGTCCCATCGCCTACTTCAGCGAAAAGTTGGGCTCCGCTGAGCTCAACTATTCTACCTACGATAAGGAGCTATTTGCACTGGTTCGCTGCTTACAGACCTGGCAACATTATCTCTGGCCTAAGGAGTTTGTGATTCATTCGGATCATGAAGCTCTAAAGTACCTCAAAGGACAAGCAGTGCTCAGCAGACGACTTGCTCGATGGGTGGAGTTTATAGAGACCTTTTCCTATGTGGTTCACCACAAGAAGGGAAAGGATAATGTGGTAGCTGACGCGCTATCACGCAGGTATGTCCTCTTAAACCATATGGATGCACATGTTTTGGGTTTTGCTTTGATAAAGGAACTGTATGCTTCTGATGGTTTCTTTAAAACTATATATGCTCAATGTGTGTCCAAAGGTGAAGTTGATTCATTTTTTGTTGATAATGGTTATTTGTTTAAGATGGGCAAGCTTTGTATCCCATCTTCTTCTATTCGCCGATTGTTAACTCAAGAAATTCATGAATCTAGAGGACATGGTGGTTTCGAAAAAACCTTAGCTGGACTTAAGAAACATTACTTTTGGCCTAAAATGTCTAATTATGTGCTGAGATTTGTCAAAAGTTGTGTTACATATGCTAAAGACAAATCGAAATCTAATGCTAATGGTCTATACCAACCTTTGCCTATTGCTAATGCACCCTGGGAAGATGTATCTATGGATTTTATTGTAGGATTGCCTAGAACTTCTAAGGGTCATGATTCCATATTTGTTGTTGTAGACAGATTTTCCAAAATGGCTCATTTTATTCCATGTCATAAAACTGATGATGCTATTCATGTTGCTCATTTATTCTTTAAAGATGTTGTTCGCTTACATGGATTGCCATTATCTATAGTTTCTGACCGAGATCCTAAATTTTTAAGCTCTTTTTGGAAAACTCTATGGTCTAAATTGGGTACAAAATTGCTATTTTCTACTTCTTGTCACCCACAAACCGATGGCCAAACTGAGGTCACAAATAGAACTCTTGGGGCTCTCCTTAGAGTCATGCTCCGAACTAACCTCCGGAGGTGGGAAGAATGCCTACCATTTGTAGAATTTGCATATAACAGGTCTAGGCACTCTGCAACAAAACTTACCCCCTTCGAAGTGGTATATGGCCGTAATCCTTTAACTCTTGTGGACATGTTGCCTCGGCCATATAAGGACAAGGAGAGCATGGATGCAGCTAAGCAAGTGGACTTCATCAAAAGCTTGCATGAGCGTACCAAAGCGCAGCTGGAGAGGAAGACTGCGTAATACAAGGCCGCAAAGGACAAGCATCGCAAGGATGTGCAGTTCAACGTTGGTGATCTGGTCTGGCTGCATCTCAGGAAGGAAAGGTTTCCGCAACAACGGAAATCTAAGCTGGACCCTGTAAAGATCGGGAAATTTTATAATATTTAAAATTATTAAAATAGTAATTTATATTCATTTCGACTTATAAAATTCGAAAGGTTTGGAAATCCTGTCCTCGAACTATTGGTTGTTCTAAATATCTTTCGAAACGAGTTCCGACATTATTTAATTGAGAATCTAAAATATGTTTTATTCCACTTTCATATGCCGAGAATTGAAAAATAATGTTCGGATTTCATTAGTAAATTTAAATTTGAAAATTTAAGAATTATTTGGAATTGGGATCGGATAAGGTCGAGAGGTGAGTTTCGGATTCTTAGTTTAGGGTATTTGAATCCCATCTTTGGACCACACTCTCTCCTTTATCTTACGATCTTACCCCATCTTCTTGTCTTTCTCATAGCCTTTGTAGTACAGCTTTCCCCTTACCATTTTGTGCCCAACACCTTCACACATCTCCTCTCCACACTTCCCTACCCCTTATGGTGTCTGCACCCAACACCTAGCCACGCCAATTTCTGAAGGTAGCCCCTCCCCTACTTCTTTCTCTGAGATTCAAACACCCAGCAAAACCCACAAACCCCATCTTCTTCCTCTTCTCCCCATTGTCAAGCACAACCTAGGTTTCTCTTTCCCCTTGGAAATCTTCACTCGACACTCACCCTCCTTGCAGCCCAGACTCCGCTGCGTTCTCCTTCCTTCATGTGTGCCCAGTAGCTGAGCGCTTCGAGCACTTTCCCAAGCACCTGACAGCCTTGTTCCGAGCACTTCCGAGCCCCACCTTGTTCTCTGTCTTGGAACCTCCGAGTCCGAGCACCACAACCCTCATTCCTTTCTTCCCGCTCCAAAATGCCATAAAACTCCGCCTTTGATCCATTCCTATCCGTCCCAGGTCGAGCTTGCGTGATTCCGACCCCGACGATGTCAAATCGAACCCCGATGGCGTCTCCGGCGAGTTGAAAACCTCGGTGAGCTCTTCCCCTTCTCCCTCGGTGAGCTCTTCCCCTTCTCCCTCTTTCTTGGGGTTTTGTTAAATAAATTGCTATAGATGTTATGGTTACTCATTATATGCGAGTATATGTGAAATGTTTATATGTTATGATTTTTTTCTATAAGTTATGATGTAATTTTGGAGTTTATTATAAATATATTTTTCAAGACTTTTACTATATATTAAAAGTGACATTTTGTGGAATAGGTATTTTTGGGTGACGATTTAAATATGTAATTGTGAGGATTTCATTTTGATATCTTATTTAGTTAAGTTGTTGGGTAAATTATTTAAAAAGGGATTTTCCAGTTTCCGGAAATATCTCTTAAATAATTTATTGTTTGAAAACCAAAATGCCGGAATATTTTGATAAAACAAGAGTTTGGGTTGGCTTAGAAAAATTGATACTTTCTCTTGATTTAGACAAGTATGATTTTAGAAATTGTTTTGATTATGAGTTCACTTAATTTGAGATTTAAGAGTTTGGAAAATATGATTGGTATGATTTATCAATGAGTTTGATTTGAAGAATGATTTTGGTCGATGTTGATCGTATCGGAAAGGTTTTGGAAAATGCTTTTACTATCGATTGGTTTTGAGAATGTTGGGAACTTGGGTTCTGTGTATACAAATGTTAGCCCGATAGCTTATGAAAACGACTTGATGATAGGTGTGTATTGCTTTTGGATTGCCTTGGACTTGCATCTCGGCCCTTGCTTGTGTTATCTTGTTGTTCTGCATCTTCAGGTAAGTTCCTTAGGGGGCTTACTCAGGTTGGACATTCATGCCTGTTGTTGCATTTTATGTTAGGTGTTGCATATGAATAAAAGCATGCCATGTAGTATCCTGTTTAGGTTGCACTAATTGAATGAGCATCTGCTTACTTATTGCGTTTGAAACAGAACGGCCGTTATCTGTGATAGTCCTGGAGTCTTTGCTAGGGTCATAGGGTAGCCCAGCCTCATCGGGTACCCTGAGTCAATCGATTCATGAACTTCCTTATATTATGAGATGCTTGCGGGCTTTATTGTGGAGCGGGTTAGGCATGCGTGCCGCCCGATTACGATGGAATGCATTTACGAGCTGGGCAGTCTCCGCCCTATCGGAAGAGGGTGGAGGTAGGAGAGGGATATGCCATTTGGTATTGTCTTGGGCCCTTTACAGTATTTCTGCACATTATTATGAACTAGGAGCATGCTAGTGTGTTTGACTTTCGTACTGCATTAGAGCATCTTTATTAGGTATAACACATACTATGTGGCCTCAGCAAGGACTACCGATCCCGCATGAGTGGCTCGATCTGACTCCTTTCCCCGTTCTTCTTTTAAAGGTATTCTCTGCAGATTTGAGTGCTCGATGTCTATATGACGGGATTCCCTTTTGGTGAATCGAAGAATCTGGCTAATATCCTAATTTAGTAAAATGGTAATTACACACTCATGATTTGGTTTTGACCGGTTCTGTCGTGACACTTGTATCTTTACTTTGCTTTCGCCTTACTTTCGTTTGAAATGGATTCCGCGACATAGTCTTAGGACAAGTTAAGGGTACCCAACGGCCCTTCGATGTTTTTAGGGTTTGAAATCCCTCTTTCTACTAATCTTAAAATGAGTTTGAAACCTCGATCCATACCTGGATTGCAAGATCCGAACAAGGGGTTTTATCCCTTGAAACGTAACCCGGAAATCATAATTCTGGGCCGTTACAAAGAAGGTATCAGAGCTAAGGTTGTGCAATTCGGGTACGCAAGGGTCGAGTGTGTGTTTTGAGAAACCGCCCATGAATTTCAAGGACTTTTGAAAGGATTTTAAAAAGGGCAAAATGAACTTAAGATATCTAACTAAAATTGGACTAAGTAACGAACTTGGCTTGTTATAAAAGAGGAAACCGACTAAAGAGGGGATCGAGTGGGTAGAAAAGGCGCTAGACCACCCTTATTGGGTGTAGTTGGGAACGGTAGACAAAATACTAGCTTGCTCTTTACAGATGGGTCTGGAAGTTTCCAATGAGATCATTATGAGTGTTATTAACTGATTCTGTGTTGAGTGCTTGCTATGCTAGAGATCTGATTTGGTATGTCTAACAATGAGTTGTGTATTGACTGATATGTGCAAACGGGATATTGGGAGTGCCTCTATTTCTACATTGTCAAACCCAGCTTGTGTGAAACAGCCCCTTTCTCTATGTTTGTTAACCCATTGATGGTGCTATCGAGTCTTTCTCCCGAATGTCAGTGTCTCCCACGGGGAATCGGGTTGGTAAACACATTGTGTCGGAATCATGTATGGATATGAAGGTTCTCTGAGTGAGTATTGGAAGGTAGTTCTTGATGGCATTTTGAGTCAAAAGTAAAGTGTCATTGGGTTGTCTTTCTTGATTCATATGATGATCAACCTTTATTTTCTTACCACAAAGAGTCTTACCAAAGTCCCACTGGAAAGAGGGGTGATGAGTCGGTTGGGAAAAGTCAATGGTTGCCCTTAGGGATCTCTATTCGGTTGTAATTGTGACTCTCTCTGAATTGCATGACATAATTTTGTAATCTTTGGCATGTACCCTGTGAATGACCATTGGTAAAAAGCTACTCATGTTGTTGCATTTATGATTGGTTACCTTGCTTAGGTCTTGTGTTATGTCTTGGCTTCTACCATGATTATATTTTGTCATAGCATGTTTACTTGGCCTATTGATCGTAGGATTGAATGGAAGTGTGAGCTGTATGAAATGAATCTGCATGATTTTACTCTACTAGGTTCATGATAGTGTGATCGTTAAATTTTGATACCCTGATGAAGCAAGTTCCTTATTTGATACGTGCTACAACTTGATATCAACATGCCTTATGTGATACGTAATTTCCAGTACATGTTATTGTGATGATCCTTAATGTAAATTCGTGATTGTATACCATTCTGTATCCATGCTAGTCACATTGTTTAGGTCTCGTGTTGTATCTCGCGTTCTGTCATGGTTATGTTTGGTTTCGCGTGTCTAATTGACCTGTTTTAATTATCGTACTACTGATTGGTTAGAACCATGAATGGCATGATATGAGTCTATATGAATGTAGCTTTCCCTGAATTAGGTCCATGATAGTGTGGTAAGCTCCTCTTTGTACGAATGCCCCGTAAGATGATCTCCTCGGCATTTTAGTTAGTGTTTCCCTTGGCCTTGCTTGATTAAATTAGTAGTTCCATCTGTGACCATCTATCGAAGTAATATCTTGATATATGCGTGTCTCATTTAGTATTATTAAATTGGAACACATGCCCCCGTATTCTACTTATATTGCCATGTTACGTAGGCTTATATTATGCACTGCTACATTCCTCTCGTGCTTTTGTATCGCTGGGCTATGTTAATGTGGTCTCTTCTGTATCGTTGTGTTAGTCAATCAAGCGCATGTATGTATCAAATGTTGTATTGCGTCATTAGTATCACGTAGGACTCTTGGTGGCGACTTGTGCAGATTTATACCTTGGTTACATTATTGTTGATTCCCTCTCGAGATATGTCCCTGATAGTGTGACTCTTCCCTTCTGCTATTCTCTTAAAATGTTGTATTCGTCCTGATTAGTCCTAGCATGTTTACATGATCATCGCTCTGTAGCATTCCTTATTACTCTATGATGCTCTCCCGTGCTTACATGAATATATGACTTGACACTTCGCATGATCACACACCACGCTATATCATGTTTCCGCATATACATGACATCGGAATATTAGGATGGGTCTAGTCGAGGTACCTTGATGTATTCATGTTCGATATGTGCTAGTAGTATCCTATAGGGTTTATGAATTTCGATATGGCTCCCTAGATGGTAACTTTTCGTACTTACTGCATTGTGTAAACATGCTTCACGAACCTTATGCTGAGTTTCCTTAGGCCACTCTTAACTGTGTCATGCCTCATCGTGTATCGCTAGCATCATGTAGGACCTTTGCTTTCTAAATGTGACCCTTCGTATGATTACGTGTCATGCTTGACCTATTATATGACTAGTGTGTTAAGATGAGATAGTTACTATGATGCTCTTATATGTTCTCGTATGATGCTTAATCTGCTTGCTATGATATACCTCGCCATGCTATGTTTGAACTCAATTGTTGATGTGTGTACCATGCTCGTGCATTTTTCATATACATGATATTTGTCATCCTCATTAAATACCGCATGACTTTGAATCTTGCATGATCATTACTGGTTTCACATATCTTGCTTGAAGTTGTTAGGTATCTCTGCTTCCATGGAATAATAGACTGTTAACTTGTCTCGCATGAATCCGTGTAGGACTGGATTGTGTCTTTTGAAATGAATATGCATGTCGTTCTACTTGAGATAGGTACATGGTAGTGTGGATTAATGTGACTGATGTGCTCCATGATGAATTCATTTTGCTCGTCACAATTGTAACCTAATAGACTTCCATAAGGGCATCGTTGCTATTCTTGGGTCAGAGTCTTATCTTCAGTCTTGTCGTCCTTTAGCCTTGGTCTGTATTTGTTTCCGAAGTGAACATTGGGTTGCCCGTCCTTGTCACTCCATTATCTCTGCTAACTTAGACTCCTCTGCGATACTTGGACGAGCACCCGCTTGGGAAAGAGAACGGAAGGTGAGATAACGATAGAGCAGCGCAACGGAAGTGTGGGCCCATAACCCATGGGCCTTAGGATCAGTGATGTCGATGGAACGGGCACGCATCAAGAATTACGGTTACTGAGTAAGATATGACTTGCAAGCGAGAGTGTTCTCCGTTCGAATTACTGACCCTTTTGAACTTGTTGACAATGATATTGCACTAACTTGGCGATAAGATTTACGTGTTGATGTACTGACTTGGTAATGACTGTTGTCTGATTGTCTGTTGTTTATGATGATATGGTTCGGTGCTTTACAGTTCTAATGTACATGATGTCTTGATGCATTGATGCTTGAGTTGCTAAGCATGATCTAAATTCGTTACATATAAAATGTGAACTGCAAATGCTGAGAAACTTGAATTGTTTATTTGATAAGGTTTTGATGAAACTTGCTAGCCTAATTTGATGATGTTCATATATGATGTTTGCTATAAATATTGAGCATGATAGTAAATTGAGACTTCTTGATAAGATTGTAATGATTGAGGATGTATTAACGATGCTATTATAAATGCTAGCTAAAATGATGCATGCCTTAGGTGTTATAATTTTGATAACTGCTTCTTTTTTTTAACATGTGGGGGAGATTCTCTTGTAGAGTAGTTTGAGGGAAGTGAAAGAGTTTGAGTCATTAGGATGTTCGATAGTGGTGTGAGGTAGAGTTGTTGTGAGGATTGTTGGCTTAGGTAAGACTGAGTGAGCTTTGAGATTTATGAGAGGCAATGTTGGTGGTCCTGGGGAGCTTTTAGGGGATGCTTGTGATGCTCCGGGTGGTACGAGGAGTGTAAGAGAGGGCTCGTGAATATTGAGGACATGGTGTTAGAGGGTACTTGGGTGCGATGTTTAAGATAGGAGTTGGGTTCTTAGAGGTGGATGGTGTGGTAGTGATCGGCAGAAGGAGGGGTAAGATTCGAGCATCGAGATGAATTGGGATTTCTTTGGAGAATTTTTGTCTTAGTTGGCGTTGGCGAGTCTAGAAGAGGATTAGTCTTGGCTTGAGAGTGGAGATGGGCGAGTGGGGATTTTGTTTTATTTTGACTGGTATGATGTGAGAATTTTCTTGATTATGTGATTATTTATATTTGCTGGCATGATGCTAGATAGCAACCATGATGAACCTGATATACGATGATATTACATATTGATCTACAATATTGAACTCTAATTGACAGTGACTAGTGTTATCATGATATATTGAAGCATTACTACCCTGTTATGCGTTTTAGAAGCATGTTATGATGTGTTATGTGAATCATGAGATAATGACATGTTTCTATGTGAAAACATTATATTATATTATGAGGTGATACATCATGATGTTATGTTATATGATCGTTAAGCATGATTGTGGGTATGTTGAATGATGAATATGACCTTGAGGATGAACATGATTTGTATATGTGAGATAATGATACCAGATTTCTAAATGATCGTTATATGGCATTGTGATGAGTTAAGGTGATGTTTTGTGAATATGCTGACATTCGATGACTGATATACTGTTTGACCTCCCCTTTCGCGAAATCTTAATAACATGACTTTTTGTGTTGATTTGTTGACAATGAGTTTGATTCGTTGATTTTATGATGAGGATGTAACTGTTATGACCTTGGTGTGATATCGAGATGTGTGTTATGATTTTGGCATAGATGCATATTATGACCTTTAGTATGATGTGGAGACGTTGATGTGATCTAGTGGCAGCGTGCTGACATATGTTTGAGACTTGTTATATGATGTACTCGTTGAACATCGATTGGTTATGTGGTTATGCATTGTTTATGGCTTGTGAATCTTGCTTGAATTGAGACTAATAGATTGATTTGATTTTGGAACCTAGGAAGAGAATATGGGATTAGCCCTTAGAGGTGGATGATTCCACCTCTTACCTTCTGAATTTGATTGATTGATATGCGAGAAACTGATTTGGTTGTTGGAATATTTTGACGAAATTTTGATCGAAAGGATTTTACTTGTATTGGTGTAAAGTTGCCTGGTTAAACATCTTATCTGAAGATTTTGGGCGGTTTGAAAAGGAATTACTTGGAATTTTAAAGAATAAACGCTATCGAGGGGTTCAACGATTTCGAGGCTAATCTTTTTCAATTGCGGAATTCCTTTTGAAACTTTTCAAACCCGGTTTTATATTATAACGCCTCACGAAGTGGATACAAGCATTTTATAGGGGCGCATATAGAATGCTTGCTAAGACCCAGTAGAGACGCTATGATTGCTTTTCGAGTTATGATGTGACCGAAATGTCGGGGTAAGGGTGTGATAGGGGCCCATATCGCATACTTGCTACGACCAATTGGGGATATCATGATCACGTCGAAGATACTGTAAATCTCATACGGGCCCTTATGAAGTGTTTGCGGGATCAACGACATGATCCTTGGACTCACCAATTTCAAACTCCATCCCCTTGTTTTAGAGTGATTTTAGTCTCGGGGACGAGACTTGTTTTTAGAGATGGATGATGTAAAGACCGAGAAATTTTATAATATTTAAAATTATTAAAATAGTAATTTATATTCATTTCGACTTATAAAATTCGAAAGGTTTGGAAATCCTGTCCTCGAACTATTGGTTGTTCTAAATATCTTTCGAAACGAGTTCCGACATTATTTAATTGAGAATCTAAAATATGTTTTATTCCACTTTCATATGCCGAGAATTGAAAAATAATGTTCGGATTTCATTAGTAAATTTAAATTTGAAAATTTAAGAATTATTTGGAATTGGGATCGAATAAGGTCGAGAGGTGAGTTTCGGATTCTTAGTTTAGGGTATTTGAATCCCATCTTTGGACCACACTCTCTCTTTTATCTTACGGTCTTACCCCATCTCCTTGTCTTTCTCATAGCCTTTGCAGTACAGCTTTCCCCGTACCATTTTGTGCTCAACACCTTCACACATCTCCTCTCCACACTTCCCTACCCCTTATGGTGTCTGCACCCACCAGCTAGCCACGCCAATTTCTGAAGGTAGCCCATCCCCTACTTCTTTCTCTGAGATTCAAACACCCAGCAAAACCCACAAACCCCATCTTCTTCCTCTTCTCCCCATTGTCAAGCACAACCTAGGTTTCTCTTTCCCTTTGGAAATCTTCACTCGACACTCACCCTCCTTGCAGCCCAGACTCCGCTGCGTTCTCCTTCCTTCATGTGTGCCCAGTAGCTGAGCGCTCCGAGCGCTTTCCCGAGCACCTGACAGCCTTGTTCCGAGCAGTTTTGAGCCCCACCTTATTCTCTGTCTTGGAACCTCCGAGTCCGAGCACCACAACCTCCGTTTCTTTCCCTTCCTCGACGAACAATGACAGCACCACTATTTCCGCCCCCGCTCGACGCCGACGAGACCAGGAGCCGCCAGCGCAGCACCTCTGCCGGGCCATTTCTCCCTCTCGAGCACTGTGTTCTGATCCGAGGCTGGTAACCCTCATTCCTTTCTTCCCGCTCCAAAATGCCATAAAACTCTGCCTTTGATCCATTCCTATCCGTCCCAGGTCGAGCTTGCGTGATTCCGACCCCGACGATGTCAAATCGAACCCCGACGGCGTCTCCGGCGAGTTGAAAACCTCGGTGAGCTCTTCCCCTTCTCCCTCTTCCTTGGTTGCGCTTGAATCATTTTTCTGGTTCCTTGGGTGTCGGGTTGGGCGGCCGGAGCCAGGCCTTTGGCGGCGGCAGCCCCTTCCTCCTCTTTTCTCCTTCCTTCCCTTCCGTTTCCGCCGACTGCAGAGCTCGGTTCAGGGCTTGGGGGAGACGGGTCCTCCTCTACCTTTTCTTTCTATTTTGGGCCTCGAGGTTGGGCCTGAACCGGATATTCGAAATGGTTTATATCATTTCTTATGGGTATTTCAGTTAGGGAAGGAATCAGACCCGGATTCCTCTTTCATTTTGGGCGGGTTTGGGTTCCTTATCCGGATTGTTGTTGTTGGGCCTAATTTTTTGGGGTTTTGTTAAATAAATTTCTATAGATGTTATGGTTACTCATTATATGCGAGTATATGTGAAATGTTTATATGTTATGATTTTTTTCTATAAGTTATGATGTAATTTTGGAGTTTATTATAAATACATTTTTCAAGACTTTTACTATATATTAGAAGTGACATTTTGTGGAATAGGTATTTTTGGGTGACGATTTAAATATGTAATTGTGAGGATTTCATTTTGATATCTTATTTAGTTAAGTTGTTGGGTAAATTATTTAAAAAGGGATTTTCCAGTTTCCGGAAATATCTCTTAAATAATTTATTGTTTGAAAACAAAAATGCCGGAATATTTTGATAAAACAAGAGTTTGGGTTGGTTTAGAAAAATTGATACTTTCTCTTGATTTAGACAAGTATGATTTTAGAAATTGTTTTGATTATGAGTTGACTTAATTTGAGATTTAAGAGTTTGGAAAATATGATTGGTATGATTTATCAATGAGTTTGATTTGAAGAATGATTTTGGTCGATGTTGATCGTATCGGAAAGGTTTTGGAAAATGCTTTTACTATCGATTGGTTTTGAGAATGTTGAGAACTTGGGTTCTGTGTATACGAATGTTAGCCCGATAGCTTATGAAAACGACTTGATGATAGGTGTATATTACTTTTGGATTGCCTTGAACTTGCATCTGGGCCCTTGCTTGTGTTATCTTGTTGTTCTGCATCTTCAGGTAAGTTTCTTAGGGGGCTTATCACTCAGGTTGGACATTCATGCCTATTGTTGCATTTTATGTTAGGTGTTACATATGCATAAAAGCATGCCATTTAGTATCCTGTTTAGGTTGCACTAATTGAATGAGCATCTGCTTACTTATTGCGTTTGAAATAGAACGGTCGTTATCTGTGATAGTCCTAGAGTCTTTGCTAGGGTCATAGGGTAGCCCAGCCTCATCGGGTACCCTGAGTCAATCGAGTCATGAACTTCCTTATATTTTGAGATGCCTGCGGGCTTTATTGTGGAGCGGGTAAGGCATGTGATGTCTCTAAAGTAGCTATGTTTTTATGCATATTTTAGTTCCATATTCTTTACATTTTGGATATTTCGGGTTGGGAATATGTCGAATTTATGTAGTATATGCTTATTTGTTAGAAATGGAGATCTACATAAGTTTCTGTTTAATATTGCAGAATATGGAAACATTTCGGGAGAAAACCAAGAAGCAAAGACGGAAGCAGCAAGTTTACTCGATCTCGACTAAGATCTCATCGATGTCGAAAAGTGCCAGACCACATAGCCATGTCGAAGAAATGCTGCTCGACAACACCAGGCCAAGCCATGATCTACTCAAGATCGACAAGACCCTTGTCGAGATCGAGGAAGCCCAGAAGCCTGTGTCCGAGCATGTCGACAAGAGGCCACTCGACAACACCAAGCTGGCCAAGTCGATGATCCGTTGTCGTCGAGATCGAGGAGCGTCATCGATGTCGACAAGCCCACATCCGAGCATGTCGAGAAGGGTTGCTCGACAACCTCGGAAGACCAAGTCGATAACACAACACTCATCGAGATCGAGGAGTTCTCCTCGAGATCGACTAAGACCAGGAGTCATGACCGAGCCACGTCGAGGACCTGCTAGCCGAGACGACAAGCCAGGCCCAGTCGACAACTTTCCTACTCGAGATCGAGTACGCCGTACTCGAGATCGACGAAGATTTCCGTAGCCGCGTGACGCATTGATGCAGTCCTACTCGGAGTTGGAGTCCTTGGAGCCAAGGATAGCCTAGTCTATCCGAATTATCAACATATATTATGAAGAAGAGAGTTCTATCCACTTAAGACACTTTAGATATTATTTCCCTATTTTAGATTTAATTTCTTTGTTGCTTTTATTTATCTTTAAAGTCTTAGATATAGTTTTAGATATAGATATAGATATTCTATCCTTGAGTAGCAAGGTTTAGAAGGCTATAAATAAAGCCCATGGGGCTGATTTTAGATTCATTCAATTTCAGAGATACAGTGATACATAGAGATTTAGGAGTTCTAAGGTTTTAAGGTTTTGGCAGTTTACGAAAGTTGATTGCCGGGATTGTAAAGGCTTTGAATTTAGTTAATGCAAGTTATTTCTTTTAATTCAATGTCTGCGATTGCGATGAGGCGCGAGTAGTCCACCTACTTCTGGGGTTGGGGTGAGCCCAACGAGAGCCATGTCAGTGGATTAGCGATTACAAAAGGAGGTATTTTGTCGATATTTTAGTCTATTCCCTATGTGCTTCATCTTTGATTGAGAAATTAAAGAACTCATGTTGTGAAACTTGGGTAGTAATTAGGATTTTTATTCGAAAGATTATAAATGCTAATTATGAAAAGGAATAGATGCAATTAGGATTATCTGTCGCGAGATTTATATTCCTACTTGACGGATTAGGTGAAAGTCTTTTCCTTTATCGATGAAGTTACCCCCTTTTGTGATTTATCTTCCGCTTGCATGGTGATCGTTGTCGCAAACCCTAATCTTGGAAGTTCTCTTAATTCATAAAGTTACAAAACCGAATTTGCATTTTTTACTTTCTGCCCTCGTCGATCTCGACCAAGCCTGGTCGATCTCGACTACTGATTCCTGATCCCAGATCGCCGTAGCTTACTTGTGCAGGAACTCGACCAAGATAAGCCGAAGTCGACAAGGACTGTACTCGATATCGAGTAGCCCCTTAATCGAGATCGAGTAGCCTTTGCCGAGAGTTGTTGCACTGTTCGACTAGCCTGATCTCCTGTCGACTAACCCTAGTCAAGATCTAGCACCTGTTGTCGACTTCTGTTCGTGAGATTTCACCGTTGCCTAGGATCCGCTGACCAACTTCCTCGAGGATTCGAACCTGACTTTCTCTTACTACATTGGAGGGAGTCTTGAACATTATTTGCAGGGATTTGATCGGTTTGCTTTACTTTATCTGCTTACTGTTTTGCATTCTCGATTTCCTCTTACAACAAATTGGCGTCGTTGCCGGGGAAGCTATCATTCACGCCTTAGGTAGTTAAATCTCACATCTGCTTTGAGTTATTATACAGGTGTATGCGCCGTTCTGGTCTACCACCTGAGTTTGACAGCTTAGACGAACCAGAGCGTTACCTACACATCCACTGTAAACTCAAAAGGATCATGGCGGGCCGCTGAAACACAAGAGCAACTGATCGCAAGGCTTACAAGGGAACTAGCCGCTAAAGATGATGCTATCGCCACTGAGAAAGCAGCAAGGGAGCAAGCAGAAGCTGAGCTTGCCCAGTTCCCAACCACTGCAGAGGATTATATGCATCCCACTCTCGTCGTGCCTGAATCGGCGATTCTAATCCCTGATAACTCTTTTGAAATTCGCACTCAATTTCTTATAGAACTTAAAAACAATGCTTTTCATGGAAGATTTAATGAGTGTCCTCTTGAACATATTACCAATTTTCATGACATGTGTCATACTCTTACTGAAGGTACAACTCTGGAATATGTCAAGATGAAAGCTTTCCGTTGGTCTATCGCTGGACCCGTACTGAAGTGACTTGAGGGGCTGAAACCAAGATTACTCACAACATGGGCCCAAGTAGAGCAAGAGTTTCTGAATAAATACTTCCCATCCGCCAAAACAGCACTTCTCCTCCAGAAAATCACCGCCTTCAAACAGAAGCAAGGGTAACCGTTGGCAAAGGCATGGGAACGCTACAAAGAACTGTTGTGATCTTATCCCACTCATGGACAGCCACCCTACGTCATTCAGGAGATCTTCTTTAACTCTCTTGATCAAATCACTAAGGACAGGATCAACCATTATACTCGCTATGAGTATTTGACGATGCCACCAAACGACGCATGGGGTGTGCTAGACAAGCTCACTAACTACGACAACAAATATGGGGCTCCTACAAACTATGATGAGAACACCTATGCCAGACCAGCCCCATCCAGGCCTCTCTATGAGCCATCTAAGGAGATAGACCCTGATGTCAAGGAGCAGTACTACAGAGATCAGAATCGCAAGCTCCTCAAACAAGTCAAGTATCTCTCTGTCAACCAACCCTGCATCGAATGTGGTTCACAACGGCACACCACTACTGAGTGCCCGCATATAGAGCAAGTCAGGATGGCAGAAATTCATGAAGAGGCAGCTTACGCAGGGGGTCCCAATCGCTATATGGGGGACCAAAGGTTCTATCAACCTCAACGGAACCAAGGTCCTCCTAGGAACCCCCAGCCTTACAGAGCTCCGGGACATCCAAAAAGGGATCAGAAGAAGGATGATTTACAACTCATCCTTGAGGAGATGCGCCGGAATCAAGGCACCATCAACAATCAGTTCCAGAATATCAGTGCAAAATTTGGGGAGCTAGACATCTGGAAAAGAAACATCGACAGATAGGTCAGTTCGCGGCGCAGATTCCATAACCATCCGGGCAGCTCCCAAGACATACAGAACCAAATCCCAAGGGGCAGCACGGACATGTAGCTGCTGTAAAGTTGCAAAGCGGTCACAAACTGCACGAGCCAGAAAACGGAGAAAGAAAGGACAAAACTGTCGTCGACATCGACAAGAGTCTAGTCGACATCGACAAAGCCCTTCTCGACACAGAGGAGAAAAGGAGCTCTGACACAGCTGCACAGCCAGGCGAGCCGAAGTCGACTACCCAACTCGAGATCGACGAGACCTACGTCGAGATCGACGAGACCGTTGTCGAGATCGAGAAGGAGCAGGCCAACGTCGATGAGTCCTCACCACCTCCGGAAGCTGTTCTGACTCAGAAAACTAAAAAGATGCTCCTATTCCCTTCCAAAAACCAAAGAGATCCAACAGACGGTAAGTTTCAGCGTTTTGTGAAATTGCTTCAGAGTCTGAACGTTACTATTCCTTTTACAGAAGCATTACATGAGATGCCTGCCTACGTCAAGTTCCTCAAGGAGATTCTCAGCAACAAGCCATCGATGACTGAGATTGCTAAGGAGTGCAAAAAGATGGATTTCCCTGATAAACGACCTGACCCAGGTAAGTTTGCTATCACTGTTGGACTTGGTCGTCATAGATTTAAAGCACTGTGTGACCTAGGAGCAAGTGTCAACATCATGCCCCTATCCATCTGGTCGAAGGTGAAGATAGGTGCCCTGGAACCAATTGATGCCAAACTCTACATGGCCAACAACACCGTGGTAATTCCTACAGGTATTGTTGATAATGTTCCTGTTAAAGTTGGTAGATTCTTTGTCCCTACAGATTTTCTTGTAGTAGAAATGGCAGAGGATCCAGCATGCCCAATCATCCTAGGGCGACCTTTCCTGGCAACTGTTGATGCCAACATTGGAGTGAAAAGAGGAATCCTTACATTCACCATCGGAGATGAGATTATTGAATACTTCTTTAACCCAAACACAGAAGAGGTAATGGAAATTAAAGCTATATATTCAAATTTTAATTTTATCTCCTGTGATGAACCTGCAGAACAACTCTTAATCCAAGAAGAAGGTAGGGCAGAATCTGTACTAGCAGAGGAGGAGATGGCTGCAGCGGAATTAAGCGAGGAGGAAATCTTCGACGACGCATTATCGGCGGAGCTGAATGACTCACCCGATGCCGAGCAAATCAAGTCGACCTCCACTGAGCTACTCGATCTCGACGAACCCTCCTCGAGATCGACAAACACCAGCCATCCAGAAACTGTAAGTCTTCTAAACCTACTCGATATCGACCAGTCACCCTCGATATCGACTACCTTGTCCCCTGCAGACGCACTAGAAGCCGACGAAGCTAACTCGACGATCCTCCTCGAGATCGAGGAGCCCAACTCGAGGTCGACCAGCCCTGTATTCAAGGTAAGTTCTGATTTTTTGGTCGATTTTGATCTTTCTAACCCATTGTCGAGTAGCTTCTTGCAGCAATACAGTCCTATGTCCAATTCAGCATTGTCATCGATGTATGCCTGGTCGACGCCAACTCCTGTAGCTGATTTGGATGCTTCTTCTATGAGGATTGAGACGGATTACTTAGGGGAGATCATGAAGACGGAGGAAGTTGAGCCTATCTTGATTCCACAGGGCCCTTCTCCAGTGCTGAAACCCTTACCTGACACCCTTAGGTATGAATTTCTTGGTCCTAACTCTACTTTTCCTGTAATTATAAATGCTTCATTAAACCCACAGGAAGTAGACAGGTTAGTAGATGTCCTCTGCACTCATAGGAAGGCCATTGGCTATTCCCTAGAGGACATAAAAGGTATTTCACCCATTACCTGTATGCATAGAATTCTGTTGGAAGATGATCACAGGGCAACAATTGAGCATCAAAGGAAGCTTAACCCCAACATGAAGGAGGTTGTTAAGAAGGAGATCCATCGCATGCTGGATGCAGGAATCATTTATCCAATCTCCGACAGCAAGTGGGTTAGCCCTGTTCATGTTGTTCCTAAGAAGGGTGGAATGACCGTCGAGGAGAATGAGAAGGGAGAGCTTGTTCCTAAAAGGATCACTACGAGCTGGCGGATGTGCATAGATTACAGAAAGCTCAACACCACCACTAGGAAGGATCATTTTCCACTCCCCTTCATTGACCAGGTACTCGAAAGGTTAGCTGAACATGATTACTTTTGTTACCTGGATGGATATTCTGGCTTTTGGCAGGTTCCCATCCATCCTGATGATCAAGAAAAGACCACCTTCACTTGCCCCTATGGAACTTTCGCATATAGGAGGATGCCCTTTGGCCTTTGCAATGCCCCTGCTACTTTTCAGTGGTGCATGATGGCCATCTTCTCCGATATGATTGAGGACATAGTGGAGGTATTCATGGATGATTTCTCAGTTTATGGCACTACTTTCGATATTTGTCTCTCTAACCTACGCAGGGTACTCAAGCATTGTGAAGAGACAAATTTGGTTCTTAACTGGGAAAAATGCCACTTTATGGTAAAGGAAGGGATCTTGCTAGGCCACAAGGTGTCCAACAAAGGAATTGAGGTGGACAGAGCAAAAATAGAGCTAGTGGAGAAATTGCCCCCACCTTCTTCCATTAAAGAGATAAGGAGTTTTCTTGGTCATGCTGGTTTTTATAGAAGGTTCATTCAAGATTTTTCTAAAATTGCCAAACCACTAACTAACCTGCTTATGAAGGATGTTAAGTTTGTATTTTCTAGCGAATGTCTTGAAGCTTTCAACAGGTTAAAAGAAGCTCTTATCTCAGCTCCAATCATTCAATCGCCGGATTGGTCACTACCATTTGAGATCATGTGTGATGCCAGCGATTATGCTGTGGGAGCAGTTCTAGGACAACGGAAGGGCAAGAAACTGCATGCCATCTACTATGCAAGCAAGACTCTGGATGTGGTTCAGGCTGAGTACACCACAACAGAGAAGGAATTTTTGGCTGTGGTTTTTTCTTTTGAAAAATTTCGTTCCTATCTTGTTGGTTCTAAAGTTATTGTCCATACTGACCATGCTGCTCTTCGATATTTAATGACAAAGAAGGATGCAAAACCAAGGTTGCTACGATGGGTGCTCTTACTTCAAGAATTTGATGTGGAGCTAAGGGACAAGAAGGGCATAGAGAATTCAGTCGTCGATCACCTATCCAGGCTCCCCAAGGACATGCTAGAGGAAGCCCGGGACGCCATACCAATCGACGACTCTCGCCCAGACGAGCACCTAATGCAGACTGACACTGTCTTCCTCGACATCGACGAAACCTCCTCGATCTCGACCAAAACAGGTGAGTTATCCGTTGATCATTTTTCTTTGCATGGTTTGGAACTGCAGGGCTACTCGATCTCGAGTACACCTTCATCGAGATCGACAAGGGCCAAAGTCGAGGAGCACCAGGAATCGAGCACGGCACAGGCAGACACCACAGTTGTACTCGAGATCGACGAACCCTCGTCGAGATCGAGTACGGTCGACCACCAAAAGCCGAGCCCATCACCAGTCGACACTGCAGCCTCCTCTATATCGAGTAGCTCTTCTCGATATCGACTAGCTCCAGGTGAGATTTCAGGTGAGGTTCTTCGATTAGATTCCGGTAACGATTTCTTCTTTACACCTCCTACTAGCCCTATTCATGATATATATGCTATAAAAGGACCAAAGGTACCCTGGTATGCGGATTTTGCTAACTACCTTGTAGGAAATGAGATTCCGTCAGGACTATCCTCACAGGGAAAGAAGAAATTCCTCCACGACGTCAAACAATACTATTGGGATGATCCTTACCTATTCAAACAAGGGAAGGACCATATTTTCAGACGTTGTATTCCGGAGGAGGAGGTGGAAAGTGTCATTCGCCATTGCCATACTCTCCCTACGGGCGGACATGCCAAAGGCTTCAAAACTGCATCTAAGGTACTTCAATGTGGTTTTTACTGGCCTAATCTTTTCAGGGATGTGCAGGCTTATGTCACTTCATGCGACGAGTGCCAAAGATCAGGCAACATTACTTGGAGGAATGAGACACCACTCACAGGAATTTTGGAGGTCGAGCTATTTGATGTATGTGGAATTGACTTCATGGGACCATTCCCTGCTTCAGGACCTTATAAATACATCCTTGTGGCGGTTGACTATGTCTCTAAATGGGTTGAGGTTGTTGCAACTAGGACCAACGACGCGAAGGTAGTTTCAAAGTTTGTTAAAACTAACATATTTCCTCGCTTTGGTGTTCCTAGAGTTCTTATTTCAGATGGTGGCTCACATTTCATCGAGCGAGGATTTGAGGCTCTTTTGGCTAAGTATGGGGTAACGCATAGGGTGGCAACACCTTATCATCCTCAAACCAGTGGTCAAGTGGAAGTCACTAATCGTCAAATCAAGGCCATCTTGGAGAAAACAGTCTCTCGCTCTAGGAAGGATTGGTCATCTAAGCTTGATGATGCGCTATGGGCTTATAGGACAGCTTACAAAACACCGCTGAGAACAACTCCTTACAACTTAGTTTATGGCAAGTCTTTCCATTTACCTGTCGAACTGGAGCATAAAGCAATGTGGGCTCTCAAGGAGCTCAACATGGATCTCGATGAGGCAGGGAAGAAACGCTTTATTGATTTACAGGAGTTGGAGGAGTTGCGCTTAAAAGCCTATGAGAATGCTGAGATCTACAAGGAGCGCACCAAGAGATGGCACGATAAGAAACTGGTGCCAAAAACATATGAGGTAGGTGACAAAGTGCTTTTATATAATTCTAGACTGCGTCTATTTCCAGAAAAGCTAAGGACAAGATGGAGTGGACCTTTCTTGGTTCACCACATATACCCTCATGGAGCAGTAGAGTTAATTGGCACTGACGGCACCACATTTAAAGTAAATGGGCACAGGGTCAAGAAATACTATGACAAAGAAGACCCGGAAGAGGAAATTCGCGCCACCCTGGCATTAGTCAAAGCCTAAAACAGGGAAGTAGGTCGAGCTAACGACTTAAACCTTAGCGCTTCCGGGAGGCAACCCGCTTTTCTTACTCTTTCCTATTTTTCTTTATTTTCTTTCCTATTTTCACTTTCTTAAAACTCGTGCATAATCTCTTCTCATGGTTACATTCAGGCATTCAAAAGGGATCTATATCAGTCAGGTTCGTCTAAATCAAGTAAGCTACACAGGTAAGTGGGAGATTTCAGGTAAGTTTTCTTTCTTTCTACAATAAATAAATAAATAAAAAATATATATATATATAGGTCAGTTTTCAGATTTTAGATTTTATAGATTTTTATTTTAATTTTCATAATTTCTATTTAATTTTTACTTTATTTTTTCGGAATTTTATTAAAACCCCTTACCTTGGAGCCTTCCTCTCCCTCTTGCTTTACCCGACCTCGACAACAAACCCTAGCCGACACAGCCTCCATCTTCACCCGACTCCTCTCGCTCCCCTCCTCCTCGAGCTCTCGCTGTCCCCAAGCCGGCATTCCTCGAAGCCCAGAACCGAGTCCACCAAGCCGAGACCGAGCACCCACTAGCGCCGCCAACACACTAGTCCGCCTCCTTCATTCCCTTCCTCTCGCTCCTCGCTCACTGCCCTCGCTCTCCCAGTCCGGCCGCTCCGAGCCCATCAGCAGGCTCCCCTTCCCCCAGGATTCACCCTCTCCGATCACTTCCCCCATTGTTCCCGGCCTCTCCGAGCACCCAGCACCACCAGTCGCTCACCAATCGCCCAGAAACCACCAGATCCGCCTCGCCATCCCCACATCCGGCCACTTCCCTCCCATTCCGGCCCACTGAGCACCACCGCCGAGCCGGATCTCACCCTCCACACCCAAATCCGAGCCCCAGTGCTTAAGCGCCGCCACCAGTAAGTTTCTTGATCCAATTCCGAGACCACCACCCCTAATTTTACTCTAATTACATACTTCTACCCACTGTTTCAACTTTAAGGTATGATTTCTCCCCCTATTCTCTCAATTTCAGTTTATAAATTCTATGAGAACCTAGGTAGAGATTGGACATTGAATTGTGTGTTGAAAATCTAGGGTTTGAAATTTGCGCGGGAAATTTATATTATTATTAGGGGTGGGTTATATATATGGAAATTCTTAATTTATATGGACTAATTTTGTTAATTATCTAAATGTTGTCATACTTAGTTCATATATACTATTAAAGGAATTTATGAAATTTGGGATTTATTGGAAATTCCTTGAATTTGGAGCATTCTTTCAAAAACATATATATATTGCATTATTAATATGAACTAAGTATGGGGTTGTTATATTATCTTACAAAGGGTACTCTATTTTTTGCAGTCTATG
Organism: Persicaria tinctoria; assembly: GCA_037127255.1. Classification (NCBI taxonomy): domain Eukaryota; kingdom Viridiplantae; phylum Streptophyta; class Magnoliopsida; order Caryophyllales; family Polygonaceae; genus Persicaria; species Persicaria tinctoria. The sequence goes on from JBANSL010000014.1 coordinate 28,440,559, forward strand.
GTCAGAACAAAATATCCGGACATGGACTATCTGAGGATCGATGACACAGAGACACGCCAGCTTGCTTTGGATTTAGCTGACCGGGCTCCGAACGCCCGGTGGTACCACCAGCCATCCATGGAGGAGCTAGGGGTGCACTTCTGGATGAACCGGGGGTTCGGTTGGCTAGATGTCGACTGTCTGATTGGACCCTTAGAACACCACTACCCGACCTTGACAGGAGAGTTCCTTGCAACTCTCCGGATCCCAGAAACCCCTGCCTCCACTAGCCATGTCCACTTTCAGCTTGCCAACAGGCAGTTTACCATGACTCTAGAGGATATGAGCACCATCTTTGATTTCCACCACACCACCAGTTTCTTCCACATCTATGATACAGATGTGATGTGGGGCTACATGTCCAACATGCTGGAGCCTACCCAAGACCGTACCATCACAGCCAACATAGCCAGTCCTCTATTCGCTACCATCCTAAGGATCCTGGGTAGCACTATTTGGGCCCGCCCAGAGCTGAGGCGACCCATCCAGCCAGAGTTAGAGTGTCTGAGGCGTATGCTTTTTGAGTCAGAACCCCTGCCGCTCGCCTACGCATGGCTCGAACACTGCATTGCCCGCCGAAATCAACCACGGGTAACCATCTATGACGGTAGCATGGTAGCTCTTTTAGCCCTTCGCTTACAGCTCCCCGTCCACCGATACACCCCGCGGAACGTGATGAGGATCGACATCGGGTCCCTACAGAGGGGACATATCATCACCCGCCGCCACAACAGATGGGTCCATTTTAGGACGAGGGTTCCCATTAGGCAGGATTTGATGGACCTGCACCACCCTCGCGACTGGTACACTACATGGACGGGGATTGATTACCTCCCCGAGATCATACCATCCGCTGACCCCACTTTGAGGGGCCATCCTCTCCTCTACGACCACCCTGATTCTGAGCCTATGGCCGTAGACCCTCAGCCAGATCCTGTAGGGGATGACGACGACGACGAGGCTGACATCCCACAAGCCTCCCACCACTCCCCACAGCAGATCCCTTCTCACCATTCTTACCAGCAGGTACCCTCCCACCACTCTTACCATACCCAGCAGACTCACCATACTGGAGGATATTCAGAGGAGGTGCTCTCTGAGCTGTGCTAGATCCGGGGGCTACAGACAGCAATGTTTGATCAGATGTCCTCTCTCTCACTCAGAGTCGACACCATTGACAAACGCCAGGAGGAGATGTATTCTGCTAACCGATCCCACCATTCCTATGTCAGAGACACTTTCGGTGGCATGGATCAGCAGTTCTGGGGTCGGCCGTCCCAGTTCCAGAGACAGGGGAGCACCCACGACGCTGGTGGATCATCTTCACAACAGCCTGGTAGCTCTTCCTATGGAGGAGCTCCTGACTACTAGGTGGGATTCCACTTTCCATATTTCGGTCCACCGCCGCCTTAGTGAGCTGCTCTGTGAGTTTTTTTTCCCTTCCCTTTCATTTTTTTATTTAATAGTGAGGACACTGTATATTTTAAGTATGGGGTGGGAGAAAAGGACTGTACAAGGGACTTTTATGTGGTTATATGCTGCTAGTACTTTATGTGTACCCTTTAAAAGTCTTGTTTCATGGTTTGTAATAGATTTCTAAGACATGGCACAACTTTGTATTTAAGTTATTAGTTGCATTTTATTTGTTGGTTTTTGCATGTTTAAGTTCAATGCATATGTTAGTCTTGTTCTCTTTGTAAGAAAAAAATAAAAAAATAAAAAAATATAGAAAATGTCGAAAAATGAAAAAAAAATGCATGTTTAAATTTTTGCATTATTTTAGTTTTATACCCTAACTTTGATGTCCTATGATGATAAATAATGATTGACTTGATCATGTAAATCCTATGGCATGTTTGGAAGGTTTAGCCTAAGTCCTCAAAATGGTTTTTATGTGGATTGTAAACTTGTGATGAAATTGAGTACATATGATCCTAAGCTAAAGGTTAAAATCCAACAAAAATTGTCCCAGTGAGAATTTTTGGCCTTATAGGGAGAACATTAAAAATCCCTCTGCTTTCTTGAGTGTATTCACTCTTCCTATGCATCTCTAAATGTTGTGATAGTTATTCAAAACCAATGCATTTATATGTTTATGTTAATGAGAATTAAATGATGGAGGCGCCTTTTTAAGCCAATTTTATCCTCTCTTTACCTACCCTACATTATCCCTGCTTGAAGCCAGAACATTAGCCTGAGACTTTTATTGTAAACTTCACAAAATTATCCTTAGCCAAATTGAGCCTGACCCCCATTTGGGAATTAAGACTTAGAGTTGGTTGGAATGATGATTTATTGAAAGAATGAGCTTATGTTGCATTATGGAAATTATTGAGATATGGGTTAGTTGTACATTTTTTTATCTTGCTAGACATATTATGTAAAAGGATTTTTGGCTCACATTATAAATGCACTAGTATTATTATATTTATTTTCGTTTCAAAAAAAAATCCGAAAAAAAAAGAAAGAAGAAAAAGTATGTATATTTGTGAATAAAAGTGCATGAGCCAAATTTACCTTATTTCTTTCATTATTTGCAAGATACATATTTTGGGGAGATTTAGAAAGTTTGAAAGGTTATATACTTTATTGAGAAAAATTGGAGAGTTTGGTTGATGCATATGATTGAGAAGTTATGGTTTGGTTGTGTTGGAAGATTTAGGAGTCTTGATTTCCGAATTTTATTTAGCACCACATGGCCAAATAATTCCATACCTTATTATTTCTTACCAAGCCCCATTACAACCCCGCCGAAGGGAATCTTCTTTGAAGACTTCTATTGAGCGAAGTCCTCCTGATAATTCTTGTTGCATTTTCATAATTGGTTGCGAAGTGGATTCATGTTTAAATTGCAATATTTATGAGATTGTGTATGGAATTGAGTTGAGAGTTGATACACATAGCCTAAACACATTTGAGAGTTGAGTGTAAACACATTATTCTTGTGAGGTTGGATTTATACTGCCTATGCCTATGGATCGCTCATATATGTATGATGACGTTAAATTCACTTGTCTTACATTGCTACTCTTTAAGATGTTGCTTTTGACAAAGGTGAAGACTTGAAGGATGTGTTGTAGGTCTTGGTTATTGTTTGGTTATTGCTTGAGGACAAGCAAGTCTAAGTATGGGGTGATTTGATGTCTCCAAAGTAGCTATGTTTTTATGCATATTTTAGTTCCATATTCTTTACATTTTGCATATTTCGGGTTGGGAATATGTCGAATTTATATAGTATATGCTTATTTGTTAGAAATGGAGATCTACATAAGTTTCTGTTTAATATTGCAGAATATGGAAACATTTCGGGAGAAAACCAAGAAGCAAAGACGGAAGAAGCAAGTTTACTCGATCTCGACTAAGATCTCATCGATGTCGAAAAGTGCCAGACCACATAGCCATGTCGAAGAAATGCTGCTCGACAACACCAGGCCAAGCCATGATCTACTCAAGATCGACAAGACCCTTGTCGAGATCGAGGAAGCCCAGAAGCCTGTGTCCGAGCATGTCGACAAGAGGCCACTCGACAACACCAAGCTGGCCAAGTCGATGATCCGTTGTCGTCGAGACCGAGGAGCGTCATCGATGTCGACAAGCCCACATCCGAGCATGTCGAGAAGGGTTGCTAGACAACCTCGGAAGACCAAGTCAATAACACAACACTCGTCGAGATCGAGGAGTTCTCCTCGAGATCGACTAAGACCAGGAGTCATGACCGAGCCACGTCGAGGACCTGCTAGCCGAGATGACAAGCCAGGCCCAGTCGACAACTTTCCTACTCGAGATCGAGTACGCCGTACTCGAGATCGACGAAGATTTCCGAAGCCGCGTGACGCATTGATGCATTCCTACTCGGAGTTGGAGTCCTTGGAGCCGAGGATAGCCTAGTCTATCCGAATTATCAACATATATTATGAAGAAGAGAGTTCTATCCACTTAAGACACTTTAGATATTATTTCCCTATTTTAGATTTAATTTCTTTGTTGCTTTTATTTATCTTTAAAGTCTTAGATATAGTTTTAGATATAGATATAGATATTCTATCCTTGAGTAGCAAGGTTTAGAAGGCTATAAATAAAGCCCATGGGGCTGATTTTAGATTCATTCAATTTCAGAGATACAGTGATACATAGAGATTTAGGAGTTCTAAGGTTTTAAGGTTTTGGCAGTTTACGAAAGTTGATTGCCGGGATTGTAAAGGCTTTGAATTTAGTTAATGCAAGTTATTTCTTTTAATTCAATTTCTGCGATTGCGATGAGGCGCGAGTAGTCCACCTACTTCTGGGGTTGGGGTGAGCCCAATGAGAGCCATGTCAGTGGATTAGCGATTACAAAAGGAGGTATTTTGTCGATATTTTAGTCTATTCCCTATGTGCTTCAGCTTTGATTGAGAAATTAAAGAACTCATGTTGTGAAACTTGGGTAGTAATTAGGATTTTTATTCGAAAGATTATAAATGCTAATTATGAAAAGGAATAGATGCAATTAGGATTATCTGTCGCGAGATTTATATTCCGACTTGACGGGTTAGGTGAAAGTCTTTTCCTTTATCGATGAAGTTACCCCCTTTTGTGATTCATCTTCCGCTTGCATGGTGATTGTTGTCACAAACCCTAATCTTGGAAGTTCTCTTAATTCATAAAGTTACAAAACCGAATTTGCATTTTTTACTTTCTGCCCTCGTCGATCTCGACCAAGCCTGGTCGATCTCGACTACTGATTCCCGATCCCAGATCGTCGTAGCTTACTTGTGCAGGAACTCGACCAAGACAAGCCAAAGTCTACAAGGACTGTACTCGATATCGAGTAGCCCCTTAGTCGAGATCGAGTAGCCTTTGCCGAGAGTTGTTGCACTGTTCGACTAGCCTGATCTCCTGTCGACTAACCCTAGTCGAGATCTAGCACCTGTTGTCGACTTCTGTTCGTGAGATTTCACCGTTGCCTATGATCCGCTGACCAGCTTCCTCGAGGATTCGAACCTGACTTTCTCTTACTACATTGGAGGGAGTCTTGAACATTATTTGCAGGGATTTGATCGGTTTGCTTTACTTTATCTGCTTACTGTTTTGCATTCTCGATTTCCTCTTACAACAGCATGCGTGCCGCCCGATTATGATGGAATGCATTCACGAGCTGGCCAGTCTCCGCCCTATCGGAAGGGGGTGGAGGTAGGAGAGGGATATGCCATTTGGCATTGTCTTGGGCCCTTTACATTATTTCTGCACATTATTATGAACTAGGAGCATGCTAGTGTGTTTGACTTTCGTACTGCATTAGAGCATCTTTATTAGGTATAGCACATACTATGTGGCCTCAGCGAGGACTACCGATCCCGCATGAGTGGCTCGATCTGACTCCTTTCCCCGTTCTTCTTTTAAAGGTATTCTCTGCAGATTTGAGTGCTCGATGTCTATATGACGGCGTTCCCTTTTGGTGAATCGAAGAATCTGGCTAATATCCTAATTTAGTAAAATGGTAATTACACACTCATGATTTGGTTTTGACCGGTTCTGTCGTGACACTTGTATATTTACTTTGCTTTTGCCTTACTTTCGTTTGAAATGGATTCCACGACATAGTCTTAGGACAAGTTAAGGGTACCCAACGGCCCTTCGATGTTTTTAGGGTTTGAAATCCCTCTTTCTACTAATCTTAAAATGAGTTTGAAACCTCGATCCGTACCTGGATTGCAAGATCCGAACAAGGGGTTTTATCCCTTGAAACGTAACCCGGAAATCATAATTCTGGGCCGTTACAGACCCCAGGGGAGATGGACCATTCAGAGTGGTTCAGAAGATGGGTCCTAATGCATACAAGTTGGATCTCCCTGCCGATAAGTACAGCGTCCATTCTACATTCAACGTCGCCGATCTATCCTTGTTCGTGCCTGACGATGACTCTGACGACGATTTGAGGAAAAATCGAAGTCAAGTGGAGGAGAATGATGTTGTGCAATTATCGGTGACTCCTGGAGACATTGAGGACAACATGAAGGTTCCATTCAATGGTCCTGTCACTCGTGCAAGGGCCAAGAAGATTCAAAATGCAACTAAAGCCTTTCTTGTCTGTCACCATGGAACTTTAGAGAAAGGGTTCAGGCCACCCTGGATCACTTGGCTCAAGGTCACACCACCAGCACCAGAAGTGAGCTTGCGTCCACACTCAGAGCTCATGAAGACTCGTCTACACCCGCCTTGATCTAGATACACATGACATGGCCGAATGGGCTTGGCCGAGTGGGCTTGACCGAGTGGGCCTTTGTGGGCCGAGTTCCATGTTATTAATTACCTATGTTATTATTTCATGCAATTAGATAAATAAGGTGGAATTAATTATATCTCTTCTAGATATAATCCTTGGCCACCAAGTTATTAAATATCTATCTTATTAGGATTTATTTATCTTAGATTTATTTCATTTATCTTTAGATAGAATAAATCTATCCAAACCCCTTTCCTTTGCAAAGAAGGATTGGTTAGATCTCTCATAAGTTTTCTATATATTCATGTTATGCAACTTTGAATTAATTAGATTGAATTAGAATTAAGAAACCCCTTTATGGATTAAAGGGTTCTCGATTATCAAACCCAAAGCTCTTGTGTTCTTGAGATTTTCGGCCAACACCAATCATCACCACCATCTTGAATTCCATCGGCAAAAGTAAACCAAACACAACCCTAAAACCAGAAACTGTCGCAAGAAGAAGAGCCCAGGCCCTTGGCGTCGCTCGCGGCCATAGTCGCTCCCAGCGAGCGCGGGCGTCCCAGCTTCGCGTGCGCAGGCGTCCGAGCATCCCCAGCTTCGCTCCCGCGCTCTCCCTTCCGCGCTAGCGCTCCCGCGCGCCTCGCTCCTCGCTTCCACGCACACCATCCGCCAGCCCTCTCGCTCCCAGCGAGAGAAGTCCCGCGCCTTGCACCCGCACACCCTGAGGCCGAAGGCCTGTATCTCCAGCAACCTCGCGCATCCAGCCCCACTTCTCCCTCGCTGATCTTCGTTTATTTCTGTCGCTAAATGGTTTCTATTGCTGGAATTTACTAAGTCATAAACTGTCGCTATTTCAGAAATCTAATTACTTGTTTTAATTTGTTCCAATCAGGAGATATCAAAGAGCATTGTAAGATCTTAGCAAATATACGGCATGGTTCTTGATCTGGAGCCCACAGGCGAAGGATCGGGGATTCCAAACGTATCACCCATGAGTTCTTAATCCGATTAATTCTATGATTGATTGGAATCCTTTTGATATTCAACATGCGCCGGCTGCAAATTGAGATTGGATATATAGATAAAGTTATTAATTTTATGCGGATTGTGCCTGCGATTATTTGATTGATTTGCTCTCTAGGGTCTGCTTAATGAGTCCAACTTGATGGATTCTGCAACAAGCGTTAGCTGAGTGGTAATTAATTGAAACGGACATAGTTATTGCAACATGCGTAAGATGAGTGATAATGAATTTAGATAGTTTACCTGCAAATATCTCTTTTCAATTTGTTCAGACATGAAAATTATATAGTCTATCGAAGATGCATTATTGCGGTGAACCCTGACTCTGGAATGTTTCTCATCATATATTAACAAACACTTGCTATTTGTTATTTTCCATCTTTTTATTTCCTCATTCCATCAAAAATCACTTCTCTTATTTGGCTTAGTAAACTAGTTGAGGTTCTGCAATTGATATTCACATAGTCCCTGAGATTCGACACTCGATTACTACAATTTACACCGTACGCTTGCGAAGTGTTGGTTTTAGACCAATCAACATACTCGATATTGAGCATATCAGAGAGCCAGAAATCGAGTACAGCAGAGACCAAAAATCGACCAGCAAAAGAAGAGGTCGATATCAACCACCCATGGTCGATATCGAGTAGAGCACTGGTCGACGTCACCTTCAGAAGCCGAGATCGAGTGAGCTGAGCCTATTTCGAGTAGGAATCCGAGAGAGAGGTTACTTTCAAGCAAAGCAAGATATCTTTTATCCATTATGGAAAACTTTATATACATTAGTAATTCCCTAATTTACCTAGGGGGATTTCTAATTGTTTTATTTTATTTATTTATCAATGTTTTATCTTAGGATTTAGATAGATAGATTTAGATATAGATCTAGTTGTTCCTTTCCTATATTAGCTAGATGGAGCACTATAATTAAAGCCCTAGTGGCTGGTTTTTATTCATTCCACAACACACAAACAATAGATAGTTAGAGAGAGGAAGTTGAGGCCGATTGGAGTTGTAGGTGACACGTTTATGGGATGTCTTAAAATAGAGAGAGTTGTTACCTCACTATGACGACAAAATGTCTTAAAATACATGCGGGCCCTAGCGGTAGGGCGTGATGATCAGATTATATAATTATTAGTCCAAGCGATGGGGATTAAGAGTTTGGATCGCGATGAATTAAGTTACTGTGCGGTCGTCGTTTGTAGAGGGAGCTAGGCGGGGTTGTTATCCCAAATAACGTTCTTCTCTGATCAAAGATCTTTAGAACTCAACTCCGGGGGCTTTAAGTCCTGGGAACAATCAGAGCTCTTATGCTTTTCTATCTTGAAATCGGATCCCTCTCTCTGAGGTTGGAGGGGGGTATTTATAGGGAAATCTAAGCGAGTAGCTAGCTGGAGACCTAGTGGTTTTTCATAGGACACGTGTAAGACATGCCCTCGTGCTTAGGGGTATAGGCCATACACGTGGCGTTATGAGAAACGAGGTGCTTAAGCCAGCGAGCTACTTGCTAGGGCTTCTGAGAACCACGAGGTCCATTGGAGGACCCACTCTGGTTTCTTACGCGAGTTGACATCCCTGTTTAAGTCGCGAAGAGGCTTCGGTTGGGGTTTGACTGAGCGACTTACTTCGCGACGAACCCTGTAGTGGGACCAGGTGTCTTTTTGCGTTAGGTGGCCTATTTATGACGTCATACTTGTATTATTTAATAGACCTATTTTATATGGCATCGTCATATCTCCTTGTAACCGGATCGCGAGTGATATGTCGTTCGCGATTGGGTTTTAATAAATACGATGCTTCCCGCCAAAAACTAGTTCATGGGATGGGCCCAACTTGTTTTTTGGCCCACTGGGCGGAATGGTCCCACAAAGACCTATAAGTGAGGTTTTTTTCCTCACAACTTCCTCATTCCTCATTTCTGAAAACACGAAGAGGAGAGAGAGAGAGAGAGAGAGAGAGAGGGTTCAAAGGTTTTCGGCACTTTCAAAGACGAGATCGGAATTAGGTGGTGGCTCGTTTTCCAGTTCTCTTATTTTGTCGGCGTCCTTTATCCATATCTTCCAAGTGAGTTTTTTTCTCCGATCTCCCTCTTGCCCTTTTTAATTTCGAGGCTTGCGTTCTTCACTTGAGATTTTTAGGTTTAGCCAGAAACACCGAAACTAGCGGTGGAATTGTTCTCCTCTAGTGAGGAGCCCGGCGTTTATGGGATGGGGCCCCGGGCATGCCCTAGTGCCCCATCCCCCGCCGCCTCCGTTCTTTCAGTAGTAACTGTCCTTTATGGAGGAGTAGGCGGATATCTAGTAATTGTGGGGGTGGTGCCAGGACGGGGTAGTACTGCTTTCTAGTTCTTTGGAAAAAACCTTCGGCGATCCTTTCGGATTTTGTGGCAGATCTCCGACGACAAGGGGCGGAAGGAACCTTTCGTCTCCTCTTTTTGCCTTTCCCAGGGGTGATTTCTCAGGAATCGAGAAGACTTAATAGGGGAGACGAAAAGACGTCTTCTAACCGTCATTCTGTGGGGTGGGGGGAGGGGGGAATGTCTTTTCAATGTCCCGTCGGGGGGGCGCGTGAGGCGCCAACTTAGGCCCCCAAAAGGGTTTTTTGGCGCCAAATTTTCTTAATCGCGATGTTGAAAAGGTAGTTTCCCCTTGTTAATTTTTCTTTTCCTTGCGTCTTTTCCAGGGGGTTTTTCCTTTGCTTTTTAGAATTAAGATGTCGCAAGAGAGCGATAGCCAGAATCGTAGCGTAGGCCATGAAAACGAGGAGGTAAGTTCTTCACGAACCAGATCTTTGGTAGATGCTAGATCGGTTTCCACGGCGAGCCCCGTTCCTCTCCCACCGAGTAAAAACCACGCGAAGTGAAGAGAAAAAGAGAAAACCCTGGGACCGATCCGAACGCGAAGAGACGAAAAATGACAGGGACTATCAAGCGCCGTTTGCGGAGGGATGACCCTGAGTATTGTCATACCTCGGAGTCTATTAATGATCTGGGAAAGGGCGAGTCATCTCGTGTTCCTAAAGAAACTAAAAAACCTGTGCGAGTGGTTCCGAGTGATTTTGCCTTACCCCTTTATGACCGAACGGAGATAGACAACTGCAGCTTTTGTGAAGGATATGCTCCTGCTGCGCCTACCGTGGCTCCTACCGTGGCTAAAACGTTGGGCGAGGAGTCAATTCTAACCGTTAAGCACTTGGAAGAGGTGGCGGGACTTTACCCATGGCCGGCTAGGTTAGAAATAGGTCTCCTGGTAATTACGTCGCGCCTGGTGACAAGCATGACGCAGCGGATGGGTGGAGAGCTGTGTTTGGGAGGGGGGTTGCGTCTGTACGGGGCTATAGGAAAGCCGTGACACCGATTCGTTTGGAAATGGCCGGTCTTAGTCTTTCACATCGACCGGGTCAGTGTTTAGGATTTTTTCTTAAGCATTCCCGTATTTGAATTACGGCTTTCTTTCGATTAACCTCTGTTTTGGCTCTTTTGCAGATATGCAAGTCAATGAGTCAAAGATCTCTGCTCTGGCGAAGAAGAAAAGCGCCGCTCGGGGTCAATCCAGGCCTGGGGTTACCCCTACCCCGCGAGGAGGTGATGGTCGAAAGGACCTTCCCCGCAACTCTCCCCTCGCGACTAAAAGCTCTAAAGGGAAAAAACCGATCGAGGATCAGGAAAGCGTGTCGTCGGATTGCCAACCCCTGATTCAACGTGGGTTCAAAAGGGCAAGGGAAGGGACGGGTCCCGCCATGCTCTTAAACTCCGAACCAATTACTCAAGCGGGGATCTCAATGACGGCCTATTGATTGCCTGGGTTTGGCCCTATCGATCTTCTAGAGTTGGAGATTCCTAAGAAAAGTTGTCCAGCTGAGCGGGATTATCTTCATAACCTGACGGACAAAGAGTTGGTAGAACATGGCCATAAAAGCAGAGGTTGAGTAACTTCCTTCGTAATTTAATATTTCTCTCCAGCCTTCTTTTCTCCTTTTGCTTACGTGCTTTATTATTCTCCGCGTGTCATTGTAGGATAATCTGCAATGGTCTGAGATGGCTGGTCGTTTGAGAAATTACAACGACAAAGTGAGGGAATTAAGGACAATAAACAACACTCTGGAAGCGAAGTTAGAGAAGTTGAAAGACGCTGAGCTCCGAGAGGTAACTATCGAGAGCCTTAATGATGCTTTGACGAAGTCCCAGAAAGATGTGGAGGATGCGAAGAGTGAGCTGGATCTATCGTGAGTTGAACTTGCAAAAGCTCAAGAGGTGGGGGCTCAGCATGAATTGGAGGTCACGCGTTTGAAAGGTCAGCTTAGAGATCTTGAAGGTGAGTTGGGGGTGCTTCGCGAAGAGTTGGCCGGTGCAAAGAGCCAGTTGGAGCGTTTTACTTCTGGGGAGGATGTTGTTCTTTCTAGGATAAGTAGTGAGGCAAAACATCTCCGTTCTCGTTGGGGCCCGGTTGCTCTATTGCCACATCAAAGTGGGATTCTCCTGGGTATTCGAAGGTGAGGCGGCTCCCTATTCTGAGGTTCGTAAAGTTGGTGAAAAATCTCCACCCTTTCGATAGGGAGAACCAGTCCCCCTCGTCTCATTCGACTAGGATTAAGAATTCTTGGTTCGAGGGGGAACATAGATAGATATGGTCTATTATTTCCTTCCCGAATTCTACAAAGATATACGGTAAAGGGAGCATGTGCAAGTGGCTTTCTCTAAGGATTATTCTGGAAAATTTAGGATTTGGAAAAAGCATAGTGTTTCTAACAAAAGTTGGTAGAGGGGTTTCTGGTGGAGAGAGAGCTCCTGAAACCATGTCGAAAGTTGGCATAGTGTTTTTAGGTAATTCAATTCGTACTTCTGATGTTTTCTTATATCGTTTTTTCCCGTAATGGATATGGATGTTGTTTTGCGGAGGTATATTTGAATTGTTATGAAGCAAGGAGGTGTGTGTTGTCCGCTTGTTTTTTATACAACTCGGTGTATGAATTTTGCTTGCAACTTTCTTCACCGCATGGGTTGAACTTATTTTTATCAGATATTCTTTGTTGTGTAATCTGATATTTGTTGCCCTCGTGGTAGACCTAGGTGGTATGCGGTTTTTTTTTTATGTTTTTCTTTGTAGAGATTAGTATTAAAAGGTAAGAAACACAAAGCTTTATTGTATTTTACTTGTGACAATGATGCCTATGACGCCAGTTGACATTCCAAGTGTAGTTTTTCCTCGCGTTAGGGGTTTTACACGGGATGTTGTCGTTGAGGGGCATTTATATAGGCTGGTAAGCTATGAGTATGTGATTGGCTTTTTGATAAGTAAAGCGTTTCTGATGTATTTGTTATTGTTGCAGCCTTTACCATCCATATATCGTGACTATGGGTATGGTGCTCTTGGCTTCGTCTATTTATGGACGCGGGCTGACAAGGAATTTGTGGTGAGAGTAGAGGCCTTAGGGCCCAACAACTACTGGTTTACCACTGGGTGGCCCGAGTTCGTTGTGTCAAATGAACTTCGAATTGGGACACGTTTGATCTTCGAGTATGAAGGACACTCTTGCTTTGATGTTGTTCTTATGAACCATGGTCCTGATCAAAATTATGATGTAGATTTCTCAGTTCGGTGCTGAACGTTTTGTTTTCATTACGTTTGTTGTGGTTATATCGCCATCTGTTGTTAGATGGTTGTGTTTGGTGTATAATTAATGAACTAATAAGTTATCGCGGTGCTGCTCGTTTGAGCTTATCATAAAGAGCAGATGATTCGATAAATCAAGTAATCTCCAGCGGGATATTCGCGATTAAGAGATATCAATCTTCGGCGTCCTTAGATGCTGGGGAGGAAAAAATCAAGAAATCTCCACCGTGATGCTCACGAATGGAGGAACTTCAATCTCCAGCATCCTTAGATGCTAGGGAAAAAATCAAGAAATCTCCACCGTGATGTTCGCGAATGGAGAAACTTCAATCTCCAGCATCCTTATATGCTAGGATTTTTCTTCGAATCGTTAGACAAAGACTGATGACAATTCGAATCCAAAGAAGCAAGTTTTTATTGATAGGCAGAATTTATCTTTAAATTTTTTTTAATGGAACAACTTTGCTCACCGAACTGTTCCTGGGATCTAGTGGAAACCATTTGTTGTCGGACCGTCGTAGTCGCTATGGTAGAGTTCGTCCTCTATGTGGCGGCCTTGTTTGTCGAAAAAATGGACTTCAAACCTTGCTTCTTCTAGGTGGGTGAACATTATTGATGTTTCCAACTTTAGTCTGTGTGACTCGACAAAATCCCTCAATCCACGTGTCACCCAGTGAGATCCATAACTGCCCCCAATGATGTGGACATGGAAATCTTTGACGACGCGAGTAGATAAAAAGATCTGTTCGGGAACAAGGGGTTGAAAATGTCGACCGAATTCGTAAGGCAACATCATGCGTATGTGTTGCTCGTCCCCCATTAAATAAATATCGAAAATAAAGGGGTTGTTTGGGTTTTGATCGTTGATGTTTGCCGCCATATTTATATTTTTTGGAAAGACCTCTGATGAGAAGGTTGTGTCGTTCGTGTTGCAAGGAAGAAATGCTTTTATAATGGTATCGACGGATTTGAAAAATGTTTTTGTGATAAATGACTATTTTCGGATTTGAAATGCGCCAGTGTACTTGGTCAGGTTCTGAAGGGATTCTTTGCCATATGTAGCACATGCAGAGTATCTTGGGAAATCCCTCTCTCAGATTCTTTGTCTAATTTCAACACATGTAATAAATGCTTTAGACGATTTCCAAAGTATGTACATCCTTTTTCTGGGTATAAGAAGGCGTGTTGTTTGTGAAATATGCAGTTGTTGGTTAGCTTTGTTAAGTATTATTGTTTTGGTAAGGGGATGGCGTCTCCCAACCCTGAGATGCGAGATTTTTATTGTTGTATTGATGTAAAGGGGAGGATACATCGTCTTGTAAGTTGTATACGTTGGTCGCGTTTTTTATCTTTTTTGAATTGTTTGTGAATTAACGCTTTTTTTTGCGTTTAGCCTCTTCCCGGTGTCTTTGAAAGGATTAATTGATACGGGGTTAGCCGTGAGATGGCCCGATCTTCGACAAACAAGCCAGAAACTAAAGAACGGAAGCAAGAACAATAAAGAACAAACAAGAACAGCAAGATTCTCGACAAGAAAGCCAAGAATCGACCAAGACTCAACAAGAACAGTGGACAGACTCGATATCGACTAAAAGCAAATACAAAGACTCGACAAAGATGAAGAATGACTCAAAATTTATGTAAAGAATTGAAAGACACGACCGATAAGGACTGAGTCGATCTATATAGAACAAAATAAAGATCCAAGGCATCCTAAGAGGGTAGGAACCAATACCAATGACTATATAACTCGCCTCTACAACCCTACACAACCAAGCGGACAACTTGGAGGCACAAGGAGGGGGCTCGTGGATACTAGGATCACCAAGTCTTGCGAAGTTGATGAATACAAAGCAAACCAAGCTGAGACAAGATACCAATCAATGATCAACGAGCACAGCTCTAGTTGAATCAACAGCACTCACGTGTAACACACACAATATGAGAGAATTTCTATTCATTAAGTTCCAATTGAATTACAAGCTATGAATCGAAATATATAGGCCTTAGAAGTTGTTCATGGGCCGATTTAAGTAGATAGAAAAGATAAACTAACAACTGAAATAAAACACCTAAAAACATAAGTAAATGAGGTCTTACAAATAAAACTTAAGAAAAGCCCAATTCGGCCCAATGTATTCTCTAGGCAACTGGTGTCGGCGCCGAGGGCTTGGTATAGGCGTCGAGGCCTTTAGGCTCCAATATGTGCTTCAGGTGTCAGCATCGATACCTCTGGTGTCGGCATCGAGGTCATCAGCAAGTCCTGTGCACATGTAAGTCTTCATTGGTGGCTCGGAGAGTTGAACCTTGCTCGAGAATAAAGCATGATTCACAAATGCAAATGAATCTCTCTGAAGCTTCTTAGCTCAAGCTCGAGTCATAGGTCCTTCTCCAAGAATGATTGGTGTGTGTGGAGTTGTAGAAGATGGTCCCGCACCATGTATGGTCGTGTCGGCATCTCAAAGGATTGCTCGAATCGTTGGTGGTTATCTGGTGGTTGGAATAGATTTGCGGCCAATAACGGTGTTAAGGCTGGAGCATCGATGATGCTCTTTCAATATGTAGGAGGGCATCGTTTCAAGATCCTTGTTCTTGAAG
This sequence comes from Persicaria tinctoria, assembly GCA_037127255.1. Lineage (NCBI taxonomy): Eukaryota > Viridiplantae > Streptophyta > Magnoliopsida > Caryophyllales > Polygonaceae > Persicaria > Persicaria tinctoria. The sequence goes on from JBANSL010000014.1 coordinate 28,456,039, forward strand.
ATGAGTAGGGATCGATTGTTTTGAAATAGTGGCGTAACCAGATGTTTGTTCCTTTGTCGCTTTTTTGTTAACCTAAACCATACCTGTTGTTATGTGTAATTGCGAATATGTATGTAATAATATCTTAATGTGTTTTAAAGATATGGTCTGGGCTTTTGTGTTTTGTCTTTATTCAACTCCGATGTGACCTCTCTTTAGCGTGACACTGGCGCTTCTGGGTAGCAGAGATGCGCTCAGTAATTTTGCCACTTGCTTGGCATGCAGTTGGTTCTGAAAATATTGTTTTGGACGGATGTGAATTATTTTTTGGTGGTGAGACAAAGCAGCCCTGTTTGCTTTATTTGTTGATAAATAGTAGATGTTTAGATAGAATATGCGGCAGTTGTCCTTGTGGTTTGGTCTAGTTGTTGGCGCTTTTGTAGTGAGGAATCATGACATCCCCTCATCCTCGTCGTCGTGATTTTTTTCGTTCCATTGATTCTGAAGAAAAGATGGAATATATGGTAGCTTTCTCTACCCTATTTTTTGCGATATTTGTGCTTTTTGGTTGATATTTGAGCTTGTGGTTTGCAACTTTTGCCTAAATCGTTTGGAGCTCAGTATGCACGCGAGGGAGTACCTCACGTTTGTTTGGTTTCTCCTATCGGGCGAGAGTTTCGGGTAAGGGTGTTCCGAGATATCCAGGACCATTATATCCTTACTGAAGGTTGGCGTGCTTTTGTTGTGGACAATGGATTGCGTGTTGACGGGTCCCTTATTAATTTCAAGTACGAAGGGGTAGTCGTTTCACAATGATTGTTTTAGAGGCGAATTAGTGAAGTCGGAAATACTCGTAGTCAAATTCGTGTTTATCCCTTTGTTTGCGTGAAAACTTTTGATGTTGATTGTTTTTTGTTTATCGAATACCCTTACCGGAGTTTTCTGGTAGAGAAACGCATGGTTGCTAAATTTATTCTTCTTAGAGGCTTGCTTGCGTGCGCATCCGTGCTTAAAGTGCACGCGATCGCTAAATTTATTCTCCTTGGAGGCTTACTTGCTCATCCCCGTGTTTGAAAGACACGTGATTGCTAAATTTATTCTCCTTGGAGGCTTACTTGCACATCCTCGTGTTTGAAAGACACATGATTGCTAAATTTATTCTCCTTGGAGGCTAACTTGCATGCGCATCCGTGCTTAAAGTGCATGCCATCGCTAAATTTATTCTCCTTGGAGGCTTACTTGCATGCGCATCCATGCTTAAAGTGCACGCGATCGCTAAATTTATTCTCCTTGGAGGCTTACTTGCATGTGCATCCGTGCTTAAAGTGCACGCGATCGTTAAATTTATTCGTATCGGCAATGTTTGTTGGGTTTGAAACTTTCATTTATATATATGAAGTGGTATACCCAATCCGAGACCCTGGTGACCCCTGTACATAGAAAATCTAAGTCACCAGATTTCTAATATGTCTAGCCTTTACGCAAAATAAGCCTTGAGATTCTTGGCGTTCTATGATTTTGCGAGGATCGCGCCTTCCGAATTTTGAAGCTTGAAGGAACCCCTACCTACTTCTTTGTGAATGACGTATGGACCTTCCCACTTGGGTTAAAGCTTTCCCCCGGTCGTTGCTCTGCGAAGGACCATATCTCCTTTTTGTAGCGGTCGTACGAAAACACACTTGTTGTATCCTTCCGTCGGACGACGTTGATACTCATTTGCTTTGAGACAAGCGGTATCCATCCTTTCTTCCCGTAGATGGAGTTCTAACTCAAGAGCTTCGTCGTTGGAATCCTTGCTGAAATCAACAATTCTGGCTGATGGAATTAGTAGTTCTACTGGTATGACTGCATCCACTCCGAAAGCCATCGCGAATGGTGTTTGTCCGGTTGGACTCTTAGTTGAGGTCCTATATTACCATAATACCAAGGGCAAGATCTCAGCCCACTATCCTTTTGATGTCCCCAACCTCTTTTGTAAGGCATTCGGGATTTGTCGATTCGTGGTTTCGGCCTGTCCGTTGGATTGCGGATAAGCCACTGATGAGAATCGGAAGTCTATTTGGAGTCCGGCGCAGAAATCACGAATTCCCTCGTAGTCAAATTGGGGATTGTGATCTGTGATGATAGCTTAAGGGACCCCAAATCGGCAGACCATATTTTTCCATAGGAATTTACGCACTTTTTCCGCTGTGATGGTGGCCATGGCTTCCGGTTCCACCCACTTCGTAAAGTAATCTACTATCACAATAATGAAGCATAGCTTGCCTGGTGCTGTTAAGAAAAGGCCCAAAATATCCATTCCCCACATTGCGAATGGACATGGTGCGGAAATGATTTTCAAGGGATGAGGGGGGCGATGATTGAGTGACGCATGTTGCTGGCAAGGATCGCATATATGGATGACCATTTCCGCGTTTGCCCTGAGGAAGGGCTAATAATATCCCATGCGCGTGATTTTAGATGCTACAGTTCTCCATCCCTTGTGGTTGCCACAGAGGTCCGGGTGCAGTTCTCGTACGAGATTAAGGCCTTCCTGGTTTGAGACACAAAGGAGATCCGGAAGATTGAAACCCCTTTTGTAAAGTCGGCCATCTCTGACTCGAAAGCGGGTCGCTCTTCTTCTGGTGTTTTGGCTGTCCTGTAATTTGCCTACTAGTGCTCCTTCAGTTATGTATTCCAAGAGGGGTATACGCCAGTCTCTGAGGTTAGATATTCTAAATAACCCCTATTGGATTCCTTGGGCATGCCTCTGTTCGATTACCACGTGATGGCTTAAACCTAGGGGTAGTGTGGCCCCTATTCTGGCAAATGTATCGGCGCACTCATTTTGTTCGCGAGGTATGGACGTGATAGAGCATTTTCTGAAGGCAGTAGTGAGTGTTTTTGCACGGGTCAAATACTCAAGCAGCATTCCGGTCTTTGCTTCGTATTCCCCCTTAACTTATAGGTCAACCACCTTTGAATCAATAAAAATTCTTACTTGTCGAGCCCCGTTGACCAGGGCCTTTTCAATACCCGCGATCAAGGCTTCATACTCTGCTTCATTGTGCGTGGCTTCAAATAATAACTGGAAAGATAAATCGGTTATCTCTCCGCTTGGGTTAGTGATGGTGACTCATACCCCACATCCCCCCGTTGATACCAATCCATCGACATTAATTACCCAGTCCTCTCCGTCGCGATCCTGAGAGTCCGTAAAGACGGCTTCGACAACGAAGTCGGCCAATGCCTGAGCCAAACGAGATTTTTTGGGTTTGAAGTGAATGTCTAATTCGGAAAGCTCTACTGCTCATTTAACCATTCTTCCTGAAAGCGATGGTGAATGTAGGATCTGGTGGAGGGGCAGGTCGGAGAGCACTTCAATGGTGTGAACCTGGAAATAGGGTCTCAATCTTCGCGCTGCGAAAACCACAAATAGAGCCATCTTCTCTATCGGGGTATACCTGGATTCAGCGGGTTGTAATACTCGGCTAGCGAAGTAAATAGGAAACTTGGATTCCCTAGTGAGCATCGTGCTAATAGTGGTGGATCCGACAGCGAGGTACGGCTGTAAAGTTTCGTGCTCGCGTGGAAAATGTAGAGTTGGCAAAGTGGCCAGATAATCCTTCATTCTTTTGAAAGCCTTATCCAAAATGGTAGTCCATTCGACCGGACCTTTCTTTTTTAGCTGCTCGAAGAATGGCAGCGAGTGGTCGGCTAATCGCGAACAGAATCTGCTCAAGTAGTTGACTGACCCATTCAATTTTTGGATGTCATTCAGCGTCTTTGGAGGGGCCATGTCGATGATAGTTTGTACTTTTGAGGGATTCACGTCTATTCCCCGGTGGCTTATCATGAAACCTAGAAATTTCCCGAAATCTACTCCAAAAACGCACTTTTCTGGATTCAAGCAAACACGATTTTTCCTTAGTGTATCGATGGTTTCCTGCAAGTCTTTGCAATGGTCCTCCTTTGTAGGGCTTTTGATTACAATAGCATCGACGTAAATTGCAACCATTTCTTCCGATCTGGGATATAAACACTTTTTCTATCATTCGCTGAAAAGTGACACACGCGTTCTTGAGCCCAAATGGCATTACCTTCTAACAAAAGGTTCCCTGGTTGGTGATGAAAGCGGTACTTTTTTCATCGTGAGGACTCATCTTGATCGGATTGTAGCCGGAATAAGCATCTAGGAAGCTAAGGATGGCGTGTCCTGCCGTGGTGTCCACCAGCTCGTCGATGGATGACAGAGGATAACTATCTTTTAGCCAGGCTTTGTTCAGATCTTTGAAATCTACGCACATGCATCCTCCACTTGTCATTGCTTTTCCTGACTAACACCACATTTGATAACCAGGTTGAGTCATTAATCTCGCGAATAAACCCAGCTTGTAGAAGCTTGTGTACCTCTTGTTTTGCTGCCTCTGATTTTTCGGCGGCCATCTTTCTCTTTCTTTGTCATACGGGTTTCGCCTCGCGATTAAGTCTCAGGGAATGTTCTGCGGTTTCTCGGGGGAGCCCCATTAAATCTTGTGGCGACCATGCAAAGATGTCCCGTGATTCTTGCAACAAATTCTTGAGGCGCTCCAAGGCGGGGCCGGTCAAACTATGACCGTGGTATGGGGCTTCGGTCTTGTTTGGGAAGGGAAAGAAAGCGAATTTTTCCTCTACAACCTTGTCAACTATCTTTTCGGGTCGAACCTCCAAATCCGCCTGCTATTGTTCTGACATGGCCTCTTGCTCTTGTTATAGGAGGAAATCGAGTTCAAAATATAAAATATAAATCAAACCAGATTATGCCCACGCAAATGATTACAAGACTCCCTCCCTATGCAGTAGTGGGAAGTCAGGATCGATCCACGAGGAAGCGTGTCAGCGGATCTCAAGTAGCTGTAAATCTCACAGACAAAAAAGCAGAAAGACAGAAAAGCAGAAAGACAGAAAGAAAGACAGAAATAACAAAGCAAAAGCAGAAAATAAAGCAAACACAGAAGCTAGTCGATATCAAAAACAGTAACTGGATATCGACAAAGCACAGTGACGACAGAAAGCAAATTCAGACACAGAAAACTCGATCTCGACAACCCTTACTCGATATCAACAAGGTGCAACTCGATATCGACTAAAACTCCCTACGATCGACAAACAGAAGAAACTTAAAATTGCAAACTTTCGAGCACAGAATCACAGATTTCGGTGAAATAAACTCAATATACTAAAAGACTTCTAAAGCCAGGGTATCAACACCACAACGATAACCATGCAAAGTAACACCTAAAGGCATAAAAGATCATGCTTTCCATCAAATAACTTTCGTTATTAACAAATAAGAATATAGAGGCTTTCGCATAAACCCTAATTGTTACTAACCCTTTTCACATAATTAACCCAAGTTGCATTAAGATCACTTTTGCTTTAATAACACAAACAATGATCACTTTCAACTTTCGCAAAAGAATCATGCTCATAGGGATAGAAGACGAATTGCATAAAAAGATTGTACCTTTACCGCATCACCTTACATGGCCACTGTCGGGCTCACCCCAACCCCAGAAGTGGGTGGACTACTCGCTCTTCATCGCAATAGCAGACATCTTTGATGAAAAAGAACTAACTTGCATTAATAAACTCAAACTTACAACCTCTTCTCCTTCTCTCTCTATGTGTAACTACTTGTTTTTAAAATTGAATGAATAAAAAACCAGCCCCTAAGGCTTTATTTATAGTGCTCAAACCCCGCTAATCAAGGAAATAACATCTTATCTATATCTAAATCTAAATATCTAAAGGCTTAAAGATAAAAAAATGCAATAAAGGAATTAAATCCAAAAGGGAAAATATATCTAAAATAGGTAAATCTTCCATGTGTTGATAGATCTTGATATGCCTTGATAGATGTGGATAGATCTCGGCAAACTCGGACTCCTTCGGCTCCAAGCAAAGCTAAACCGCGTCGGACAGATCACCGCGTAACGTGGCTCCAAAAAACGCTCCTCGATATCGACTAATTCTACTTGATATCGAGTAAAGTTGGCGTCGACTTCGCTGGCTGGGCATCTCGGGTAGCTGGTGCTCGATCAAGCTCGGACAGGCTCCTCAGGTTTTATCGATATCGAGTAATCTACTCGATATCGAGTAACGTTGTATCGACTTTGGCTGGTCTGGTGTTTTCGAGTAGCTTCTCCTCAGCACAGACTCGGACATGTGCTTCTGGGTTGCCGATATCGAGTAACTGCTGCTCGGCTTCTCCAGGTCTTCGGCTCCTCGACTTGGCACAGCTCCTCGACTCCAGGTATGGCATCAAGGTGTTGTCGATATCGAGTAAACTTACTCGATATCGAGTAGGCTTGTGGAGTCAGGTTGGCTGTAGCTCTCAGCTCCTCGATCAGCTCTATTCGATCAAGCATGCTCGGACATCCTTTGTCGATATCGATTAAAGATCCTCGATATCGAGTAACTCTGGGTTTCCAACTTGATTCGCCCTGCTTTAGCTGCGTCCTGACCTTGGACGTCTGTAGTTGATTTCCGAGCTTTTCCAACCTTTCTCAGAACTGCTGTAAATTGCCTCGAATTCTGCGAATTTAAACAGAAACTGGTGTAGATTCCATAATTTGGCAAATAAACATAAACTACATAAATTTGGTACTATTCTAGCCCAAATGCATGAAATGTATGCAGAAAATGATATAAAAGTTACTGTAAAACATGGCAGATTCAGCTCACAACAGCTCTTGCTCCTCGATTGTTTGTTCTTTTAGAGATCCTCGAGCGTCTCCTTTAATCGTGAATATTCGGTTGTGGCCCTTCTTTAGCGAGGATAAGTAGAAAACTCTACTTTCTGCCTGCTCTCATCGCGCTTCACCCACCCTTCTGTCGATGTTGGACAAAAATGCGCAATAATCGTACCACACATTTTATTTGATTTTTAATATTTGAGTTCAACCCCTTTTGGTTATCCTCTTGATTCGAAGTCATATCGATACCAAGATTTGAGTGGTTTTGGTTATTTGGGCTGCACCCGAATTTCAACGGGTTGCCTACGTATCTCTTGGAAGAGAATCAAGCCTTACGTAGTTCAGAGTGTTTTGGATTTGGTGTTTGGTTTGGATTTGGTTTCGTTCTCTTGTATGCATCATAGGATGATGTTCAAACCCACCTTCTCGAAAGGGTAGTTCGAACAACACTCCTCCCGAGTGACCTGAGCCCACCTTCTCGGAAGGGTAACTCAAGCACCCGCCTATCATTTGCATAGAAAACGGTTTGATGTGGAGTTTGATTTGATTTGAGATTTGACTTAAAAGGTCAATTTGGGGATCGTGATTGAACTCGTTTGTGAGTTTCCTACGTACCCTTTTGAAAATGATCAAATCACACGTAGTTCTTGAAAAGGAAAAATTTGCATTTGGTATTTGTTTTTTTGAGGTTTTGGTCATGACTCGACGAGCAGAAGCTTTGTATCGAATCGGAGGAGACACTTTGGATTCAATGGAAATTTGATTTTTGGGACGACTTAGAGTCGATAAATAAATTTGAGGAGATTGATCGAAGATTTGGGTGTGACTGGATTCGGTGGGAATTTGATTTACACCGAGTTTCCTACGTATCCACTTGTTTGATGGAATCAAGTCACCGTAGTTCGGAAACGAACCAACTTAATTTGTTTGGTTTTGACCTCATATTCATTTAAAGAGAATTTAGAGGTGAACGACTATACCCGATATATTTTTAGAATTTAATATCGGGTTACCTACATAGCCGGAATAAGGCGTCAAGTCTGTACGTAGTTCTAAACGAACCGATTTGATTTTTTGGATTGGCGATTGTACCCAACGAGTTTTAAGCTTTATGTCGAGCTTCCTACATACTCGTTTGAACAGGATCAAATCTTATGTATTTCTTTTGATGAAATGATTTAATTTAATTGGTTTTGACCTCATATTCATTTAGAAGTGAATTTAGAGGCAGACGACTAAATCCGATATATATTGAATTTTAATATCGAATTTCTTACGTAACTCATAAAAGAGTATCAAGTCTTTACGTAGTTCTTTTTGAACTAATTTGATTTCTTGGTTTGTCGATTGAACCAGACGAGCTTTAGCTTTATGTCCGGTGGCCTACGTATCCGATAACTCGGAATCAAATCAGGCGTAGTTCTGTCAAAAGAACCACTTTGATTTAATTGATTTTGACCTCATATTCATTTAAAAGTGAATTTAGAGGCGAACGACTGTACCTGATATATTTTTGAGATTTAATATCGGGCTACCTACGTAACCGGTTTTAGGGTGTCAAGTTATTACGTAGTTCTACCGAACCGAGTTTATATTTGGTGAAACTCGATTTGAAATTTTGACTCCATTTTTATTGAAGCCGGTTTGAGGTTGACCCACTAGAATTAATTGACAAAGAATATTTAACGAGTTTAATTTTATGTTTTGTTCAAACTCGAATTCTTAATTTATGCCAATTATAGTTTTTATATTTTAGTGGGTATAGAAACATATATATATAGGCTGATTTGCATGGATATACCATTTTATGGGCCACTTTGCAAAAATAACCTACACCCAAAAAATTGGCAAAGGAATGACAATTTGTCATTCTTGCAAATTAATCCCAACAGGTTGTCGGTTACACTTTGCACAAACTGTGAAAGTGGGTGTGAAAATTTTGGACACGTGTCGAATGGAAAGAGGGTGAGATAGAGAGAAGGGGGGAAGAAAGAGACCTATTTAATTGCTTTAAACTAAATTTCAGGCATTTTCATTTGTTAAAATTAAAAAATAAATTTATTTTTGAACTTAATTTAATTTTATCTTTCTATAGACACCCACTTTGTATATGTTTATGGAAAAAAATATTTCGAAGTAAAGTTTGGTCTATATCGCATCTTGATCTCAATTTGGAGTATGGCATGGATAACCATTTGGATGGCAAATACAACAATTCAGCTGGCACAAAAATTCACACAACTGGCAAGATAAACCAGAAAATCTGGGCAGAACCGACAATCGTTGCTCCGGAGATGAAAGGTAAAGCTCCCGACGTGGAAACGATTAAACAATTAAGACCTAAACCAAAAACTACAAAGTACTAAAGTTCCTAACCAATACTCCGGAGATGAAAGGTAGAACCGACAATCGTTGCTCCTGAGATGAAAGGTAAAGCTCCCGACATGGACATGGAGGATGGGGCAATGCTCATAGAGGAGAGCATGTTGTTTGGGTCCGTCAGGAGCAAGATAATGGAGACAAGCAGGTACCCGTCTTGGGGAGAGTTCCTTCGCCGGAAGCGTCGGAGGACATAAGCAAGCGTGGCGTGGCAAGGTGAAGAAATTGATGTCTAGTTGGGTAACTCTTCTTTTGCGTAGTCGAATGTAGTATTTTGTTAGTTTGCTTGTAACTCAATGACACTTTGAGGTTTTGGTGGTTTTAAATGTACATAACTGGCCGGTTAGTTTGTCGACGATGCAAAAGACAAATGTATGCGATTTTTTGCTTACTAGCCGGTATATGATTTTCCCTAGCCAATAAAATCAAAGTCTATGCCAATAAGATAATAACCCCTGACACATCTTATTTATCTCATAAACTTCTCATCCTAAGTATATCGACCATTAAACTCAAAGGGATGAAACGTTTTAGACCTAAAACAAACACAACGAAGTACTAAAGCTAAAGTCGGTTGATGGATCTCTCAACAAACCTACATTACTCTCAAATGACATCGTCCAGTGTAACATTTTGGGGTGTTGGTGGTTTTGAATGTACATAACTGATCCTAGAAACAAACCTACATTACTCTCAAATGACATCGTCCAGTGTAACATTAATGGTTTCAATCACAACATACTTCAACACATAGAAAGAAATTTACAACGATGTATAAGCATAACCCATTGCGATGTATGCTTACTAGTCAGTAAATACTATTATCTAGCCAGTGACAATGATCTCTTACCCAATGTAGAAGTAACCCATGCTGGATCTCTCAAGATGATAAAATCAAACACAAGTCCCCTAAAAGGTGAAAACGATTAAACAATTAAGACATAAACCAAACACTACGAAGTACTAAAGTTCTTAACCAATACAATCCTGTCGGATGCGAAGCCCGAATATTTGCGATATATGCTTACTAACCAGCAAATACTATTATCTAGCCAGTGACAACGATGTGTTAACCAGTGACAACGATGTGTTAGCCAATACATATGTCTAGCCAATCAAAATAATATTTCTACCAAAACATTTAACCTTACACAAATGACACAATCGAGAGCTGAAGCAGTCTGATGCCAGCTAGTAGTGCAGCATTGAAGGTTTTGCTAGTGATGGCTCAAGTGGCTATTTTAGGCTACCCTTCTTCATCGATTACACTTTGCCTTTGATGGGCATTGACTTCGTGCATCATCTGATCATACGTACAGTATATATCTAATCTCTCTCCATAAGGCAGCAAATAAATAAACCCAAAGACTCTTCCCCATGTTTGGGAATCAGATTGCACACATAGTCCGATTCTTACTTATAGTCACAGGTTGCAACAGAAGCCGAATGTAAAGATAACCCAAATTTCCTGATCAAATTGCCATACCCACCCCCACAAGCCACAACCCCACTTATATGCCCACCAACACTCACAGTAGGGCAAATCGCAGCAGGAAAACCAAGAACCCTACTTTTTCCCCAAATTGCATTGTAAACCTCTCCCAAAGTGGCACCTGTTGCTGTTGCTCGGTTGTTGTTGCTCGATTAGAATATCGAATACCAATTGCTCGGTGTACTGATTTTCGATTGCTGTTGCTCGATTCGAATACCGATTTGCAGATTGGGTAACCAGTCGATCTCCTCCGGAAATCTCAGCGACAGAGTCGATAGCCCAATCCTGTCGGTGTCAAAAGAACGGGCTCACCAAGTGCCGAACCATGAAGACTCAAGACGTTCCGGCGTATCGCCCCACCTCCTCCGCGTCTCCTCTCTACCCGCGACTCGGTCAGCCCTTCATCCCTCCCGCTTCCCGCGCCCCTTCGTTCAACCATAACCCCACCAAAATCGACGTCACTCCGCCGCTCTGTGTCGAATCCATGCCATTGTTGCCGCCTCAATTTGGCGGTTTGATTACTGCAGAAGAGAGAGGGGGAGAGGATTCGTCATCGCTTCACCTTCGGTGGTGTTGAAATCTAACCGGTCAGAGGAGGTTGAGGCTATCGGTTATTTTTGCAAAAAAATAGGTCATTGTGTTATTTTTGCAAAATTGGGCCGGATGTGTCATTTTTGCAAACAGCCCACTCTTTTGGTATATTGAGTACCATTTACTGATTGATATATATATATATATATATATATATATATATATATATATATATATATATATATATATATATATATATATATATATATATATATATATATATATATATATATATATATATATATATATATATATATATATATAGACACACACACGTTCTTTAGTTGAACATGCCAATTTCATATGCAAACTCATATCAATTAATTGGAGCCTTTTATTCTCAAGGTCATCCGAGAGCCCAGCCCAGCTCAGTTAATTAGAGCCCGTAAATTTCCAAGCTCAGCTGCGCCTACTCCCAATCTCTTTGAATTTATTTTTTCGTCACCCGAGCTCGTACTGCGCAATTTAGGGCTACCCTCGAAACCCTTCAGTGCGTTTCAAAGAGGAACAGCGGTCAGATGAACTCCGATCTCCGGGGTCGACAGTAGCTGAGTTAGGCTTGGTTTTGGGCGATTAGAGGAGTGGGCAGCAGATCCGACGACACCCTCAAGAGCGGTGTTGCGAGACGCCCTCGGGAGTTTTACCGCGAACCGTAGGTATGTCGGACCTTGTTTTGTTTAATTTATGCCCCAAGTCTCGAATTTCTTCCTCCACTCACCATCAATTGGATGATTCAGTTCTCAATTTGACTGATTTCTTCCTTGCAACCGACAATTCTGAAGTTTTTGGTTTGAATAGGCAGCAGCCCAGACTCGGGTAAGGCCGACTAGGGACCAGAGCAATGAGTCGATGAAGGTGGAAAATAAAAGGAGATTTAGACCAAGGCTCTCTTTGGAGGGGCGACAAAGGCCGGATCCCAGGAAGAAGAAACTCCCCCAAGTTTTACCTCCCCGTTTTTTGTGAGAGGACTCAGGTTTGTTTGCTTACTTTGCTCCTCCCTTTTATTTCTTGATTGCCCTTAAGATCCTAGTTAGTATAGGTCCTTGTTTAATTTTGTTTTGTGATTGTTCATCCCGTGGGCTGATTTCAATCTCTGGCTCTTCATTTGGCGTCAATGTGTTGACTGCTGAATTTTGCAGCGTTTAGGGATTCTAAGGCTAGTTGCAATTTAGTAGCAACCAGTAGGGCTATTACTTGAGTCGAGTAGCTCGAGGTCGGCTCGAAAAAAACTCGACTCGGGCTCGCTCGAATTAAATATGAGCCAAGCTTGAGCAGAATTCTGAGCTCGAGCTCGGCTCGAGTAGCTCGTATAGCTCATTTTATGGGTGAAATTACATTTTTCCCCTATGTTTTATTTAACCCTATGTAAATAAGTTTTATTTAACCCCTTGTAAATAGGGTGTATATCTCGTTTCGTAGGTGAAATTACAGTTCTGTCCCTAGGTTTTATTTAACCTCTTCTTCTAAAGTGTCTGTCAGCCGTTTTGCCTTTTGGATTCCATTCACTTTGAATCACAGATCTACATTTTATGAGTAGCTCGAGCTCGACTCGGCTCGGCTCGAGAAAATGAGGCTCGAGCTCGAGCTTGGCTCGTTTGTAAACGAGCCGAGCTTGAACACCCACTACTCGAGCTCGTTAGCTCGTATATCAGCCCTAGCAACCAGGGAGGATTTATGAGTTCTGTTTTTTTTCTTGTTTTAATGAAGAACCGGGAGAGCAAAAGGGTGGATAGCTTTTGTTTAGCCTTTGGTTTGCTGTATTCTGCATTCTCTTTCTTGATGCAAAATGTTGATTGCAATTTTACAGCAACCAAAGGTTAAAAAAAACACCTAGAGAAAATTGGGCAGCATTTCGCCTATGTTTAAGGCGATTTGATGATCCCGAAACCCAAACCCTTACTTAAAGCCCATGCTTTGTAAGGGGGGATTCCGCGGATCGAATTCCTGCAGCGATTGGGTTCTTCTAGGCAAAATTCAGCAGCACTTTCCCTTAATTTAGAGCTTAAATGATGATTCCGAAACCCAAACCCTTACTTAAAGCCCATGCTTTGTAAGAGGGGGTCTCAGAAGCCATTAAAGCTACCTTGTTTCCTTCTTCTTCTCTGCTGCAGTAATTTTGCAGATGGATTTGCTCTTTGCTTTGTTTGCTGATGCACGTCCCTTTTGTGTTTACAGGTAACCGCACCAAAGCTAAAAGGAAGGGAGCCTCATCTACCGTTGTAGCCTTTTAAAGGAAGAGAAGGGGAGGTTACTTGAATAACCTCTCTATGTAGCCACGTTCATCACAACTGCCCTCTCAATTTATTTTCTTTTTTAGTATATATTTTCCTTGCTCTCAACTGCAAATGAAAGTTGTAACTTCCGAATCTAAGACATGAATTGGGGCCTATTTGAAGTGGACTTGCAATAGAATTCTTTAAACCCATCTTGGATTTGTAAATCCTATCTTTAAATTAAAGAGAATTTGTCACACATTTTTCTTGAAATTTAATTAATGTGATGATTTAAAATCATGAATCTAAAGAAAGAAAATTCATGAAATTTTACCCTCCAACAATCGGCGTAGGGAAACTTGACGCTGAAATGGTATATAGAGCATGCTATCTGGAACTTGAATAGACTTACATAGCTCATGATAGCGTTGTAGATGGACGACAGTCGAACCACTGTGAACTCAATCATATGGGTTCTTCTATTTGGTGTGGTCCCGAGCGTCAGGGCCAACTCGATCGTTCCAGCTACCTCAACCTCGTCTCCTTTTCAGGAGACTAGCTTTCCTGAGTAGCGACGCATAGCGCTTTCAGGGATACCGAGTTGCTCAAAAGCGTCCCAGTAAAGGACGTCTACAAATGAACCCGTATCTATCATGACTCGCTTGACAGTTTTGGTTCCTATATGTACATGGATGACCATAGGATCCGAGTGAGGCATCCTAAGATCGCAAGCGTCTTGGGTATCAGAAATAGAGAAACTTAGTATAGTGTGCGCAGTGGATGCTTGTTTGATGCTGGCCTCGGATGGAGGCGTCTGACTTCTCTTTCATAGTTTTTCCTTTCTTGATTACTGGTGCCAGATGTCGCGGGTCCTCCTGCGATGGTATTGATGCACCCATCCAGGGAAGGAGGCTTCCGGTGATCTCGGTTGGAGTGCTCAGGTTGGTTAGATGAGGACCTTGCCGCGAGGGCGTTTCTTGTGTCCCTGGGCGGGGGCCGATATCCTCCTCCAGTGTTTCCATTCCTTCCTCCCCTATTCTGGGGGTAAGTTCCCCTATCTCTTCCCCCAATCGCGTACTGAGGATTATAGGGTCTTGGTGGTGTATTAGGTTGTTTATATTGCTGGGGTGGAACCTCAGGAAGATGGTGTTATTGTGGCTTCGCGACTGGATTATTGGGGTTTGTTAGTGGGGCGCAAATTTGAAGGGACTCCTCTTTTTGAGGAAGAGCTTGTGGAATTCGATAGACCGGGGGTGAGATATGGTCAGGATGAGCCATCATCACGTTGGTTGGGGCACCAAGTGGATTCGGTCCTGATCTATGGTTGTATTGTACTTCTTGGATTTGAGGGCGCAGCGGGATGGCCGGATATTGCCAGGGAGGATTGCGACGTTGTTGATCCCCGAAATTTTCTCTTCCTTGGCGTTTTTTGGGGAGTCGGTGGTACGACGGTTGATGGAACAATTGCTTATACTTGACAGGTCGTAAGCTAGAGCTTGCAGCTTCCATGGCGTGAATCTACTTGGTTACGAGTTCCCTCAGAACATCGTAGTTTTCCGGTTCCTTCGTCGCTCATTTCGGTAGATGGAAATGAGCGACGAAGGAACGAGGACAATGATGCTATGGATGACCGGGCCAAATTGGTGAACCATGTTAAAGCTACCCACTCAGCGTAGATGGAAATGAGCGGCAATACATAGCATCATTGTCCTCGTTCATTCTCATTGTCGTAGTGAATTGGTTGAGGTGATCATTGGGATTGGTGTCCCCTTTATACTTGACGATGGAGATGTCCCTCCACCTCTTGGGGACGGGCGCTTCGCGTATTTGTTTGCAAAAGGCAGTTGGGAAAGTTGGTTCACCTTTGCGAGTTTGCCCGAGTGCCTCGGAGGAATTCAAACGCGAAGATACGGCCCGGGCATTGACAACACGGTCAATCTTGTTGATGTTTTCGTCGAGTTTCGGACCGGGGTTGAGAGGGCAACCAGTGGGGTTGGGAAAATGGTTGACCGTTATGGGCACCGGATCTTGTTGTTGATAGTAGGCACGGAGGTCGTGCTAGAATGGCATCCCGTTCGCTTGTTGGTTGTGGAACGCGCTTTGCGGGTAATTCCCCGCGAAGAGTTGGTACGAGGGGTAACCACCCCACATCCCGTAGGGAGCGAGCGTAGGTGGTTGCGCAGTGTCCCATGTCGGTTGTTGAGGGGCATTCTCGTTACCGTTGTGCAGTGCTTCCTCATTGGGGGGAGCGTTGAGGTTGATGCCGTTTGTTTCCTCGGAGTCATGGTGTTGGTTTCCAAATTCCTCCCCAAATAGGGTGAAATTCATGATTCCTGCGGATAAACATTAGTGTTTATAAGGGAAATAAGCGTTATTATTAATTTATTTTAGATAGAATTTATGTAGAATAAAAATGAATAATAGGATAAAAAAGAAAGAAAGAAAGTGATGCGAAGAAAGCGTATTGCTACGCGAAACCTCTCGTCGCAAAAGGTTCCCACAAACGGCGTCAATGACGCGCTTATGGGATTTTGCCTATACTTATTACCTCACTATGACGACCAAAATATCTTAAAATACCTACGGCCCTGGCGATAGGGCGTGATGATCAAATTATATACTTATTAGTCCAAGCGATGGGGATTAAGAGTTTGGCTCGCGGTGAACTAAGTTACTGTTCGGTCTTCGTTTGTAGAGGGAGCTAGGCGGGGTTGTTATCCCAAATAATGTTCTTCTCCGATCAAAGATCTTTAGAACTCAACTCCGGGGGCTTTAAGTCCGAGGAACAATAAGAGCTCTTATGCTTTTCTATCTTGAAATCGGATCCCTCTCTCTGAGGTTGGAGGGGGGTATTGATAGGGAAATCTAAGCGAGTAGCTGGCTAGCGACCTAGTGGTTTTTCATAGGACACGTGTAAGACATGGCCTCGTGCTTAGGGGTATAGGCCATAGATGTGGCGTTATGAGAAACGAGGTGCTTGAGCCAGCGAGCTACTTGCTAGGGCTCCTAAGAACCACGAGGTTCATTGGAGGACTCACTCTGGTTTCTTACGCGAGTTGACATCCTTGTTTAAGTCGCGAAGAGGCTTCGGCTAGGGTTTGACTGAGTGACTTACTTCGCGACGAACCCTGTAGTGGAACCAGGTGTCTTTTTGCGTTGGGTGGCCTATCTGTGACGTCATACTTATATTATTTAATAGGCCTATTTTCTATGGCATCGTCAGTAGGAGCGAGAGCAATTTGGCTTCGTTCGGTTGTAAGCTTTCGTTTATTTTAATGCAATTAGTTATTTCCTTTATGATTTTGATGTTTGTTACTATAATGAAAAGCGAGTAGTCGCCATACTTCTAGGGTCAGGGTGAGCCCGACGGTATCCATGTAGGGTTATGCATCAAAGGTATGACTTTTATATGCGATTTCATCTTCTATCCCTATTTGTGATTCTTCTGCGAAAGTAGTAGGTGATCCTTATTTGTATTATTGAATCGAAAGTGATCTTAATATGAATTTGAATTAATCATTAAAAAGGGTAGTAACAATTAGGGTTTATGTGAAAGCCTTTATATTCTTGATTGTCAATGACGAAAGTTATTTGATGAAAAGACATAATCTTTTATAGCTTGGCGTAATTCTTACATGGTTATCGTTGTGTTGTTGAAACCCTAACCTTGGAAGTCTTTTATCTTATTGAATTAAATCATCTCAAATTTATGTTTATTTCTGTTCATTATCTTCGCATCCATCCTTTATTCTTCGGACATCTTTTTTGACATTTATTTTATTGCAAGGTTACATTTTTATGCACTGACGAACTCGACATCAACTACTGTTGGTTGACATCGAGTACACTGAGTCGACATCGAGTACTTCTGCCAAACGCTGAGTCTGCTTTTATCTTCTGTTGTGCAGCTTTGCAGGGATCGACAACTTAGGTCGACATCGACTACTCTGGTTGATATCGAGTGGTCTTTTGGTCGATAACGGGGCGGAATTTGGAACTATTTAGGCGAGCGCTGACACACTTCCTAGTGGATACGATCCTGAAACCCTACCACTATAGCGGGAGGGATTCTTGTATTTTATTTGCTTGGACAGGGAGTTGGTTTAGTTCGTTCATATTTCATATTTATTTCATAACTGGATTCCCCTCCTAACACCTTCGTCGTAGTACCTCGGTCTCGGCGGCGAGCGGACCCCGACGTCGTCGAGATGATGCTCTATTAGCCAACCACGTCAACGAGATTATGGAGGAGGAGGAGGCCGAGCCCGAGGGGACCCCCCAAGCAAGAACTCTGACGATCCCGACCCAAGAGTCCGGATTCATAGGCGAAAGGAGTCAAGAGACTCCAGCTGATGGCGACCCAGATGAGGCTCCAACTACGGCCCAAATGCGAGCCGCTAGATCAAGTTTTGGTTCACGAAGGACCCCAGGGATCCGACATGGGAGGAAACCAATTTCTCGGCCAAGTGCAACTTCTATGAGACAGTCTACAAGCACCCGAAGGGAGGCAGATATGGGAACTACAGTCGCCATATCCGATCGAAGCATCCCGAAAAGCTCGGCCTCGCCAAAGGACAAACTCAACTAATCGAGTACGCATCGTCTTCCTCGCAACCCGTTGGTTTATGGTCTTATGATTATCGTAGTTGTCATGATAACTATGCGGAAATGATAGCTGCCGAAGGTTTAGCTTATAGTTTTTCACAACGTTTATGTTTCAATGAATTTATTACACAAAATGTTCAACCTACATGGAAAGGTATTAGTCGAAACACGGATAAGAGGAAAGTAATTAGACGGTATAACACCCGTATAAACGAATTAATCGAATATTTTCCCAAAAACCCCGATTTACAAGTATTGATTTGTAGTGACATTTGGACCGACCATTGGCAGCATCACTCATATATAGGTGTTACTTGTCATTGAGTTGATCAACGTTTTCAATTGCACAAACAAGTTTTGGCTTTTCGAGTTTTCGACGATGCACGCAAAGGCACTTGCCAGAGATATCTTTGGCTCAAAGAAGTCGAGATCTTCGTCGAGCCCCCACTCGGAGTTCAACGAATATTTGTCTACCAACTTTGATTTCCACAGTGATGAGGAAGAAGATTTCGATGTTCTATAATGGTGGAGCCGTCCCGAAAGACAAAAGTTCCCGACATTGCAAGTAATCGCCCGATAAATACTTGGGTCCCTTTGCTCCACCGTCGCCGTCGAGCAGCTTTTCAGTCCCGGAGGTCAGATTCTTTCGGAGAAGAGATCAAGATTGCATCCCGAGAACCTCGAAGCCCAAATTTGCCTTGCAGATTGGAAGAGGGCGGATATGCGGATGTAGAAGAAGATCTTGGGGACTGATTCCGAGGACGATGACGTAGTGGATACAAAGTCCGTTGGGAGCTCCATTGATGGCACGATCACAGATGGATCAGGAGGTGGAGGCTTCGATGATAAAAAAGAATAGGTAAGCGGGGTTCAGACATACACATGTAAAAGAACTATGTGGGCTTGTATTCCTCAACCCCGGGAGGATACGTAGGCAATCGGGAAACCAATTCAAGTCATTCTTCCTCCCCCCTCCCCCATTCATACATAAATTGTACGTAAACGGCAAACATGAAACGATATTTTTCAAAAAATCCGTCCTCGACAATTCCAAAAAGGCGGAAAGCCGTTCAACTCGAGCCCTATCCGTCGGGTATCCGTCGGGTTCAGACCCGCCGGGTCGACCTGTCCACCCTTGGACCCGCCGGGTGACCCGAACCCGCCAACCCGTGGGATTCTCGGGTTAGAGTCCGGGTCACCCCTCCCCGACCCTTGACCCGACGGGTCGGACCCGTGGCCACGCCTACGCGCAGATACCGTGATGATCGGTTTTTAGTCGCCTAAACCGTATCAAAATATATTCGAACCTACCTAACTAATGTAGCGTGATAAGTACGAGTCGATCCCACAGAGAATCAAGTTATTTCTAAGTTAAGTTTATCTACCAATTAGTATCAAACGGGGGGTTTTGAGTGATTGAAATAAGAAAGAAAATAAAATAAACTATAAACAAATTGACAGAGATAACAATTAATAAAATAGTTTCATCTACAAATATCCACTTTATTTGGTTGAAGCGATCCTTGTAACTTCCTCTTGTCCTTTTAGGTTTCCTATGAATGCCCTTGTCCCGACCTAATATAGTTACTAGTCCAATCAGTCCTAGCAACCCTTATCAATCGAACAGTCCCTAAAGAAGGATTTAACCCAATTGATAGCTTTAAGTTCAGAGATTAACCAAGGTATTTGCAGTCCCTAAAGAGGGATTTAACAACACATTCAACTTCATACTCATTCAATTAGTTCAACCAGCCCTAAAGGAACAAGTTTGCCACTTGGGTTAAGGTTCACAACCAGGAATCTACAAAACCCTAGCAATTGAATTGATTCTAACTAGTTGCGCGGGCTAGATAGAATAAAACAATAGACAATTAAGCACAAAGAAGTCGAAACATTCAATATAGGAAATAAAGAACAAGATTCAGAAACTCACAATCAATCAAACAAAGCTTCAAATTGCAGACGAAACGGGAGAGTTTAGGTCTCCATAAAAATAAAGCAAAAGACAATTATGGTTAAGAATGGTCACGGCCGGTTGTTACGTATGTTCGGCTTCCTGCCCTTTTCGGCTATGCCATATGAATGTATATATATAAAAATAAAACCTACTAGTATAGATCTATAGATATAATATTAATATGTAACTAATTTAATTAATATTAATATAATAATAGCTTAATAGCAGCTATTTGCTTGGAGCATTCCAATAACGTGGGTTGTCGTCTCCTTGGATGAACCGGCCCAAAGGGAAGAATCAGGCCTAACGAGTAACGATCAGCTCCGTATATAACATCTGGCCATTTATTCGTAGCTTGCACCTTTCCATCTTTTGTATAATTTGTCCAATGTTAATTATTCCAAACTTCCTCTAAAATACCTGAAATATATAAAAACACGAGCGTAGACTCCAAAAACCAAATAATACAAATTAAGCTATAAAATATATAAAAATGTTCTAAATTAATATGCAAATCTATACCTAAAACATAACTAAAGTAGACTCTATCATACCGATAAGACTGTCCCAAATTCACATTTTTTGAAAGCAATTGGATTAGGATCGTTCCTATGTTGACCGTGTTGATGATAACACTCCGCTCACAAGAGCTGATGTCGACATGCGCGCTTAATCATGTTGTTCTAGAGTGGAGATATGGACGAGGATACTCGTTGGAGGATCGCCTTGACATTCAACTCCATGGATCTCCGATCAGGAAACCGTATCCATGCTTCGTGGCTAGTCTGCGCTCTTTGGACTTTTCAAACTTAGTGAACTAAAACATCTGAGTAGCTAAATGAAGGGAAATCAACCGAGAACCCATGGGGATTGTCTCTCTCATACACCATTGACTCCACCTGACCCCGAGGACCGTAGACCAACCGGGAGACCGAGGACTCGTCACTCCTATCAAACGAACCCTCTCCTTGGGAACGTGACCGTGATCAGGCCCAACGTTGAGCCGATATAGAGGGGAATAGCAGATGAGTGAGAGGACAAAGTCGAGGTCGAGGTCAATCTTCATCAAACGACGAAGATACAGCGGAAGGAAATGAAGAGGCCACTGGGTCCAATGCAATTAAAGTCGACGACTCTCCTAGTGGCGGTGGAAGAGGCCAAGGAAGAGGTCGTGGTCAGGGTTGTGGGCGGGGACATGGCCGAGGCTAATCAGCGTCGAAGCATAGAGGTGACATTCCATCTGCAGCACTTACGACACTTCCGCCTGAGAATCTCACTCACCTAGGTTTCAATTGGGGACCGACAACATTGACGAGTTCATGATTACTTCATTCGAGCCGTCACGAATGTTGCAGGTGATTGTCATTGTGGATATATATCTTTTTCTTGTCTTCTGAACTTGGGGTAAGACGCATGGTCACAAGTTCGACGGGAGTTGGCCGTTGAGTTGCAGCTGCATGTAGATCGCTACCATTATTATCCTGCCTTAGATGAGCTCATCACGAGGGTCAATTATTTTGGAAAGTGTCATGATGCTACTTATTGGATGGAGATTCCGATCATGGACGAAGTGTTTGCCACGTTGCACCAACGTCTATTGGTGATACTATCTTAGATGATGCCGATGTTGTGCATGCCTCTGTGCGCCACAGATGATGCCGATGTTGTGCATGCCTCTGTACGTCATTGACCGTGAGATGGTGACCGTCAACTGAGCTATTAGCATTTTCCATTTCCCTGTATTTGCAGCCTTGGACTTCTTATATTACTAGATATTTTATGGGTGCCATTTTCCGAACTACGTTTTCTGATGTATGACATTTTTCGAACTATGGTTGTTGTTGTACAGTGTATGTTTTTGTGTTCATTTTCAATGAATTATTTTTTTTTTGTTTTTTTTTTGTAGTTTTGCACTGTTACTTTTCAATGTATTTCGTACTTTTCAACTGCTATAATATTTACGCAGTTTTTTTTATAATGGGGCTTGTTCTATGCTCAACCACACCACATATGTTTGTGGAGGGTGAAAACTCCGGTCCGGTCCTCAAACACACTATTATCTCATTTGTATGGTTCCAGAGCCACCGTAATATTGTGTGATGGGGTCCAAACGGGACGGTGAATCCCACCGCAGAATACAACGGTGGGTGAACACATACTCCTTTAGGCCATGTTTATCAATGGATACTAGGGATACTAGAAATACTAATATTTTATTCTTCTCACTCCGCCACATCATCCCAACATGCCATTCTCATTTTTCTCACTTTATCAATAGCATCCCTAGTATCCCAAAACTCATCTTTTCATACCTACTCAATTTACAAATATACCCCTCTTCAATAATTATTTCCATTCTCGATTATATTATTATATTCATTTATTATTATTAAAAATTTAATTTTAAATTAATATTATTTA
Organism: Persicaria tinctoria; assembly: GCA_037127255.1. Taxonomy (NCBI): domain Eukaryota; kingdom Viridiplantae; phylum Streptophyta; class Magnoliopsida; order Caryophyllales; family Polygonaceae; genus Persicaria; species Persicaria tinctoria. Next base: position 28,478,392 of record JBANSL010000014.1, read on the forward strand.
TAAATGACATAGTGCGAACTATATATATAACAAAAAAAAAACGATATTAATTAAATAAACGAAAGGACGTTACAACAAAGACAATGCATAAACTTGAAATTTTTTTAAATAACATAACATAATTCGGATAGCGGAAAATACTAATTGCCTCCACGATTGGCCCCAAATTTTTGCCAAATATGTTCCTTCAAGTCTTCTCTAAGCCGACGATGTGTACCACTATCACGAAGTGCATGCTTCCTCTTGATATACTCGCGCATAGCCTCCGGTGTCGAGGTCGACCACGTCCATGTGGAGTTGTCTGCCAGGACTGGTTCGCCACTTATTCCTTCGTCAAATTGCGGAATCTCGTAACCATGATGAGTAAAATATTCTCGCTCGTCTTCCACGATCATATTGTGCAAAATGATGCATGCTCTCATTATCTTCCCGAGCAACACTGGATCCCAAGACATTGCAGGGTTCCGAACTATTGCGAAACGAGCTTGCAACACACCAAAGGCCCTTTCCACATCTTTGCGAACGGAAGCCTGGTATTGGGCAAATAACTTCATCTTCCTGCCTTGGGGAGACTTTGTGGATTTTACAAATGCAGCCCATTCCGGGTATATCTCATCCGTAAGGTAATACCCCATGGTGTACCCGTGTCCCCCAACATTGAAATTCACATTTGGAGCTTGACCTTGTAAAACATCATAAAAAACAGGGGATCGATCAAGAACGTTAATATCATTATTAGTACATAGGACTCCGAAAAAAGCATGCCAGATCCATAGGTCATAGGATGCAACTGCCTCGAGTATGATTGTTGGGTGATCATGATCTCCACAGGCAAATTGACCTTTCCAGGTAGTTGGACAATTCTTCCAAGCCCAATGCATACAGTCAATGCTTCCTAACATCCTAGAAAAGCCACGGGACTCCCCTACGCTTAGAAGGCGTTGGATGTCCGCGACATTTGGACGTCGAAGATACTCCTCTCCAAACAAGTTGCAAATTCCGTCAATGAATTGTGATAAACACAATCTTGCAGTATTGCACTTCCGACTCCAATCGCTGAAGAATGCGATTGAAAACCCCCTTACTCATTCGAAATCTGCGATGGAAGACCTCATCTGGGTATGTTGAGACCTCCGCAAAGTAATCGGAAGACAACTGGGCATGGCCTCTCTCCCTTCCTCGTTCAATGTGGGTGCAGCGACATCTAGTTCGCGAACTTTTAGGCGGCTGGTATGCTTGTTTCTTCCCAAGAGTTGCAGCTTCCCATTCATTAAGGATAGCTTGAAGATCAACTACGCCATCATCAGAGCTACTACTTGAAAGAAAAGGGTTAGTGTTTGAGGAATTTGATTTGAATCAGACATTGGGAGAGATTGTGAGAGGTAGATGATTGTTGTGATGTATATAAAAGGCTATAATGTCATCTTATATAGTAGTCCTACATACCCACATGCAAGCTTCCTATGTAAGATTCTCTGGCATAAGGGGACGAACCATTATCACATGCAAGCTGTAAAGGCCATGGAAGTGTCAAAGGTTGCATGTCTCGAACAATGAAGTAGGATGTGACAACACTCTACCACTGCAAACAAAACTTTACTTATCTTGAACAATGTACTCAGAAGTGACAAGACCCTTCCACAACAAACAAAGCTAATTTAAAGTTAAACTTAAATTTCATTAATCAAAGTACACAATGCAAACCATGCTTACAACATATGAAACGTGCATTATCAAAAGGGAAACATGCATTAACAAATATGAAACATGCATTAACAAAAGGGAAACATGCATTAACATAAGAGCTAGATAACGAACTCCAGCTTGATCAACTTCATTACTGCCCTAACAACTCCTTGATCAACTTCATTTTCAGACTCTCGAGCTCTGGTGAAAGATCTGCTTGTCCCATGAGGTTGGTAAGCATGTCCATCTTCTTTGCCTCGATCTCCATCTTCTTCACTCTCTCGTACCCTTGTTGCTTCTCCCTCTTGCAGGTCTCCTTTGCTATCTGCAACTCATAGAATTGCCTGAACTTTTCAACTTTCTCTTGCTCTAGTTAGTCAGAAATCCGTTGAACATTTGCTTGATCGGAAGACATAGCTTTCTTTCCCTTTCTTTTAGACTTCTTGATTCCCATTGGACGCTCTATAGGATTGACAATGAACACACTTGTGGGAGTATCTGAACTTGGGGTATCCCCTCCACCAAAAGAGCGAGATCTTTTGGAGCTCCCACTACTTGCATTACATCGATTGATTTTTTCCAAGTAATCGACACTCCACTTGGGCTCATCACGCAACACTTGCCATGCATGTTCTTCTTTGAAATTCTTCCCATCATTCTTAGAGGAATAGAGTTGATGTGCTCTAATGAGGACATCCTTATCCGACTCACCAGATGCTCGCATACGAGTTGACTCCTGAAAACAACCAGCAAACTTAGAGACATTACAATTGAGTTTTTGCCACCTTGCCTTACATTTGGATATTTCTCTTTTCACTTGATGGGGTTTCCTGTACTTCTCATAGAAAGCTCCAATTCTAGCCCAAAATGCTTGCGATTCTTGGTCTGTGTTGGTGATCGCGTCAGTGGAGATGTTAATGAAACTGCTAACCAAAAGGTTGTCGTCTTCCACCTGCCAGTAGGCGCGAGGACCACGAACTTCATCAACACCTTCCACAACTTCACCACGACTACGAGCACCACCACGGCCTCCACCACGAGAACGACCTCGGCCACGAGAACCGCCACTAGCACTTGTTGGGGGGTCACCAACACTTGGTTGGGTGCTATATGTTGGGATGGACTGGGAGTGTTGTGAATATTCAATTCCAGAGGTGATTGTGGTCAAATTTTCTGTGTTTGAAGAGAGAACTTGAGAGTAGTATGCCAGATCATATTCAGAAGACACCGACATATTACCCAAGCTAGAAAAGAAGACATTTTCAAAAGGATTTTGGGATGGATCCATGGTAGTGAAATGGTGAAGGATTTTGGGATTTTCAGATGGTAAAGATGGAGAAGTAGTGTGTGATAGGTGTTGGTAAATGTATGTATTTATAGGCAAAACTACTCATATCAACTTCCTCTTATTGACAATTTTTTTTTAAATAATTATGTATTTCATTTCTTGCATTATTTCTTATTTCAATTTTTTTCATATTTTTAATTCAACTTTTCGGATTATATTATGCATATTTATAATCAAAGAGAAATTATTAAAAAAAAATATAGTCAAACATATTCAAAATTGGTGTCTACATGTAGATAAAAATGAATCTAGTATTGTGGTATTTTTTTTTTTTTTTTTACATTTTCTCCCCCGAAATTTGGATTTAATGGTGTAAAATATTTCCCCCAACCTGATGTCACGTGTCGTCATCTGCCGCGTTCAGCCTGCCAGCCACTCCCACGCTGCCACGTGTTGCCATCTGCACAACCGCTTTTGCCCACCAATCGCTGAACGACACGTGTCCCCTTTGGCTTCAGAAAAATCTGGCGCGCTGCATCTCTGTCCGAGGTGTGGCCCACATGCAAGCCCGGGTATCGCTTCTTCCCACCCATCCCTCAAGTATCCAATGCACCACTATTCACATTTGTTTATATTAAAATCACAAGTACCCCTACTTGTTTTTCATCCGATAAAAGTGCCCTTACTCACCACAACATACAACGGTGGCTTACTTAATTCTCATTAAACCCATTGGAACATGGTACGATGGTTACCGGTGGACATAGTAAAAATTAGAAGACAACAGCCCCGTTAGTTATATGCAAACCAGCCAATTTTGCAAAAGAAAAAGAGAAAAAGAAAACAAGTAAAATACAAAGGCGGAAAAAATAGGGTTTCTGTCTCTGATTTTACATTTTAGGTTCCAAGTTTGAACGTCCGAATAGCAAAAACCTAAAACCCCTAAACCCCTCCAGCAACCGCCATTGCTGCGCAGAGCTTCTTCCACCCGTCGCTCTCTTCATCTGAGATCGGAGTCACTTCACCAATCGCCGTTGTCGCCGCCGCCTCCGGAGCTACATAGCTTATTCGCTGCAGCTTTCTCCGAATTGACAGGATGAAGAAGAAGGTGGACGAGCGTATTAGAACTCTAATCGAGAACGGCGTTAAACAAAGGCACCGTTCCATATTCCTTATTGTCGGGGACAAGTCTCGCGACCAGGCAACTCTCCCTCCTTTACATCTGTTGTCTCTTAAAGTCTTGAATTTGCGATGATTTCTGTTTTAATTGGTTGATTTTTTTCCAGATTGTGAATCTCCATTACTTGCTGCAAATGGCTATGGTGAAGGCTAAGCCTAATGCTCTCTGGTGTTACAAGGACAAACTTGAGATGAGCAGGTAATCCGTTTTGTTTGTTCAATTTAGTAAGGGAGCTTTATTTTGAAGGAGACGGAGTTAAGCTGACACCAAACGTAATTACTTACTAGTTGTAGTCACCATAGGATTTAATAAGGATAGACAGAAACAGGAACTTATGTTGTTTTGAAGGGCGGGGCTGTTTCCCTATTACGTAGTATTTGTGCTATGTGATCTTTTGAGTAGAGCTGCTTGTTGCATCAGTTAATTGGAGCGGTGAGGAGTACTGTGGACCTTTATAGGTGACCATTGACTGTGTTTCTTCTAGACATCTACAATTCTCATCTTATGTTTGATGCAGCCACAAGAGGAAACGTGCTAAGCAGACACAAAGGTTTATCCGAACTGGGGTGCTAGATCCTGAAAAGGCTGATGCTTTTTCACTTTTTGTTGAGAGTGGAGGAATAACATTTTGCTTGTATAAAGATTCAGAGAGAATTCTTGGGAATACATTTTCGATGTGCATTCTTCAGGTGTGCATTTATTTCAAGAGTTATTTTGATATCTTCTATTTAATGGCTGCTTTTTGATTTTGAGTCCCAAATTTTGTGATGTGAAGGATTTTGAGGCGTTGACACCTAATCTTTTAGCAAGGACTATAGAAACAGTTGAGGGTGGCGGATTGATTTTATTGCTTCTTCACTCACTTTCCTCTCTCACAAGTCTATGCACCATGGTTATGGTACGATTTTTTCCTTACACATTTTGTTCTTTTGTTTGACTGACCTGAATCACAGTTATGCTCTGCTGTTATTGCATTTTCTGGTCATGCCGTTTATCTCACATATGTTTTCTGCTGTTGAACTGCCATCATCTCAGGATGTGCATCAGAGGTTCCGTACAGAATCTCACTCTGAAGCTACAGGGCGCTTCAATGAAAGATTCTTACTTTCTCTTGCATCCTGCAAGGCATGTGTAGTCATGGACGATGAACTCAATATATTACCAATCTCGTCGCATATAAAGTCGATAAAACCTGTTCCTGCTAAAGAGGTACTGTCCCTGGTCGAGTTTAGGAACTCAAGAGTAGATCCTGTATTGCAGTCTCAAAAAGGCATTCTATAATTTATAATTAAGCTTTTGTGGATAAGTGGATTTATTGGGGAGGGACAATGCCCATATTACTAACAGTGTATTTTGTTAGCTAATGTCTGCTTTTATTGTTTTATGTTCTGTGTTTAAAGGACTCTGAAGGTCTTTCAGAAGCAGAAAGAGATTTGAAGAACTTAAAAGAGCAACTTAATGAAGATTTTCCTGTAGGCCCTTTGATTAAGAAGTGCCGTACACTAGATCAGGTATATATATTGTGCTCCTTGTACTGCAATGCTGCTTGTTTTGACAACCTGTCTACAATTTAAACCATTATTTGCTCTGCTATAAATAGGGAAAAGCTGTCATCACTTTTCTTGATTCCATATTGGACAAGACTCTTCGCAGTACAGTTGCTCTTCTTGCTGCCCGTGGTCGTGGAAAATCAGCTGCACTTGGTTTGGCTGTCGCTGGAGCTGTTGCAGCAGGGTATAAGCAGTGTACATATGATATTCTCTTTTGTGGAAAATCTTAATGAGGAATTATTTCCTAGGCATTTTATGATTTCATCCTACTGATTAGAACTTTCATCTTTTTAGGTACTCCAATATTTTTATTACAGCACCTAGCCCTGAGAACCTGAAGACATTGTTCGACTTTGTGCTTAAGGGCTTTGATTCTCTAGAATACAAGGTATAGCTCTAGTTTCTGTTCTGTGCTTTAGAATTTGTTTTTGAAGAAATCTTGACTTTTGTTATTAAACATAAGCAACTGGCTTTGTTTTTCAAATGGGATTGGCAAAATGTTGCTTGGGTCTTTTTCCATTTGAATGATGTGTTTTCACGTTAGTGGTTTCTTTCTGGTGTCTTATTATCTAATACTCCATATGATGTTTGATAAAATGCATTAATTTTGTTCATGGAAGATTGAGGGTTTTGCTGTGTTCCTAACCTAGCGATCTGAAGCCATGGAATCACTTGACCACAACTAGAATTGCAAAAATATGCCATTATTTTTTCTTCCAAAGAAGTATATAATTTTCCCTATTTTGTATTTCTACTTCCTTGTCATTTACAGCTGATTTTGCAAGAAAATAACCCTTTTCCCCTTTGTAATAGCATTGACTATATTGATTTTCATTTGCATTTTCTCATTGTAAGAGGACCATAGCTCTGATAGTTGGAAACTGTCAGACCTTCTGGTATCTCCACATTAGAATCATTTCAGTAGACTATGATAGGAGAGGCTAACATTTCTAAAAATGCTGTTAATACCCTCCCTGTTTCACAAATCTTTTTAAAATAATGTTGTTAAGACATCCTATAATCTCTAGAAAGTGGTTACCTTTGTTTATTTGAAAGAATGTTGCCTTATACACTTAGATGTTTACAGGAGCATACCGACTATGATGTTGTAAAGAGCTCAAATACAGATTTTGTTATGGGAAAGCAGAGCTCCAACCGTGATTCTAAGAAAGTAACTGTAAGGATCAACATCTACAAGCAGCATAGGCAAACAATTCAGGTTTGTCACAAAAGAACTATTTCCAATTTTTTGTTGACTGTATCTGTACATAGAAACTATTTCTTTGACTGAAATTTAGTCTCATTGCTCATGGATGTGTGCTTCTACTTTCTAATGCAATTAAGTTTGTCTGAAGTAATGTTCAGCTTGTTGTTCAATAAATGGTGGCTAACCAGAGCCAGTGAAAGGTATTCTGCATACAATTTGGATCAGGACATGGAGTAGGTGCTTTGTGATGTTTTCTATTTTGAAAAAGAGTGGCTTGGTATTAATTCTTGGACAGAGAAGGGAAACCCTAAAATTTGGAATGAGGATTGAATAAATTTTGAAGTATATTGCTCCCTTCATTAAACAAAACATGTCATTTAACATCTTTGCACAATTTTTTAAGGAGACAAATAAAAATATACTTATACACCTAATTATTACTCTACTTTTTACTTATTGAAAACTACAACTCAAATCTCTTTAATCATTATAAGGGCAATTTTGTAAAATAGAGTGTAAAATAACCAAAATGATATCTTTTTCTTAACAGGATTTAACTTCTAAAATGACAATCTTTTGCTTAACGAAGGGAGCAATTTTTATGTTAGTTGCTGAGCTCTTGGCAGCAGCAGGGAGGTAGAGGGTATCTACATAAACTCACATGATAGTTTTTGTTCTTTCAGTCAACATTTCTTGATTATGAATGTTCATTTTTGTGCATATTTTCAATCATTATGTCGAACTGAATCTGGAATTGAAACTATTGCAGCACTTTTGTTCTTCTGTTCTTTTTTTCTCCTTTTTTTTTTCCATAATTTCTATTCTTTTGGTTTCACTATGATTTTTAATAGAACTTTTCTTTGAATGCTTCGTTCTCTAATCACTTTGTTCATCTATAATCTCAGTATATACAGCCAAGTGAGTGTGAAAAGCTGTCCCAAGTCGAGCTTCTAGTTATTGATGAAGCAGCTGCTATTCCATTACCTATTGTCAAATCTCTCCTAGGTCCATATCTGGTTTTCATATCTTCTACGGTGAATGGGTACTCTCTCCTCTCTCCTATTTTAGAATTTGAAAGCTACAGATACTTGCTGGCCTACCCTTTGGGTTGTTTGTCATTCTGTTTCCTGGGAATCTTGTCGCTGTTATAAGCAGTTCACTGATGGGATGCTTTGATTTTTTTCCTGCCGCGTTTTGTTGGATCTTGCTCCAAAAAGCTATGAGGGCACTGGTAGGTCCTTGTCACTGAAACTTCTCCAGCAACTAGAGGAACAGAGCCAGACATCTACTAAGAGTATTGAAGGATCTCTGTCAGGTACACATTAGCTCTTTTATACTCTCTATGAGGAAGTACGTATGTGTTGAATTCCTTTCCTCAGTACGAGCACAAAAACATCAGTTAACTCCATGGTCAAATTATTACTTATTAGTGTACTATGAATAAAAGCCCACATGACACATTTTTAGAAGGATTGAGACCCCAGATGACTGGAAAGATTTGATAGAGGGGGCCAGAAAGATCCTTGAAAAATGATAAAAAGATCTATCATAGGAGAAAACATAGATTCATGAGGAGCATGTCTTCTTCCTCTATATTATTTTGATACTTTTGTCTTGAGATTCAAGCATCTCTTTAAAACTTGGCATTTGGTAGCTTGAGTTCACAAGCATTTTTAATTTGTTTACTTCTTTGTTGGCTATAATTGCAGGACGGCTTTTTAAGAAGGTCGAATTGAGTGAATCAATCAGATATGCGCCTGGTGATCCTATCGAGCTTTGGCTGAATGGATTGCTATGCTTAGATGTAGCAAATTATATTCCAAATATTAGCAGGTTAGAATTTGATGGATGTTACTTTTCAAAGATTTTCCTACTTCAAAATAACATCCTTTCTGTAATCAGGCTTCCTCCCCCAGATGCTTGTGATCTATATTATGTTAACAGAGATACATTATTTTCGTATCACAAAGATAGTGAGTTATTCTTGCAGGTAAAAATTACACCTACTATTCCTATTTTATTTTTAAAATTAATATATCCATTAATTTCATGTTTTAAACATGCAGAGAATGATGGCACTTTATGTTGCATCGCACTACAAGAATTCACCAAATGACTTACAGTTGATGTCCGATGCCCCAGCACATCATTTATTTGTATTGCTTGGTATGTCTGTTCTATCTTCTGTATGTACCGCTTTTAGAGAAGGTTCTTATTCTTCAACTATATGGTGTAGGACCTGTCGATGAATCGAGGAACCATCTTCCAGATATATTGTGTGTTGTCCAGGTTTGCTCTTAAATCCCTCTATATAAATATTACTCCCTCCGATCCAACATATAAGTCGTTTGACTTTTCAACACGTATTTCAAGAAGCCCAAAACTATATAAAATATCAACTTTTTTAAAATTATTTTTTTACAACTTAATATTTGTTGGTAATAAGTATTGAATTGTAAAAAAATAATAATAAAAAAGTTAATATATTATATAGTTTTTAGCTCCTTAAAATACGTGTTAAAAAGTCAAACGACTTACATTTTGGATCGGAGGTAGTACATGAATGGATGGTAATTTTTTACTAGTATTAGTGGCCATCACTAGTGCCTCTGTTAGTATTTTACACCATTGCATTGCACAAATACACTTCTAGTTCTGTCCCTAGATATTATGGAGTATTAAATTTTTGTTCTTCTGAGATCTTTTTTTTTTAATTTTTTTTTCTCTGTGTATCTCTTGTTTCTCTTGCACAATGAGCTTTGGTTTCACCTTGTTGTTGTTGAATGTGTAACCACTAACCATTAATGTTTTTGAAAAATTTGCAGGTTTGTCTTGAAGGCCAGATTTCTCGTAAATCTGCAATGAAGAGCTTAAGTGAAGGTTATCAACCACATGGGGATCAAATACCTTGGAAATTCTGTGAACAATTCAGGGATACAGAGTTCCCGAGTCTTTCTGGTGTACGCATTGTACGAATTGCAACCCATCCAAGCGCAACACGGGTAAATGTCATCTTGTGCATAACCAGTAGAATAGATCTCTAGGTTTTTTTTTACTAGAGTTGCACTGACAAATTCCTATGCACTTCTTCAAATTTAACATTTACCTGTCTCTACTCTGCAGCTTGGGTATGGATCAAAGGCAGTGGAACTTTTGACAAGGTGATGGTTATTTTCTTTAAAAGGAAACACCTGATAATTTCCCCCTACTCTTCACCTATTTTTCAATTTTTGCAAGGACCCATGTATGCATCTTCTTGTATCTCATGACTTGCGTCTTATTTCCAAATCTAAATCTACTGATCACTTAACATAAACAAGAAAAATGACCATAACACAGTTAAATTTTCTATATTTAAATAGTTTTAATTTAGAATAGGTCCATCAACTGGCCCTTTCAGTAGTCAAATATGTTAAGGTTATATATCTGTTATGTCTGGCGGAAGTGCAGAAGAATTACATGCATGAAAAGGTTTGCAGAAAGGACAAAGTCACCAACGTTTGTTTTTTATGAATCCATCAAATATAAGGTAGGAGATAGCTAGCTAGCCAGGGGCGAGCCCTAAAATTTAGGCAATGCAAGACATCAAAAGTATTAATATGATCTTTGCTCTAGAAGGTTTTAGAGTTTCTACTTGTCTGAACCAAAATTGCTTAAAATTGGATTTTTTTTCCCGATTTTGGGCTGCTGGTTGACTTTGGCCCTGCTAGGGTCCAACCTTCACCAGATGAGCTTAGAGAAGGTCTTTTTATCTTGATTTCAACCTTTTTCAACATATGACTGCTTGAGGAGTGTTGGCAGGATGCTCAGCAGATTCAAATTATTTATCTCATGCACAGAGACCAGGGAAATAGGGAGACATAGGGCATGTAGTTCAGCTTTGATATATCTATCGTGTGGAAATATCAGTTAACTTGATTGATTAGGATTCCATTTATGATGAATTGAATTGCGTTAATCGCATTATGTGCATTCACCAATCTTTAAGAGTTGCATTCTGTTTCACATCTGACTATTTTGTATTCATGTTGTTTTAATTGGGATGGGTGAACAGGTATTATGAAGGTCGCTTGACATCAATATCAGAAATTGACGAAGAAGAGGATGTTGAGAAGCCACCTGTCAGTGTTCTAGAAGCTGCGCAGAAGGTGAGCATCAAATTTAATGCCTGTATTCTGTCAAGGAATGATGTGTTTGTGGCTTTGTGCTATGTTGGAACAAGCAAAAAAATTTCTACCAGATATTTTGCTGTTTAGTCCCTCTTTCCATTTTTACATTTTGTATGTAGGTTACATTCTTGGATATGAATCATGTACATATTTAATGGATTGTGATATTTTTTTGCTACAAAATTAAAGTCTACAAATTTATATGTGCGGAAAATTCTTTGATATGACTGGGGATGATGAGAGGGTGATGTCAATATTGTAGGGTATCTACAAGTACAAGTGTATGTTGTACTAAGAGCCAAGAATAGGAAGATACCTTTGAGAAATACTGATTTTTTTTGTCTATTTTATTTTAATATAGTCGTATCCTACTCGTGGCGATTCGAAGAGTATTTAGAAATGGGGAATTTTCCTATGAATCTTCCTCTCTTAGAAGCTGATTTAATGTATTTATGGGGGATGAATTAGGTTATCTTTATGAGATTTCTTAGTATAAGTTGCATTGGATTTGTTTCTATTTAGGTCTATTCTGTTGAGTTTCTGATGGGAGGGACATTGCTTTGGTATCTTATGTTTTTTCTATTGATTCTATATCAAGAAAATATCTTTTTTCTATCAAAAGAAAAGATTAAAACATTATGGTAATGGTGAAACATCTGATTAATGATTACTCTCTTTTTCTCCCATGCTCTTATAATGGTAAGAAACACAGCACTTGTGTTTGTCTGTGTCTTATATCTTGATGCCCAATTATTGAAATATTGAGTAGGTGTCGCTGCTAGAGGAAACAATAAAACCTAGGAGTGACCTTCCACCGCTACTTGTGCATCTTCGGGAAAGGCGTCCAGAAAGGCTCCAATACGTTGGTGTATCATTTGGGCTTACACAAGACCTCTTCCGATTTTGGAGGAAACTCAAGTTCTTTCCCTTTTACATTGGCCAGATCCCTGTTAGTTCCTTTCAACTTCTCATTTTTCCATCCTTTTTTTTTTCTTGGTAGAACCACTTAGCCAAGCTATCTATCTATTGGACTTTCTAGTTTATATGAAAAATATTCTGATGGTGTCCTTGTAAAATCTAATTGTGTCTTTTGTATGGATCAGAATGCTGTTACCGGTGAACATACGTGTATGGTCTTAAAGCCATTGAAAAATGATGATGTCGAGTTTGGTGAATACTTTACTCGATATTACAACGGTGAGCTACTCTGTCTCAGTACGTTAATCCTCATTTCGTTTCCCTAGGTAGGTATTTTTATTTTAAGATTCTGTTTTATTTTGTTTGACCCAGAATTCAGAGCAAGGTTTATTGGACTGTTGGGGCCCTGTTTCAGTTCCATGCATTTTAAGCTTGCTATGAGGTAGGTACCTGAGATTGACCTTTCCAGTGTTCTAGATCACTTTAAAAAACACAGCTCATCAAAGAACATGTTCATGGAAGAACTGTATATCTTTTAATGTTTTTTCTTTTTTGTTTTGTTTTGCAGTATATTGGAACCTAAGATCAATTTTGCTGATGCTGAACAACAAGATTCAAACTTGGATGAGGTTTTGCAGTTTGTGAATACCACTCCCCACACTTTGAAGCTCCTGGAAGCTTATTCTAACGGGCTTGTTGATTTTCATCTGGTAAAGTATCCAAATCTCACTTTATCAAGCCAGTTCTTTCTTTTAGAACCACGAAGCACCTATTTTTGTAAATACCACAAATGTTCCTTGAGATACCATGGCATTACCTGTCCTTAGAAATTTCATGAAACACTTTTTACAGGCTATTTGTACTTAAATTTTATCATGAAGTTTAAGGTTCTGCCCTTTTGTTTTTTCTACATGTGGTGAGGGTATATTTGTTTTCAGGAAACAAAAGTATTCATTTTTTTTTTATGCGTTCTTTTGTTAGTTTTTAATTTACATGGAGTACTTGAGATATTGAGCTGAATAAGTGCATGTTTATGTTCTTGCTCTTATTAGCTGATTTTTGCAGATAATTGATCTTCTCAGACCATTGGCTGCTTTATACTTCCGGGAGAAGATTCCAGTTACTCTGCAGTATATCCAAGCATCTATTTTGCTTCTCATGGGCTTGCAACATCATGACGTGTCGTATGCTAAGGTTGCTTTCTCTGAAATCAGTACTTTAGTTTGTCCTGCTTCACAGAAAATTGCCTGCTGAATGAATGTTTCCAGGCACCAGTTTCTTGGCCTTCCAAAAAGCAGTTGTTTTATACCCGTCAAAGCTTCATTTAGTTGAATGCAAAACATCATTCTTTGGGACATGTTTTCCCTAGACTCAATTTAGGAAAATTCGTTCCCTTGATTTTTTTTTTTCCATGCTCATCTAATGGAAAAGAGTTTCCCCTTGTTTCTAAAAAAAGAAAGAATTTATTCAGTTTTGCTAATGTTGTTTCTTTATATTCTTACTTTGTGAAGGACCAAATGCAATTAGAAAGGGATCAGATAATGTCAAACCTCAAGAAGGTCATGACCAAGTTATACAAATTCCTCTACAACATTGTATCCAAGGAGATTGATTCAACCCGACCTTGTCCCAGAGAAGTAAGTAGCTATTTTCTGGTAATTGTTGCCATTATATATTGAAAGCTCGTCCTTATCTGCCTCATAGCATGCATGCTATTTTACTGCTCTAGAATCCTGCTGTTCAGATTCTTATTACAGTAGATGTTTTCAGCCATTAGTAAACGTACCTTATTTTTGTCCATTGCAACCTTTGCCAAGCAGATTGTGTTCAAACCACATAGTATTTCGCTAGAAGAGGATCTCAAAGAAGGTGCTCGGCAAGTCCAGGTGATTCTATCAAGAAAGACAAAACAAATCCATTTTGGTCGTTCTACTTGTGTTGATTTTAGTTGGATCTAACAGAACTTGTGACTCTCTAGGATCAAATGAGGGCTCGGGCAGAGGCCGATGGGATTTCAGAGAACAAGGATGATGATGAATCTGCCATGGAAAAGGAGGTAAACTTACACGTGACCTCGCACTTCTCTCCCGAGTTGACATGGGAACTACCTGCATATACTAAAAAGATTGAAATTAACCGTTGCCTTCTTTGGGCATCCAGGACGGAACAAGAACGCAACCAGAAGGTTTCTTGGACCCCGAATTGCTTGAACGCTATGCTATCATTGACAAGGAGGCTGATTTTGAGAGCGCCCTTAAAAATGGTAGGGGGAAAATGTCAGCTAGCGGCGTCATCAGCTTGAAGGCTGATGGAAACAAGAAGGAGAAGAAGCACGGAAAGTCAGGTGGTGACAAGAAGGGAAACAAGCATGGGAGTGGCAGTAAATCTAACAAGAAGAGAAAAGCGTGATTCGCACAGATCGTGGAGGCGTGATTCGCACAGATCATGAAAACGATGGGTTTCTTACAGAGGATACAAGGGGGGCCAATCTGGATACGGGTGTGGTTTGGTTAATTTGATTGTCCTTCCTGAGAGGGTGCCCTTATGAATTTTGGCGGGTGTTGGTTTGGTTAACGCTATGTTATAGTTGGGTCCCCTTATGAATTTTGGCGGGTGTTGGTTTGGTTAACGCTATGTTATAGTTGGATGAACTAAGATTAATAGTGTTGTTCTACTGTTTGTTAGTGTTTCCCCCATTTATTTCTGTTGAACTATTGCATGAAAGGGTTCATTTTTGAAGGAAAGAGCTTTTTCTTAGCCTTTTTTTTTTTTTACTTTACAGTAGGCAATAAATTGGATGGACTCAATTAAAATAAAAGTACAATCCAACTGAGATTTAGCAAGAAAATCAGCTGCACCATTTGCCTCTCTATAGCAATGCTGAATTGTGATACTCTCAAAATCTTTGCTTAACGAATGGATCTCTTTGATTGTTTGAGCGACCTTTCATGGTATATTGTTCACTTGATTGATGACATTGACGATGATTGCACAATCACTTTCAACTATTACTCTACGAATCCTCATCTCCACTGCCAGTCTTATACCTGTATAAACTGCAAAAGCTTTTGCTAGAATGACCGAACTCATCCTAACATTGCATTTATGAATCCGAAGAACTAGACCATCATCATTCCTAACAATACAACCAGCCTGCGATTGAGTATCAATTTTCACTGAAGCATCTACATTGATCTTAATGACATTTATATGAGGGCATTTCCAAATCAATTTATCAGGAAGTCTAACACGTTTAGGTAACTTCGTTTTTACTTGCTGTTTATTCCAACATGATATTTTGTCTATAGTTTGAGTTAGAGCATAGATAATACCTGTATCCAAAGTATTGCGAAAAATAATTCTATTTCCGAGTTCCCAAACAGAATGCCCTAAATGACATAAGTCTGTAAAATCTATATTAAGAGCCCTAGTATTTAAAATATTTTCCGAAACATTACTAGTTAAATTTGAAATATTATAACGTTTTGCCAACTTAACACCCAGATGTTGAATAAGAGATCTTGTGATCCGACAATTAAACAATAAATGATTTGTATCTTCTGTATCAGAATTACAAAGAAAGCAAGTATTAGGAACTCTATTTATATATCTATTTACCTGTATCTATGATTTGTTTAATTGAATCATCTATCTAGTTCTATTTATTGATGAAAATCGTAATAGTGCAAAATGCTTTTCATCAATATATTTATACGAGTGGAAAAAACCCATAAAACACCCTAATTTATGCACATTTCTCGAAAGAAAAAGTTATAATCACCACTATTTTTTTTAAAAATAAATCCACTACTAATATATGGATGGAGTTGGGTCAACCCTTGAACACATACGAGATGCAGACGATATTATTATCTAGTGGAATCGACTATCCATTCGGTCGTAATGGGCCAAGAATTCCTTTTTTGACATTTGCAGACGATAATATTATCTTCTCAAAAGAAAACATGTCAACGTGTGAAAAAGTTAAAAATATAGTAGACTATTAGTGCCAAATATCGGGACAGAAAGTTAACTATCAGAAATCGGCTTTTCAGTGTACACCGGGTATTCCTAGGTCCCGTATCTCGGATATTGAAGATTGCCTTAGGGTGTCCGATCACTAATGGTAAAGTAAACAAAAACACATTTGAGGATATAATGTCAAATACCAGGAACCAACTCTCAAAATGGAGAGCAGATTCTCTGTCACAACAGGGACGGACAACACTGATTAATGCAAATTTAGCATCAAAACCCTTTACATGATGTAGAGCTTCATGCTTCCACCAAAAATGCATCAGAACTTGGACAAAATGAATAAATCTTTCTTCTAGAACAAAGACTCAAACTTTAAACCACTCATTAGTTGGGATAGAATTTGCAAGCCGAAGTATGCAGGGGGAGTAGGTCTAAGAAAATCGAAACAGATGAATGAAGCTTTGCAATTAAAATTATTATGGAAAATAGTGGCAGAACCAAACAATATTTGGGTAAGGATTATCCAGTATAAATACATTAAGACGAATCACATACTAAACTATGAAGCGAAAGGAAGTGCGTCGTGGCAATGGACACAACTAAGAAAGCTAATTCCCACATTCAAAAATGGTTTGATTTGGGTGGTGGGAAATGGCCGAACAATCAAGTTTTGGAAGGATAGATGGGGACCTGTGTAGAACATGGCACAGTACTGTGTACACCCACAAAATATTGATTTGGAGGAACGTTGGATTCATATATAGAAAATGGTAAACGACGGTTGGATAGATTAACCAGTGTCCTACCTATTGAGGTTGTGAATAAAATTTCACTTATCACTCTCCCGGTCTTGCCAATTGAAGATAGATTATATTGGGAGCCAGCTAAGAATGGGTGGTTTTCGACGTCAAGTGCATATAATTATGTCACCAAATCCTCACTAAATGCGACAGATGATAATTATTGGATTTGGAAACAAGATGTCCCACCTAAGGTAAAGAATTTCCTTTGAAAAATCTGTCAAAAAGGTCTTCCAACTGCATCAAGACTATCTAGGAGGGGGGGGGGGTTGCGGTTTATGCCTCTTGCCCAATCTGTAATCACCACGAGGAAGATGAAGTTCATTTATTATGTGAATGCAAATATAGTTTTTTCTACAAAAATCTGAGTAATAAGATTAAACTTTTGGTCCAAGACTATTGATAGAAACCGTGATATCAAACCAATAATGACAATCCTATCGAATAATCTGACAAACAAAGAAAAGCAATGCCTGTCACTCAACTAGTGGACAACCTGTTTAGTCCGAAATCAACTTGTTTTCAGAAGTGAAAAAGTGCCTACAATGAAAGAAGTGAAAATTAGGGCAGAACAATTTTTGAAAAACTGGAATATGGCCAATTCTTATTGGCTTGAATCAAATAAAGGAAAAGAATCACACAAAACAAAAAAGAGAAGCATGAAGTAAATGGGTAAACGAAGAAATAATAAATGGAACAAACCACCTATGGGTTGGCACAAACTAAATTTCGATGGGTCTTCAAGCATGCAGGGAGAGAGCACGAGAGGCTTTGTTATTAGAGTCTGGAAAGGGCGAGCGGTTTCTACAGGAGTAAGGAGGCTCGGACCACAATCCCCGATCTTTGCAGAAGCTAGTGCTTTACGTTTAGGTATTATCAAAGCTAAGGAATTAAATCTTGACAAAATCCTTATTGAAGGGGATTCTCTTATTATTATTAATTATCTCAAAAACAGTAAGTGTTGTCCATGGGAAATTAAGATACTCATGTCAGACATCACTTCACTATTGAAAGGGTTTAAGGAAGTATTCTTCTCACATATACTTCGCACTGGTAACTGCGTGGCTGATAGGATTGCTTTCCTGGGACGCAGTACCGATAACCCTAACTTATTAGGTGACCAAGGTCTGTTGGACCTCATCCCAAAGGATGCTCTCGGATAGCGCCTGGTGCGCACCCGAATTCTTACCTCATCAAAAAAAAAAAAAACACGAGATGCAATTAAATTAAATCAAATATATGTTCTCATTTACATATTTTATTTATTTATTTTAAGGATAAAATATATTAACTTAGGAAATATTTACAAAGATATACTTAGAGAAACCCATAGGAATTAGGAAAAGAGGAGAACGCGTTGCAAACGCGCCCCCTTTTTCTTGTGAAACCATAACCCCAATCCCTAATTTTGATTTATTTGTTCGTATCTCCTCCAAAATTGAACCCTTCCTTGAGTAAATCGACCTGTTTTAAGGCTGTTCCGGCTCTATCCTTGTCGATTTCGGCCCACTTTTGTGTCGGTGGGTGATCTACTCCGCTGCGCTCGACCTCCTCCCTAATGGGTGGACTTTGTTCGTTTCAGTTTGGCCGTTCATTGGTCTCCTGTGTGGGTCTTCGTCCTCATGGGCTGGTCGTCGTCATCCCTCTTGGCTTCTCCGGTCTAGACTACCCAATCTCGACCTGGGTTTCAAGTTGCTCGTCGCTTGGCCTAACTGTTGGGGGTGGATGTGCGTTTGGAGCCGAGGCCTCTCTCTGTGATCCTTCCTCCTAATCTCTGGATTGCTCCTCCCGACGTCTCCTTTCTTTTCGCTGGGTGAGCTCTTGTCGTTATCCTCCTGGTGTCAACCTCCCTTTGCTGCCGGCGTGGGTAGGGCCTTATGTTGTCATCGACGCTTTGTTGGTGACGATGCTGCTCCCGTCTCCGCCCTCTGTTTGGCCGGCGTAGTGCTTGCTGTCAGATTAGGCGTGGTCTGCAATTCCTTCATGGGATTGCTGTCAGATTTGCCCAGGTTCAAGTCCTTTGGGCCCACGTTTTTTGGTTTGGGCCCAAAGTAATAAAAAAAGGGAAAAAACATAAAAAGTAAAATTCTGATTGGATCCGTAGTTTTGGCATATTGCCGAGTTTCTTGGTGGTGTGGTTGTGTGGTTTCGGGGTCTAGTAGTTTTTTGATGTGGTATTTCTTCTTATTTGTCGACGTGCGAGAGGTCGTGGACGGGATCGAAACCTGAAGACTCATTGACATAGTCCAAATATGAGGTTTTCACTTAGTTCCCAAGGGATTCCCTGTGTCGCCTCTACCAACTAACGGATGAGTTGCTGCACGCTGCTCCTGCTCTTTCATCTTTTATGCTAGTCTTCGTCTATAATTACACCCTCGTAATTTAGTGGTTTTGCATATTGTAGTTTTATGTCTTTAGCGTATTTGACGGTTTATCCGTCGCCGAATTCTCCGACTTATCGACCAACCGGACCTGTCCGATGCGTCGAATTTTTATCTAATCAAAAAGGAAAAAGAGAAACCCATCGGCGCCAAATTGAAGGACATAGCCTTCTTGAACCGAATTTTCGTAAGTGATGGTCACATCCTAATAAGTTTATAGGGTAGTTTGACAAAGCCGTGAGTGGATCCATTCTCATCAATGCAAGGCTATCAGAATTCGGACACACCCACAAAGTATTAAGTTGGAGCAACCCCTTTGGCTAGGAAGGTACAACTTAGTACATTGGCAACCCTTATCCAAAATTGTAACCACCTATCAGAAGTATCATTACAACCTTTTGTGGCAACAAAATTGCATAAATTACATGTATGATGGATAATTCACCATTTCAGCTAGAGTGACAATACCCCATTTGATTCGAGAAAGACCTGATCTGCATTAAAAAATGATCCATTTTAACTCAATACTCAAATTGACCCGAACACAGACAAATCAGACTCGAATCCAATTATACGATAATTGGGGCCGGGGTCATGTTCATATGCGCAAATGCATTCTAAGCAGAGTATTAGGATATAATTATATTTTTAGATAGAATATTATCATATCCTTATTCTATCTTACCATATCTTTGTAAAGTCTATCTTTGTATATCTCAATCCTTGGAGAGCAAGGAAGACAAGTGTATAAGTACATCGTTCAATCAATGGAAAATAAAAGAAACACATTCATCATATCATTCAAAGTTTTACATGGTATCAGCCTAGTTTCGATTCTCACGATCTAATTCCTCTTTCCTTCGTCGATGTCGACCACTCCTCCCACTGATAACCCCGTCAACCAAACCCCTCCCGGTGGCACTCTCGTCGACCAGTCCGGCCAGAAGAATGCCGGCAACCTCCTATTTGCGGCTGCAGGGTCCGGTCCCATGCCTTCTCTGCAGTTTCCCAACCTCAACGTCCGTCTTGACCGGACCAATTACACGCTCTGGCGGCACATAATCAAGTCTGCCCTCGAAGCCTTTGGCATCGAGGACTTTCTGGCCGCCGGTTCTCAACCCTCAACAACGCTCTCGGCACCATCCGGATCCACCGACCCTCCCCCGTCGAACCCTGCCTTCGCCGAATGGAAGAAAAAGGATTGATTGATCCTTATTTGGGTTCGCACCACCCTCACATCCTCTCTTATGGCTCATGGCGCTCGTGCTCAGACGACTCATGAAGCATGGGGCATATATCCTTTAACGGATGTTCTTTGCTCAAACCAGGGCACGCTTGATGCACCTCAAGCAGCAGATGCAGAATCTCAAGAAAGGAACTTTAAGTATCCTTGATTACGTTGAGAAGAAACAGGGATTCTCCGATGCCTTGGCCGAGTGCTCCTACGTCGTGCCTGACTTTGATTTCGTTGAATGCGTCCTCAATGGTTTGGACGCCTCTTATGCGGCTTTTCTCACTGCCTACAATATCCAGACGGAGCCATCACATCCGATCAACTTCTCGGTCTTCTTCTGCAAGAGGAGGAGAGCATCACCGCTTCTCTTGCTCCTGCCACCGACGCTTCCCTCGCTGCCAACGTTGCCAGCCGTGGACCCAAGTCTTCGCAGCCGTCATCTCGTTCAGAAACCACTCCATCAGACTCGTCTCGCCCTCGGCCCACCTGTCAGATTTGCAATCGGATATAGCATGAAGCAATCAACTGCCAGCGAATTCTCGCCCACCAATACCGGCTCTGGTCGCTGTGGTGGTCGTACTGGCTCCGGACGAGGTGAGGATCGTGGCCGTGGCTTCTCACAACAATACCAGCAGCCCCAGTAGTCGGCTCCATAGCAGCGTTAGGCTTAACAGTTGGGACATCCTCCTTCCACTATGGTGATCCTAATTGGTACTTCGACTCTGGCACAACCAATCATGTTACCGCTGACTTTGGTAACTTATCCGTCCATTCTGATTACACCGACAATGAAGTTTTGCAAGTAGGCAATGGTATGTCTCTTCCCATTACGCACTTGGGTTCATCATTGTTGCCTGCACACCCCAGACCGGTTCAATTACATAATATTCTTTTTGTCCCTGATATTAAGAAAGATCTGATTAGTGTTTCCCAATTAACTCGAGATAACGATGCTTACATGCTCTTCTTTCCCACTTGTTGTTTTGTCAAGGACAAGTAGGGATGCACACTCCTCAAATGAATCGTTGATGAGAACGGCCTCTACCACCTACAACCGTCATCACCCACCATTCACCCACCTCGTGTTTACCTTGGAGAAAAGACCACTCTTCAGATATGGCATGAGCGCTTTGGTCACCCCCATGAGTCAGTTTTCAGGCGTCCTGTTTCCAGATTTCAGTTACCTGTTTCCAAATATGATCTTAAAAGTGTCTTTGAGTCTTGTCAGCTAGGGAAGAGTCATCGACTCTCTCTCAACAATCCGCATGAGTCTAGCCAGTTTCCTTTTGATTTAGTCTATTTAGATGTTTGGGGTCCTGTCCCTGTTCCTTCATTTAATGACAATTCATATTTCTTGATTTTTGTTGATGGTTGTACCAAGTTTGTCTGGATATATTTTCTGGCGCAAAAGTCTCAAGTTTTTACATACTTTCAGCAATTTCAGAAGATGATTGAGACTCAATTCTCCACCAAAATCAAATAACTTCAATCTGGGGGGGGGGGGGTGAGTATAGAAATGTGTCTACCTTTCTTC
This sequence comes from Persicaria tinctoria, assembly GCA_037127255.1. Classification (NCBI taxonomy): domain Eukaryota; kingdom Viridiplantae; phylum Streptophyta; class Magnoliopsida; order Caryophyllales; family Polygonaceae; genus Persicaria; species Persicaria tinctoria. The sequence continues at coordinate 28,500,317 of JBANSL010000014.1, forward strand.
AATCTCAAGGCATCATCCATCGAGTCTCTTGTCCTCACACTCAATCCCAAAATGGTTCCGCTGAACGTCGTCATCGAACCATCGTCGAAAAAGGTCTTGCTATCCTCTTCCATGCCAAACTCCCATCCCTGTTCTGGGAACATGCCTTTCATACCTCCGTCTACCTACATAACCGCACCCTAACCCCCATTTTACATCATAAATCGCCCTTTTAGGTCCTATATGGCAAGATCCCAGATTACAAATTTCTTAAGACCTTTGGTTGCCTGTGATCCCTTTCTGCGTCCATACAACTCCAACAAACTAGAGTTCCGTTCATTGCCCTACACATTCATTGGGTACAGTTCTCGTCATAAAGGTTACATATGTCTTCATGTTCCTACAAACCGTGTCTATATTGCTCGCCATGTGATATTTGATGAAACCGTGTTTCCTTATCCACATCATGCCAAGGTCCCCCTGACTTCCCATCAGACACCCCACCTCCGCTCTCACCCACTCTCTCTTTACTTCAGAAAGCGACATCCCCTTGGCCACCTTCGCCACCTACCCCCACCAATGATCACATCGTCTCACCATCACCCACCCCTTCCGCCACCAGTTCCCTAATGCCGACACCAACCCCATCCGTGGCCTCTCTTGAACCCTCAACTCCCCTTACCACACGCGACTCCACTACCTCTCACCCTTCCCCTGGCTCGGTCTCAGCGCCTTTATAGGAGGCTCTCTTGGCTTCGTCCACGACAGACACATGTATGTCCTCCACTTCTTCTCCTCCACAACCCATTATTCCATCGTATTTTCGTCCGGCTGCTGATTCCCGTCATACCATGACGACCCGAGCTAGGACTAATGATCTCAAACCCAAGGCCTTGACCACCACAAAACATCCCTTGCCCTCTGCCAATGATCTCTATGATGAACGTAAAACATATATTCAAGTCTTCAAATCACCCGAATGGCAACATGCCATGCAGGTTGAATATGATGCTCTTTTGCATAATGGGACTTGGACATTAGTACCTCGTCCTAATCAAGCTAACATTATTGGTTGTAAGTGGGTCTACAGGATAAAGCGCAGGGTCGACGTCTCCATTGAATGCTACAAGGCTCGTCTTGTGGCCAAGGGATTTCATCAAGAAGAGGGTGTTGACTACTTTGACACCTTCATTCCGGTGGTCAAGCCTGCCACCATCAAGATTGTTCTTTCCCTTGCTCTCACCATTACTTGGTCTCTTCGTCAGGTCGACATCAACAATGCCTTCTTGAATGGGGATCTATCAGAACAAGTTTTCATGGCTCAACCCCCAGGTTTTGTCGATTCCGCTCGCCTTTCTGATGTCTGTCTCTTACGCAAGGCTCTGTATGGCTTAAAGCAAGCCCCCCGCGCCTAGTTCACCAAACTTCGTCACTTTCTCCTACATAATGGATTTTGTATTTGCAAGTATGACACTTCTCTGTTCGTCAGACGTCAGGGTCACTCTGTTCTTTATATTTTGGTGTATGTTGATGATCTTATTATCACTGGCTCTGTTTCAGCAGATTTCGATAGGTTTGTGCTCCTCCTCAATCGCGCATTCTCTCTCCGTGACCTTGGTGATCTTCACTACTTCCTTGGCATAGAGATGACACACACTAAGGACACCATCCTCCTGTCTCAGCAGAAGTACATCTGGGATCTTCTTCTGCGCAGCAAGATGCATGATGCTCGCCCTATCTCCTCTCCAGAAGAACCGGCCTCTCGTCTCACCAAGTCTGGTGATCCGTTTCCTGATCCATTCTTATACAGAAGTATTGTTGGGGCTCTACAGTACGTCACCATCACTCATCCGGAGATCTCTTATGCCGTCAACCGAGTATGTTAGTTCATCCAATCACCCACAGACACTCATTGGTCGGCTGTTAAACGAATTCTCCGATATTTGAAGGGTTCTCTTTCATGAGGCATGACTCTTCGTCCTGCTTTAGATCATCGTCTTGTTGCCTTCTGTGACGCTGGTTGGGCTTCTGATGGCGACGACTGTCATTCGCAACATGCCTTTGCAGTCTATTATGGCAGCAACCTTGTCAGTTGGGCTTCCAAGAAGCAGAATGTCGTCGCTAAGTCCAGTTCTAAAGCCGAATACGTGCCATAGCATTCACGGCTACCGAGTTGACCTGACTTCAACAGTTGTTGCTTGAGCTCCGTGCTCCTCTTGTTCGGCCCCCCATCTTGCTTTGTGACAACCTCAGTGTTACGTACATGTCTGCGAATCCTGTCTTCCATCAACGCTCCAAGCATATCAAGATCGACTATTATTTCGTTCGTGAACAAGTGGAAGATGGTTCTCTTGTCGTTCGCCATGTTTGTTCTCAGGATCGAATTGCGGACATCTTCACCAAAGCAGTCAGCACTGCCAGGTTTCAGACCGTTTGTTCCAAGCTCAATGTCCGACATCCTCCTTGAGCTTGTGTGGTATTTGGATAGAATTATATTTTTAGATAGAATTAATATTATCATATCCTTATTCTATCTTACCACATCTTTGTAAATCTGAATCCTTGGAGAGCAAGGAAGACATGTGTATAACTACATCATTCAATCAATGGAAAATAAAAGAAACACATTCATCATATCATTCAAAGTTTTACACAAAACATGGTGAATTATATATCCTTTGCGGTTGAACATCATACCTAGGTAGTGGTTGAACATAAGAAAACTACTTTCAACATAAGAAAACTACTTTGAACATCATACCTAGGTAGTGGTTGAACATAAGAAAGCTACAGTTTGAATCACATTTAACAAGTTTGCACTCTGAATGTGCACGTACAAATGTCCGTATATATGGTATACAAATTTTCACCCAAAAAAAAAAAGGTATATAACTGAAATTCGAACAACGTACAGTACGTTGAGTAACCCTTGGCACCCCAATAAAATTAAATATATGCGTTAGTAATTATTGAAATTGGAATGAAACAAAAGAAACTATATATATAAATAGGGTTAAGATATGATTGATGAAAATATATATATATATATATATATATATATATATATATATATATATATATATATATATATATATATATATATATATATATATATATATATATATATATATATATATATATATATATATATATATATATGTCAGCAAGGGCACCCTCCTCTTTGCTCTATATCGGATATGGAACTTGGCATATTCTCGTAGTATCTGCAAACCAATTCAACAAAGTATATATGATCTTAGCTAGATTAATTAGTTCAACAAACCTATAATCGATCAGCTAGCAAACTGCGTTAGCTATATATATAGATAGTATACTCACATGTCTTGGACGCGTTCATGAGAAAGGGCAGCCTTGGCAACCCTGAGGAAAGCTGCGTCGACGTTCAAATTCTCCTTTGCGGATGCCTCAAAGTATGGGATGGCCTCTGCGTTCAGCTCTTCTCCCATCGACGCACACCATTCTCTCGCTCTCTTCTCCCCCACCTTCATTATTATTTTTTACCCATCATTTTTTTTATTACTCATCGATCCATGTATATGAATGTATAATATTGAATCGAGGATGGAAAATAAGTTCAATTCCATATGTAGATCGATCAATGATCATATATAAGTTATCACTTACGACTCGTGCAGCTCCATTCTCAACATCGATTTTGTTACCGATCACTACAAAGGGGAACTTGGAGGGATCCGATATATCCGTCTGATGATTCAACAAGGACAAATATATATGGTCATGACAAGTAGTACAATGTACAAAATGAAGTAATAGTCATATATATATGATTAAGCAACTTAAAAGTTGTTGGTGTAAGATTATATATATACACACACAATGAAAGATGATACATATTAATCATATATATATATATATATATATATATATATATATATATATATATATATATATATATATAACATACTTGTTTGATGAATTCTTGACGCCAATGCTGTAGAGACTCGAACGACTTGAGATGGTTAACATCGTAGACGAGCACACAACAATCTGCACCTCTAAAGAAAGCCGGGCCTAGGCTTTGGAACCTTTCTTGCCCCGCTGTATCCCAAATCTATCATATCAAACTTAGGATCAATATTTAATGGTTTATATATAGTACATATGATCGATATGTAACTGAACCGAGCATATATCGATTCTAGAGACTAGATCTCATCAATGGAAGAAGACAATCTTGCATTAGGTTGTCATGTGACCGAATATAGATAGCTAGCTCGATCTCTATTAGTTTAGTTCATCTGTAAGCTAAATATCAAATCAAATCCAGAATTAATATATATGTAATATTCACGGAAGTCTACATTCGATGTACCTGTAAGCTTGCTAAATAGTCATCAATCTGAAGCTCCTTGGTCGCAAAATCAGCACCAATCGTCGCTTTGTATTGCAAGCTGAATTTTTGGTGTACATATCTATATATAGTAGTTTGTATTTAAAGATAGCCGCAGAATTAATTAATAGAGCAAAAAATATCATGACATTAACAAAAAAGTAAAATCGATCAATATACAATGGCAGTATCACGAAAACACCATATATGATCGAGGGATCGAGCGATCAACGAAACCCTATACAAGGATACCGATTGATGAGGGACGTCTTGCCAACCCTGAAATCAGAACAAATTAATTGTATATAAGCTCAACAAATACAATGTACATTGTACAGTTGCAATTATAAAGTTTGAAATTAAATGTTGGGAAGTAACTGAGTACCCGACATCACCGAGGATGATGACCTTGAGCAAGGTCTTCTGCAAAGGCGTCGTCAAGGAAGCCATTGCAATTGGATAGAGGGAGCTTCAGATTGATGGGTGATAGAGAGAGAGAGAGAGAGGGGAGTTTTCAAAGGCTGTGGAAATGGCGACTAAGTAGTTTTGTGCATATAATGTGTTTGCATTATGTGCCAGCTGCTATAGCTTGATCGATCTTGCATTATGAAATGCGACAGCTATGTAACTTGTACGTATTTATATTCATTTATAAATGCTTCGTGCTATCACATCTATATCTATTTGTTAATTGGTTGGCATCATATTTTCAACTTTGAGGATAATTAAATTCAAGCCCTTTCAAGTTATATATTGGTGTAATGAATCTTTCAATTTAGGCATTTTTAGGTCTTGTAATTTTTTTTTTTTTTTGTTTTTGTATTTTTTTTATACTTATATGTTTTTAGTAGTATTATAATTTTTTTGGAATACGATGCTATTAGCAAAGGAAAATGAAATACATATTAATATAATGGTTTGAATAAAAAGCGTTCATTGGGTTATGAATCACCATTGCATTTTGAAACCATATACATAACAAAAAGAAAAAGGAGAGATATTCCAAGGAGAATGCTCTATCCTCTCTCTAGAAAGAGGACAACCCCGGCTCCGGCCGTCACAATCCGCTCAGACCACCTCCTTGCTGCAGCCGTATGTAGCACCGCCTTCGAGCTGTTGTAAAAGACGAACGGGAAACCCTATATCTTTATAAATCTTGTTTCGGTTCTCGTTCAAAACCCAAATTAGGTTAGGGAGCTTGTGTTGTTTGGTGTGTCTTGTCCCCGATTTGTCCACCTCCTGGCTTAATTTGTGCATCTTCTTCCCAAATATGAGATTCCGCTTTCGGGATCGAGGGTTGAGAATATCTTCATGGAACAACTCTGGGTAGGAGAAATCCTTCCCCGATCACTTCCGTCTGCCACCACTCTCTTCAATTTTCTTGGTTGCAGTGGCTCCGGGTTGGGAAATCCGTCTCCGGTGTGGGTCGGTATACTTTGCTCCGATCTCTCCCTTCCCAACACTTTCTTGAATCAGTCACCGATTATGGTTCCTTTCGATCGGTGCTTCAATCTCGCCTTGTCCACCCCTTCTATGTTTGGATTCGAGTCCCCCGACGTCATTACCGCTATGAAGGGCATATTTCGTCTCTTCGCAGCTGCGCCTTTGGGTATGCGTTTCGAATCTTTCTCGCCGCCGGCCTATTTGCCCCTAGTTGTCATTGGCTTCCTTTTGCGTACAATTGCAGAGAACCTTGGCGTGCAAGGGTTTTCTTACCCCTTGCACGCCAAACATCTATACAAAAAAAATTTGTCTTGCCTTGAAATGGTAAATAGATAGATGTGGTGAAAACACCAATGTACAAAAGTTGAGACCAATCTGAGGGTCTCAAGTGATGAAGGAACCGTATACCCAAAATGGCCCCTATACCCACCCATAAACTCTAGCAAACCCATGTACTCCAAACTCCCCAACCCTCTAACTATCCTACATGTCCAAAAAATCATGTACCAAACATCTACCTACCGACCTACGCAACAAATGTCGTTTCCACGTCTTTTCCATGAGTGATTTGCACTTACACTTCACGGAAATACGGGATTGACATTTTTCAATAATAATGTTAGCATAAACGTGGGGATCAAACACTTCATTACAAAATACCACTTGGTTCCTAGCCATCCAGGTATAATAAATAGTGGTCTCGAAAGCTAACAACTTTACCTGGAACGGCATAAGCTTCTGGTGCGACTCTGGCTCATCAGCAAACCATTGCAGCCATCTAGCAATGGAATCAAACTGACAGCCGCAACTTGCCCAACGAATCACACGTAAAAGCACCTGCTGAATCGTTGAGCATCCAAACCACAGGTGAGCAACCGTTTCCTCCTCACATTTGCAGAATACACACATAGCAGACTCAGATCCTTTCCAATGCTTCACGCTATTACCTGTCTGCAAACGATTTCTAGCTGCAAGCCAAACTATTAATGCCCATTTCCGGCACTGCCATTTGCACCAAATAAACTTCCCCCAATCCGAGTACTCCTCTCTCTCCCTAAGGAGATCATAAGCTTTTGTGCAACATATGCCCTCATTCTGGTTCAAGACCGGCTGTAAATCTAGGGAAGGGTTGCCAATCTGCAAAGTTGTGCTCAACTCATTCCTGGTGTGCAGTAAACTCTTCCACACCCAAGTGTCATTCACCTTCTGTACAACATCCCACACTGATGCCCCTCTTAGATGATTCTGAGAGCACCAGTTGAGCCAGATACTAGGTTTCTACAACGCTAAGTCACCCACTAACTTCGCTTGCACACTTCTGTTCCAAGAAAAAATCTCCCTTATGTCCAGACCTCCTTCTGAGTAAGGTTTCGTGACACAATTCCAAGCAACAAGATGCTTATGCCCTTCTCTACTACCATTCTAGAGAAAACGCATGCACAGACTATCAATCCTATGGACAACCCCTGTAGGAAGAATGAGCACCTGGCTCCAGAAAGTATACACTCCGGCACATACAGATTTGACAAGCTGAAGCCGACCAGCAAGGATTGGAATAACCACTTCAAGGATTGGAATAATTTATTTTTTATAATTGTTGTTGTTATTTATATATTATATTTATATATAAATAGTAAAAAAAATTGTTTATAAAATCAATTCTCGAAAGGGTTTGAACAAAATCCCGAAAGGGCATGACAAAATTACCGAAAGGGTTGTAAATTCTAGTTCTTTGAGTAAAGTTTGGTTTACGCGTTCCTTCAGTCGCACCATGTTCAAGTTATGGCTTGTGCGTGCTTTTGGGGTCCTAGTTTCGTTTTGGTTTGGTTGATGATGTGACGCTCGAAGTCAGGTCTAGTTGGGGCCGTGGTGGTGTGCTCATAGACGAATCCGTTTTTAGGAAACTGTTCCTTGGAGTTTTCATCTTCACTGCCCACGGGAGATGACATTCTGATGTACCGCTCATCAGCGGTGCTGCCATGGTGGTGGTTGACTTTTGCCCGCGTCTCCGTTCTCGGCCAACGATTTTCATTTAGACTAGGTCTCTCCTTTTTTACGTGTAGTTCCAATCTTTGTTGTGTCTGTTTTGGTTCGCTTTTGGTTGTATTGTTTTCGACGGTTAGTTCGTCTGCCGATTCGTCAACCTCTCAGGGAGTCAGGCATGTCTGGTCCCCGAATCTGTACCTTATAACAAAAAAAACCATTGCATTTTGAAGTAATTTTGGATGCTAATTTGCTTGATGGACGCGTGATACAGTTGTAATAAATACCAACATCAATGCCTATGGCGGTGAGTACGATCATGATATTTTTGTGACTGACTTTCTTATGTGTTAATTGTGGAAGAAACAAAATTTACCCCACATTGGAATTACGGGAAATTCAAGTCTTGTATATAAGTCAATGGACTCCTTTTATCATCCAACTTCCCTGGTTTTGTGTGTTTAACTTAGTTAGCACATTTTGTGTTCAACGTTGCCTCATCTACCCTTCGTGTTTCCCTAACTAAGCAACTCTCTCATTTGCAACGCTACGTTGTCTTAAGCTTCTCGAGTGTGCAAGGTGATTGATTAATGACTTTGCGCAACAAAATGTAGTTTGAAATTGGGATTGAAATGAATTCCGTTTCAGATTTTCAATTTTTTGCGATGAATTTCGTTCAGATTTCCATGTTGTTTTATGGAATGTCGATTTGAATTCTTCCCGTACCATATATTGACTCTTCCAAACTTTCTAGATCGCCATTTTGGTCAACAAGATTGGCCAAGCATCTTTAGGGTTTAATTAGGAGAAATCACGAAGATCTGAATCTTTTTATCGTAATACTAGATCAAGAAATCAGAAAATTGTTGATGTGATCCTAGTCGTCAATGAGCTCGAATTCTTTTATCTCACAAAGCTATGTTGTCGGGGCCGAACATCAACCATCGTTTGAGAAAACAGCATGGCGACACCGTGATATTTTGGCTCTTTCGGACTACATAAAATTCCGATTGAAGCCAATGAGCACTTGTTGGAAAGCTATTTTAAGTGGCTACAACTTCCATGAAGAACACTTCTCCTAACTCAGTCTCTAAGATGCTCGAATTGGACGTTCTTTCCAGAAGCTCCAATCTAGACGTTTTTTCATGCTTATATTTCTATCAAAAAATAATCCCACATCGTTTAGAGATGTTCGGGGCTTCTATTTTAATCCTATATATTGCTTGTAAAACCTTCATTTTAAATGAAGTGGAGTTTAGTTGAGTTAAGGTTTGAGCCACTAATAGCTTCCTATGATTCCGGGTTAAGGATCGAGCTCTTGGTGAGAGGCTAAGAGCGAATCCTTTGGTGAGAGGCCGAGGGTGACACCCTAGTGAGAGGCTAGTGAGAGGCGAAGGTGTCAAAGGGTCGAGATCCTCGAAGTGCGATTCCGAGAGGATTGAGATCGAGTGTAGGGGATTCAAGGGTGAGAGGCCTGTGAATCTTGCTCCACATATCCCTTTTTTCAGTTCCCAAAAATCCCAAAATTTAGCCCCACAAAAAAAGAGTGTTCGAAAGCTCGAGCCTTGGTCGATCCGGTCTTCGGGTCTCATCAATTGTCAAGATAGGTAATTGAATGTATTTGATAGGAAGTTTCAAAACAGCAATCAAATGGTCAAATTAGAGGATGCAGTTTTAACCTCTTATCTTCAGTTGAAGTTCGAGGCGGCTTGTTGAGGCTCTTCAGCAACAACCTCTTATCTTTGACGTTACCTGAAAACCCAAAATTTTCATTGCTATAATTGTAGCTTCAATCCAAGATCCCCAACAAAGCCATTGCTTGCTCTCTAGAAAGGAGCTATATATGAATTTCCCAATCTCTAGCAAGTAGCAAGAGAAGCTACTAACCCAACTGAGATTAAGCAAATTGGCAATTTGAAGAAGACATCAGATACTTCAAAATCTTAAATGTAGCACCTATCATCGCCTCGCTGAGAGATTTGAAGCAAAACAGATATGCATTACAAAAAGCATTAAAACCTGCAAGTGAATGCTTTGAAATGGTTGTAAACTCCGCAGGTATAAGTACATGCTTATCAAAGGTACATACAGATCTGTATATGACAATTTTCAATAAAAATCCTAAATTTGATGTAGCACAATGTGAGCGCCAAACTGGGGTTTCAGGGTTATCGTCGTTGAGGGCGCATGAGTGTAGGATGGTGAAAGCTCGAAGGAGAAGCGTTGCAACATCATTGCCAACGCCAGCTTGGCTTCTAGTAAAGAGAAATTTTGGCCTAAGCATATCCTCGGCCCCCAACCAAATGGAAAGAATGCATTGTTCCCTCCCGTTGCCTTCACAATCCCCTCCGAGAACCTCTCTGGTTTGAACTCTAACGCATCGTTACCCCAAAGTTTGGGATCTTGGTGAACAAGCAGTATAGGCATGTTGACCACCACTCCAGCCGGTAAGGAAAGCTTTCCGAGCTCAACGTTTTGTTTGGCCACTCGGCTGATTGCAAGGACTGATGGATATAATCTTAGAACCTCGTAGAATATCATGGTCACCTAGAAACAAATAGAAACTGCTTGTCAACAAAAAATTTCAGTTGCCAATTTTAACAAACAGAGAACTCACCGTCTTTAGTTGGTTCAATCCATCAAAGTCGGGCTTGCTTTTGCCAAAGGCTTTCACGACCTCTTCCCGTGCTCGTTCTTGCCAGACATGATGCTTGCTCAACATAATAACCGTCCACACAAGCAATACAGAGGTGGTCTCTTGGCCTGCAAAGTATAACAACTTACACTCGTCAATAAGTTCTCTTGTCGTCATGCCAACAACCCGCTTCTTGTGATCGTTTGCATTCTCCATAAGCATGCTAAGCAAGTCTTCCTTGCTTGTTTCCTCTCCTGCAGCTTCCATTTTCTTCCTCCTTTTCTCAATAATACCCAAAACTAGAGCTTGAATTTCCTGATGAACCTTGTTCATTCTCCTGTTCGTCTTTGTTGGCATAAACCTACCCATAAAAATACTCAAATTTAGCCCAAGGAATTCAAAACATTCAAATATCATTGCATTCATTTCAGATGCATATATACCTCCATCCCGGGATGCTAATTGCTTGGAACATTTGGATAGTAAGTTCAACTTGCTCGTTAAGAAGTTCAAATATCCTCCTCCCTTCTTCAAAACTACTACCAAATGCAGCCCGCGAAATCACATCAGCAGTAAGCTTCGTAAGGTTTGGCCACACATCAAGCTCAATTGTTCCGATTCCATGTGCCATCTTCTCCCATGTGTTGATCATCTCAGAGCAGCTCTCGTAGAATGCCGGCAACATAAGCTGCATCAATTAGGTTCATTTCAACAAAGTTTGCTAAGATGATATCTGATTTTATGATTAAAAGGCAAGGGATAGAGTAGATTGTAGATATAACCTTCAATTTCTCAATGTGGAAAGCTGGGTTAAGCAACTTTCTATGCTTGGCCCATTTTTCGCCATCGTAACTGGCGAGCCCAGGTGCCAACAATTTGGCGGCTCCACCAAGGTCTGGCTTTCCGAAGTCGTTCGCCCTCGTACAAACCTCTCTTATCAACTCTGGTTGTGTGATATAAACCGTTGGTATAGGACCCAGTCATATGAACGAGTTTTTGCCTGCACCAATTTTCTTGTAACTGAAGCAGGACAATAGGATTTGAAACTAATCTGAATAATTACATGGTTGGTTTTAAATTAGTTTGAAATTCGCATTCTAACAAAAAAAGGAAAAAGTTTTGGGTTTGTTAGGAACACACAGTCCTTACCGCTTTTGTATCAGTAAACTTACCAGCCCAGTGTAATATATCCCAAACTTACCGACACTTAAAAACCAGTGATAAAATGAATGAAAATAATACAAACTATTAGTTATGAACCAATATTAATACGAACTTTGAAACTTATTAAAAGATATACAAATTATTTCACGTTAACCCAATTTCAATACGGGAAAAATTCTGAAATTTTCAGCGAAGTTTTTAGTGTGGCAACTGAAGGTTCAAAAATTTAATGATTTGGCATAAATCATTGCCATATCATTAAATTTTGTAAAAAGTAATAATTTTTTTAAGGCGAAATCGGGTATATACCCATGCAAACTTTATTAATTGGGTATATACCCATCAAAACTTCAAAATTGTTTATATACCCATCAAATCATTTAAATTTTGTTTGATTGTCCGTAATATATTTGATCTAATATTATTGAGTGAAAATTAGATTAAAATTTAATTATATACTAAACTTAAATAATTAGAAAATTTATCACTTTACAATTATTAGATAGAAAATATAATTAAATTTTTAATATAAAAGTTAAACTTCAACGTAATTATAATTATATTTTTATCCAATGATTTTATTTTGAATATCAAGTTTCATGTATAAGTTCAAAATAATTAAGTTATAAAAATGACCATAAACCATAGTAAAGAAATAAAATACATATATTTTTAAATGTAAAATCACATCAAATTAAAAAAAAATTTACTTAGTTTGAGAGAAATTGAAAATAATGTCTCATTTTAATAATTATTTGAAAGTTAAATAATTTTCATATTTAAATAATTAAATTTTAATAATTTTTACATTTAATAGTATAAATTAAATATATGATGGACAATTAAACAAAATATAAATGATTTAATGGGTATATAAACAATTTTAAAGTTTTGATGGGTATATACCCAATTAATAAAGTTTCCATGGGTATATACCCGATTTCGCCTTTTTTTGAAGGCAACTTAGATGGTTGAAAAATTACACGGAAAATTAGGCTATTATATCAAAATCGATTTAATATGGAATAGTTTATAAATCTTTTAGGGTCCGTTTGGTATCCATATCAAGATATTAGATATCGATATCAAAATGATACCGATATCAATATTTGATATCAAGATACGAGTATTAAGATACAGGGGCGGCCACAGGGGGGTGAACTTCGTAGTATATTTAAAAAAAATGTGAAAAGGAACACTAAAGTTGTCTGGCATAGGTGGTGAAAGGAGGGAATGAAGGAAAAGGGATACAAGAGGTTATGGGTTCAAACCTCATTACTTACCTTTTTCCACTATTTTTTAATCCAACCAAATTTTCCCTATTATAAATGTCATATTTAAATCAAATTTTATATTTTTCTTTTAATATTTTCATAAGATTATTCATTATATTACACATATAATTTAAAAAATTCTTCTAATTTTTATTCCTATGAAAAAAAAATTACTACCTTTTCCCACTATTTTTTATTCCAACCAAATTTTCCCTATTATAAATGTCATATTTAAATCAAATTTTATATTTTTCTTTTAATATTTTCATAAGATTATTCATTATGGTACACATATATTTAAAAAAATTCTTCTAATTTTTATTCCTATGAATTTTTTTACTATCAATGCATAGTTAAACCACAATTTATGAGTTTTTTTTGTCATAGTTTTCAATCTTATCAATTTTTTTTCATTTACAAATGACAAATTCTTTAAAAAAAATTATAATTTTCTTTTGATATTTATAAAAAAAAAATCTTAATCATGCTACACACTAGCAATTCATACCAAAATTTATGATTTTCTTTCAATATAAATATTTCTTTATTATATATAACGAGGAAAAACAATTTGGCCCCCCTCCCACTAGCAATTCCTGCAGCCGCCACTACTAAGATAGAAGATGTAGAAAGGAAGACGGAGTGAAAAATAGAAGAGAATAATACAATCTAATTTATTAGCATATCAAATGTGCTTCAAAAAAGATATATCAGATATCAAATTGATATTCATATCCCTACATACCAATCATATGTGTGTACCATTCATATGTGTGTGTATAAATATATAGAAAGAAATAGTAACTTTTCAATGCATTCACTCCTTACAATGAATTCATAAGACCAATTTTGAACCATTGGATTGAATTTTGATGAATGGATAAGATTGATATTAATATTTATGGATATTTTTTTATTTTTTAAAAATATATTTACTAATAATTTAATGTCTTAAATAAAAAAAATAAAAAAAAATTTCTCTCTCCTCAAATCTATCTCTCAATATTGTTTTTAAATTTGTGAAATCTTCCATCATTTTCATTAAATAAAAAAATAAAAAGGTTTTTCTATGTCCTCAAATCTATCTTCCACGCTATTAAATACTCTGTATTGTTTTTCGATTTATAAAATCTTCCACCATTCATTATGATTGAATATTTAGGTGATTGAATTAGAATATATATTAAAGTTTAAGAATATGAATATATGAATATTTTACATTTTAAAATATCAAAAAATTACATGAATAATTTGGTATATTTATATGAATATCCATATTCATCTTCATTTGAATATGAATGTATGTATATTCATATAGTCAAATGAATATTCATTTGAATGAGAGATATTAAGTTCTCCTCTCAATATTGTCTCTTCTCTTCATTCATTTGAATATTCATTTGAATATCCATATTCATTTGAATGAATATATGTATATTCATATATTCAAATGAATATGAATATTGATTGTTTGAATATTCATTTCAATATATCTATATTTGGATGAATATTTATGACCGAATATAGATGAATATTCATTTCTATAGCATTTAATTTTCAACCTTGTTTGAGAAATTGTTGAGAGAGAATGAAAGATATGGAGATAAATCTAATTAATTTTTTCAAAAGGATTTTTGAAGTTTATTTTTATTTTTTTTTGGTGAGATTTTATTTATTTTTGGTTTAAAATCTATACATTCATTGAACTCATCTATATATATATATATATATATATATATATATAATACTAATATCAATATTTTACCAAACAAATATACATAGGAGTAGGGGGAGAATTCGGCTTCAAAAACTTGATTTTAGACGCAAAATTAAATTATTACCGTAGCAGAGGAGGATCTGATGGAGCTAAGGTATGACACGTGGCAGGATGTCATTGGTGAAGGAGGAGCAAGGCTTGGAGCGTGCTTCCTTGCGCAATCTGGAGAAATCTCCCATGTCACCGTACAACAGCCTTTAGGGGTTGCCGGAAAGGCCCTGCTTTCGAAGGGTCATCTCCAGCGTTTTCGGCCGCAACCACACCCACTCTATCGCTCTCCAGCACACCCACACTCCCACCGCCGCCGCTGCAGCAGCCAATACAAACGCCGAAACGGGGGAAATCATTCCGATTCCTTATGATTGAACGGAGGTTTTTGTGGAGTTCAGGGGATATGAGAGACAGGGTGGGAAATCACGTTTAAAATAATTGAGAGATTGTGGAGAGTGAAAGGGGTACATAGTGACACAGACACAGTAGGACAACTGGACGAGATTTTTGTTACGGGTTGCTTTCACAAAAATAACCTTTAAAATGGGGGATTTATTGTTTTTCGGCTGAAAAAATTGGGGATTTATTGGGTTTATATAAGTATATGTGTTTGTATTTTTCATTTGTGCATTGGGCCGGTTAGTATAATGGGCCCATGATTGTTTGTATGATCCAAAGCCCAAAATTCACGATATAAAAGGCAAACTGGGCCTGAATAAAGATTGATTTTTAGTTAATTCGTAAAAATATAAATCAAAATTATTTTAGAGCCATATTTACTCAAAATATTAGTAAATAAATTAGTAAATAAATATTTTACCGGCTCTCGAGTTTCAGATATCTCTAGACTCGAGTTGTTATCTAATAAAAAAAATAGTAAATAAATATTTGATATGTGTTATTTTATTTATATCTATATTGTTTTTAGTGAAAATAATTATTTATAATGAAATTAGCTATTTGATAGTTGTTATTTTATTTATATCTATATTAATTTTTGGAATAATGAATTATTTATATCTAGACTGATTTTTATTCAAATTTTCTACACACTTTGATCATTATTAGTTTAATTTTCACATTGTAATTCATATTTATTGCTTTTATCACATTTTAAGAAGTTTTTTTTATATAGATAACATATATGATTTCAGAATATTGTGTTAACATATTCCCGTGGACGGGACGGGACGCACACTATTTTATTAAATTATGATTCCTATCGATATTTATTTAGTTTTTTCCCAGCTATTTTATTTATTTATATTATTTCCTTTTTAATAAGGAAAAAATGGACTTTTATCATAAATTGATAGTGTTTTTATAAGACTTGGAGTCTTTGATGTCTGCGTTTTTAGCATGTTTTATAGCTTTATTTCGAGTACATCTGCATTGTATTTACATTATAATCGAGTCGCTTTTTGTGGGTTTTACGTATTGTATGTGATATGGATGTCTACACAAGTGTGTTTTGCATTTTATTGGATTTTGGAGCTACATTGGAGGATATGTGATGCATTCAAGAACTTGGAAGAAGGTCAAGATGATGTTGGAAAAGCTAAGGAAGTGGAAAGTGAATAAAATAAAGTCAACAAGACGGTGCAACGGGAGAAACTTCTTCTTTTCGCATTTTCGTACTCCGAATCAAGTTCTTATACTTCTTTATGAAAGTTGTAGTCCTCAAAAAGTGCTTTTTAACGCATATTTATATGCGCCAATCAGACAAACTAGGACTCGAAAAAGTGCGTTACAAGTCAGAGTTGAAACAAGGAAAAAACAAAAGTACATAGTCGATACCATAAAGTACCGGGTCAATACCTAGGACTATCGAGTTGATACTTTCCATCGGGAGAATCTGAGATTAATACTGTCATACCGACTCCATACTTGTCACTACCGACTCGATACTTGGGCGTTCTTCTTCTTTTTTCAACCTTGAACGTGTGGACAACCTTTATTTTTATCCTAGTAGTATAAATAGAGCAATAGGATGAAACCCTAGGGAGTTCTTCTTCTTTTTTCAGCCTTGAACATGTGGACAACCTTTAGCGTTTTTGACATTTTGGAGCAGATTTTTTGACGTTTTGAGATTCAACCCAATGTACGAGGAAAGTGAGCACGAAAATATCATCCAAAGTTTATAAGTCCAGTGATAGTCAGTCTCTCGAATCAACGGAATGTCCCATAAGAACCCTCGTCATGGAAGCACAAAGCAATCAGAGTCTACAAGCATACCTTCAAAAAAGAATGGGGGAAAGGAATCAGATTGAGGCTCACATGCAGGACCGGAGTCCCTACTGCAATCACATAATATACGTTATAACTAATAAAGATGCTCTAATGCCAGACATGAATTTAAATCATGCATGTTAAGCAAAAAATTGTTAAAGGAACAATCTCGCATAACACATTTTAATTTGAATTATTTTTTTTATAAAGTTCGACCCTTATCTGTACTTCCTCACAATTTTAAATTATGCGGATACTTTAAAGGGACAAGGATTTGGGTTTTTGGTGGTTTGGACTGCACCCGTTGATGAGGTTTGCCTACGTACCTTCATGGGAAGGATCAAGTCCAACGTAGTTCGAAGATATAAGGTTTTATGTATTTGGGGTTGGTTTGGGTAGACTTTGTGTTTAGTTTGGCATATGGTAAAGTGTTTGGATTTGATTCAGTTTAGACTTTGTGTCTGATTTGAGTTTGGTTATGTGTTTGGGTTTCAACTCGATAGAGTATCGGGTTTTCTTTGAGGTTTGTGATTAGACCCGACTATGGGTTTCCTCCGTATCCGTGATGACAGAATCAAATCGCTCGTAGTTCAAAGGTATGAATTTGATTTGGAACTTGCGGCTGGACTCGACATTTGTATGAGTTGATGTTGAGTTTCCTACGTAGCTCAGCTCGTTTGAGAGCATCAAGCCTTCGTAGTTCGGAACCAATAAACAATATCTTCATTTGTAGTTCTCACGAACAACTTCATTTGATATTGGTCTTGTGACTGGATCCGATATGTATACTATGTGAGTTTATATCGGATTTCCTACGTATCCACTCATATGTAGTGGAATCAAGTCTTCGTAGTTCTTTCGAACTTCTTTTTTTGTTTGTGATGGTCTTGCTCCTTGTTAGTGTTGGCACCCATTCGATCTCAAGAAAACACTCTTGACGAGTTTTGAAGAGAGTTTTGTGTCTCTTGTTTGTGTTGACCGACCCGACAAATCACAATATGAGAAACAATACTCATTAATCGCCTCATGCAGCCATATTATGAGTTATTTGCAAATAGCCTTTTTTAACCACTCGGTCAAACTCGAGGATCCATCCCTGTTTGTTTTCGAATGCCAAACTTGAAGGTCCAAACTTGAAGATCTTTTAGATGGTCGAGACTCGGAGCGCTTAAAAACATGTCGTATGAGACCTTCATATATTTTTGTAAGCAAATCGAAGTATCGGCACCTTGTAACTTTTTATCGACCTCAGTAATGATTGAGTCATGGACACCATTAGCTTGATAGTTAACGTACCCCGAGCCATCAAGATCCCATAGCCACGTATCAAGCAACATTATATATTTGACATGATTTTCGTTTGTTTCGGATCATCTCGATCACGATGTAAGTGAAACCGAGGTTGTTGACCACCACCATTTTACTTTTCCAGCACTTAGGAGGCTGCCTAGCAAGCACCGATACAGCAGCTGGCCAGAAACGAACCCGAACCGTTGCAAAAGAAACTTGCAGAAACTGTGTGAACATACCAAATTTGGAGCCTCGCCATTGCTTCTACAACGCTTTATTTTCGTTGATTTTTGTTCTTGCATATTTCTTGTAATGTCCTCTATCGATCACAAGTTTTATTTGGTTTATATCAACCCGGAGTTGAACGTAATAAGGCCTCAAAATAGGCTGCTGGGCAGTGCTTTCACAGAAACTACGTGAACATATCAACTTCCGAGCGCGGCCACTGCTGCTGTAGAGCTCTGACTTCATTGATTTTTGTTGCGATGTGTTTCTAGAAATGATGTTTGTCGATCTCGACTTTTTTTTTTTTATGTTTAGATGCATTCTGGGATGATCATAATGACGCCTTCAATTTGGTTGCTAGGCAGCTTTTTTGCCTTGTTTGCGACTTCACGCCTGCTTTTGTTGCTCTCTTCGCATGGAGTTCGAGGCTTTTTCGATCGATCCTCGGGGGCATTTGTGGGCCTTAAGATGTAGTTGACATGGCATAATATTGGAAAATTGAGCCGGGGGCATGTCGGGTTCATTGGTGGGCGATCGAAAGGCACGGAAAAAACACCTCGTTGGCCATGTATCGTGTCTACCCTTGAGCTGCATTTGATGATCGTCTTGGCGTCATATTGGTGACCTTTGAGGCTGTTGGAGCTGTGAGAGAGTGTAGGACTCCTTGGGTAGCTGATGGGGATCACCGGGGAGGCTCCGTTGTGTGTCGCCGGCTTCCGAGAGCAAGCTGTTGGCAATGTTGATAGGCTCCTTTTGTGGTGACTGTTGGTGGTCATGCAAGTTCCAACGGGTGGTTTTACTTATATGTGAATCCTGGAGATTGCTTGAATAATATGAATCCACACTTCCCTGTAATTTTGTGATTTGTTTTTTCTCTTACCAGATCAAGCACACCAGCATGTATGCTCTATCCCTGATCAGCTTGCCTTTTTTTCCTTTGATTCGGGGGGATTCTACCATCGGCAGTGATGCTCCTTGGCCATACTTTTTTATTCTAGAGCTATATAAATTCTGCAACTTCTGTGTTATCCTCCCATCACTCCCTGGCCATACCTTTTTTATTTACGAGGAAGAGATAAAACACAAATACACTAGTAAGTAGTAATTAGCACAAAAAATTCACTGATTACATTCCTTGTAACCCCTTACCACAGTATATGCCGGTAGGTAGCCTTCTCGATCTTGCTCGTTGTTGATGATTGCTTCGGTTAGCCGGAAGCTCTGATGTTGCTGATGATTGCTTCTATTAGCCGGAAGTGCACGTCTCTTTGTCCTTTCTTTTATTTGTTCCCCTTTTTCAACCCCCATGTGCCAATTATATAGATGTTGAGGGAAGTGTAACAGTAGACATTTAATTAGCCATGAAGGCTGGATAATGTAACGGTAGGCAATTACCACCGCCGTTTCCATCCCACTTGTAACCGCTCCGATTTACATCCTCTTTAATTTGCTTTCACTACACTGCACAGGTGGCATTTCATTTTGAAGTGTGATGGATTGGATCCACCAATAATCAAGGAGGCAGTTACTGTCACGTGATATGATTATTTTTTTTATATCACAGACGTGCATTTTTATCGTTACTTAGATATTTATCCCATAAGTAATTTTTCGGAAATTTCGCGAGGTACGTCTGGGCTATTGCAATTCCAAACAGACACTCAAGAGACGGACAAAAGTCGTCGCTTAAGAGCAAAAGCCGTCGCTAGAACATTGAAGCGACGGACATCCGTCGCCTGAAGGGTTGTCGCATGGGCGCCGTCCCTTCAGTTAGACGGCGACGGATTGACTAAGTTCGTCGCTTCAGTTACATCGAAGCGACGAACTATCTTGGGCATAACGTTGACCTTTTGGAAGGCTCTCTCGTGGCCAACTAATATTCAAGAGACCGACTATATTCGTCGCCTGAATGCTTAGATAATACTTTTTTTTATGATTTAAGTAATTGTTTTTTATAATATTTTATAATATTTTGTTTTTTATAATATTTTGATTAACAATTTATTTTTATTAATTTTTTTCGAAATTTTTATTTATTTATTTTAGACTAAAATAATCTTTTATCTACTAGAATCTAGTAGAACTGCCATTAATTCAAATCATACATATATTCAACTCTTTCTCATCCAATTTCATTAACAAAACATCAACATTCAGTCAAAATCAACAATTTGACAAACCAAAAGTACAAGTGAAAAACATAACAACACAATTCATTCACAAAATTTAAACTAACAATCCAATCAAATAAATTAAAGGACAAAAACTTAATTGAAATCAAACTCCATTCAATCAGAGAAAAGGACCCCATCAGGGACTGTGGAATCTCTTGGTTGGCCTCGGAAGACTTGGAGGTGCTCGGCAGATTCATGAACGTGAGCGTTGGTTCAGATGAGGGAGACAGAGAGGTACGGTGGGGGCGGATTCTCAGATCTGAAAGGAGGGAGGAGGAGACTACAATTACCGCGGTGTTGTCATTGGTCGTGAACACTAGACATGAGGCGGGGAAGCTTCATTCCTCAACAATGGTGGTGCCAGATTTGAGGAGGCGATGATGACTGGTGGTCGAAAATGGGGTTCGACCTTTCTTCCGTTCTCCTTCTCAAAGGTAGCACGCAGGGACGAAGGCGACGACGAGAGCCTGGAGGGCGACGAGAGAAAGAAAACAGTTAACCAGAGGGCTTGAGAGGGGGGAGAAAAGAGAAATGGAGAAAGAGGTTCTCACAGTCAGAGGAGCGGGAGCGGCGCTGAAGAGATAGAGAAGGAAGAAACAGAGTTAGGGTTTTTTAAATCAAATTGAAATTTCATTGACCCCGACAAAATTTTAATAAAGCCCGCTCCTTATTTTTGGTGTAGCCCGCTCCTTTTGATTTTTCAAGGACTCAGCCCGCCCTTGTGAAATTTCAATTTTCAAGAACCCGGTATTAAAGCCCCCTTCTTCTTCTTTTTTTCAATTAATTAAAAAATCATTTAAACTATTGGATTTAAATGAAGAGTGTCGGATTTTGGTTAAAAAATCAGTTAAATTTCAATTATCATATTGAGTTTAGTTTAGACAATCCTATCCATCCGATCTAAATTCAATGTTTCAATAGTTAATATTACCTCCATTTTATAATAGGTGGACTTAAAATTATTTTTTTTTAATTTTAACTTATTAAAAGCGTATTAGAAAATAAAATAAAAACAGAACGGTGGGTGGGAGTATTTAAATTACATTTACTTATTTATCAAATATCTTTATGGTTAAAAATTTATAGAATTATTAGATATATTAAAAAAAAATTGATCAAAATGTAACTAATTGAGATATGATAAAATAAGATATGAGGTTTGATATTTATATTAAAAATTAATATAACATTTTTTTAATAAAGATAAATTAACAGAATTTCATCTAGTGGTTATTTTCTTTTTTCTTATATATTTAAAACACAATTTTTAACCACATTGAATTAATTATTCAATTGTAAATACGACACAATATAATAGTAATTTTAGAATTAGGAAAAAAAAGGTCCTAAATGCAAAACAACTTGATAAAAAAAAAATTTTAATCGGCTTAAAATAAAATAAAAGTTTTTTGTAATCCGATATCTCTTACGGAGTATAACATACGTTAGATCAGAATAATTAACATATGCTATAAAAATATTACTTTCAAAACCTACATTTTTAATGGCATTTTTTGTGTTATCTAAATAAAATTTAAAAAGTTATTGTTTGCCTCCTGATTAAAAAAGCAAAAACTTTCGTTCTTCCGAAAAATAATGATTGGCATCGGGTACCCATAGTCCCATAAGTTATTCGAGTTGATTAAAGATACGGAGTAGTTATTTTTTATATATAAAGATAATTATTTATATTAAAAAATAGGAAGATCAAGATAAAATCATTTAAAAGGAAAAAGAAGCCCGTAATTTTTTATTTATTCAAGTATATAAGGATAAAAATATTATCAACATATAATCAACTAAGATACAATAATATCCGGTCAGAATGCACCAAAAAAGGACACGTAAGCAAATTGAACCAAAGCCCGCCACATAGGATTTCCACGCCTCTGATTTAGTATATATATATATATATATATATATATATATATATATATATATATATATTGATTAAAAACAAAACTGAATTTACAAAAAAATAGACGAACTTTAAAGATTATGTATAATAATGGACCAACTTTCCATAATTGTCAATAACTTTTATTTGGTAAGAATATCTAACATATTTGGAAAGATTGATATTTTAGTTTTTATTTTAAATTTAATTTTTCTCTTTTTGTCAATTTCTCCATTATTCACCTAAGGCTTTTTTAATTCAATAACATTATTCTAGCTATGGAATTTATTTTAAGTCAAAATTTCTAATTATTAATGAGGTATTTATTGAGCAGAAAAATTAAGATATTGATTTTTTAAATAAAAAACGATGATGTTAATGAAAATTTAGAAATATTTATCAACCAAAATCTCAATCTCAGTCTCATATGAAAATTAGAAATTTAACATCTGAGGGTCTTCAATCTCAATCTCATATGAAAATTAGAAATTTATATATAACATCTATCACAAAATCTATATTTATCAACCAAAATCTCAATCTTGATATCGATTTCAATATCAATCACAACGTCAACCTATATTTAACAACTACAATCTCAGTCTCATATGAGGGCCTTTAATATCTATCACAATATCTATATATAACAACTACAATCTCATTCTCATATGAAAATTAGAAATTTATATATAACATCTCTCACAAAAATCTATATTTATCAACCAAAATCTCAATCTCAATTTCAATCTTAATCTTGATCTCGATTTCAATATCAATCACAACGTCAATCTATATTTAACAACTACAATCTCAATCTCATATGAGGGCCTTCAATCTCAGTCTCATTTGAGGGCCTTCAATATCTATCAAAATATCTATATATAATAACTACAATCTCAGTCTCGTATGAAAATTAGAAATTTATATATAACATCTATCACAAAAATCTATATTTATCAACCAAAATCTCAATCTCAATCTCAATCTTAATCTCGATTTCAATATCAAGATTAAGATTGAGATTATTACATAATTAATTTATAATTTATGACATTATAAGTTATGATTTTATAACATTATGAATATAACATTACAAATTTATTGACTACACATATTATCTCCACGTTATATAGAATATGTTTTTCAAACTTGACCCTTATAACAAGTACCTCATGTTATATAGAATTACTGATGAAATAAACCGTTAAAGTTACAAGATTGAAACTATATAAATTAATACGAGTAATATAAATTATTGTTTATATGGAAATTGAAAATTTATGCGTAACATTGATCTCAATCTCAATCTCGACATTGATCTGAATCTCAAACATAAATTGAAAATGTATACGTAACATTTATGATAAAATGATAGATCTCAATCTTATGGCCTTCCATTCTTATTTTATAACTTTATGAAAATGATCAATTAGAAATTTGAAATTCATATATATATATATATATATATAATAACTATCACAATATTTACTAAGTACGAACTTGTTAATTATTTTTTATATAGTTTTTTTTATGATCCTAAAGAAGCGTGCATGAGCAGTAAATGACATATTTTCGAGAATGGAGGGAGTGTATAAAAACCAAAATCTCGATCTCAATATCAATTTCAATCTTGATCTAAAAAATAAATGGGATATTCATATAAAGTATATAAATATAACATATGGTTTTATACAAATATAGCAATATGGTTTTATAAATAAAAAATCACAAATATAACTATACGATATTATAAATTCTGATTTCATAGCATTTATAATTTATAAATACAACATATATGGTTTTTTTTTTTTACAAATATAGTGCTAGTTAGTATGGTTTTATAAAAAAAAAAACATTACCTAATTAATGTTATACTATGGTTTTAACTTTAAAAAAATATTGCATAATTAATTTATAATTTATGACATTATAAGTTATGATTTTATAACAATATGATTATAACATTACAAATTTATTGATTATAACATTATATATTTGAATGTTTTATAACTTATGAGTTATTACTAATAACTCATAAATATATGAATATTTATGAGTTATGAATATAATATTAATTTATTTGTTAATATTATATTCATAACATATATGAATATAATATTAACAAATACATGAACTCGTATAAAAACATTATAAATATATCTCTAGTTAAATAGTTTAATATTGTTTTATAAAATTATTATGAATATTACCTAATAAATATGGTTGTATTAAAATATTATAAATATTAGAAAATTATAAATATAATAAGATTATAAATATAATAAGATTATATGTTCTCAAGTGACGGACTTAGAAATAAATATTGGTCCCCTGAATATATTTCAATTTTTCACAAAAATTTACGCGGTAAGTGTTGGCGCCTAAATAGATCTTTTACCCGTCGCCCCAACAGTCCCATAAATGAAGACCCCTCAAAACTATTCAGGCGACGGTACATATGACTCAGGCGACGGAAGCTTGATGGTTCGTCGCCAGAACATCCTTCAAGCGACGGACATATCCCACCTCCGTCGCTTCATAGCTATATCCCAATGGCTTGTGGTTTGACCACACTCAAGCGACGAGATTAAGTGGTTCGTCGCTAGAAACACATTGGAGCAACAGCAATTGACCTGTTCGTCGCCTCAGTGTCTATTTGGCATAGTGAACTCTTTTGCATATTTCGCGTGGTGCCCCTGAGGTTTTGTAACATTTCGCGTCGTGCCCTTACACGTTAAATTTGACTGACGGCGTTACATTTGAAATTAAAAAAAAATAGAGAGAAAGGAATAGAGAAAGCGAACACAGAGAGAGGAAGCGATGCCGGAAAAAGATCAGGAAGCTCGTGCAAGAGAGAGGGGGAGCACGAAGGTCGCCCGACATGGAGAATGACGTTGTTGCTGCTCGAAGGAGTTGAACGACGCTGTTGTTGCTCGAAGGAGAACGAGGCCGAGTTGAACGCCCGCCAGAGGAAGGCGATCTTGAATTAGGGTTTAAGGAGTCCAATCGGAAGAACTGGGTAGAGGAGGAGGAAGGGCGGCGACGGTTGAGGAGGGCCAAGTCGTTGAGCTCGTCGGGGATGGATGGGGAGCTGGCGGGGAGGGAGGAATCTGGGAGCAAGGACGATTGAAAGAGAGAGGAGGAGAGAGAACGTGAGGAATTGGGCTAGGGATTTCCTCATATGCTCCGAATTGGGCTAGGGATTTTCTGCAGATGAATTTGGGAATGTGAAATTGGGGGTTTAGTAGAGGTGAGTGAATTGGGCTAGGGATTTTCTCCGATCCTCGCCGTCGCCGCCGCCAAACACCTTCATCGTCTTTCGGTCCTCGCTGCCGCCGCCGCCGCCAAACACCTACATCGTCTTCCGGTCCTCGCCGACACCACCTTCCCGTCACCAGCCCTACCCTTCCCGGCTCACCTTCCTCTCATTCCTCGTCGGGGCCAGATCTAGTCTCTCCTTCTTCGCTCTCTCTTCGTCTTCTACCGTCGCCGCCTAACACCTAGCTTCATCGTCTTCCGCTCCTGCACCCCTCTCGCCCTCGCCGACACCGCCTTCCGCCACCACCTCCTCGCCGTCCTCCCCGACACCACCAGCTCTCTCACGGCTCACCTTTCTCCCTCCTCGTCATCTTCGCTGGGATGTCTCTCTCTTCGCTTCTTCTTCTGTTCTTTCTTTTGTTTTCTTTTTTTTTTTAATTTCAAAATTAACGCCGTCCACATATCTGTTAAGTTTGAGAAGGAAGGGCATGGGGCGAAAAGATTCAAAACCTCAGGGGCACCACGCGAAATATGCAAAAAAGTTGTATACCCCGCGAAAATTGCAATACCTCAGGGATACCTCGCGAAATTTCCGGTAATTTTTTTACTTGTGATTTTTTTCCGTTATTAATGCAAGCATGCTGATAGTTTATATATAATGCAGAAAGGGATTAAATGGATTCACACATAATGGCAAGTGGCATATCCCAATCTCTCAATTCATACCCGCGTCGGGATCAGATATATCTCTTAATCAATACCCACATAGGGTTTAATATCCATACCCACACCGGGGTCAAATGTCCATACCCACACCTAGTTAGGACGCTCGGTCTCCGCCGAACCATAAATATATGAAGTCATACTCATGCACTCATTTTGCTCTATCGGGACAAAACCGTTAGGGATAGGCTATCCTATGACCTTAGAAAATACTCTAACGACTCACAAATATCGGTCGTTCTGTTCCAAACGTATAAAGAATACGGATGCTCATTCGTAGCAGTCCAAGGTCTCAGTCCAATCATATAACAGTCCATAGGTCCAATCAAATCATAAGGCAAGGTCCAAATATCAAGTTCGGTTAGACAATCCAAAAGGTTCAGTTCAGAATAGGTCCAAAAGTCCGCTAGGTTAGATCAGTTCGTTAAAACAAGTGTCAATAAGTCAGGCCAATCCGTTAGAGTAAAGTTCGTGAAATACAGTTATCTCAAATCCATTCTCAATCGTTAAGTCCAGTTAATTAGTCAATGTCGTACCATTAAAGGAATCCCAACATCTCGATTTTAAAACACAAAATCTTTTCAAGAACATTTTAGAAATACAAGTTCTAAAGATCATCAAACACCTTGAATAACAACTAGGGTTCAAACCTTTCAAAAGACTTAAAAAACAACCAAAATATTCCAACGTATTTAAATCAACAACTATCAAGACATTTTCATTTCTTTAAAACCATACTTTATAAATATTATAGTAATATCACACAAAATACATTTAAAATCTGTTCCTAAAAATAAAAAATCAACAACAAACCCCATCATAAACCAACTCAACCCAAAACCAAACCAAATGTCTTGGGAAATTAGGAGAGTTGGCCTCGACCAAGGCTCAGGTTTGGTTTCGCCGCGGCAAAATACATCCCTTGGCTCTTCGTGAAGAATAGCTCTTCACTGCCGCGAGAGGCTCCTTTTTGCCATGGCTAAATGGTTGCTCGTCGTGGCGAAAGGCCTTCTTCTTCTTCCTCCTCCTAATTCTAACTCGTCACGACGAAATACGAGTTTTTGGCTCGCTTTTGCCTTAAATCCAGCCCATTCCATCCCTAACCAATCCTAGACTCAAGGAATACCCTCCCCGACCTCAACCAACATGATTAGACTCAAACGCGGACTAGATGGGGAGAGAGAAAGAGGGATTACCAATTGTCTTCAAGGAACCTTCAAGAGCTTCGTGGGGGAGGGGGGTCTCCGAGCTTCAATGATGATGAGAGTGCTTGATCAGATCCTAGGAACATGAGAGGGTGTGTAAAAGAGCTCCTTTACAAGGTTTTGAGGTAAAAACAAAAGAGAAAATGGAGAAACCGGCCTTTTGAGCAAAACAGGGGAAGAGATGGAGGAGAGGCTCGATCTTGCGCTCTTAAGGTTGGATCGAGTTTCTTTCGACCTTGGAAGGTAGAGAAGTTATTAAAGGTTCGCCTTTATGAGGTTTAGAGATAAGAGAAAGCAAGGAAAGGGGAGAATCGGGGCCTTACCGCGAGAGAAGGACGAATAGGGGGCTTGTGGGCTCTAACTCGCGGCGACGAGGAGGAACGTCACGACGGCAAAATGCTCCTGCAACTTATGTTTTCTTTGGAAATGACTTCAACGACGGGACTTGGTGGCTTCTCTTCACTTGGACATACAAGAAGGGAGATGAGAGGTGTGTTTGGTGGTGGTTAGGCTTGAAAGACACAAGATCAAGGTGGATTTGAGGTGTGTTTGGAGGATGACAATGGAGGAAGAAGGGAAGGTTTCTTGTGAGTGGGTTTGATATCAAACGAGAGAGTGAGGGTTTAGGATTTCTTTCTTAGATTTTTGGGTGAGAGTTAGGGTTTAGAAATGTGTGCCTTATTTATAGGAGGAGAGGTGAGGTGTGGGTGTGTGTTTGTTTGAACATGAGGGAGCAACAAGACAAAAGGGAGAGGGGAGGTGGAGAGAGAGAGAGACAGAGAGAGAGAGAGATGGTCCCACAAAATCCGACTTTCGAATCCCGATAATTCAAACCCGAAATCCGCTCGCTAATCTCGAATCTTGACTCTTGGAAATATCAAATCGAATTTCAAATCACTTTCAAAACGATCGAATTAGGTTCCAAATTCTCAAACTAGAAGCTCGGAAGAAGGAATAAAATCCGTCAAAATTTTCAAATTTCGAAGGATGCCGGAATTTTTTTTCGAAGGATTCTTAAAATAGCAAGTTGCTCGATGACATGTTTTTGAAAGCTTTCCAAATCGGGTAATATATATTAAAATACTATTTAAATATTTTCAGTCTTTACACAAGGATCCCTTGTTTTGCGGATTTTTCTAACTAAGTTGTAGAAGGTGAGATCCCAGCAGGTTTGCTTCACAAGTCAAAAAGAAGTTCCTCCACGATATCAAGCGCTATTATTGGGATGATCCCTACTTAATCAAGTAGGGGAGCGACCATATCTTCTGACATTGTGTGCCGGGTGAGGAGATAGATATTGTGATTAAGCATTGTCACACTCTCCCAACGACTGGCCACGCTAAGAGTTTCAAGACCACATCAAAGATTCTTCAAAGTGGGTTCTATTGACCAACCCTATTCAAGATGTGCATGCTTACACAGAGGCATGTGACGAGTGCCAAAGAGCGGGGAATATCACATGCAGACACAAGAACCCACTCACTGGAATCCAAAAGGTCGAGCTCTTCGATGTTTGGGGCATTGATTTTATAGGGCATTTCCCTTCATCGGGATCGTATAAATACATATTGGTGGTGGTGGATTATGTGCCAAAGTAGGTCGAGGCTATAGCTACACGAATGAATGATTCTAAGGTAGTATCTACATTTTTTAAAACTAACCTATTTCCCAAGTTTGGAGTCCCACGAGTGCTTATAAGTGATGGAGGATCACACTTCATCGAAAGCGGCTTCGAAGCTCTTTTAGCTAAGTATGGGGTGTCTCATAGGGTGGCAACACCCTATCACCCCCAAACAAGCGACCAAATGGAGGTTTCTAATCATCAAATCAAGAGCATCATGGAGAAGACGGCGTCGCGCTTGAGAAATGATTAGTCATCTAAGCTAGATGATGCGCTATAGGGGTATAGGACGGCGTACAAGACACCTATGCGGACAACTCCCTATAATTTGGCTTATGGCAAGTCTTGTGGTTTGCCCGTCGGGCTAGAGCATAAAGTGTTATGGGCTCTCAAGGAGCTCAATATGGACCTTGATGCAGCTGGAGCAAAATGATTCATGGACTTGCAAGAGTTGGAGGGGTTGTGGCTCAAGGCTTTTAAAAATGTCGAGATCTAAAAAGAGTGCACAAGAAGTGGCGTGATAAGAAATTGGTGCCAAAGACATATGAGGTAGGCGATAAGGTACTTTTCTTTAATTCTAGACTTCGTTTATTTCCAAGGAAGCTAAGATCAAGATGGAGTGGACCATTTGTGGTTCACCATATTTATCCCCATTGAGAGGTGAACATAAAGAACGAATGAGGAGTTCCTTTCAAGGTAAATGGGAACTGATTGAAGAAATACTACCACTGTGCTGAGCTCGATGAGGAGATCCGCGTCACCTAGGCGTTCACTACCACGGACTAAAGAGAAAAAAGGAAATAGGTCGAGTTGCGACTTTAAATCTAGCGCTTACGGGCGGCAACCCGCTCTTTGTTTTTCCTTTTGCTTTTTAATTTGTAGTTTATTTTCAAGAATAAAACAGGATTCCCGAGCCAAGCTATTGACCATTCTCCCTCGATAATGATCCAGAAACAGTTCTCGTTCAATGCTTCTCCACCAGATGTCAACGCTTATCCATCTTTCTATTAGATGTCATCGTGAGTTTCTTTTTCCCTTTTCCCTTGGTTTTATTTTATTCAATGGGGACACTGAAATCTTAAGTATGGGGTGGTGGAATAGAAATTTGCAATATGCATATTGACTCTCATGTTTATTTTAAGTTTTATCATGTTTGTTTTGGTTTGCATATGAAAAATACAAAAATACAAAAAAATAGAAAGTTTTAAAAATCCAAAAAAAATAGAAAATGTCAAAAATCACAAAAAAAAATGCATATTTGTCTCTTGTTTCATGTTGAGTCTTGTTTGAGTCTTTATTTTTGGTTTTTAGGATGGATATTGATGCGGGACCATCCAAGACACCTTCGGATGATGTCCTTCTCAAGAGGAAGAAGAAGGCTCCACCTTGGGAGAAGATCCAAAGGTGCAAATAATGACATTTTAGACTCTCGTTCAGAATTTTGACAGCTTTTCGACGTCTCAGTAAAATGGATTGTACGGATTCTATACTTATCGGATTGATGCGTACCATACCTTGTCGGAACGAAGAAGAAGAGATCTACAACTTTTCTGTTGAAGGTTTTTCCATCTTCGACCTAGAACTTGACCGAAAATCACATTCTTTGAAGATGTCCCTATTTTGACGAGATTTTATTAATTGTTGAACATTATTGTATTTCCTATTTTAGCAACTTTCATACTTAAGTTATTTTAGGTAATTTAGAGGTAATTTTATTTAATTACTTTAAGTAATACTTTTATCTTCTTTTATCTAGAATTCGGCCCAACTCAGCCCCTAAGGCCTATTTAAGTCGAGTTCTTCCATGGTAATAAGTTGGAACATAATGAATAGCATTAGTCTTCTCAAATTGTATGAAACACATTGAGTGATTGTTGGATGATTAGAGTTGTGCTCATCATTCACGAATTGGTATCTATCTCAGCTTGGTTTGCTTCGTGTTCATCAACTTCGCAAGACTTGGTGATCCTAGTATCCACGAGCCCCCTCCTTATGTCTCCAAGTTGTCCGCTTGGTTGTGTAGGGTTGCAGAGGCGGGTTATATAGTCATTGGTATTGGTTCCTACCTTCTACGGAAGCCTGTGGTCTTTATCTTGTTCTATATAGATCGACTCGGTCCTTATCGGTCGTGTCTTTCAATTCTTGCGATTCAATTTTGAGTCTTTCTTTTGCTTTCTTTGCTGCGTTCTTGAGTCTTTATTATTCTTGCTTCCGTTTCTTTAGTTTCTTGCTTGTTTGTCGAAGATCGGGCCATCTCACGGCTAACCCCGTATCAAATTGGCATCAGAGCTTTGGTTTCCGACATCAAGATTGAGTCTTTTTCTTTTCATAAACACAAAAACCACAAAAAAGAGTCTTTTTCTTGTTTTGGTCTTTACTTCTTACATTCTTGAATTGATTATTGCACTAACCTTGTTTGTTTGTGATTGTTGTGGTTGCTTAGCCCAAACACATAGCCTAGCCGAGACCAGTGGAGTCGATCAAGCCGTGAGCACCCTTGTGCATCACCCTAGCCGACGGCACAACCTTTGTGTCCCCATAAGTTGATGCTTGGCCGATTCTATCATACCTCACACACAAACCCTAGTTTGTTCTATCTTTGGATCTTTTGATCTATCTTTTATCTATTTGTTTTATCTATTCTATTTGCCTATTAAAAATCTGATTTTTTATTTGGTAGATTAATTCCATTATATCTATCATATATCTAAAAGAGCATTGGATAGATCCACTTACCAAAGATAACCAAACCCTTATCTATATCTATTTCTAGGGCTGAATTTTATTTCTTTCACCATTATTTTTTTATTTTCGTTTTTCCCTTTATTCTTGCTGTAAATTCTTGCATTAGATAAAAAAAAATTCAGTTCGAAAATTCCAAAGAAAGAAAAAGAAATCCAAAGGCTTGGACCTACGGAGGATAAAATTCACCTAGGGGAAAAAAGTTAGTAAAAAAAAAAGTTGTTTGAATTGATCTAGTGCAAGAAAGCTTCAAGGGATCATCTTGGTGAAATCCTACGGCCCTAGATCACATACATTACCTCCCGAACACAAAACACAAAACTTGAAACACTACCTTGCAACTACAACATCCTAACTAAAGGTTTCAAATCAAAAGAGGTAAATTTCCAAGCTTTTTTTTTATTTTCTTTGTTATTTCAGTTTTGTTGAGTACCTTTCTTTCTTGATCGAGTACTCCTTGTGTGTCTATTGCTTGCTGTTCGAGTGCTCTTGTGTCAATATCGAGTTGATCTTACCATTGTCGAGTGTTCTCTTGCTTGTGTCGAGTACTACAACCCTTGCCGAGTGCTCAATTGTGCTTTGTCGAGTGCTTGAAGCTTTTGTCGAGTACTCTTGTTTACTGTTTCATTCATTCTCTCATGCATATACTTTGATTGTTGGGTTTTTGCTTGAGTGTTGATTTGCCCAATGCGGATTGCCACAACAAGCGTGACATACCAATTAGAGAGGGAGTGTGAGCGAAACACACTGTGAGCTTGTTTATATTTTTCTAACCTTTCACATAGTTCCTTGTTTGTCTTTATTTGAAATGTCTAATAGCTAGGGCAATGACTAGTACAATACCTTCATGGAGAACATAGCTAAGATGAATGCCAGCATAGCTAAGATGGAAAACAGCCTTGCGGCAATAGAGCTTCAGCGTTTTGGCTCTAATATGGTGTTCGTACAAGGAGTCGCACCTAGAGATGAAGTGCCACCAATTGAAAGGGAAGAAACTCATCCTATTTCTACTCAACTTAATGTTTCTTCTAGCATAGATAATTCGCTGATTAATGATCATGTAAATCATGTTGCTAATAATGATCAAGATCTTAATTTACTTGCATGTGATGATAATGTTTGCATTGAATATGAGCATGATGATTCTTTGATTGATTTAAATGTTCAACCTATGTCTTGTGATGATATTCAAATAGAAGATTTATGCCATACTAAATGCTTAAAAGATGGCAATGTTATTAATATGATCATTGATGGTGAAAATTCTTCTACTATTGCTAGCCTTGACTTAGTTGAAAATTCAGCCTTGAAAAAGGATGAAACATTGCTAGCTTTAGATGGAAACTTAGGGATTAATGACCAAGCTAAAGTGCATATTAAGTTAGAACATCATGACTTTGATATAGAATCTGAATTATGCACTCATAAAGTTTCTTTTCTTGATTTTGTAGATGGAGCTGAGACAAAAACCATCAAGGAGTGGTCAATCCCTACAACAATTGGTCTTGAGATGAGTTTCCATGGACATGAGGTTTTCGATCCAGGAGCTCGAGTGGATGCATTTGCGGAATTTTATGCAAGCTTGGATTCGAGGACGAATCCTTTTCAAGAAAGGGAGATTGATGCGGGACCATCCAAAACACCTTCGGATGATGTCCTTCTCAAGAGGAAGAAGAAGGCTCCACCTTGAGAGAAGATCCAAAGGTGCAAATAATGACATTTTAGACTCTCGTTCAGAATTTTGACAGCTTTTCGACGTCTCAGTAAAATGGATTGTACGGATTCTATATTTATCGGATTGATGCGTACCATACCTTGTCGGAACGAGAACGAAGAGATCTACAACTTTTCTGTTGAAGGTTTTTCCATATTCGACCTAGAACTTGACCGAAAATCACATTCTTTGAAGCTGTCCCTGTTTTGACGGGATTTTATTAATTGTTGAACATTATTGTATTTCCTATTTTAGCAACTTTCATACTTAAGTTATTTTAGGTAATTTAGAGGTTATTTTATTTAATTACTTTAAGTAATACTTTTATCTTCTTTTATCTAGAATTCGGCCCAACTCAGCCCCTGAGGCCTATTTAAGCCGAGTTCTTCCATTGTAATCAGTTGGAACATAATGAATAGAATTAGTCTTCTCAAATTGTGTTAAACACATTGAGTGATTGTTGGATGATTAGAGTTGTGCTCATCATTCACGAATTGGTATCTATCTCATCTTCGTTTGCTTCGTGTTCATCAACTTCGTAAGACTTGGTGATCCTAGTATCCACGAGCTCCCCCCCCCCCCCCTTTGTGCCTCCAAGTTGTCCGCTTGGTTGTGTAGGGTTGCAGAGGCGGGTTATATAGTCATTTGTATTGGTTCCTACCTTCTACGGAAGCCTGAGGTCTTTATCTTGTTCTATATAGATCGACTCAGTCCTTATCGGTCGTGTCTTTCAATTCTTGCAATTCAATTTTGAGTCTTTCTTTTGCTTTCTTTGTTGAGTTCTTGAGTCTTTATTATTCTTGCTTCCGTTTCTTTAGTTTCTTGCTTGTTTGTCGAAGATCGGGCCATCTCACGGCTAACCCCATATCAGATTGCATCGCTACTTAGATGTCTAATAATGATATCTAATTACTGACGTGATGATATAAGTCTCATAGATGTTTGGAATGTTTAGCCTTGTCCTATACTTTGGTTTTTATGTGGAACATAGTTAGGTAGACATAATTGAGCATGTATGATCTGAATTCCTAGGCATGACTGAAATCCATCAAAACATAACCCTTGTAAGAATGTCTTATTGGAATCATCTATAATTCCTTTTGCTTATATGTGTGAATTACTCTCCTTATATTTATACTTCTTGATATTGACTTCGTTATCTATTTTCAAAACCGACTCACATGTTTGTTTCTTGCAGAGTTTTTATGTTTGCTTTTAAAATATTTGGCTTTAGTTTGTTTAAAGAGAAAAAAAAAAGAGAATAAAGTGAAATATTGCGGCAATGGTCAAAATACATAGTAATCGGGTCTACGCATGATACACATGAGTATGATTCGTGCAAAAAGGTGTCAAAACTAACCGCTATGAAAGGAAGCTTGTACATTTAGTAACCGGGTTCATTCATGACACCCATGTTTGCAACTCGCGTAAAAAGATGCTCAAGTGAACTTTGCCAAGTAAGTTGAGGTGTTGAGTAACCGGCGCCATTCATGACACCCATGTTTGCGACTCACGTCAAAAGATATCAAAGCCGAAAGCAAAAGAAAAATAGAAATGAGTAAAAAAGAAAAGAATTAGGGCCAAATTGCATTTTTTTTTTGAAGTTTTCCCGCAACTGATGACATTTTGGTTTGATTTGGTGATACAATTTGTCAATATCAATGAGCTTAGTTCATTTTGGATTGAGTTGAGTGTTTTTCTTAAAGCCTAAACACATAGTGAGAGAAATACATTTTTCTCTGTGAGGTTGGATGGATGAGCATGCGGGCCACTTGATCGTTTATGTACATGCTAGGATGTTTGTCTACCTTATTTATGTTTGCACTAAATTGAGATGTTGCTTTTGATGAGGCTAATGCGTAAAGAGTATGTTTGTGGGATGAATGACTCATGTTTTGTTATTGTTTGAGGACAAGCAAGTCTAAGTATGGGGTGTTTTGATGTATGTGTTTTTAGCATGTTTTATAGCTTTATTCCGAGTACATTTGCATTGCATTTAAATTAGAATCGAGTCGCTTTTGTGGGTTTTTCGTATTGTTTACGATATGGATGTCTACACAAGTGTGTTTTGCATTTTATAGGATTTCGGAGCTACATTGGAGGATCTGTGATGCATTCAAGAACTTGGAAGGAGGTCAAGATGATGTTGGAAAAGCTAAGGAAGTGGAAAATGAATCAAATAAAGTCAACAAGATGGTGCAGCTGGATAAACTTCTTCTTTTCTCATTTTCTCACTTTGAATCAAGTTCTGACCTCTTCATCAGAGTTGTAGTCCTCAAAAATATCTTTTCAACGCATATTCATATGTGTCAATCAGACAACCGAGGACTCCAAAAAGTGTGTTACAAGTCTGAGTTGAAATAAGGAGAAAACGAAAATACCGAGTCGATACCATAAAGTATCAGGTCGATATCTAGGACTATCGAGCCGTTACTTTCCATCTGGAGAATCCGAGATTAACATCGTAATACCGACTCCATACTTGTCAGTTGTCAGTCACTACGGACTCAATACTTCAGCATTGGAAGTTTCTGCGGAAGAATTTATATCATAAAATAATTTATACTTTATTTTTATCCTAGTAGTATAAATAGAACAATGGGATGAAACCCTAGGGAGTTTTTTTTTTTTCAGCCTTGAATGTGTGGACAACCTCTAGGGTTTAATTTGTGACGTTTTGGAGCGGATTTTTGACGTTTTAAGATTCAGTCAAGGTGTTTTCTTTCCCTTATATATTTGTTCATGTTTTCCATCATGATTAGTGAGTAGTTATCTTCTTTTTCTAGGGTTGGGTTGATCCCAACAATGATCATGTTTGTTGATTGATGATGAGTTGTTGAATTTGTCGCCTTTATCTATCTATCTTTCTTGGTGTGCTTAAATCCTTGAATGGAAGTTTAGGGATAAACTCTGATTTGCAATTTGAATTGGAAGATAAAGATTGTTGATTAGCTTGGATTATTAGGATTTTGAAGCGGAAGTTGAACTATTCTAATCAAGAATGACTAAGATTGAGATTGTCGATTGACTAAGCGGAAGTGAATTCAATTCAACTTGTTAGGTGATGCAGCAGTTGAACCTTTCTTATTAATAAATGACTGATTTTTTATGATTCATTGGTGATTGACATGCATGATTGTTGTTGTGGTGAAACCCTAATTCTAGAATTCATTTAATATTGATATATTCTCTTTTTATTCAAGAAAAAAAAAAACCAAAACCCCTACTTTCCACATCTTCTTGCTATTCGTTGTTGGTAAATAAAATAAGGAATTGACTATCTCCCTGCGAACGAATTTGACTCTACTATACTAAAGCGGGGTCTCGATCTTATAAATTTATTTGATTAAAAACCCTATCATCAGTCTTAAGAGGCACCGACCCTACCATCTAGCCTTCTCAAGTCTGTTGTCCTCAAGGAAGAGCTATTGTGACATCGGTAGGACTTGAATCACTTATAAATCACTCACAACTTCCTTATTATATCCGATGTGGGACGGGCGTTACAATCTCCCCCAGTTAAAGCAATAACCACCATGTCAGGTCCAAGGGACTACCCTCCAAGAGAAGCGTACTCGAGCATACTGTTGAAGTACCTCCGAGCGCAGAGTTGACTCTGGTACCATCTGTAAGACCTAGTGTCTTTAGAGGCGTCAGCCCATGCCACATAGGCCTCTCGGGTCAATTGTCCTCACTTGGAACCTTTCTCTTGTGACATAGGTAGAGCTTCAAACTTAAATCACTTATAAATCACTCTCAACATCCTTATTATATCTGACGTGGGATGAGATTTACAATTTTATCTTAAAATAATACTCCCTCCGTTCAACAAAACTTGTCGTTTACTATTCATGCACGCTTTTTTAGAATGATAAAAACTATATAAAATATTCATTTTTTTTAAAAAAAATTTAACAAGTTTGTACTTATTAATAATAACTACGAAATTGTTAAAAAAAATTATTTAAAAAGTCGATATTTTATATAGTTTTTAGTTCTTAAAAAAGCGTGCATGAATAGTAAAACGTCAAGTTTTGTTGAACGGAGGGAGTATTATATATTGACATATTTTTATAAAGTTTTTTATACCACTTTAATCAAAATGACGCCACATATATATAATTGTCCTCCCTTCGAAATAAAATTTCTGACTCCACCGCTGGACTTAGATCTTGAGTACAAATTAACATTGACGTTAAAACGATGAACAATATAGTTACCAGAAAGCCAGTGAAAATCCAAAGTTGTTAGGAGCGTCACCATTTGTCTACTATTTCGTTCTTTGACTACTATTTACTCGATTATTATATATCCTATAGAACGTACACCTACACTGTGCTACACGCAGGGATGGATGGAGGGGTGGGTTCGCTTTAGCCCACCCATTTTTGCAAAAAAATTGAATAAAATAATAGGTAAAAAAATTAGGGTGATTTTGGTAGATAGCCCTTTTTGAATGTTCAATTAAGTATTTAGACCCCAAAATAATTTAATTAGTTTTTGGTAGACCCCATCCAAATAGAGTGAAATGGTCAATGGTCAACCGTTTGACCGCTGACCGGTCAACGGTTGACCATTGACCGATCAACATTGCCGTTGACCAACTCTTTTGGATTTTTTTTTGATGCCGTATTTTACCGTTTTGATGCCAAAATTTATTATGTTTTATTTTCACTTTGATGCCACTTTTCTAATGAAATGATTGGATGACGCATTTTTAAACCTTGATGACATTTTTTGTTTAATGTGATGCCATTTTTTTATGTCAATTTTTTGATGATATTTTTTTTACCGTGATGCCAAATTTTTTTAAAGTAGTGTTTTGATGCCATTATTTCTTTAATGTGATGCCACTTTTTTAAAGTAGTGTTTTGATGTTACTTTTTTAATCAAATCGTTTGATGTCACTTTTGTAATTCAGTAAATTGTATATCGATATATTTTCATTCATTCTACTTTTATTCACTGATGAGTGATTACACTTCATTGATGACATCTTTTTATTGATGACAATTTTATTGATGACTTTTATTTATTGATGACACATTTGTAAGTACAATTAATTGATCTCAATCATTTGTGATGATATTTTTATAAAATTGATGACATTGAAGTATGAAATGTGGAATCAAAATAGTGTCACCAAACAAAGGCAATACAATCTCTTACAATCAAAAGCTCAAGAGTTAATGATGACAACAAATTGTTTCTATTTTATTGGCCACTAAAATTTTCATCGCAAAAAGACATAGATTTTGTCGCGAAAATAGGTGAAGGATTCAAAAATAGGCTATGCGGGATTTGAACTCGCATCTCTGGGCCTGAGCACAACGCTCTACCAATGTGAGCTAATAGTCTCTAGTTTAGCAATAATAAAACAAGTGAAAATGTGTAGTTAGCAAAGACAAGTAATAAACAAGTTGATTTCAAACTACTAGTATCCATGTATAAAGCTAGAAGCACAAATGTGACAGGAAACATGACAAGTAATAAGCAAGTTGAATCAAGTTACATTAAGCATAGATATGTTCATCAAATATGGCAACCTGGCCATCCAAGGTACGAATTTGTGCCATATGGAAACAACATTATCTAATTAAAGCACAACGTGAACAAGCACAAAGGAACACCAGAAAAGAAGCCAGGAGAAATGAGAAACCTGTATAAAAAAAATCACTAAGATTACATAAAATGGGAGAGCTACTGATGAGATATTAAAATCAAGCTAGAAGAAATGGCAAAGAATCGAATATATCCAATCGACATTCCATCCTTCTCATTGACACCTTCAATGAAATCAGAAGCCGCAAAAGAAAATTGGATTAATAGCCTACATCATCAAATGAATACCTGATCAGCAAACCTCCATTAATTAATTTCAACTCCATGTATCTCATTCTTACCAAAACAATGGTCAAATTCATAATCGGCCAAATCAAACATTGATGGAAACAGAACAAACTAATTCAAATCACTGTTCTAAAAATCGCGCCTAGGCGCTAGGCGACCCCCCTCCGCCTAGAGCTAAATGACCGCCTAAGCACGCCTAGGCATCCACATTGACCGCCTGGGCGCCGCCTGGGCGCTAGGCGGCCCCTCACCGCCTAGAATCCGCCTAGCGCTTTTTAGAACACTGATTCAAATAGAAGCTGCAATAAAATGCCAATAATAACTCCAAAATAAGCACAAGGATGAAAGGATGTCATTAGGATATGAGGTGAAAAACCTTCGTTTGCAACCACATATATGATATAACAAACAGATTCCATATTTGCACATCAGATGCCAAAATTTGAATAATAATCTGAACCTTGACAAATAATTTATTCCCAACGCTGCTGGTTAAACACATCAAGAAGAAGATGAATGTCATCTTGAACAAGATCAAATCTAAAATCGAAAGTGAAGCAATCACTCACCTTTTTCCTGCAAAACTCGAAGGGATGAGCTAGGTACCGAGCACATTGTTTACAAGTAGCAACCATCTGCTTCCCTTTGGCGGAAGACTTGTAAACGGGGATTAAATATGCTATTGAACTTCACATACCGATTGGAGAAGCCAAAGCGCTGATGGTGGTGCTGAAATCTGTAAGGGGAAACTGATTCCTTGGCAACGCCCTTCGTCGCGACACATCTGCCTCATCGAGGGAGGCCTCGCACTTGTTCCTGAGCAGCTTAATCCTCGCCGTATTCATCATCGCCCACGTCTTGCTGTTCCGATTTCCCCAGTACACCGAAAATTCAAAATTAGGGCTCGGTTTGAAGATAAAATTGTAGCAGTAGGACCAAGGGCAAGTAGATCAGAGAAATTGATGCTAGTTGTTGGTCGAAGGTGACGAGTAGGCGTGGGTTAGGGGTTCAATTTGGGAAGAAAAAGGATGAGCAGCCAAGGAGTTAGGGCTAAGGTAAGGGCGTCTGTCACCGAAAACCGCCGGAGAGAGCGATGGAGGAGAACTAGAAAAGAGCGACGGAGGAACGACGGAGAAATCGCCAGCCAAGAGGAAGAGAGGAAGAGAGAGGGAGAGAGAGAAGAGGCTCTCAAATCTTCAGATCCACGTACGGGTAAAGGAAGGAGAAGGGTGGGAAGAGTCTGGATACCCAATAAACAAATAGTAGGGTTTACGCTAGCTAAAAAAACAATTAATGGACCTAACTACCTAAGTAAACATGCTAAAGGGTTTAAATCACCAAATTCCCTCAAAAAATTAAGGAAAAATAATAATAATTGTTGATTGATTTATTAAATTAAGGTTTTGTCAATATAAATTACGCGTATGATTTCTACTAACCCTCCTGAATTTTAATTTATGGTTATGTCCTTAGCTACACTCGATTTTAATTGGGGCTGCCAAAAATAAACTCAAGCTCAATCATATACCGTACCGTCCCTACCGGATCACTTTTAATCTTATTATGGTCACTAACAAAATTAATTTAGGCACCTAAATAAAATTTGTCTGTCAGATCCTAGCTGGCCCAATAGACAGTTTTTTTTTAAAATGTAATAAAAAAGAAACCGAAAAGCTACAAGTCACCTTTATTTTTAAAGGCTCGCATGCCTGTCGGGTCACAAATAATTGTTTTAAAAAAAAATGAAAAGATATAAGTTAGCTTTTTAAAAACTAAATAAATTTGCTTGTCGGATTTTAGGTCCGACATACAATTTTCTTTCAAATAATAAAAAAAGGAAACTGAAAAACTGCAAGTCGGTTTTTTTTAAGGCTTGATGGGCCAACATACAATTTTTTTTCTTGAAACAAACTTATCGGGCCAATGACTCGACAAGTTTGTAATTTGGGTGCCCAAACTAAATTTTAATGGGTGAGAAATGAGAATAAGTCATCTGCACTATTAAAGTTATATCAATCCCTATATAAAATATTTAGCCACTGAGGAGCAGAAAATTTAAATTTAGACAAGAGAAGGGGAATATATAAAAGCCTTAATCAGTTCATTTTGCTCAATAATAGATTCAATGATCTTATATATCCTTAAATCAGTTCATTTCTACTAAACTGAATAATATAATGAAAGTTATAAAACTGAGTGGGCTGGGAATTAAGAGAATAGCCAAATCAACATTTACTATTTTGGTGAAATTAAAAAAAAAAACCTAAAAACGCTCTCTTCTTTGAATTTGGTAAATAAAGAGCGGTCATATCCGAGGTTCAAACTGGGGACCTATGGGTACTACCCATAAGTCCTTTCCAGTGACCCATCTCGGAATAGTTAAAAAAACGCTCTCTTCTGAGAACGTGAGTCGCGACGCCGCCTATCCAGGTCACCAACCTGCTTCTCTTTAGCCGCCACCATGGCCTCTTCAGCACCGCTTCTTTAGCTTTCCATTGGTGACAGCTTCGGACGCCATGGCGTTCCACTACCACCGCAACCAACTCTGGTCTCGAGCCCAGTAGCCCGTGTCCGACCTCTTCTGTCCAAGCCAACACTTCCTCACCCTAACCGATCATCCGAATGCTTTCCGGCTTCTCCGAGTCCGATTTATGTCGTCGCTCGCCAACCTCTAAATCGGCTCCACTGGCCGCCTCGGCTGCCCGCCACCAGGGACTCCGCCTCCACAGCCACCCACCGGTAAAACCTCTACTGTGTCGACTCCCATCTTGAGCTTGGCCTGTCCGGCCACCATAAGCTCCCATGGCGTTGCTTCAAAGCTTTGTTGGAAAAAATTAAGAGTTGTCCTTGCGTTTGTTGAAGTCTCGGCTTGCAGGCCGATTTCTTGTTTTGGGGTTTCTCTTCCATTCCATCCTTCTTTCCCTTTGCCTTTGTATTGTTGTTTAATATCTTTGCCTTGTCCGGTCTCAGTCACCTCTATTTTGACTAACTAGTAGTCTCTTACGATCTCGTTATGGTCCTTGAGGGTTTGAGACGGGTTGTGGTTTTTTTTTTTTGGCAATGGTTTGGCTTGGGATGGATTTGCGGTCTGGTGTGCCGTGTTTGTTCTTGTTGTGATGCAGGCCTTGCGTGCACGGTGTTTGATTTGTTGTATCCGAAGACGTCGTGGAATTGCGATCGATATCTGATGGGTCTTCGTAGCCCATAATCTGAGATGTCCGCTATGGTCCCTAGAGTTCTCTGTGTGCGTCATCCGTTGGCTGATTGTTCGTTTGGCATGATGGCTTTGTTTTATGATGTAGGATTGCTGGCACACTTATTTTATTTTCGCGTTTTCATTTCTGTCATTTGCTTGTGTTTTTCCTTTTTGTCATTTGCTTCTGTTTTTTGTTTTGTTGTACATGATGGTTTGTCCGACGGTGTCTCGGTTTCTCTAGACTTGTCTAGAGAACTGAATTCTTATCTTGCTTTAAAAAATAAATAAATAAAAAGAATAGCGTAATGCATGAGGCTAGGTTTATATTTTTTAGGCCGACCTGACTATGTCGGATGATATTGTGCTAATTTGCCTTAGGCTCTGTTTGCATGACCAGTAATTATAACTTATAATGCACAATATTGCATTATAATATATATTAGGGCAAATTGAATAAAATAGCACTAACTTTAGGGGTGGTTGCACTCAGTGACACGAACTTAAAAAAATGCAAAAATAATCACCAACTTTTGGGGTTTAGTTGCGGTCCGTGGCACATACCCCATATCTCGCTAAGACTAACTCCAATGGTTGTATGCAAATGTCTAAATGTCCATTTTTTTGACATTTTTAAGCTCCATTGGTCATTTGTTGCTTTTGGGGTGTGCAAATGTGCACATTTAAGCATGTAATGTGCAA
This sequence comes from Persicaria tinctoria, assembly GCA_037127255.1. Classification (NCBI taxonomy): domain Eukaryota; kingdom Viridiplantae; phylum Streptophyta; class Magnoliopsida; order Caryophyllales; family Polygonaceae; genus Persicaria; species Persicaria tinctoria. Next base: position 28,543,758 of record JBANSL010000014.1, read on the forward strand.
ATTTGAGCACATCACCTCCCTCATGTGCAAAAACTTTTTCAAAAAGCAAGACAATTTTATTGGTGTGTTTATTTATGATTTTTGTTTTCTTTTTTGCTTTAAATTAATTGTATTTGAATGGTGTGTAAAAAATACACATTTGACCATTGGAGCAAAACACCAAAAAGTAAGGTGTATTTTTACACACCTTGTGCAAATGTATACATTATAGACAAAACCATTGTGGATAGTCTAATGAGAACTAGTTGGGGTGCTTACATGTAATTTTTTTTAATTAAAAAGGCATATAGCCAAATATGGATTAGTGAAAATGCTTATATGATTTTTTTTTTAAATTAAAAGACATAAAAGTTGTGTCCAAATTATGAAACTAGCTAGGTTCCAATTTTTTTTTTATTTCATGTAATTCCAAATCAAAGATAATTGTGACAAATATAACATTTGGAAATTAAAATTTGCAAATGTTATATTTGTCACAATTATCTTTGATTTGGAAGTACATGAAATAAAAAAATAAAAAGGGAACCTAGCTAGTTTCATAATTTGGGCACATCTTTTATGTCTTATAATTTAAAAAAAAACACATGTAAGCATTCTCACTAGTTCATATCTCGCTATATGCCTTTTTAATTAAAAAAATTCCATGTAAGCACCCCCACTAGTCCACATTAGCGAGATATAGGGTATGTGCCACTGATCGCAACTAAACCCCAAAGTTGGTGATTATTTTTGCATTTTTTTAAGTTTGTGCCACTGAGTGAAACCACCCCTAAAGTTCGTGTTATTTTTTGAAATTTGCCCTAGGGGTGGGCACGGGACGGGACGGGACGGGATTGAGCCGGGACGGGACTCGTCCCGCGAAATTTTTACGGGACGGGATCGGGACGGGATTGACACTTTTTTTTCGGGACGGGATGGTGTCTGGACGGGACGGGCCTTGTCCCGCATATAAAAATAATAAAATATTATATAAATTTGCAAAGTGAAAAATGCTTTCATAATTCATTATTTTGTATAATATGTTGAATACGGTATTCTTCTCAACTATATTATTCAATATTATTATTATTATTATTATTATTATTATTATTATTATTATTATTATTATAATACTATTATTAATTCATACAATGTATAATTAATTATAATCTTCAACATATTTGGCTACATTATCTTACTAGATCAGGACGGAAAGGAATTGAGACGAGATTCAACAGATATTGTCTCATTATCGATTGATAGTTGGGAAGAATACCGTAATTAGCTATTTGCCTCTTGTAACTTTAAATGGGTATAATAATAATAATAATAATAATAATAATCCCACATTATAATTAAAAATAAAATAAAATAATATTACTAATTTTTATTGTTATTATTATAAAATAATTATACTTTACAAGAAAAAAATATAATATGATATAATAATAATATAATAATAATTTTATTATAAATTAATATTATTATTAAATTATATTATAATATTATATAATAATATTATTATTATTATATATTGAAAATTATTATTATAGTTATAAATAATATTTGCTCAAATAATAATAATATTATTATTATAAACAAATATTATTATTATTATAAATAGAAGATTATGATTATAATTATAATTATAATATTTGCTCAAAATAATAATACTAATAATATGTTATTATGATTCTATAATATTATAATATTATTATTATTATAAAAATTATTATTATTATTATTATTATTATTATTATTATTATTATTATTATTATTATTATTATTATTATTATTATTATATGCGGGACGGGATCGGGACGGGATTCGCTATTTTGTCCTAAATCCCACCGGGATCGGGACGAGATCGGGACGGGACCGGGACGGGATCGGGATTTGCAGGATTTGTGCCCACCCCTAATTTGCCCTATATATTATAATGTAATATTGTGCATTATAAGTTATAACTATTGGCCATGCAAACAGAGCCTTAACGTCGATCTAAATAACCACGTACTTCTTTTAGGGTGTCCCTATATACACCGCAAATCCACGGATTAGTGCTGCTAATCAACGTCGGATTCGACGTTGTAGTGTTAATTATAATACAACGTCGGATCCAACGTTGTCATATGTGGTATGCAACGTTGTGAATCTAAGGTAAGGACGAGGCCAGTGGCGGATCTAATATCAAAAAGCTAGGTGAGCGTAAAAATATTAATGTCTATAAATTAAAAGAATTTTCAAACCAAAATACAATTCTTATAGTATCTCAAGAAAAATCTAAAAGTGGTTTAAAATATGACAATTAAAATAGTTATTTGATATTTATAAATTAGTTTTGTCTATTTATAATAATAAATATTTCCATTACAAATAGAATATACTATATCGAAATTGTGCTATGCGATCTCCGAATGATCCAAAATGATCAATGGCTTGCAAATTTGCATTTGAGTCCATCTAATTAACCCAAGCAAAACAAAGATCAATTTTTTTTTTGTAATATATGTTCTAATTTTATTAGATTTATTAATTTAATCAATTTTTAATTTTTTATAGGATTTACCCAGCAAAAAAAAATTTAAGCTACAAATTTTTTTTTTTGACCCAGCTACTGCTGGGTATGCTTACCTTGTGATTCGCCCCTGGACGAGGCGGGTTGGGTAGATTGCAACGTCCAATTGGACGTTGTAAAATGGGCTTTCAAAATGCAACATCCAATCCGATGTTGTAAAATGGGCTGTCAAAATGCAACATCCAATCCGACGTTGTAACAACATTGAATCCAACGTTGTTACAACGTTCGAATTTTTTTTCCAAGACAAATTGCTAATACATGGACAACGTTGGATCCGACGTTGTATAACGTCTAATTGGACATTGTTACAACGTCCAATTGAACGTTAATTTGCGGTGTATATAGGGAACGCGTTCTTTTATTTGTAAACTTTTTAAAAAACTATATAAGTAAATTGAATGATATATTTCACAGAACGGAGATATTTAAAAAGATGAGTAATTTTCCGGCACAGATATCTTCACCGTTAATTTTTACTATTTCCACCGCTAATCACCGCATAGGTTGGTGGTGGCCTTAATCACCTTTTTTCAGGGCCACCGCATAATACGACGGTGGAGTCGTTGACCGTATACGAGTCCACCGTCACGTACAGCGGTGGGGTTGAGCATAATTGGGTCTGTTATTCTCAAACCCACCACGTGTCCATACGGTGGAATCCACCACTTATACATCCGGTGGGTTTTGAATTATAAAAAATGGAATATCATTGTTATCCAAAACCCACTGCATACCCAAACGGTGGGATTTTGACCGTTAGGGCGAGGGTTCGAACCCACCGTATGGGTATGCGGTGGGGCCTGGGGCCCTTAAATAGGCATGCGGTCTCCATTTCTCCGCACGCTTTCCGACTCTCCTCCGCTTCCAATCCCTCCCTCGCCTTTCGATCCTCACCTTTTTTGCATCGTTTCTCTCCTCGACTCTCCTCCCCTTTACAATCCCTCGCCTTTCGAACCTCTTCACCCATTTTCCCTCGTTTCTCTCCTTCTTTTCCCGAGTTTTTTCCTCTACTCCCACTTTTTTCGTGAGTTTTGCAATGGTGAGACAGAGTAGCCGTGACGGAGATCGGGCTCGTGGTGCTAGCCGTGGTTAGAGACATCCTTTACAGGTAAAAATTACACTATATTAAATTCCAATCAAGTTATTTGTATTTAGAAGGAGCTAGCGTTAATATATTATTGTTATATGAATTGTAGTCGGCCCCGACGATTCAGAGACATGGTAGTGGTCGTATGGGGACATACTGGAGGGCGACATCCAGCACAACACAGATATGTTGAAATCAATTAGATATGGTTTTTTTTTTCTTATGAAACGATATTATTAGTACGGAATCAATAATTAGTTGTAGGGAAATCGAATAGAATTTAAAAATGAATATGTTATAGAAGTGTGTTTGGCAATTAGAGAGTAACATCCATAATCGATAGGATTTAGAATTTTTTTTTATGGTATATGATGTGTGCTCATTTCACCATGTTTTATGTTATCTTTTACTTCGATTTCTGCTTATATTTTATACTTCTAGGTTAGAAAAGCATGAGATTTGTGTAGTTTATATTTATTTGCAATATATAGAGGTCTACACAAGTTTTTGTTTAAATTCGCAGAAATCGGACGCACTTTGGAGTTTAAAGTAAAGTCGTGAAAACATTGGAAAAGCTAAGGAAGAGCATAGGATGATGCAGCGGGAGAAAACGCCACTTTTCACCATTCATCATTCTGAGTCAAGTTCTGATGTCTTCATGAGAGTTATAGACCTCGAAAAGAGATTTCCAACCCATATTCATATGTGCCAATCGGTCAAACGAGAACTTGGAAAAGTGTGTTTCAAAATGGAGCAGAATGTTGGAAACTGACAAGGAGGTAACTTCGGCGACAACGAGGAATCATAACCGTATGTCCTGAGCGTACGTAGCCGTGGTAGAATTGAAGCACGATCTTCACCTGATTGGGCGGAGGAAGTAACTTTGGCGACGACGAGGAATCAGCCGCCACAACCCTTGTAGCAGGCGTCGCCCCTTCTGGGACCGTAGCTGGCAGATCACCACTCGAGAGACGCTGGAGCCATGAGGGGGAAAGAGGGGAAGAATGAGAGGAGGTGGAATTGTAGAGTGTGTGTGGACTGGGAAGGTGTTTTCGTTTTCTGGTGTTGTAGGTTTTGGAGTTTTGTGAAGAGGATGGAAGTACACATAAGCCCAAAAGGGAGTGGCAAAGGCCGTTTGGATAGGTGAGTATGGTGGCTAACTGGCTGGCTGGGGCCTTTGATTTTTCTCCATTGGGAAGCTTTTATTACTTTTGATGGAACAATTTTGATGAATGTATGATTGAATTTGCACATAGAAACTTACTTCGTCCTAGTGTCAAACTTTGTGACATTCTGTTAGAATTTTTACCTTTTATACAAGAAAGAATTGAAGGCCGCGGGAAAAAAAAAATCCTGGGTTCGTTTGAGCTCCTGATAGGCACACGACGAAGAAGATTAGCAAAAGTATGTCCAATCTAGCCAAGCCTCAATGTTCTTTAGATGGATTCCAGCCTAGACTTTCAGAGTGGTTAGTGCCTATGAACAAGGTACATGGAATGGGGGTGAGCCCTCGAGACAGTGACCCCAAGGCGCACAGCTACTAATAATGAATCTGAGCTCATGAGGACCACCTCATGTGAGTGAGTGGCCTTGATGGCAATGCCACAATGCCACAAGATCAAAGGATCATTGGCAAAAAGCTACACATATTATAGCCGTGTAAACAAGGTCCATCCTATAGTAGCATTTGGACCCCCAAAATTTGCTGCACCACTTGGAACTTAGCTAAGGCCTCATCTTTCTAGGTTCTATTGTTCCTATCTTTATCAACTACTAACATTTCTCCCCACAAAAGGTCTTCATGTACAAACCATACAAACTCTTAAACTGGCAAGTTTTTTTATGATTACAGTAAAATACAGTATTGTTTCACATGGCCTTTTTTAGGGAAGAATACCAAATATCCCCAAAGGAAATAGAACTAAGCACAAAATTATCGCTAGTGCAGAATGAAAACCGAAGGTAGGTTTAGCAAGCCTGCAAACGAAGACCATATAAACTGAGACAATATATACAACTGAAACTTATTGTATCTGAAAACTCACATGTTTAGCGGTGCTTTTTGTTTAGCACGCCTCACTAAATAGCTGACAACCAGCTTAGAGAGTCGAGTGCAAGTAAAAAACATTTGCAACATTGAACGACTTTTCACAATTCCCTCCCTTATGCCTCTTGCAGTCCTGGCCAAGGCGGGCTCACTTTGCTGAGTTCTGGGACTGGTTACCACCTGCATTGGTACTAAAGGAGTGCTGAAGGAGTGAACTTCATAGTTCCAGAAACACTATGAGAGTTCCATCAGACATCATGATGCATAATGCAAAAAACTAACCTTGTGAGTTCACGTTAGTTAGCCCACGAAGTCGTTCCTCTGCTACACGCACAGCTTGAGTCGAGCTTCTTACACCTTTTGTGATTTCCTGCCTGCAAAGCAACCAAAAAGCTCTCTTAAGAGAATCCAAACCTTTACTTTAAATAAAAAAGAAAAAGAAAATATTTTCATCATATGTCTGGAAATTGCAGAGATGAGGGTATTTACATGTTAGAGAAGTTTCTAATGCAAGAAGTTTTTGCTCTGAATTAAGATACTCTTTCTTGACATTTTCTGAATTTATTTCAGTTCTCTTTTTTTATTTTAAGTAAAGAAACTCTTTGAAACATATTAATTCAAACTCAAACTAGAAATGCAATGCAGGGGGCTGGGGAGTATGTTGAATTTGCTGTTTGGCCGGTGGGCTGGCCTAATTTGCTGAATGTTGTACCTGGAAATGGAAACTCTTATGCTAAAATAATATATAAGGGCTTTAGCCCTCCGTCTGCACTAAAAAAAAAACTCACAGGGTCTTGACCCTAAACACAATCAGCCAAAAAGTCATTTTTGGAATTTAGAAATGATCCCTTTGGAAATTTTGATATTTTAAGGAAAATAAAAAAGATTTTTACCAATTGGGAGTTGAAAAGCCCCACTAATGTTACATTTATTCCTTTTTCTCTTGAAATTAAGATTTTTATACACATTCCGGTTTGATATAAATTTTAACAAAATGAAATGAAATATTATCATTGTGTTTTGAACATGGCTTAGAGTTTAATTACAATTAATTTAGAATAAATAAAGTTTGATTTTCAGTGATAAATGAACCTAAATGGACATTGGAGCTTTTTTCAATACCCAAACGGAATTGTGTTTTTTAAAAATACCAAGACTGTCCAAAAGTGGAATTTTCGTATAACAATTGGCATTTCAGCCACTAAAAATCCGAGGAAACCAGGTTTATATTAAAGTGGTTTTAAGTGCTCGTTAGAATGAACTTGGGAAGTACACTTACTAGGAATTTAATTCATGGGAAAGTAAGTTCTTGGTAATTGAACTTCCTAGTATAATTTCAGAAAACATGTTTGAATAAGTTTAACTTCCTATAAATTAAAATCTAGCGTTTTGTTTGGTTGAATATGAACTTTGATGAGAATTTGTGTAAAATTACTTTTGTAAAACTTATTAATAAAAACTATTTATTTAAATTATGGGCAAATACGTAATTTGTGATTTAAAAAGAAATAAAGAAAAGATTTTTTGAAATAAATAAAAATGGAGGATTTCAACTTACCCACCACCCACATGGCAATTTCAATTCCTCCATTTTGGTGGAATTGGAATTCCCAGAGATTCTACTTCCAGGGTCTTTTAAAACCAAAATTCTAATCCAAACACATATATTAAAATCTACTTCATGGATTATTTCAATTCATGTAATCCAAACAGCACTAAAAAAATTAGTAAAAATCCTACAGGGAGACTTATTGCACAGGAATGTAGTGAACCCATGGTTCTCTTTCCCCAAATACAGGGAGACTTATTGCACCCTAAAAAATTAGTAAAAAGCCTACGAATAATCTGTGAGATGAGTCAACTGAGTGCCAATGATTAAAGGGCGCATTCGCCAAATGTATCTAAGTTACAATTTAATCCAATAAAAAAATATTATACTCAAAAGACTCTAAATAACCTAACTGATAGTAAATCTCAAGTCGATCAAATTCAAATATGAATGTCAGGATCTCAAGAGGTTCAGAACTATATACTGAGTGAGAAGTGAGAACACAGCAGAAAAAACGGGATGTTTCAAATTACTTCATACTTACCCCAAATCGCTCAGCTCCATAGTCAGATCACTTATCTCCATTCCAGATAGGCGAATTGCAGCCATTGTGCCTGGCAGCTCTGCTCTGGTAACATCTAACAGCTTCTCCAATGACTCCGCTGCTCTCCTAAAAGCCTTTTGATATACCCCAACATAGGTTTCAGATAATAGAAGCTTGAAAGTTGAAAGCATATAGATTTTAAAAGGAGGAACAAAAAAAGCAAAAGTGAACTTAAACTCAACCCAAGTTGTACAAGATGACCAATTCAAACCAAAATCCAATTGTTATTTTAAAAGGAGGGAAAAAATAGAAGCGAAAAAACACTGGAATTGCCAGAAACATAAAGAAGGTATACCAGCATTGCAGGAATCGCAGAGCAAAAGAGCCAAGTTGCCGAGACTGCAGTCTGCGAAAGTAAGTTCACAACTCCAAATCAGTCAATTTATAGACTGAAATTATTTACAGCCTGTGAAATTTGAGGAAAATGTAGAATTTTCCCCAATCAACCTACATGACTCGATGAATTGTTATATGTAACGCGAACACATTTGCAAACCTATTAATGGAGGGAGTATAAGAATGTTAAAATTTAGAATCTCAAACCTCGATTCAAATACTAAACAATGTTTAGAAACGGAGAGGGAGTTACAAAGGACTCTCGGAAAGATGAATGCAGAGGGGAGTGAAAGAGATACTTACCACACACGCAGCGACATTCAAGACGGTGATGTGGCGTTGAGTTAGATTCCACTGAGAGAGATGAAGAGAAGTGGATGGAGATCCAACAGACGAAGTGAATTGAGAAATCGAAGGCTCCGACTCTGTATTTCCAGACGAGTAGACTGCGAATGCTAGCCCCTTCTTCAACGGCCGAGGTGGGAGCCGGAAACCGGATGGCCGGCGACCGGTTAGGTTTCCGGAGAGCTCAATCTTTTTGTTCGATTCGACTGCGGGGCTCAGTTTCAGAGATTGCAGTCTCACAGTCGCCATCCTCTCTCTCTTCTCCCCTGGAATTCCTCTCTTACTCCGCCCTCTCTCTCAGCTATATTAGGTCATCCGCGTTCGGGCACTTTGGATCTCATGGAGTTGGTAAAATAACTCCGAAACTGGTTAAATCTTAATCACTTAATTATAAATAAATGGTAGATGTATTTCTATTGGATAATCATACCGACTTCATGGAGTTTAACTCCACGAGATCGTCACCGTTGTTTGGGAGTCCAGTCCTGAACCTTTTTCTCTGTCACCTCAGCATAAAACCATATTCAAATTTTTTTATTTTTCACCCTCATTTATGAGCACGGGTTCAGACTCATAAGTTACTTTTCATTATATTTCCCTTATATTTAATAAAGTATTCTATTATTTATCTATTTATTTAATAATAACATGTGTTAAAATATTAAATTTTTAATATTTCAAAAATAATATATAGGTGTTATTTATTCGGAAAAAAAAATTGAAGCAAATATATAGAATAGGGATTTTTATGAATAGATAAAATTAAATTACATTAAAAAAAATTTAATTTTTTTTTAGAATTCAAAAAATACAGGAAAATATATTTTTTAAATATATATGTTCTCACGTGGCACCCTCCTGTTGGGTCACACGGCAACGTCAGCCATTTCTTCCCCTTGCCCAACAATATATGCAACGGTGCGTTTCGTGCTACTAAAGGGCAAAACGAGTCATTTTTGTGCATACATGCTTATTTTAAGTCAACCAAAATCCAATTGTTATTTCTATGGTTCACTTTTGATATTGATGATGTAATTTTTTTTTTGTCAATCAATGACACACTATTTATATATAAATGATTATTTTAAGTCAATTTCAAAAATAGTGACATTAATGAAGTATTATTAATATGTATAGAAAAGTGTCATTAATTGTATAAAAGCCTTGTCAATAAATTATTATCATTAAAATCATATTATTATCAATATACGAATAAGTTAGCAAAAAAGCTTTATAAAAAAATATCATTGATATATGATTAATCGGATTAAAAAATTGGTATCGAACAATTAGATTAAAAAATACGACATCGAGCCTTATCAACAAATTATTATCATTAAAATCGTATTATTATCAATTTAAGAATAAGGTATCAAAAAGTTGTATAAAAACATTATCGGTGTATAATTGATCGAATTAAAAAATTGGTATCGAACAATTACATTAAAAAATACGACATCAACAATTGAATTAAAAAATGTCATCAAACAATTACATTAGAAAAGTGTCATCAATCTATTAAATTAAAAAAGTGGAATCAAACCATTACATTATAAATGTGATATAAAAGTAAAAAAAATGTCATAAAAAAGTGAAATCAACATTAAAAAAGTATCAGCATCCCACAAAAGCATCCACACTATTCGGAACATGCTCAATAGATTTTCTAACCTTTCTGGTCTTACTGTAAACTACAGTAAGAGCTCTCTCCAAGTTTCTGGAAATGTCAGCCCCTCACTAGCAAACTCTCTAGCCAATGAAATGCATATTCCGGTCTCTATAACTTTGGAAAAATACGTGGGTATCCCTCTACTCCGCGGCCGGATCAAGAATGAGATGTTCCAGGATGCCATACAAAACCTCAAAAAACAACTAGCCAAATGGAAAGCTTCGTCCTTAACCCAGGCTGGTCGTGTAACCCTCATTAATGCAAATCTCATCTCTAAAACTAACTACCTCATGCTGAATTTCTTACTCCCCAAAGGGGTGCTCCACCAGATTGATCAAGTTTACAAAAATTTCTTTTGGAACAAGTTAGAGTCAGAACGTTATAACCCGTTGATAAGTTGGGACAAAATCTGTAAGCCAAAAGACCAAGGTGGTATAGGCATAAGATTAGCAGAAGATCTCAATATTAGCCTTCAGATGAAACTTTTGTGGAAATTATACACTAATACTGAGAATATTTGGGTTAAAGTCATTACAGAAAAGTATTTTAAAGATCAAAACATAATGACAGCAATCCCTACTAACCCATCTTGGCAATTCGGCCGCCTTTTACAACTTCGTGACAAATTTTTGAAAGGTTTACATTGGATAATATGAAATGGGGAAACCATAAATGTCTGGAATGATCCTTGGTGATAGATTGTAATCTTCAAAACTATCAACTCTCACATGATCCTAATTTAAAGGTTCACCAGCTAATCAATCAAAATAAAACATGGAACGTGCAAATTCTTCAACATCTCTTTCCAAATAATATTGTCGCCGAAATCCAAAAAATCAAATTTCCCTCCTGGGTGGCCAATGATAAACCAATCTTGAAACTTAATGTGGATGGTCATTTCACGACCAAATCGGTTAAACAGATTATAAACAATCACAATCAGAATGAGGTAAAAGGAAAATGGATTTGGAACCTCAACCTTCCTCCCCGGATAAAAAACCTTGTTTGGAAAATAGCACAGAATGTAATTGCCACAAAAGAAAGACTAAATCGTTTCTTTAATAGAGTTCCGTCCCAATGCTACCTCTGCAATGACAAAGATGAAGACAATGATCGTCTTTTCCAACAATGCACCTTCACCAAAAGAGTCATAGCGGCTTATGAACAGCTAACTGGTAAATCTATAAACTACAATATTAACCATCTGATACCAGTGAAAGAAATCCTACCGTCTAAAGTCTAAACCTTTGATTCCGAACTTTGAAAACCTTTGTTTTGTCTGGCAATCAATATGTGAAACCAGAAACAACATAATTTTTAGAAATAAAAGCATCGACCCTATCTCACAAATTGCGATTCGATCTTATAGGCAGGCGAGGGATTAGTTGAATGTCAATCCCGATAAAGCCCCGAAACAAGACAGACGAAGGGTTGTGATCAAATGGAAAAAACCACCTAGGGGCACCTACAACTACAAAGTTAATGTAGATGGCTCAACTAAATCTACTGGCTTCTGCCAGGTAGGTGGGATCCTCAGGGATTGTGAAGGAAATATGATCGATACCTTTCAGCAGCAGGTGGATAGTGGCTCGGCTATCCAAACCGAAGCAGCTGCATTTTGCGCAGGTATGAAATTGGCATGGCAAAAAGGCTTACGTAGAGTTATAATTGAAGGTGACTGTTTGGAAGTAATCAAAACGATCAACGATAATGCAAGGCCCAGATGGGAGATATACTGGCAAATCGAGCTTATCAAAAAGATGCAATCGGAATTTGAGCACATAGAGTTCAAACATTGTTTTCGTGGAGCCAACGGAGCAGCAGATTTCATAGCTAGATCTAATGACATTTGTAATATGAATACTCTCCCTTTAAATAGGAAATTATGTAACATCATCCAAAAGGATGATCAGGGTTGTGTTATGTCTTAAGAACCGCCCCCTTTTCGCCTACTAAAAAAAAACATTAAAAAAGTACCCAAAAAAAAAAAAGTGATGTAGAGGATATTGTTTGAATGTTTGGACAATGAAGATCCATGGCAGAACAACATATCTCCATCTGCAATGAGAAAGTTAGGGGAAAAAATAAAAATAGTAGATTTCTGTTTCCGATTCACATTCTCGTATTTACAAAATGGTGCCTTTAAAATGTTTGTCTACAAAAAATTTCATCAGAACTACATCCAGTTTTCCATCTGGGTACATTCCAAATTCATTTGACCGAACCCACGCCCTCTTCCTTTTTTTTTAATATAATTTTTATAGCCCATTTGCCACCTTACTATACATAATCTTAGTTTGCAGATTTTAAACAACTATACTATGCTTTATTTTGTCATTTTATTTCTCTATTTGGCTTTCCCTCCATTGATCCTCATCTGCCAATGAGACTTTCAACAAGTTCACTGCCATCTCCCATACTTGCTCAAACAAAAGAGAGCAGCAGCGGATCCGGAAAGCTACTCTTTAATAAAAAAAGAGCAGCAGAAACTAAACCTAAGCTTTTTAAGATGATTTTTCGGTGATCTTCAGCACACCAGCAACAGTTGCATTGCAGAAGAAGCATCTCTCGCAGTTGAGCAGGTGCCTAGTGATACATCCGAAGCAAGACTTGTGGAGGCAAGGCATCAGCTGAGCGTCTGCCTCCGACGCATAGCAGATGCAACAGGTGGTATCCTCGGAATCTGCTTCTTGTCTGGCTGCAGAATTCTCTTGTTCTCGTGATGCCAACTGGCTGATCAGAAGGCTTGAGAACTCCTCTAGTTGTTGTAGCTTTGCAAAATGAATGTTTCCTTTGGCAAAACCAGCCTGCCAAAATGATCAATCTCGTAAGCATTCTCCAGCTCAAGTCACCATGATGTGCATTTACAATATCAATTTATGACCTCTCTAAAGACAAAAACCAAAGAGTCCAATAAGGGCATTCTTCAAATGCAGGGAGAAAAAGAGATCTAACCCAGTTGTATTCCAGCATGCACTGGAGTCCACAGAGCATGGTATCCGGACAGTCCATGCTAGCGAACAACCCAACGACATCATTCTGCTCACACCCAACAGTTACAACACTGGCATCCAGCAAATTTACTATGATTCCAACCAGAGGAGCTAAAATCATTCCCTTGTTCAATTTTTCCATAGATTGCCCATGCCTTCTTACCAACCTGATAATAGGAAAGTATGATACACTTCAATTAAGAATCTGGCTATATTTAAAACACCAAATGGTGGAGACAATTTTTCCATGAGGGCCCATGCCTTCTTCATATGCAATGATGTCAATGTATCAACGGTGTAAAAGTGAAGCCTGAATCATTCAGTAAAGGAGACTTGGCAAGAGTTCCACACAAACTTACAAGTCAAAAAAGTCTGAATCTGTTGCTGAAGTCATCTGATTCAGTATAAACACAACCAGCTCTGTTAACCTACGGAGGTTCATATCAGTTCCTAGAAGGAATGCCTGAGGGATCTCACGCGTATAGAACTCCAGAATACGAGCAAGGTTGCAGGATAGGTCAAAAACAACACTGCATTTTCTTTGTTGAAACTCCAGAACCTGCAAAATTGGTAGAAGTTGAAAAAAGGGGAAAGTGAAGTAAATGGTACCAACTGTGTGTTGAACAATGACCCAGAACAACCCTTTTCAACTGATGGCTCAAAGCAAGTAGCTGAGCCGCTTGAAAACAGAAGCAAGAAACGAATACACAATCAACAGATAACTCTATAAAAAAAATTCATGCCTGAAACTTTTCTTGCATTTCTCTGATGGAAACTGAGAACTCAGTCATCGTCCAGCTCAAAGTGTTAAATAATTGATTCAGAAAAGCAGAGAAGAGTTCTTCATCTTCAATACAAGCATCTCGGAGCAATTTCTGCATACATAAAGAATGAGCAAGAAAATATATTTAGTCAACAAAATTATATAATAACTGTTCCATCATATTTAGCAAAACCAAACCCAAATCTCATTCTAGAGGAAAAGTTGGTGTATTCAAATTTCTTACTTGGAAAAGAACAGTGGATGATGATGATTCACCACGCTTTGAAGAACCAAAACCAGATCCTTTGCACAACCTAAGAAGTATGTTCGTTACAGAAATCCAGTTTCGGTTATCAAATGCAGATAACAATGCCTTAGGCATCCTGTGGTTTACTGCTTTGTTCATTTCAAAAACAGCCAAATGTTCTTTGTACTGCACCAACACTGATATTGATTGTAATAGTAGATCTCTTAAATCTGCACTTGAAATCCTCGTATCGTTGAAGTGGGTGACGACAAAAGTAATCTGTTCAAAGATAAAATGATAGCTCAAGTTAGATTCATGTAAATCCAACAGCTAAACAGAGTAATACGTGTATGTTCGTAGGTATTTATAGTAATATATAGTAGTCAGCCTAACAAACAAATGTCAACAGAATACAGATCTCAAATCCAAATAAAGCAATGTTGCATGGTCCTAAAAAATCCTTGTTTGGAACTTCAAGTTCTATGGTTTACTTTTTTTTTTTTTTTTGGGGGGGGTGTTGGGGAGGATTCTTTAAAGATAAAAGAAACATACAAATGAAGAGAGGCCTTGCTTGATGAAAATTGCAGAGGGGGCAAATGGTGGATCGCTCTTCCGTAAAACATGGAAGCAGTCAACCTGAATTCAGGATAAAACGAATAATCAAATAGTTAAATATTTTCCATTATGCAATAACATCAAAATGATCAACAATATGTAACTTTATATTTCGTCCAAGTAGGAGCCTAAGATAGCAAAAGGTGCAGCACTATCTCAATTCTGAATTATTAACATTGTTCTTAAAAAATTCCCCATTTTTTATTTGGTAGATGCATGTAAGCATCTTATAAAGTCTAAACCTTAACTTAGTTAACTCATCAACATAAATGAGGCCCCGATGTGTAAACTAACTAGACAAACATGTGTTGCGCAATTATTCCCAATTAATCATATTGGGAAGTTATGTAGTCTTGAGCTCAAACAACCCATTCCAAGTAAAACTGAAGACCATGTGCCAAGTGTCTTCAACTCAAGAGTCAAGAGGCATATGCTAAAGACAGAGCCAAAGGTGGGTGTGACGTCATTAAAAAGGAAGATAATCTAAGCATTCATAATCATGAAAGTGTGATGAGCCAACAGTCATACCCAACAACACTGGCATAAATGAAACCCCTCAGAATGGCAGTATATTAAACTGGTTCAAATGAACGAGGAGAGAAATTTACCAAAGCTTCCAAATAAAATTCAGGAACAAAGCGAAACAACTCATCCTCTTTGCTGAGAACCAGGAGCAACTGTACAATCCACATGCATGCAGCATACATTCCCCTTTGTTTCCATCTAGATATCAAAGAAATGCGATACCTGTTGGATACAGTGCTATAAATCATAAGACTGAAAATTTTAACCAAGTGAATTGACATATGAGACTATAGATATAAAAGAAAAGTGAAGAAACAGAATAAAAGGTCAAATATGATAGAAATCTTGCTCCAAGTTATTTGTAAATCTTATGACCATACTTGACAAAGTACCAACATAAAGAAAATCAACTGTAAGGGAAAGTGGAGTCAGAAATGAAAAATAGAGAGATCTGCTAATTTGGAACAAAAGTAGGCAACCTTGGAATAGGGCACCGACAATAATTTACTAGACTTATCTCCTCGCAAGGTGCAATGGAAATTATTAGCAATAAGAAGATTATTTAAGTCCACCCAACCAAGCAAATAAACAAAACTAGAGTTGGATCAAGATTATTTAAGTTCAGGCTGTCAATCTATCACTGCAGTTACAAACTATGCCATTTCTACCCAAGTCAAAAAGCCTTGG
The DNA here is from genome assembly GCA_037127255.1 of Persicaria tinctoria. Taxonomy (NCBI): domain Eukaryota; kingdom Viridiplantae; phylum Streptophyta; class Magnoliopsida; order Caryophyllales; family Polygonaceae; genus Persicaria; species Persicaria tinctoria. The sequence goes on from JBANSL010000014.1 coordinate 28,559,785, forward strand.
AATCTCCAGGGGGCATAAGACTTCTAGGCAAAGAGCTACTGCCATTTAGAAAGGCTGAATTTAAAAGGGCAAAATGCCTTTAGTCTTCTTTGGGACATTTAACAAAGGCATCTGCACTGTCATTGCCAGCAAGTATGCACAATTAGGCTACATCAAAATAAGATTTAATGTTGAACAAACTGCAAAAATAGAAACGATAATTTAGCCAACTAATAAACAAACTACTTCAACATTTTGGACACAAAAGAAACAAAGATCAAGGGGGGAAATTGATTAGCTTACCATGAGTATTGTCTTATACAATCAATAACTTCTTCACGGTATATGTTGCGAGCTTCTTTAAGCCGTTTTTGTTGCTCATTACAAGATCTTTCTCTTATTTGTTTATCAACTTCTTCAAGAAGGGATAATGACTGTGACTGTTGTGACATGTAATAAGAAGCCTACAAAACAAACACTTTTTTTAGGATAACAGAATAGATACCACGTGTGGAGGAGATCAAACACCTTTTTAGGATTACAAAAAAGATACCAGATGAGAAGTTCAATGCTTCAAAAATGTGATAAAGAGGTTTATATTAAGTAACATAGAAACGCCAGATGCCAAAGAGAGAACTTGCAGAGAATTGTTTGAAAAAAGAAGAAGAGCATGGCACATTTTGATGCTTCAAGAATCCAAAATGAGACAGCACAGCTTGTAAGCCTTGTATTATCCAACTTTCACAATCATGTAGATTCAAGAAATCATGTAGATTCAAGAAATCTAACCTGCTTGAAATTTGGAGCCAAACCCATGTGATATAATAATAACATAGCATCGAGAAGCTCCTCTTCTCTTAATGTAGCTGAAGAGAAGTTATACTCCCTAGGCACTAAACTTGTATTCTGGACAGGTCGAAACTCAAATTGAGGATGAGAATGATCACTGGAACTTGGTTTATCTGTAATCTCATCACTCAAACTCCCATCGCTGCATTCTGTAGCAACATGAGCAGACCTTCCAGGGATGGGAGTGCTATGTCCACGAGAAGCCTTGGAACTGAATCTGATTGGATCACTATAATTTCTACTGCCATTAGTGTCATAACTTGAACAACAACATGGCTTCTGTCTCGTAGAATGAGTCACCTTATTTTCTTTATCATCCATACAACCTTCTTCCCATGAGATCACTATCTCCTGATCTGTAGTGGGTTGACATCTAGATAGATTACTAAACGAGCCTCCAAGTCTAGAAATATCAACTCTGAGAGGATCGTTCTTCACTAACATGTCAACAGGAAAACTTTGTTGGCCTCCCTTGTGTAGAAACCCGACTTTATTTTTCGAGTCACCACCCCAAGTCTTTGACAATCCATTAGGAAAGCCTTCAGATAAGAAATAAAGAATAACTGTGTACAAAGAAACGAGCACAGGATAGCTTAAAACTCCAGGTGATAACACATTGCGACCTGTTCTGTGTTTCAGTAAGAGGTTCTGAAGGAAGGTCCTAAACACAGCACCTGGCAACTGAGGAGGTGTTACAGGAGGTATGAATTGAATAACTAAGCAGCACAGATCCCTGTGTTTCTCCTCTATCTGCCAAACAAGAGCACATACATAATAAGAGTTAGGAACAGCATTTCAAGTCACGTCAGAAATGCTACATTCAGAAAATAGGCTGAAACAACATGCATGATTCCATGCATTTGAGGTACAATTAAAGTTGCAGAGGAGAAAAAAGCATTAACATAAAGATGCACAAGAGCTGCAGCCAACCAGTTCTCAGGACTTCTAAGACATGAGATGGCCCATGCTCCAAAAACAGACACAGATCAATCATTTTTTTTAAATATGTAGTAAGAAAAATGTAATACAAATCCAACCCAACCATGTAAACTTTAAAGCCAAGAAATTGAAAACCAAAATCCCCTTTATAGTTGGGCCAAACTACCAAAACTTCTAATTTCCATTTCACCTATTACGGGGTAGGAGATAGGAAGGGGGATAACTATGACCTTTCAACAAAGAGTATGGCTGTCTGTAACTTGTTCACGTATATCATGTCTAATCCTCAACATTTGAGACAACATCTCCAGATACCCAAAATTTCTTGTTTGTCTTCTGTACTAAGTCATCTCTCCAAATCCTTGCTGCTTTGCTCCAAGATTCACTTGCTAGTTGCTCAATTTACAAAGGCATGATTCATCATTCTATTGTCAAATTATAGAAACATCTTTTTACCATAATTAAGAATATGCCAGATGACACTGAAGTTAAAGGTTGATGCTCACTCACAAGTGTATTTACACTATCAAAGGTCACTATCTACATTTAAAAGCACCACCTATGATATTGAGAACAGAAGGACCTAATCGTACAGATAAATCTTCTTTTGCACTATCACCAATATGAAATTCATCTAAAATTTCCAACAGCATGCTCAAAATGCACGAAACAAATATTTTAAGCTCACATACAAAGAATTTGCCAAGATTAATGCAGCAAAAAGCACTAGATTTTGAACTTCATGCCATACCTTATTTATGGCACCACATAGAGCAGTTGTTGTCAGTAGCATACTACTTTCATGGGACAAATCCTCATGTGAACTAGGCCACCAAACAGAAGGTATCAACAATTGGAGATCATACTTATTGGGACTTTTTCGTGAAAGAAACCCTTCATACAAGAATTCAAATTCCGATAACCCCCACCAAAGCACCATGAGTTCTTCCCTCCTTAATAATTGGCATGCTAGTGCTAGATAAGGGTATGAGCCTGAATATGGGCACTCGGTCAGAACCAATGATGCAGTTTTGCAGCAACATGAAAGGGCGCCAATCAAATGATGAAATAACAAGCTGGAGCTCTTAAACTTTAGAAAAAGATCAAGAACTTTATCTAAGCTCTTATGATCATGTGGTTCTTGCACACCATATACCTCCATCAGAAATGACAAGAATGAACCCCATGCTATGTATTCTGTGCAGTCTATCTCCTGGTCAAGAATAGAAAAGAATTCTTCACATATTGCATTGGCAATAGGGTGAAAAATGTCTTCAACTGGAACAAATCTCTTGAGCCTTCTGAGCTTCTCAACAGAGGTGAAATCAGTCTTTTCCATGCGCTCCATTTCCAACAACCTAGACAAGCACTGCAACAACTCAGAGGCTAGGTCATTTGCAGCTGGTGGATTTTGAAGAGGAAGGAAGCCTTCAACTGGGAATTTGAAGGGACGGGCACCAAAATTTAAATCACATTTTTCTCCATGCGAAAGAGAGACGGCAGGGAAGTAGGCCAATCCAGGGCCCATTTTCTTAATGCCAACAAATGCCACCCCCAGTGAAATACCATTCCTATAAAACAGTATCCGATCATCATCTAAGTCAAGGCAGCAACCAATAACATCACCAGGTACCCAAGGCTGACCATATGACTCATCTTCTTCGTTCCACTTCTTAACCCTTTTACCATCAAATGCATAGGAATCCTCAGCATCCCCTACACCCATACGATCAGTGAAAGGGCAAGATAGAGTGGCCCATCCAAGCTGCTGTATACCAGCAGTTTCTAGGATCACTTCATACATCCATTTGCCTTTCCACACAGAAGCATTGGCTCTAACACTGCTGAAAATGGCCAAACTTTCTAAACGCAAAGGTGGTTTGATTATTTGCAGCTCACCACACATGCTCGATTCATCAATTGTGACAGCAAACCCAGAACTGCCCCCAACCATAGAGACACCATCTCTATTCTCAGTAGACGCACGCGAATGAGTGTGGTATTTCAAGAAGTGAATGTTAATAATCGAGCTAGCTAAAGAAGTGTCAAGTGAGCAGTTCAATGGACCTATTGATTTGTAGGGGAGATCAAATATGTGTTCAAGAGTTCTCTCCAAAGATTGGTGGCCAAGATCATCATGACATGAAAGAAGACGGTTTTTCTGCGAACTCCTGTCTTCACCATTCAACAGCACTGCCAACCCTGAAGCCAGCCCATTAATCCTAGAGCTTTCTTCTGCCATTAGAGGGCCAGACAACACAGTGACCTCCCAAATTTACACTACATACGGCGAAGAATTTCAAACACCTTGCACCCTAAACTCAAGCAGATTCGACAGATAGGTAAATAAGAGTCAAAACAGCCCTGCTGATCTTCCTCCCTTTGATGCCCCAGTGGCAAAGCACAATTTTTATTTACCTAGCATAAGAAATTCGACAGTAAATGTGTCTGGTAGCTGCAATAAACTCTATTAACCTCAAAATGAACGCTATAAATTGAAGCATCCCGTCCCCCTTGTAAAAAAAATCAATTTACTTGTGAAAAAAATTCGCTCACTTATAGCTAATTCCTCACCTCAAAAGAAATATAAAAGAGAACCACTTATTTTCAAAATTAAATCCCGTACACATTATCAACCTCCCATAAAATTCCAAAGATTCAGGATAAATGCTTAGCCACAATTCACACGTATTGGGAAATGAAAAATCAGCAATATCTCCTATTTAACCACCGAAATAATAAAAAATCTGAACAAAATAGAAATCAAAGGAATAACTGTATCACGCCTTGGTAACTATCGTGAACATTCACAAAGAGTAGCGTTCAACTTACAAGTTCCAATAACCAGGGGGAAAAAACAGAAATCGAACAATACTGACTGAGACACGAAGAGGACTATCGCTTCAAAGTTGAGCATACGAAGCGCACAATCCAGAGCTGGAAGACGCCATTAACGGCCGGGGAGAGCGAGCGGAGGCAGGGGAAAGGGCGGAAAATTGGGGAAAAGGGGATTTCGTTTTAGTTCGCCAAAAGTAGGGGAGGATGGGGGCGAGTGAATGAGAAAGAAGGGGAAACGGAACGAAACGAGAAACAAAAGCAAAACACGGTGACTGACCGGGAACCCTAAGGTAACGAAACCGACACGTGTTGGTCCCAACAGAAGACGTACCGGCTGCTGACCTGGCCGCTTTTGCCGTTTCAAAAATCACGCTACTGACTCTTTCTCCATGGGGCCCACTTGCCGGTTGCAAGGAGTGGCTCCCGGTTTTTCTCCGGTAGTCCTTTCTCCTTTTTTTCCCTCAACAAAACACGTAGTAGATTCCGATTATCCTCAAATACTATTCGACTTCATTGGGCTCTCCTAAGCTTATTACTCTGGTTGGAAATATGGATGGCAATTTCACCCGCACCCGCACCTGATTCGAATTTGAATCATCTGATTTAAAACAGTGAGTGAAAACTTGAAAAGAAAAACAGGTGGAATGTGGATATGGGTAGTGGGATCGGATGGAGTGAGATTTTTCCCACCCACACCCGATCCACCACCCGATCCATCATCCATCACCCGATCCTATCCACCATCTATCTATATTATAAAAGTATTATTTATATATTTTATATAAAAAATATATTAACTTTCTAATTTCCTAAACCATAACTTTTTAATCGGCACTTCGTTCTGCAAACATCTTACTCTCTTCGTCCTCTACCACTCTTGTCTTGATTTTGCTGGGCGTCTTATTTTCCTTAAGACAATGTTATTTAAACTCTCATTTGTGTTTAAAACTTATAGTCATATGTTTAAGACAATGTTATTTAAACTTATGATGACTCATTTAAGACTTAATGTGCAAAATGATGTTAATTTAGCCAATGTTTTCTCTACATGATTTATTGGAATTCAATGATGTGTATTTAGCAAAAATCACTCATATGTCATCCATATTTCACCCGCTTACCCGATTGATATGGGTGAGAGTGGATATGGGTGAAGACCGTGAAGTGGATATGGGTGGTGGTTCGGGTGGGGTGATTGGTTATCCATAGTGGGTCGGGTGAAATGGGGGTCTATCCACCCACCACCCGATCCATTGTCATTCCTAGTTGGAAATCACCTTGATAATAATGTACTAGGGTGGCAGACCCGTGCTACGCACGGTACATTGTTTATATCAAATCGACTATCGACTAAAATGTTGCCCGTTGACAGAAGAGAAGGCGAGTGTTAGCAGTCATGGGTAGCTACAAAAACAACAGGGCTCTGAATGTTTTGAAGCGCGAATCTTGTTCACTACTAGTTAGGGTAATCTGCAAATATAACCCATCAATGGATGCGAAGAGACCCATAATCACATCAAAATGGTTGTACTTGTTAGTAGAATTAGGCATCGAAACGATAAAGATTTGAGTTTACATACCCGATTTCTATTGGTAGTACCATGGAACAACATTGGTTGTCTTTCTTCAGAAGTATCTTTGCAGTTCGGACTTCGGGAAGCTTAGTTCCTGAATGCATCCTATATTCTCACACTGCCCTACGCATGATATAACAAAGTAAAAAAACACTTATCAATGACAACAAGCATGAGAAAATATCAGTTGCAAGAGTGAGAAAACCGAAATATAGCATGTGTCAGCAAAGAAAACTCAGTGAACTGCATTGCATTACAAATAGCACAATGAACTGCACTGCATTAGGAATTCAAATGTAGGAATATGTCTTGTTTACCTAAAAATGGAAACTCTTTGAGTCCCCTGCCTACACACCATACTTCAGCCCAAATCCTCCACCTCAAACTCGGTGATCTTCCTTTACAGGCTAAACACTGACAGTATAGACAATCAAAACAGAATCGTAAGTAATCCAGACACGCTGAAACCCAAGAAATGACTTATCGCCCCTATTGGCAAACATGTCATTCTTTAGTTGTAACATGAAACATCTAAGCTTATTTTTAAATTAGTAAGAAAAGCATAAGTAATTATATAAAACCTAAAATGAAAAGAACCCAATACAAACACACAAAAAGAGGCAAAATTGATAGATTTTATATCACTAAACCAAGCAAGATACCCAAGAAAGAGTGTGACAGAGAGAGAAAGTGGCAATCAACCACCAGGCGCCTCTGAACCAACTTGAGAGCTCGGATGTGTTTTTGGATTTGTCTCAGGAAATAGGGTACATCATTGTTAGTTGACGCCATCGCCCTTTTTACTCTACTCTACCAATGTCTTGAGGCCATCCGTGACTGCTGTAATTGTTACTCTACAAACTAAAAAACATACACAATCTAAAATATGGAATTAAGAACAATGATCAATTTGTTTGCAAATGCTCAACAAAATGCATAAATGCATAAATGAAATCCTAGTTCCAAACATACTGTATGGGCTAATATATCTCCAAGCCTAAAAAATATATTCACTGTCGATTTTGGATTCAATTTCAATCAATTTTACTTTGCTACCATAAGTGACATCATTGACTAAGGCCATACAATATTAAAAAAATATATATATTCACTGTCTATTCAATATAAAAAAATGCATATGTTTTAGCAAGAGCAAGCAAACAACAGCAATAAATTGAACAACAGTAGCAGCAATCCAACATGAACATATATGTCGATTTCCAACAATTACCCTGATCAAACAGAAATCAAACAACCCTAACAAACAACAATTGTACGTCCATAATCGATCAGTAATAAAACAACCCCAATCAAACAGTAAGAAATAACAGGAGCAAACAAACAACTCTAATCCAACCAAAAAGCGGTAGCGTGGACATCAATAGGCAACACTTCCATCTTGGCAACAGATTCGGGTATGCAACAGAAATTACGCTCGGGACCTGTCGTAGAGGTTACCGAGGCTGCCAACAATGCTAATAGTCATGCCATGTCGTAGAGGTAAAACACGCAGACCTGTGCTACGACAGCCTCGAGAATCTGAACAAAATTGCATAATAACACAATTATTCTCCATAAATAAATATATATAGATAGATAGAAGATATCCCCATTTGCCGTCGATCGATCATCAAGCAGGTACTTCATATGCATGTTTTACCAAGGAAAACGTCAGTCCGAACAGCCTTTGATATCAACGAAGCCTTCAGCAATGCAATTCCCTACGTACGTACAAAGATATATAGTAAGCCGATCGATAGAAATATCTAATATAATATATATATATATATATATATATATATATATATATATATATATATATATATATATATATATATATATATATATATATATGCGCATATGTATACACACATTTGCCGACTTAAACGATCCAAATATATATATATATATATATATATATATATATATATATATATATATATATATATATATATATATATATATATATGTCAAAATGGGTACGTACCTGGTTCATGTCTAGGCTAACCACTTTTTCTTGGAGACAACCGGCGTCCTTGACGTTGAACTTGTTGAGGCTGACTTAAACGATCCATTATCATGTACGTCACCACCCCTTTCACATATCCCGCGCCTCCACTCTCTGCTAATTGTGACGTCTCCGCAGCTGGAGGACCCACGTATGTAATAGTTCGAGTCTTATGCGATTTACAGCTTGAGCAAGAAGCCCCTTCACCATCTGACACGAAACTGAAACATCCTTTGCAGCACATGTAGTATCTTTTGTCATTGGTGTTAGGGGCCTCATTGATCATCATGAGAGGGATGCCCGGAGAGGAGCCAATGGCAGCCTTGGGGCTGAGGAGGCAGTCATTGGTGTTAGCAGCTTCATGCTTATCTTACCATTCGAATTAGCCATTGTTTCTCCGCTAACTTGTGCATCCAACTCGATCGATCACCAGTACGCACTTATAGGCGTGTCCTCTGTCAAGCCCAAAAGGCTTGGCAGGATGATTCGTTACAGATCCTCCAACCGAAACTTCTCATTAAGCAAATGATGTTATTGTAATTAACGTACGTTACATTAATTAAATTTTAATCGATCAAATACTTTTTCATTCTTTTTTCTATATATAGTTGATTCGGCTCCCTTTTCTTTAATTAATTTCAAGTTTGAGAAGGTTGAAGATCTTCCCAATAAATTGAAATTAATATTTTGATTAGTAATTCTTTTCAAACGTAATATTATTTTGGTCTCTTGATATTTCCTTTAATTAGGTTAGATGTTTTGGAAAACAAAAGGCTACATAACCACACAATAAATTGAAATTAATATTTTTTTAGTCTCTTGATAAATTCTAATATATGATCTGCTGCATTTAAAAAAAGAGTTAACAACTACTACCATTTTGATATAGTTTAATATTTTAATAAATCATTATTTTTAATAAATTTTAATATATATATATATATATAAATTGCAAATTTTAATAAATCACTATTTTAATAAAAAAAATAGCAAATTTTTTGTGGAGTTAATAATAGCAATAAATTGCCAATGAACACAACTTTTTATGTATTGTATATTATGTATTATTATTATAGATAGATTAGATCATATTAGATTATCATTAAGTCAAAAAAATGACCATGAAAAAATAAAATAAAAGATGTAATTGCTAAGGTTATGAAGAGGTTATTGTTATTATACATAAATGACCATGGAAAAAGATTATTATTGTTATAATTATATAAGTATAAATTAATTAGATTACATTGTCATTAAGTAGAATAATGACAAAGTAAGAAAATAAAATAAAACATGTAGTTGTTGAGACTTGAACCTTAGATGAAGGGATTCTCATCAACAACTACTACCATTGGGATAAAGTAACTACATTGATTCAAATTGAGCATATAAGAAAAAATAGCAAAATTATTTTGGAGTTAATAATGGCAATAAATTGCCCATGAACACAACTATTCGAATTAGCCATTGTTTCTCCGCTAACTTGTGCATCCAACTCGATCGATCACCAGTACGCACTTATAGGCGTGTCCTCTGTCAAGCCCAAAAGGCTTGGCAGGATGATTCGTTTCAGATCCTCCAACTGAAACTTCTCATTAAGCAAATGATGTTATTGTAATTAACGTACGTTACATTAATTAAATTTTAATCGATCAAATGCTTTTTCATTCTTTTTTCTATATATAGTTGATTCGGCTCCCCTTTCTTTAATTAATTTCAAGTTTGAGAAGGTTGAAGATCTTCCCAATAAATTGAAATTAATATTTTGATTAGTAATTCTTTTCAAACGTAATATTATTTTGGTCTCTTGATATTTCCTTTAATTAGGTTAGATGTTTTGGAAAACAAAAGGCTACATAACCACACAATAAATTGAAATTAATATTTTTTTGGTCTCTTGATAAATTCTAATATATGTTCTGCTGCATTTAAAAAAAGAGTTAACAACTACTACCATTTTGATATTGTTTAATATTTTAATAAATCATTATTTTTAATAAATTTTAATATATATATATATATATAAATTGCAAATTTTAATAAATCGCTATTTTAATAAAAAATAGCAAATTTTTTGTGGAGTTAATAATAGCAATAAATTGCCAATGAACACAACTTTTTATGTATTGTATTATTATTATTATAGATAGATTAGATCATATTAGATTATCATTAAGTAAAAAAAATGACCATGAAAAAATAAAATAAAAGATGTAATTGCTAAGGTTATGAAGAGGTTATTGTTATTATACATAAATGACCATGGAAAAAGATTATTATTGTTATAATTATATAAGTATAAATTAATTAGATTACATTGTCATTAAGTAGAATAATGACAAAGTAAGAAAATAAAATAAAACATGTAGTTGTTGAGACTTGAACCTTAGATGAAGGGATTCTCATCAACAACTACTACCATTGGGCTAAAGTAACTACATTGATTTAAATTGAGCATATAAGAAAAAATAGCAAAATTATTTTGGAATTAATAATGGCAATAAATTGCCCATGAACACAATTTTTAAGGTTTATATATATATATATATATATATATATATATATATATATATATATATATATATATATATATATATATATATATATATATTTACTACAAAATATATAAAAATATCCATAATTATCAAATTCATACTCTATATAACTCAGTAACGGACAATTGTCATAACATTCGCAATGGATATAAAAAAAATCATTTTCTCTACAATATAGTTTTTTTTATCTTCGCAATTAACCATGCTTCTTTAAAAGAAATATTGTCCTCTTTTGTATAACAGATATTTCACAAGACTTGAGAGGAAAAAAAAAGAGTAACAAAATATTCTTATAGTCTTTGATGTTAACAACGGACGATACGATTATGTCCATCGAGTGGCAAGACCATTTCCCTTGAGGAGCATGACAATCTGTCACTCCATCCAACGATCGTATCACCTCTTCTTATGAGCTCGATCCCTTAGTCCTATAAAGTGATACAGTTAGAGTCAAACACAGATTCTCATTTGAGAAAATTAATAGGCGACCTCTTAGTATTTTGGCTCCTCTTGGTTGGATAAAATTCTTATGGAAGTCTATAAGTACTTCTAACTTGTTGGAAAGTTGTTTTAAATGGGTCAACTTCCATGAAGGACACTTTTGTTGAATCAACTTTGAAAATGGTGAGAATGAACATTCTTCCCAACATTCCAAATCTGGACAAATTTTCCATGCATTTTCAATCATGTCTCACATCGCTTATAAACCATTAGGGATAATGTTTTCAGTCTATATATGGCTTGTAAGAATTCCATTTCAAATATGTCAAGTTTTGAGTTAAATTGAGCATTTTACTTCTGGACTGAAGATCGATATCTTAGTGAAAGGCTAAAAACGAACCCTTTAGTGAGAGATCGAGGGAGATACCTGAATGAGAGGTGATGGTGTCAAAGATCATTCTAAGATGATTGAGATCGAGTGTAGAGTATTCAAAATGTGAGAAACCTACGAATCTTACTTCACGTATCCTTATCTTTTAGAGTTTGTAAATCACAAAAATTAGCCCTACAAAAAAGTAATTGAAAGCTCAATTCTTGGGCAATCCTGTTTCTTGGGTCGCATCATTTGATGAGATTCAGGTGAGGAGCTCATGGAGGGGACCACGGGAGGACATGTAGCAAAATAGGGTCTTCTAGCTATTTTCATCCGTTAATATTGCTAAATTATTTGTCCATGTGGAGGTTTGTGTATAAGACGATTATTAATTATGGGTAGACATATAAATTGGAGCGGGGTCTAAGACAAGTTATCTATAGTAGGCCTTTTCATAGATGGTTTTATCTATACGATATTATTTTAGATGATTTATCTATAATGAGTTATTGGTAAGATAGGTTTTATATATATCTAGGTCTATCTATAAGAAGTTCTACCTATACGACATCTCTATTATAAATAGGTGTGTAGGGTTATAATTATTATGTATTAGTGTATCCATCAATCAAAAGTAATAAGAAAGTCTAGATGTAGAGAGATTTTTTTTCTCTCTATATGGTGTTCTGCACGGTTTTTACCAAAAACATGAAAATCATTAATTTGCCTCCCACCGATTCTCTTTTACTCTTAAACAATATTCTCTCATGGGAATTTGCAACCTTTGAACTAATTGGTTGAAACAAACGTGCTCTTATTCACCCAAAGATCAAACCCATATCAAGTTTATCACAAAAGCCCCAACAATGGTAGTAACCTTTTGCCAATTTTGTTGTGAAATTGAGAGTAAATTTTATTTTTACCAAATTATTATAATTTTTTAAATTAGAATATTATCATATACAAAATCATGATAGGTTTTACATACATTGTATATCATAAGAGCTATATTGACAAGATATCTTTTACGAAAATTGTACACAAGGGCTAATGGTTGAAATGTTGTCCATGTTCACACAAGTCTCCTCCTTTTTCTTGATTGAAGATATGTTCCTCTAGGGCTGACAATCAAGCTGAGTAGCTCGAGTTTGGCTTGGGCTCAGCTCGGAAAAAACTCAGCTCGAGGTCGCTCGAATTTAAAAACGAGTCAAGCTTGAGCTTGCTCTTTTGCTCGTTTTAAGGTGTTAATTATATCTGTATCCTTAGGTTTTATTTTCACTCAATTACCTCCCCTCTCCCAATTTCCCTTCCGATTGTCTCCAACTGCCGACCTCCATTCTCCATTTGTTCTCTCCGCCATTTCGTCTCTCTCTCTCTCTCTCTCTCTCTCTCTCTCTCTCTCTCTCTCTCCCCTCTCGTCTCTATCTGCTCTCTCACTCGCAGCATTTGTGCTTCTCAAGCGTCACTAACTACACCCCCTCATTCTCGTCTCTCTCATCGCTGCCTCCATGCTCCGGTGGCATCGCGACTCATATCTAGTTTCATGTGCACCATCTCTCTCAGATTTGGTCCACCAGCTCGCCGTCACTGCTCTTGCTCGTAGCCCTCATCTCTCACCCTGGTCGCTTACACCGCCCCCTCTCAAGAGTCAAGTCTCTCACCCCTATAGGGGTGAGAGACTTGACTCTAATTAGAGCCAATGTATCCTCTTAGAGGATACGTTGGCTCTAATTACATTCTTGTATGTGACAAAGAGGAGGTTCCTCTCCTCGTAGCAAGCTCTTTGTTGTCAGTGAAAAATATGACCTATTTCATCAACTCCGTTATCACTTTGTAGTGTTTCGCTTGCTCGACGAGCTTCGTCATGTGCTAGGGTCGTCATTGTTGGCCTTGTTTCAAGTTTTTGCTTACAAAGAGAAAGGAAGGGTATAGGTATTTTCTTAATCAAGTTTGAGAGAGAGAGAGAGCGCTAGAACTTCTAAAAGATGGTAAACCCCCTTTGTGGCAGTACCACCGTGCGAAACACCCCCTTCCCCCAGAACCACTCAATAAAGAAAGTGAAGCAACCCCCTGCCCCCCCCCCCCCCCCCCCCTCAACCACCTTCATGGATCTCCACCACATCCCCACACCAACCCCGCTCCCACCACTAGTTTCTTGTAATCTCGATCGCCCAACCCGAACATCAATTAACCTCTAACAAGTCACAAATCTCTCCAAACCCAGGAATCTCATCTCCAACTGAGGAATTTCGCCACTTTTAAATCCCCATATCCTCTCTACGACACGTCTTTTCTTCCCCTCCACCGGCGTCCACCTCCACCGCTGCGCCAACCACCATCACCATTTTTATGTGTAGAAAGTTATTAAAGAAATGTTAAGTATTCATATTTTCTTAAATATTTTGGTTAATTTATTGTAAAGTTATGTTTTTTTATTAAGTAAAAATTCGACGCATTAGACAAGTCCGGTGGGTCGATAGGCCGAAAAAATCGACGACGGATTAACCATCAAACAAGCTAAAGACATAAGCAATAACCAAGCAGAAAAACCCAAATTACAGCAGTGCAATTACAGACGCAGTCTAGCACAAACGAAGAAGGAACAACATCAGTATGTGGCAACTCTTCGGTTAGTTGGTAGAGCTAACGTAGGGAATCCCTGGGGAACTAAATAGAAGCCTCAGATTTGGACTCAGTCAACGAGCCTTCAGCTTTCGATCACGTCCACAACCTCTCGTGCATCGACAAAATAGAAGAATACCATTCAAGTGAATAGAGGGCTCGAATACTTGATCGTGTTATGATGAATGACAAATGGCTGGAAATATTTGATCATACAAATGCGTACTTTGATACTACTGGATGCTCAGACCACTCACCAGCCATCCTAAATGTGAGGAATGCTAGTGTGTGAAGGCGGTACCCTTTCAAGTTAAAAAATTTCTAGGCAAAAGAGTCAGAATTTGAAGCACTTGTACAGAGTGTATGTGGGTAACAAGTGGAGAGATCAAAGCAGTTTAGGCTAGCTAGTAAGATGAAAAGTGTGAAGGAAAATCTAAAATCCTGGGATAGAGAAATGTTTCTAGAGCTCCAAACGTAGATAAAGCTGGATAAACAAAGCTTGCATGAGCTGCAACTACATCTGCAAACAGATCATGGGAATGCTGGACTGGTCGAGCTGGAAAAGCAAGTGGTGATTAAGCTTCGAAAGAATGTTGCTAGGCACCTTAGCTTAGTCACACAGTGAGCAAAACTCCACTGGCTAACAATAGGTAAGGAATCCTCATCAATGTTCTATATAGAAGCTTGAAGGAGAGACGAGCCATGAATGTTATTCATGTAATGCAAGATGCAGCAGGAAGAATGATGGAGGGGGGGGGGGGGGGGTGAGATTAGAAATCGCATTATGGAATTCTTTCAAAATTTGTTAGCCATAGATTCAGAGAGGGTACAAATGCCAACCATAAAGGATGGGGTAATTGTAAATGAAGAGGGTGCTCTGGGCATGTGCAGAATACCAATTAACGAGGAAATACGAAAATCAGCTTGGGCCATTGGAGATAACAAGTCCCCGGGTCCTGATGGATTCGGGAGTCAGTTTTTCAAGAGCAACTGCTGGAAGTTGGTGGGTGAAGATGCTTGCGCAGCAGTGAAAGAGATATTCCATAATGGAAAGATTCTTAAACAATTGAAGACAACGTTTGTCTCACTTATACCAAAGGTTAAAAACCCCACTCTGGAGAAAGATTTGCACCTTATATCTTGTTGTAACACTATGATGAAGATGGTAAGCAAGTTGCTGTTTACCAGGATGAAAGGGTCGCTGGGTTACATCGTCTCCGATTGCCAAGGAGCTTTTGTTCCAGGACGATCGTTAGCCCACAACAATACAGTGGCTCTAAAAGTTGTGAGAGGATATGGAATGTGAAACGGGGTTGGCCGTAGGTTGGTCCGATCTTCGACAACAAGCAAGAATAATCAAGAACTAATAAAGAAACTCAAGAACTTAATCAAGAACGATCAAGAACTCAAAGAACGCAGCAAGAAATAACAAGAAAGATGCAAGATTTATGCAAGACTCAACAAGAAAGCAAAGAAACGCAGCAAGACTCTCAAGAATCGATCAAGATAGGACAAGATCGACCAAGAAACACCAAGAACAGAGGTTGTCCTCAATGTCGACTCAAAGAAGTTGAACAAGACTCGATAAAGACTCGAAATTGCAACAAAGAATGAAAAGACACGACCGATAAGGACTGAGTCGATCTATGCAGAACAAGATAAAGACCCCAGGCCTCCTCAGAGGGTAGGAACCAATACCAATGACTACACAACCCGCCTCTACAACCCTACACAATCAAGCGGACAACTTGAAGGCACAAGGAGGGGGCTTGTGGATACTAGATTCATCAAGTCTTGCGAAGTTGATGAACACAAAGCAAACCAAGCTGAGATAGATACCAATTCGTGATCAACGAGCACATCTCTAGTTGGATCAACATCACTCAATGTGTTTCACACAAGTTTGAGAGAACTAATTCTATTCATTGAAAGCTGAATGTTTACAATGTATGAAATCGAAATATATAAGCTATGCTAAGGCCTGATGGGCCGAGTTTAATGATAGAAAGATAATATCTAACATCTAATTAAAACACCTAAAATCATAAGTAAATAAGATCTCTAGAAATAACACTTAAAATAGCCCAATTTCGGCCCAATAGGAACACTAGGTGAAATGGGGTTCCAACACTTAGTAAAATCCCGTCAAAACAGTGACAGCTTGCAAAGATGTGCATTTTCGGCCAATTCTGAGGTTGAATCTGGAAAAACCTTCAACAGCAAAGTTGTAGATCTCTTCGTCCTCGTTCCAACAAGATATGGCACGCCTCAATCCGATAAATATTGAATCCGTACGACCCATTTTACAGAGACGTCGAAAAGCTGTCAAATGACTATGAACGAGCTAAACGTCAAGCTTCCACCTTTGGACCTTCTCCCATGGTGGAGCCTTCTTCTTCCTCTTGATAAGGACATCATCCGAAGGTTTCTTGGATGGTCCCGCATCAGAATGAAGAGAGTTTCACCAAGGTACACGATTAAGGTTGACTTATGAAAAGCTTATGGCTGCATAAGCTGGGTGATAATGCATATTTCATATAGGCATTATAGGTATTTCTTATTGCAATTAGGTAGTGGTTTTGCTATTGTTTGAGTCTAGTTTTGTATATTGCTTGTGAAGTATTCAAGTTCGGAATCTACAACCTTTTAGTGTTTATTCTGCAGAATTACATTCCGACCTTGAATGAGCTTTGGAAGAGCTTAAGAGACATATTTTGGAGCATATGGAGGCTAAGGAGGAAGTAACCATTCCAAAATGGCTCACTGGAAAGATTTGTGGCTAGTACCCATAGGTCCCCAGTTCGAACCCCGGAATGACCGCTCTTTATTTACCAATTCAAGGCTAAGGAGGAAGCTAAAGAGAAGCAAGGAAGCACAACAATGGAGATTATTGAAGTCAATCGAGGAAAGTCGGACACTGCATAGACGACGCCCGCCACCCTTTGCACGGCGCCTGCCGTGGGCCGGTCTCCACTCTCCAGCATTTGCGATTTTGGATTCGAAGACATTATTTCCTAATATTTTAGGGGTAATTTGTGAAATGTCCAAAAAACTTGTCCTAATTGGTGAAATGTCCACGTTTTGGGACAAATTAGTGAAATGTCCACAATAGAAACCCTTCTTACGCGCTCTCTCTCCCGTCCATCTCTGCGAGCGACTCTTTCCTCCGTCCATCTTCCCCCATCTCCGGCGATTCCTGAATCCGGCTCCTCCTTCCATCTTTCTCCATCTGCGTCCATCTCCGGCGCATCGCCGCTCCGTCCCCGACCACTTCCTTCTCTATTGCAGCCGGAGATCTCCTCTGAGATTGTCGACATCGGTCCTCGCTAGATATGAGAATTCAAAGCGAGGGAGGCCGAGAGCGAGGGAGCGAGCCTCCGGAGATCTTGAATCTCAGAGTGCTCGAGACGAGAGCAAGAGTGCTCGAGAGCGCCGGAGATCTCGGATCTCAGAGTGCTCGAGACGCGAGCGAGAGTGCTGAAGATCTCGGATCTCAGAGTGCTCGAGACGCGAGCGAGAGTGCTGAAGATCTCGGATCTCAGAGTGCTCGAGACGCGAGCGAGAGTGCTCGAGAGCGAAGGATATCTCAGATCTCAGAGTGCTCGAGACGCTAGCGAGAGTGCTCGAGAGCGCCGGAGAGGCGCGAGCTAGACATGAGCAAGGGTCAAGGGTCGACCCGGACTCGACAGGTTTTGACCTGGCGGGAACCCGAATGGTCGACGACCCGGCGGGTTAGGGTCAACAAGGGTCAGGGTCAATGCGGGTCAAGGGTTAGGGTTAGGGTCATGCTGGTTTTGACCCGTGGACCCGGCGGGTCATCTATTTTTTTCCTAAAAATCGAGGTGAAGAAGAAGAGGAATTCAACATTATAGAATGACGGAGCCATCTAGAGAGATCCCAATTTCCTAATATGTAAGCAATTGCTCATCAAATATTCGCCGCTCCTTGCTCAACTCTAGCGGTGGAGTAATGTTTTAGCTAATGTGGTCAAATATTAAGCGAGAAGAGATCAGGACTCTTGCCTGAGACTTTGGAAGGTCAAGTTTGCCTAAACGATTGGAAGAATGTGGAGATGTGAATTAAAAATAATGACCACTTAATCGAGTCAGACTCGGATGAAGAACTCAACGATGATACAATGGTCAGGAGCTCAGATGCAAAACAAGGAGAAGAGTTTTAGCATGAGATAAGGTAAGTAGGGATCAAAACGAATGTAAAGAACAACGTGAGCTTTCATTCATCTTCCTCGAGAGATACATACACAACTAGAAAACCGGTCCATACCCTTCTTCCTTTTTATTTTTATTTTTTTAAACTTAAAAAACATTTTAAAAAAAATGAGATGTCATGACCCGGTGGGTCAAAGGGTCGACCCTTGACCCGGCGGGTCACCACAACCCGTTGACCCGTGGTTTGGAAGGGTCAGGGTTAAGGTTAGAGATATCCCGACCCTTGACCCGGCGGGTCGGAGTGTTGACCCGGCAGGCCGACCCGTGCTCATGTCTAGCGTGAGCGCCGGCTAGCGAGAGTGCTCGAGACGGAGATCGAGAGCGCCGAAGAGCGAGAGGCCGGAGCGGCGGCCGGATGGGGAGAAGTGAACAGACGGAGGCGGCGTGAGCGTTCATCAATTAGGTTAACTCAGGGAAATTACAAAATTTGTCCGCTATTTTTGTATTGTAAAATTTTTACCACAATACTACATTTGCACAACATAAAATTATATTTGCACAACAAAGTTTTATATGAGCTCAACATACCGTTATAGTGGCACAACAAAAAGATCATGTTGAGGAAAAATAAGAACATGTTGAGCAAATTTCCACCAATCCTCCATATTGTGCAATTATAGTCTATTGATGAGCAAAAATAAGATCAAAGATATGTTGAGTACAATTTCACAAATTTCAATTGTTGTGCAAATATAATTTATTGTTGAGCAAAAATATGATCATGTCGAGCAAATTTCCACCAATCCCCCATGTTGTGCAATAATAGTCTATTGATGAGCAAAAATAAGACCATGTTGTGCAATAATCTATTGAGCAACTATAAAATAATATTGAGAAAAAATAAGATCATATTGACCACAATTTCACAAGTCTCAATTGTTGTGCAAAAATAATCTAGTGTTGAGCAAAAATAAGATCATGTTGAGCAAATTTCCACCAATCCTCCATGTTGTGAAATAATAGTCTATTGATGAGCAAAAATAAGACCATGTTGTGCAATAATCTATTGAGCAACTATAAAATAATATTGAGAAAAAATAAGATCATGTTGAGCACAATGTCACAAGTCTCGATTGTTGTGCAAAAATAATTTAGTGTTGAACAAAA
Organism: Persicaria tinctoria; assembly: GCA_037127255.1. NCBI lineage: Eukaryota > Viridiplantae > Streptophyta > Magnoliopsida > Caryophyllales > Polygonaceae > Persicaria > Persicaria tinctoria. The sequence continues at coordinate 28,579,299 of JBANSL010000014.1, forward strand.
ATAAGATCATGTTGAACAAATTTCCACCAATCCTCCATGTTGTGCAATTATAGTCTATTGATGAGCAAAAATAAGACCATGTTGTGCAATAATCTATTGAGAAACTATAAAATAATTTTGAGAAAAAATAAGATCATGTTGAGCACAATTTCACAAGTCTCAATTGTTGTGCAAAAATAAGATCACGTTGAGCAAATATAACCGTGTGTTGTGCAAATATGACCCAAGTTTAGTTTTTTTTAAACATTTTGTCGTGCAAATATAAGAGTACGTTATGCAAATATACGAGTATATTGTGCAAATATAACCGTAAGTTGTGCAAATATGACCCAAGTCTAGTTTTATTTATTTATTTATTATTTATTTATTTTTTTAACATTTTGTCGTGCAAATATAAGAGTACGTTGTGCAAATATAACCGTAAGTTGTGCAAATATGACCCTAGTCTAGTTTTTTTTTTTACATTTTGTCATGCAAATATAAGAGTACGTTGTGCGAATATAAGAGTACATTGTGCAAATATGACCCAAGTCTAGGATTTTTATTATTATTTTTACATTTTGTCGTGCAAATATAACCATAAGTTGTGCAAATATTACATTTTTTGTGCAAATATAATATTTTTTTCCGCTTTTTTTTTCGTTTCAATACTTTTTGTTGTGCAAATATAACTTTATGTTGTGCGCATATAACAATCTGTTGTGCAAATTTGTGCAAATATTGTGTTGTGCAAATTTAAGTTTATGTTGTGTAATTATAATATGAAAAAATTTGCGCCTTCGCATAAAAACGATGTCAGCACTAAAAAATACGTATAAAAACGATGTTAGCACTAAAAATGTTGATTTTAGCATCCACTAAAAAAATGTTTCAACAATGAAACCAAAGAAAGAAACTTAAGATCAATACAAGAGCTGATCAATAGAAATTACTGATCATTTAGTACAGGGATGATACATATATCAAATTCTGCAAGAGACTTCAGTCAGCAGTTTCATATATCACCAAGGCGATGACAGAACTCAACAACAATTGCTGCTCTTACCTAGTTCTTCAAGCACTGAGTACCTTGGGGTGACAGTTGTATCATCTTCTCTCAAAATTGAGACTTGTCGAGACTGTCAAAGAAGGGATGATCGAGGGCTTCTTTAGCAAAAATCCTTTCTCGTGAATCATACTTCATCATTCGCTATTGACATCATCAAGAGATAGCTTATCGATGATCAAAATATGAACTGTCATATGTATATAGTTGCACACAACAGAAACAATTCCATGCTCTAGTAGTTGCTGCAAGAAGCAGTGGCATTCCCATTAAACATATGAGAAAGCGCATAATTTGAGGACTAACTTTAAATGTTAAAGTGCTCCATTTGTAAAGCTGAGTTGCATCAGTGACATTCTCTAAGCACACATTTGCAAAGTGTTGGTCATAAATTTGTGTTTGGTACTCCATTCATCAGCCATGTTGCATATACACTACTAACAATATCAATATTGTGAATTAATTAAAACCCCAGTCAGAACAAAAATATAATTTCACAATTACAAAGATAAGAGATTGGAACACATTCGAAATCACGAACGACAACATACCATCTGTAGTTGGTCCGATCCATCATTCTTTTGTCCAACAGCCACCAACTATCCCTCCTTCTTAGCAAGCTTCACCCTCTCTTAATCTTGGCCTAGAGAAACAATTGTAACACTATCATCAAGAGTAAGACTACATAGAGCTGCAATTGAGCATCTGAACAATATAGCATAAGTCGTTCGATCAAGATATGATACTTTCGACTCTAGATAGCAGACATACGAACACGCGCGGCATAAGAATCCCACTTTCTTTCTCGATTTTGCCAACTCGTATTTAAGTGGATTCCCACAGGTAGGGCAGAACTCCACCAAACACAAGGCCGATCGATCCCGGATTGATCATATGCATATAAAAACATGTCACATTCAAAGATAGGAAATCAACAGTGAGCAATAGATTGGAGAAACCTAGCAAGAGATCGGAGAGAGAAGACCTTAACGTTTTTCGATCCTCTCTGATCTGAACATCCGCACCTCCCCCGCACTGTCAATCCGAGCCTTTGATGCCTCCGCTTCCAATTGCGGCCACCGAGAGGCGGTGCACCGTCGACGATCCTAGTGCCGGTGAGACGGGAACCTCGAAAGGGTGGAGTTGCAGAGACGGCGACAGAACTCCACCGAGAGGCGGCATATCTGATTTTTGACCGGGGATGAGCGGATTCGGATCTAGGAGGCGGAGATCGACGCTCCAGATCTCAGCGCTCTCGCTACAGATCTCTAGATCCGGCCTCTCGCTCCAGATCTCGGACGGCCGCATCCGACGCCCGTTCCCTCCCTCGCTTGCTCCGCCGCTCGCTCGCCACCAGACAACGGTTCCGGCGCCGAAGAGATCGAGACCTCCATCGCCTTCAATCGGGAGCGGAGAGAGAGTTTAGAGAGACGATGGGGCAACTATCGGATAAAAAAAATTGAGAATTAGTATATATAGTGGACATTTTGCTAATTTGTCCAAAAAAGTGGACAATTCACCAATTGGTCCAAAAAAAGTGTTTGTTTGGCAAATTTTTCATTATTTTATTCCTATTTCCGCTAGGGTTTGGCCGGCTATTTGAGAGTCTTTATTAGGTTATTTCAGTTTATTCTAGAGAGGAGAGGATTGTGTGTGAGACTATTAACACAGTTAGAGAGATAGAGAATTGACATATGAGTTGCTAAACTCATAGTTTCGCATGTGATTTGGAGACATGGTTGTTTGGATTGTGAGGATTTTATTCTATAATTTTATTCATATTCATAGTTATCATCTTGTGCTTATTGATTATATTTGTGTTCCTTTCTATGCTTGATCACCATGTTAGGAATTGCATCTTAGCTATGAATTCGTTGTTGTTTTCTTGATAGCAAACAAAGGTATTGAGATAGTGATGTTTCTTTGTCTTTGTAGTGAATGATTTCAATTGATCTATGTTGAGGATATTCGATAAGGGCTGAGTTCGGTTTGCGCCTATTTGTCTTAATTGTATTGAATGAATATGTCAATTGATCTTGATTACTCGAGTCCTTAATGCTATTCTTTAGTGATATTGAATACGATGAGTGAATCTCTGCGGATCTTTCAACTTTAGTCAAGTAGACCTATGAATATGAGTAATTGATGGGTTAATCCTAGGAGAATTCCAACCATTGTCAATGAATTACAGGTGAAATGTTCTTTCTACTTTGATATCAATCTACTTTGCATTCATAAATTTGGTTACTTTTACATTATGGTTATCAATCTACTTTGCATTCATAAATCTTGCTTAGAGTTATTGAATAGGAAATCGCTTCTCCCTATGGGTTCGACACCGGACTTCATCGCTATACTAGTAGTTATTTGGTCTATCAAGTAATTTATTGTCTAATCTATTGGTTTTGTGTTTGAGTTTGGATATTATTACTATTCAATAAAGGGCAAAAGTGACAACGACGTTCGTCCTGCATCAAATTCTTAGCGTCGTTGCCGGGGAGAAGAATGGTGTTTGCTTTTCTTTATCTCTGTCGATTACTCTTTACTTTGAGTCTTTTGCGTCCTTGTATGGTTCAAACTAGATCTTCTTATTAATTGTCTTTGTCTTTTGATTTCGAGATTGAAAGATCTCTTAGGTTGAAAAGGAGGCTCGGGTTTAGGACAAACGAGGAGATGGCTGACGAAGTTGTTGATCCGCCAAGAAAGATCCTGAGAAACCTAAAGAAATCTAATTTGAGTGCTCAACCACTTGCAATTAGTCTTCCTGATATCCCTAAGGGTTCAAGATTCGAGTATAAGTCGAATTAGTCTTCTATTTTACCCTACTTTCATGGATTGCTTAGGGAGGAACCAAACAAGCACCTTAATACCTTTGTGAGTGTGTGTGATAGATTTAGACCCGAAGGCCTTAACGATGACCAATTGATGTTGAAAGTGCTCCCTTTTACCTTGAAAGATTTTGTAAGCGATTGACTTTATTACCTACCTTCATAAAGCATTACTACTTGGGTGCAATTGAAGAAAGCTTTTCTGCAAAAGTACTTTCCTGCGACTCGCCTCAACAAACTTAAGAAGGAGTTATCTAGTATTGAGCAATTACCTACGAAGAGTCTTTATGAGTATGTTGAGCGGTTCAAGAAGCTTAAGGGTAGTTGTCCGCAACATGGTATACCCGAGGATGATCTAGTGTTATTATCTTTATGAAGGCTTGCTTGACACCGATAGGAGTTTCGTCAATGCTACTAGTGGAGGAGATATTTTGGATAAAACACCGCAGGAAGCAATGCAGATTTTTGAAGGTTGGCTAATTCATCGCAACAATATGGGAGACACCATGGAGTTAGAGGAGTTCATAAGTTGGATAGTTCTAGAGATGGTCACAAAGATGATATCGATAGGCTTACGGAGATAGTGAACAAGATGGCTATGCAAATGAATCAATCCCAAAAACCTAGACCTTGTGGTGTTTGTAGAGATCCAACTCATCTGAATGATAAGTGTCCCTTGATTCAGGAGGACACCGCTGATGTGAATGTTATGGATTATGAACCTCGCCGCAACTTTGGTAACAATTACAATCAGGGCTACAATGCAAACTATCAAAGTGGATTCAACGACAGAGGCCATCAACAACAAGTTCCTTTTCAGAGAGGAGTAGAGGACAATTTGAAAATCGCTCGAGAAACACTCAACAAGATGATAAAGATGAGACATTGAGGTTATTATTGGACAAGATGGGTATTCAAGAAAAGTTGTTGAGTCAGATGGCTAAGGAGATTGGTGAATTGAAAGCAAAGTTTCGGGGAAGTTACCATCGCAGGTGGTAGTGAATTCGAAGAAGAATGTGAGTGCCATGATCCTTAGAGGAGGTAAACAAGTGAATGTGCACACTAGGAATGTTGAAGAGAGGCCTAGGGAAGAAATTGACTTGGGAAAAGAGAACGAGACGGAACTGGCGACACACTGCACAGACGGCTCCCGCCACCCCTCACCACGGCGCCCGTCGTATACGTCAGTGACAGATCTGATTTCTGACGTTGTTCAATCCCCGAAGAAATCTTCTAAAGAGTGATCTTTTGAGGTTTCAAGACTTGCACCACCCTTTCATCATGCCTTAAGATCTTATCGTAAGTGGGAAGATGAACAAATTCTTTATGACACATTTGCTCATTGTGAGGTAAATATTCCACTTTTAAATTTTATTAAAATTATGCCTCGCTATGCGAAATTTTTGAAAGAACTATGCACGATGAAACGCAAGCAAGTTTAAGTGAGAATGTTTCTACTTTACTTCAGAAAATATTGCCTGAAAAGTGCGGAGATCTAGGTATGTTTACTATCCCATGTGCAATAGGTAATGCTAGCTTCGTCAAAGCTATGTTAGACCTAGGTGCTTCAATCAATGTTATGTCTTATAACTTGTACATATTTTTGGGTCTCAATGCATTATCTGAAACTGGTGTTACTATACAACTCGCTGATTGTTCTAGTATTAAGTCTAGAGGAGTTGTTGGGGGTGTTTTGGTTAAGGTAAATGATTTGATATTTCCAGCTGATTTCTTCATTCTAGATATGGAACATGGTACGCCTGAAACCTCAATTATCTTGGGAAGACCATTCTTGCAAACGGTCAAGACTAAGATTGATTGTTTTGAAGGTTCACTAACTATGGAGTTTGATGGTAGAAAGATTGAGTTTTCTATATTTGAGCCTATTGTTTCTTCTGCCAATGAATTTGTATATTTGAGTCTATTGGTGGAAAGAACGCTGACAATGGCATTGGTCGCGAGGGTGGTGCTTGCAACGGCGGTGCAAACCGTTGGGGGTGGTAATGAGTCCAGTTCGGAAGAAGAGGAGGTCCTTGAAGAGGATCTCGTGGAGAATCAAGGCGACACCAAAAATTGCCATGATTATCGAGTCAAGGTTGATATTCCTCCATTCCATGGGAATATAGAGCTCCTGGACTGGTAGATTGAGGTTGATAGATTCTTTGAGGTCATGGGGGTCCCGGAGAACAAACATGTTTAGATGGTAGCAATCCGTCTTAAGAGTAGTGCTGCTGCCTGGTAGGACAAACTGGTGGTCCAAAGACATAAGCAGAGAAAGAATCATATCCGAACCTGGAGGCGGATGAAGCAGTTGATGATGAAGCGCTTTTTGCCCGATGATTATGAGCAAATTTTGTACAAGATGTACATTGAATGTGCTCAGGGCAATAAGAAGAGTGTGGCAGAGTATACCACTGAGTTCCTACGGTTATGTGAGCGTAACGACGTGAACGAGACTGAGAACCAAAAGGTGGCTCGCTATATCAGTGGGTTGAAGAGTTCAATCCAAGAGAAGATGAGGCTGCAGACATGTTAGACTATCATTGAGGCTTCTAGCTTGGCTCTAAAGGCCGAATTGATGGAGAAATTCCCCAAGAATTTCTCATATTTCCGCAAGTATTCCCAGCAAAATAACCATGAAGCAACGGAGGATGCAGAAAAGGACGTCGAGTCCAAATAAAAGGGCGCAACAATTGATAAGGATAAGGGTACAACATCCTCATCAACAAAGGCCCCTACCAAGGGTTTCAATTAGAAGCCAACAAATCCTTATGCTAGACCAACCGGAGACAAGTGCTTTCGATGTGGAGGCGTCGGTCACAAGTCAAACGTTTGTCCATCTAGGCAGACAACCGCTATTGTGTATGCTGACGACGAGGAAAGTGATGATGATGGGTACTCCGATGCTGAATTCACCGAAGAAGAATCTGATGAGCGAGTGAACATATCATCCTTCAATGACTCTTGCTGTCATCCAAAGAAGAGGGGCAACGTACCAATCTGTTCAAGACGCACTGTTCTATCGCAGGCAAGGTATGTAACTTGATTGTGGATAATGGGAGTGTTGAGAACTTGGTCTCACAAAAGTTAATGACTAATTTGGGGTTACCGACGAAGCCTCACAACAAGCCCGATGGACTAGGGTCGGTGAATGAAGGGTCGCAGATGCGGGTTTCTTTAACATGCAATGTGCCTCTTTCCATTGGTAAACACTATAAAGAAGAGGTACTTTGTGATGTCATAGATATGGACGTCTGTCATGTGTTGCTTGGTCGTCCTTGGTAGTTTGATCATGATGTCACCTACAAAGGGCGGGATAATGTGATGTTGTTTAAGTGGAATGGTCATAAAATTGCAATGGCTCCGGTCCTGCGTTTGGATAAACCTGTAGGAAAGAGGAAGTCCATCTTCTTGGTGATGAGGCAAGGTAAGGAGGAGCTGGAAGATACTGGGCAGCACAAAACGCCTAATTGGGGTCCTACATCTAGTAGAGAACTCGGGGTCGAGTTCTTCATAAGTGAAGGAGACTGATACATGAACATAATTCTAGCTTTTAAGAGCTATCTTTTTATCTTTTAGTTAGGGATTATTATTAAGGTTTTATCTTTTTCTTTTTGTCTTGATGCATAAGTTTAGATAATTTAAAATTTTCTATCTTTTATCTTAGGATATATTTAGGAAAGCTATATCTTTTATCTTAGATTATTTTTCTTCTATTTAAGCACTTGTAGGCATAAGCCATAACCATTTATTCATATTATTAATCAAACATTGGTTTATAGAATTTTCTCTTTATTTCCTTGGTGGATTCCAAACCCCTTCTTGGTGGATTCCAAGATCCCTTTCTGGTGGATTCTAGGCATATTTCATAAAGTTTCGTCGCTTGCGAACCCTTTATCATCAAAGGCTCGCGCTTGCGTGCCTTCCACGACTTCCTACTGCGTCAGAGATGGAGCAAACCAGATGAGGGTTTTTTTTTAAATTAATTTCGACTGATCCAAGTTGACATCGGGTGAGGCTTCTGCAGGTTTAATTATCAGGGACCACAACGGGACGATCATCGACTACGACGGCTTCAAATGTGGGAACAATTCAGCTTTGGCTGGGGATGCTCTTACGATCAAAGGAGGCATCGCTAGGGCGAGAGAGCTCCAGCTTTCCAGCATCATGATTGAAGGCGACAACCTGACCATCATCATGATTGAAGGCGACAACCTGACCATCATCAATTGCTTGTGTGGTTTGTGCCCCTGCTCCAACATTTTGTAAGGATGCATTTCAGACACGTTTTCCGAGAGGTCAACACAACCGCGGACAGAGTTGCACAACTCATCCACACAATGCCCACGTAGGACCTCGCTGATTCTACTCTACACATCCTCATTCGTAAGGATGTCCTTGGAAGGTCTAGCAGAACCTAACCCATCCAAATTTTTAGCTTGTCAAAAAAAAGAAGAAGAAGAAAGCGCCGTGTTCCTTAAATTTGGATCCCGTTTTATGCAAAAGTTCACAACTCACAAGCGTCAGTCGTCAGAAGGCTGGCTCTACGACAGTTAGAATTTACAGCATTAAAGTATGTACAATATACACCATTTGTTCTTTACATTTGTTACACATGCCTTTCCAGGGAATGGGCTAACAGCTACGGAATGTGTGTGTTTTACATGTAAGCAATGATAAAAGAGTCAACTGAAGGGTAACTCCCCTGAAGCGTCCGCCAGAGATTAACCAAGTTGTTGAAGTACCTGTATATCTCATCTTATGGCTACGGCTGGATTCATCAGTTGAGGAATCTGATATCAAGCATGCCAAGTTTGCTAGATGGTTGCTCATAACTCCAAAGCGGATGCTCAGCATGATAATCGGCACAACTCCATAGACAGATAATGGTGCAAACGTAGATCTAATGTACATCCAATCCAAGCAAAGACGCTGGTGAAACTGCAACAACACTTAAAAATCAACATGAAATGAAGGGCAAGCAAAGACGCTGGTGAAATTGCAACAACACTTAAAAATCAACATGAAATGAAGGGCAAGCAAAATGTCAAGAACCATGTAGCAATGTGTATGCATTTATACATGTACAGAGCATGAGGAGTAGAAGCTATATTTTCCAAGGCTTGAATGATAAATTTTCAAAATTAGCAACCCCTAGGTAAACTTCCATTCATACCTTTGCAGGCTATTCAACGGAGGAGCTCATTGTATCAGGCTCAAGCACCAGGTTTGAGTATGTATGTTTGGAGGTTACAAAGCTTGGTTATTGGGTTATTTGCGATCTTTTGACGTAGCATTTTTGCATCCACACTAACCAAATCAATCAGATTTGTGGAGACATATTTGAGTTCTCTAGAAAGTAATGTATTTTTTTTACTTTAAAGGTAAATATATTAAAACGGGAAGAAAATATTTACAAGCTGAGTTTGGACCATAGGCCTAACTAGTAGATTCCTAAGTTAGCCTTGTAGTGAGTATTGAGTAAGGCTCACATCCTAAAGTGAAAGTAGGGGTGTTTAGGGCTAAGTCCTTGTCTGGTTCCTATCTCTTCAAGCCAGGGCCATCAGAAGTCGAACACACACCTCGAGTGTAGCATAATATACCCTCCCCTTCGGTTATGCCACCAAGGAGGCTATATCACACTACACTGAGCACCCCATTTCCATGTTGTACATGCCTTGAGTCCATTAGCCCTAAAGCAAAAAAAAAAAACAGTCTTACACTCCTTTCATATTAGGCAACAAGATACAAAAGGTTGCCTAGACATGTAAATCACGAGTCTATGATGCTGCTGCATTGCATCTAAAACGCAGGTTTCCTTCAAAAACTTGTGCCTGCATTGCCATCATGCTCTTGTTGGGTTATGCCATTGAAATCTTCCTTTATCAGACCCTCTTGAAGGGTGATGGCTGATGGCTGAGTTGAAAAGAAGGGAGTGTGGGTAGCTCAGCGCTTTGTACACATGAAGCTTTATGAGGGTTAATGAGTAGAAGGTGTAATTATAGCCCTAAAGTAATGTAATTTGGGCCTTTGGGGGTTAATGAGTAGAAGGTGTTTAAGCCTAGTCCTAAAATTATCGGGCAGGGTCAAGTTCATGGATCATGTATTCATGTCAACTTTTTACTGTCTAGCTTGTGGGCCTCAGAATTGATCAATTGACTTTGGGGCTATAACCAAAGGTAATAATGTCATGCGAAAAAAGCAATGGAAGAACAACTGTCTGCCGAGAAGGCCAAAGCCAAACCTTATGTCAGGGTTTCATACCCGTATAATAACCCACACCAGGTGCTCTTGCTGCTTTGGCATGGTCCTGTCTTTCCTAAGATTCTGCAATTAAAAATTTATTAGTTTTGAATCAGCTAGGGATTAAAACATATGGGAAGTATGCAAATGTACAAATATGTAGGTGTGGGGACTGGGGAGTAATTCAAAAACATGACACGGGAAATCTTACTCACTGTAACACTAAGCAGTTCCTGTAATTAGTCTCTCTCTCTCGTCCAACTTTTTAACCTTGCGAATGCCAAATAGAGCTTGAAGGACAAAGAATGTGCAGACAGCATAGAGTGTGATGGCGGGCATCTAAAATTCAAAGGATAATCAGGGATCTGAGCAAGGGACTGGAAAGAGTAAAATTAATTAGGAAAAAAAAAAACATGAAAGAGCTTACTTGAATTGAGTGGAGATACAAGATTGTGGCTAGGTTAACAAGGCTTCCAGCGGCAACAGCCTATAGATGTAACAAACATGAAATGAAAAGTCATTCCATAGATAGTGATACACACCCCAGTCAAATCATGCTTGTGAACTAAAAAGACTTGGAAGAGGGAAAATGTTATTTCTTCCAGCATCGAACAAGTTTTATTGCTTTACTAAGGCACTATGCATTCAATGTTGGTCTCATTATTCATAAGCCCATAAACTCACACTTCCTATTGTCTTCTGTACTGCAGCTACACGCTGGAAAGCCCTCTCAGACTCTAATGTTCGAACCCGGAGCTTGAGATCACCTTTTTCCTGTTGGATCATTAGTGTGGTTAGAGCTTATCAGCCTAAGGTCCCATCAGCAAGTCATATAACCAAGTAGTTTAAATTGTTTTCTTGTTTTGGCAAGAGAAAGGGCTCTAAGGCGATACATACCAACCGTTCAATAACTTGAGAAAGCTTTTCAATCCTATCAGCCTGTCTAAAGAGGTTGTAAAATGCTTTAGCCTGTCGATCCCATCTCTTTTTGAAGTCCTGGAAAAGGAGAAAAATATAATAAAGGGCTGCATGGATTAAGGAAATCAGCTAAATGAAAGTTGAAATTTTTACCTTCAAAATGAATTCAAAACCAGCTTCTCGAAACTTTAGAAGTTCGAGTGCGTAACTGCACCATAAAGCAAGCAATACTTTCATGATGGCTGAGAAGTGAGAACACTAAAAGGAGGAATGTATGTTGCAAATTGAATGCTCACTCACGGCTTTGCGATTTCAGTAATATCAAACCGAGGGTCAAGCCCCTTCCCAATGCCATCTAAGACTGTTGATATTATGAAATGAGAGAGTTAGCTTCCTAGTTCACTTGTATAAATGCAACAAACAAGAAACAAATCCCTACCAGAAAATGCCCTGGCGACAAATGCAAATGTTGCAGGGAACCGGAAAGGTTGATCTGCAGCAATTGCTAACAAATCTTCTCCTGTGAAACAATGCAATAAACCACACTAATTCATCAATCCTGGACAGTAAAATGAATTGGTTGAGAAATATCCAGTCCCCTATGTCGAAATACTGGATGGTTGCTTTCTCAAAAAAGCAATTCTGTGCACAGAAGGCAACGCTACTAATTTATGATTCAAAATGACCAGATGAAGTAGCTGGAAACTTTATTTCTGCTAGTTTAAAATATGTGGCTTGAATAGATTTACCGATGGCAGCAAGTCGCTGCTTCCTCTTCTGCTTCATTTCCTCCATGCTAAATGGCCTTTTTAACCCAAGTTCTGTCCCCGGTGTCTCTCTCTCTTTTTCCTGGGCAGCAAGCCGCTCATCCAAGCTGCATAAATGGATGATGGTCAACGATCATCAATGTATTTTCAGATTATAACAGTCTCATGCAACGATGTGATCAAATACAATAATGTAGTTTATAACATTTCAAAGCCATCATTCTCGGATTCATATAGTATATATAGGCTGTATAGCATAGAGTGAACCAAGCAGTGGTGGATCTAATCTGCAATTTTCATACCTAACTTGGCAATCTTCCACCTCTAATACAACTAATACTTGCTTAGAAGTTGCGCTGTAACTTTGAACATCCAAGGAAGACCATAAACTTTTCTTTTATCGAAATGTAAAAATGCACCGAAGATCAAAAAATCTACAACTACTCGGAGCATTACCCAGAGAGATGTCACAAACGGGAACATATCCTATGCAAAGTGCTGATCTAGCCTAGGAAAGAACTTCCCCATGAAAAACACCTATGTATGAGCTAAGTAATTCAAGACACATGGACAAGAGTCAATGACGACATGATATACATATGTTTTTTGATCGTCGGATAAGTTGATCAATACTACGAAAACGTTTGCAACAATCAGATCACTTAGTTCTGGATAGATGCTAAGCGAAGATGATATATCAACAAAACGTTTGTCAATGATGACATTATATGATGATATATCAACAAGAATAAGATAGTAAGAATGAAGATGACCGATGAGAAAATCAGATCACTTAGTTCTGGATAGATGCTAAGCGAAGATGTTTGAGATATGAGTTTGTTAGGAAATGAGAGGGAAAGGAGAGAGATGGAGAAGAGAAAAATCAGATCCATGTATTCCTGAGAAAGTTACAGAATATAATAAAGAGAAAGATAAACTAGAAGATACAAAGAATAAATGCAGCAAAAAAAGTAAACATCTTTAAACAACTGTAAAACCTAATTAAGGTAATGACATTAAAAGCATGTAGCAACCAATTAATTAAATGTACGCATGCTAACACTCTCCTCAAGCTCTGATACCATGTTAGGAAATGAGAGTGATGGAAAAGAGAAAGTTACATAATATAAATATAATCGGTGGAGTTATGGGGAAACTCTACATGTGAGTTAATTTTCCCCTCACAAAAAATAATTGAAAAAAATATTTGGGTTGGTGGGGCCCGGGTTGGTGGGGTTGGGGAAAAATATCTTGTCAAATCTACCCATAGAGTTTTTTTAAAACTCTACTCGAACTCAATCCAATATAAAGAGAAAGACAAACTAGGAAGATATAAAGAATAAATGCATCAGAAAAAATAAACAGCTTTAAACAACTTTAAAACCTAATTAATGGAATGACATTAAAAGCATGTAGCAACCAAGTAATTAAATGTAAGCAGGCTAACAGAGTTCAACCCCTCAAAGAAGGAAAAAAAAACCTTTTGAGAAAGAACTGTGCGGTTCTTCTGACAGATGTCATGTCCCCCGTTGGGACCAACACACCCATCTGAATCATGGCGTCAAGCACCTGCATAAGAGTATTTGTACAATTCAAAGAAGCTCTCCAGAATGCATTATATTTAGAATGGTTGCCTTGCTCAAAAGCAGGAAGAAAAAATTTATGATCCTGTTCCTCCTCAATTATGAAAACTTGATATAGTCAAGTCAGTGATGACATAAAGGATAAAATCTTAAGAAAACAGATGTTAGAATGATTACCTTGTCTGGATCCTTCTCATAGATCCCATAAAATGCCTCCAGCAACCCCTCTCTGATATTTGGAGTGATACTGCATAGGGAGAATGGAGCGCAAATCGGCTACTTAGATCACCATCCAGATGCATTACTCAAAACCAGGAAGAGAAGGTACTAGATTACCTTCCCATCATTCCAAAATCATAGAATATCAGCCTTCCACCATTCACATCATCAACAGCAATATTTCCAGGATGCTGCCAAAGAAAATAAGTCAGCATGAAAAAAGAAGGTGATTTCCAAAGACTAATTTTGCGAGGAGCTCGCAGTGGAGTTAGGTCCGTTTGTTTTGTTGTGTTGATTACTTGTAATGAGATGAATAGATGATAATGTATGAACAATATAATCGATGAAAATGACATTTTGGATGTTGGGGTGGGCTAATGAAAATGAATTTTTGGGAAAATGTTGAGTTTTGGAAATAATTCCTTATTCATAACACAGATTATTGAACATAATTCCTTTAATAAATAAGATGTCCATTGTAGCGAAGAATGAAGAGGTGACCCTAAGCTTCCAGGGATATCCTCAACAAAAAAAAAGGAAAAGGGAAAAAGTTATATGTTGACACACAAAGACTTCTGATGACAAGATTACCAGACAATGATACTGTCAACACGCAGTTAAAAGAACAACTAATCGTAAATCTAACCTTGGTCAGCCTTTTATTTTCTATTCACTCCACAAATCTGATGCAATGCAATAATTCAATAGACTTTCAAATAAGCCTGTTTCGAGTTGAAGCTTTCCTTCTAGGAGCATATGTTTAATAATTTATATATTGAACCATTTTAATAGTTAAAGCTCAACCATCTTCACTCACATCTGATGTCCTTAAAATTCTTTTCCAGACAAGTTCAAGCCTTGTATTGTCCCAAAATCCTAAATACAAACAAGATCAACATAACGAATAAAAACATACGGGGTCTGCATGAAAGAAACCATGAGAAAGTATCTGCTCCAAGAAAGACTCAACAGCATATCGACCCAACCTGCATGAGGAAAGCCCACTGACTAACAACTCTAGTGAAATATATTCTCTTCAAATAACTAATTAAAAACAAATTGTGAGATAACTACCTTTTACGATCAACTCCCAACTCATCCAATGCTTTAATCCTGCTTATTTTAATCCCTGGGACATACTCCATTGTCAGAACCTAAGAATCAAAATTTAAATACAAGAGTTAAAGACCAACACAATTTATAAAAACAGAATGCTTAACAGGAGATGCAAACCTGTGGTGTAGTGTATTCCCAATAGATTTTGGGAACCTTCACATAATCCATGCATTGGAAATTACTCGCAAATAGTTCAGCATTTGCTGCTTCCTTGGTATAATCAATTTCCTATAAATTCTTGAATGTTAGTATCTCTTGCTTGTCCACTTGAAAATGCAGAACACCATTCTAGACTTCAATTTTGTATTTGTCATAGTTGTAGAAACTAGCAGGTCCCGCTGCATGATTACATTCATAAGAAAAGTACACCGGGCATGGGTTCTAAAATTTGAAAAAAGCAGATCCATCATGTATTCAGGCAAATATGACCACTTAACAAAGTTTGATTCTCATGAAATTTTCAGCATTGTGTATACTTCTTTCTTTTTTTTTAGAAAAAAAAAGTATCCTACAGCTGGTTGGAAATGAGGAAATAAATAAATCTTGTTCTTCTTTATTTGTACATCACTCGAGAAAATGCACTGATTTCTGCAGATAGTGTCATCACTCATGGTTAACTTATAAGTCAGCTGATTAGCGAAAATTGCTAATCAGGAAATGATGAAAAGAGAGAATAGAAACAGGATAGGTAGCTTCATCTAAGAAAAAAATGTCAAGTTAGGGATAAAAGAGAGAATAGAAACAGGAAATGATGAAAAGCTGTGGCTTGAATAATTCAACCCTCTTAAATCAAAATTAATACAGAGAAATGAACGAATTACCTGATACAAAACATTAGCACACTCCTCATATATAGCAATCCAATCCCTCTTAGCGCCGTCCGATTTTGGGTCAATTTTCTGAAGGTATCTAGCTATCACCTAGAGTATATATGAGTGAAAGGGCAGGGAGGGTCGAATTCATATCAATAGATGAAAACAATAGAATACACAGTAAGTAAAATAAGGAAAGAAAAGTGAAAAAAAGGGCCCTAAAAATGGGAGAGAAAGAGACACAAAGGGAGAGCTCCTATAGCTCCATAAGTAGTTATAAATTATAATGTAATGCAGATTTTCAGCATCCCAGTTCCATATATTATAAGGGAAGTGGCTAGTCAACTGCAATTGGAAGTGGAGAGAATTACCAAGTACACTAACCTTTAGATTTTTCAGATCAATGTCGAAAAGAGCCTTGAGTGCAGGCCTCTGAACTTTAACAACTACATCATATCCCCTTAGTTTTGCGCGGTGGACCTGACCTGCAAAATAATATTTAAATAATTTGCTCCTCTAAATCCTATAGGGATGTAGAAACACCTAAAAGACATTCATAATCACCAAGACTGGCAGCAGCTATGGGCTCAAAATCGAAGTGTTCAAATATGTCACCAATTGGACCTCCAAGTTCCTCTTCAACAATTGATACAGCAACCTCAGATGGGAAAGGAGGAACTTGATCCTACACCAGGAAAGTAACAATAGTGAGATATTCAGAGAACCGATGAGCTTTTCTACCTTAATAAAACACGAGGATGCGTAAAAAGAAAAAGGATTATTCCTTCATAAACATCATACATTTGAATGCTGATATCATTGACACAGAAAAGCAACATAAGCCACCTAGATCAATTTTAAATGGGAGCTTCAGAAGTTTTCTGACCTGAAGCTCTGAAAGCTGGTCAACATATTCTTGAGCAAGAAGATCAACCCTCGTGGAGAATTGCTGGCCGATTTTAATGAATGTTGGACCTAACCTCAAAATACTTTCCTTTAACCACTTGGCAAGTGCTTTCCTCCTTGCGACTTTTTTTTCTTCAGTCATGCCTCCTGCAATTGTGACATTATACTAGTGAAATAGAAAACATTAAAAGCAAGAAAGTAACAGATACAAGAATTTCATTTCCAAATGGTGCAACCTCAACTGACATATGCTTGGTAAACATATTTATTGGTGACTGTAACTTTTTCCTTTTTGGTCCAAAGGGCCTAATAAGGCAACTAACATAATAATGTGCTCATACGGATGCCTTATAACAGAGATGTATATAGCCAAGTGAGCACACAGAATAAAGCTTTTTTTTAGAAGTCTAGCAATCATTTGAACTAATCTGTGTGACATATTTTTAAATCTTCCGAAACTTCAGCTTTACCAGACTACATAAGGTTGGCTTAGATCATAAAAATCAATTTGAGAAGTGAAAGGACAGCAAAAAGAATGTCTTCATCAAGCCTTCAGCTAACAATGTTATAAAAAACACTGTCTGAAGATCACATATGCAATGGGGCAACAAATTACAGTCCTTTAAATACATAACCAGCTAATGGGATTGATTAGATTCTGTTTCTAAACTAGCAGTAATGACATGAGTGTGGAAATTAAGCCATCACGACCACTACAAATTGTTCAACAGGTGAAAGGGTGAAATCGACTATCAATTACTGAAGTATCTCCTATCTCAAGAGAAGACTAACCAAGATAAGAAAACTTCTGATTATTCAGCCATGCTTTAAAGACAAATGTTAGAACGAACCCCCAGATTTCCAATGTCCTTTCTATGGGAGAATAAGTTTCGAATCTACTCCACCGACCTCCTGGTGCAGCAGAGAACTGCAAGAGACAAAGGGTTAAAAAAAACACAAATAAGTACACAGAAGTTGCTTAGCTTAATAATGTACACATCTAAGCTAGCCTGATTTATTAGAATGAAATAGTCTTAATAGCCCAATTTCTTTAAATTCAAAGTGGTATGACTAACAAAAGGTTAACGAACTGCTATTATTCATATTAGCAACTACATCAGCTCCATTATTAGACTAAATGAACGGGTTCTCAGATTCTACAACATCAACAGTATTATCAGTAATCCCTATGGAACTAATTAAGAGATCCTCTGGTTCATTTCAAAAGCTCCAGCCACACCGAGTCAAAGATTAACTCTTTCCTTGTAGCTGTTGTTAACCACTTCCAAACAAGCTAGTGGATGAAGTCCCTCGTTACCAACGATGTCCATGTCAACTTACAGGAATAATCAGGATCTCAAGGTTCATTATATCAGCTGGAAAATTAACAAATCGATTCAAAAAGAAAGATAAAAATCACAATCAAATAGTCATATTCATAAATGCGCAATCAACCTTAACTTTGTCCTCCACGCTCTTCTTGAACCATGCTTCCTCCTGCCCAATCTCGTCCACTTTCTTTTTCGTCTTCTTCTTCTCCACTTCTACCTTCACAATAGCTTCCGACTCCATCTTCAAACCTGGAATTTCTTCCAAAACTTGAGCTGAAACACCATGCTTGCTAACCCTCAAATTGGCATTCTCATTCAGATAGCTGCTTCCGTTATCGCTCGCAGTCGCAGTCGCAGCAGCAGATCCATTCCCCTTCCCCAAACTATCCATTTGTAGACTATTTTCTCCATTAATCGTCGGATTTTGTCTCACTTGATCGGAAGCTGCATGATCCTCTTTGAATGCTCGTATTTGCGATCGAATTAGAAGGCTTCGGTTTGAATTCCTTGGGAGAGAGCCTTTGGAGAGTGAAATCCGAAGGTTGCGAGCAGTGGCTTGCCCCGCAGAGCTCAGCTCGTAAGAGATGGGGGAGCTGAAACTGCAAGCAAACGCCATGGGTGATCCTGGCAGCAGAGGAAAAATGGTAAATGAGAACCAAACCCTAATTCCAAATCCTATAATTGCATGGAGGCTGGGGAATGGGTGGGCTTCAGCTTGAGTGGGAGTGGGCTATTGACAAAGACCGCAGGAGCAAGAGAGTTTGAAGCTACCAAGCCTCGGGATTGAATCTTTTTTAGTACTTGTGACTTTTGTGATGAGTTTTCAAATTTGAGAATAAATCGGTGGCGTTTGGAATGACACGTGCACTTTTCTCTCTCTCTAAATAATGAAAGATACCGGAGTTTCTTTCTTTTTCTTTTTCTTTTTTGGATAGAAAAATGGAAAAACAAACTTTCCAAAAGAAATAACGGACTACACAACAAGGCAACAACTAGCCGGGGTAGTTCTCCCCCTCCAACCCTCATCGAGCAAACATTCTGAGAGGCCATGGAAACCTATTGGGTAGGCTTGGACAAGCCTAATTAGGGAGTCGGCGACACAATTCGCTTCCTTAAATACACATTTGAGTTGGATCTCTCAACTTCTTTTGAAAAAACCTTGGTATTGATTAACTAGGGTAGATATCAGATGACATTCCGCAACTCTTTAGTGGATCAAGTTATTAGTAAACATGGAGTCCGTCTCGATCAC
The DNA here is from genome assembly GCA_037127255.1 of Persicaria tinctoria. Lineage (NCBI taxonomy): Eukaryota > Viridiplantae > Streptophyta > Magnoliopsida > Caryophyllales > Polygonaceae > Persicaria > Persicaria tinctoria. The sequence goes on from JBANSL010000014.1 coordinate 28,598,319, forward strand.
CACTCTACGACTTCCCGTCTTTTATACCATCTTGAGCCCTCCAAAAATACTTCACAACTCAGTCAGCCACCATCATTGGACAATTACGAGTCCTAGGAATGAAGGCACCATGCCACGTTCTTTCTTCATTTTGAACGACTTTGCTAGCTGCACTATTCCTGTTCTTATTAACTTACCCGTCGACGTTCACCTTCAGCCAGGCCTGTTCCGACTTCTCTCATCCAATCAGATTAATTGCCTTCTCCTGCCTACCCCCGTAAACAACTCACTTGCACTAGGCATCGCTATACTACCTTGTGTTTTCTTCAATGAACTGCACCTTATCAATGCGACTTCTCTTGTCATTAAACACCCGATCGTTCCTCCAACGCCAAGCCCACCGGACCACATTAGCGAAAACACACGCCCACTCTGTGCCAACAACCATTCTTCTTTCCATCATAAGGTTAGATCTCCACCATTCTGCAAAAGACATCAAAATTAAAGAAACCAGTTCCACCCCTTGGGCAGACCCAAGCATTCCACATATCTGAGATGATAGAGCAATCCCTAAATATATGCAGCATCGTCCCCGGTTAATTGGAGCACTCCGAACACCAAAGATGCCTCCAACATCTCTCTTCATTCGTAAGAATAGCATCCCAAGTGACAATCCAAAGGAAAGTACGAACCCTTTTCGTCACCCGCAACTTCCAAATCCTGTTAAACACAACACTATCAACACAATCAAAGGAATTGGCATTAGTTAATCGGTCATAGGCCGACTTAATCGAATAATTCATGTCTGAAGTGCTGCTCCAGAAGAGTCTATCCCTATTCTCGCCCTCCTCCATAATTTCATTGGATGCAATCTTCATCAGCAGCCTAGCCGAAAGAATCACTGACAATTTGTTCCACTTCCAACCTTCCCAGATAATCCAATACAAGTTAACTGTCCTCGCCAAATCTTCATCTAACAACTTGACAATAGCTAGGGTATTAAGAGTAACCTCAAACAACCATTTATCCCTTCAAAAACTGTCCATTTTACCATCTCCAATCAGTCATTTGGCTCCTTCATTAACCACAATGTTCAAGCTTCTTCACATACTTGTCTAAATCGCAGAGGTTCCCAACATAAACGCCTCGGAATCCCTCCTATGTTTGGCTTGTAAAATATTTCACCAGACATCTTCATTGTTATTATTCAGAAATCTCCAGATGAGTTTAACTATAATGGAAATGTTGAGCTCATTCATGGATTTGATGCCCAACCCACCCTTACTCTTCGGCTTGCACATCTCATCCCAAGCTACCAGGTGGATCTTCCATTGATTTTCACCATCTCCCCATATAAAACTCTGGCCAGTCTTGTCGATGGCGTTACAAGTGGCCTTCAGTATCGAAACGGTTGTCGTGGAGTAGATTGGGATATACTCTCATACAGATTTGTTAAGGATAACGTGCCCCGCCATGCTCAATTATTTTCTCCTCAATCCTACATGACGATTATTAGTTTAATCAAGTAAAGGTGCGAAGGTCTCACCCACAATCCTAGAATGTAAAACTAGCATTCCAAGGTGGCTTCCAAGGTACTCCATGACCTCGAAACCACACTCCTGTCTTAGCTTCTCCACCACTTTACTGGCCACATTCAGCAAGACAAAGAGCTTTGACTTCCTAACATTAACCTAATCGGACGCCCTGCTGAACACCTCAAAAATACAATCGACAATCTTCAATTGCTGAACTAAAGCTTCCACAATGAGAACGATGTTGTTGATGAACATCACATGAGAAATCAAAGGCCCCCTTCTAGTCAACTTAGTCGTCCTCTAGTAACCACTTGTTATAGATTTTTCAACTAGTTGATTGCATCTCTCGATACATAAAATGAATACATAAGGGGTATTGGTCGCCCTGTTTAATCCCTCTCAATGGCTCAAATTCAGGTGTTACTTCACCAATAACAAGGACTTGAGTAGGAATTGAACTGATGCACTCACTAATATACTTTACCCACTTAGCCGGGAAGCCAACATCCGTGAGCATATCACTGACGAAATCCCACCGCAACCGATCATAGGCCTTTTCAAGGTCGATTTTGAGAATCTTCCATCCCATTTTGTCATTTTTCCTCCGAATCGAGTGAACCAGCTCCTGCATCACCACTATATTTGTAATCTGCCTACCCGACACAAAAATCCCTTGCATTGGACAGATAGGAGCATGCAGTAGTGGTTGAATTCGGTTTTACCATAACTTTCATAATCGTCTTATATAGCACATTGTAGAGACTGATTGGTCGATATTGCGAGACCGCCTCCGGCCTATCAACTTTCGCCAACAACACAATGAGCGTTTCATTTGACAATCTTGGCATTTTAGACGTAAGAAAGAATTGTCTCAAGAAATCTGTAACAGTCTACCTAATAGTGTCCCAACATCTTTGAAACAAACCTGATTGAAACTCATCAATTCCTGACGCCTTGAAGGGGCCCATTTCCTTAATAGCCTGAAATATCTCGTCTTCAGAACCAAACTGTTCCTAAACTTCGATATGCAGTTGCGAGAAGGCACCTTTCTCCCAAGAGATGGGCATTCTCTTCTCATCCAGAATAAAAGATTTTAGAAAGAAATCCACGACCTTTTGCTCGATAATGTAGATCGAATCTATCTTGACTCACAGATCGGAGATCAAGAAACAGATCAGAAAGCGCGAATACGAAAACAAGAAAGCGAGAAAGGACACAACGATTTTTACGTGGTTCGGGAAAAGTTCCCTACGTCCACGGAGCCTCAGAAGAGGAGACTCAAGCTCATCCACTATATCAAATCAGGTTTACAAGGTTTCAAGATCGACAGGCTAGATCTAAGGCCAATACAGATGATACAACAAGTAATCGCGAGTATGAAGAGAAGGCTCGAGGAGAAGTGGTAAAGTGTAGTTCTTCACCAGGAAGGCCGTCGGAGAAGACAGCCAACGCCGGACAAGAAGCACACAAGGACGGTGTAGTTCTTCAAGGATCAGATAAGAGGTCTCCTAGGGAGATCCGCCTCAGATCTGATCGGAAATGCCAGGGAAGTGCTCGGAGCACCTTGGAACCCTAGCGCCGCTCTCTTTCTCTTTCCAGTTGGATTACCTGAAGCGTTTGGCGAAGTGAGAAACCCTAGAGCCTTCTTCAACTTTTATAGGCGAGCCCCAAGTAGCTGAAACAAAGCGTTCCACAGGAGGTCAAGCCAGGTAAGCTGGAGCGAGCTCTTTGGGCCGAGTCCAAGTAATGGGCTTTCTTAAGCCCAAATCCGGCAACACATATGTATCACATTTATATTAACTCTACAACTATATATTATACATAACACATGATCACAAGATATAATCTTGCAATTCTAATGTGTAATATATAATATGTAGGAGAGTATATATATGTGACTATCATCAATATTAAAGCCCTTAATCTATCATTATGTCTAACTCAAAACCCCTAAAGATCTAGAACCATGATTAAGGTTGACATTACAATTCGCCCTCCCAATCTAGGTTCTAAACTTTTGTATTCCTGATTCAACAATAGTGGATAAAGCTCATGTCTTCAACTCTTGTAACATCATCGGCTCAATACCTGTTCGTCATGGTGGATCTCCAAGATGGAGATAGTCCCTACAAAAGAGAAATTTTCTAGGGGGTACAAACTTTGTGCCAAAGTCAGCTAGATTCACATCTCCTTTGATCTTCTTGACGTCCATCTCATTTGCAGCAACCATGTTCCTTACAAAATGGAATCGCACATCGATGTGTTTAGTGCGTTCGTGGTACATCGGATCTTTGCAGAGATATAAAGCACTTTGACTATCCATGTGCAGAACAGGTTTTAAAGTTCTCTGAAGAACTTCCTTCAAAATCCCCTTTAACCAGATAGCCTCCTTGGCAGCTTCTATAGCAGCCATATACTCAGCTTCCATGGAAGACATAGCTACAACTGACTGCTGCTGCGACTTCCATGAGATACAGTTCCCAACCCATGTGTAATAATAGGTAGTGGTAGACTTTCGATTATCTTTGTTACTGGCATAGTCAGAATCCACAAATCCATGCAATTAATGTATATAACTATGCGAACCATAATGCAAGCATATATTTTTTATACCAGAGAGATAACGAAGCAAGTATTTCATAGCAGTCCAGTGGTCAAGCCCAGGATTAGACATAAAACGACTTAAGCACTGATAGCGAAAGCAAGGTCAGGGCGGGTACAAAGCATGGCATACATAACGGATCCTACAACTACGTCATAGGTTATCCTAGCCATTTCTTTGATCTCTTTGGGTTTGGTTGGGCAACTTTTCTTGGTAAGCTCTAAATGCCCTCCTAAGGGTATGGAGGTAGGTTTAGAGGTGACCATATTGAATCTCTTCAAAACTTTTAACATATAGTCATCTTGAGATAACCATAATTGTTTATTAGGTCGGTCTCTAATAATGTTTACACCAAGAATCTTCTTGGCACTACCTAGATCTTTCATGTCGAAATATTTCTTTAGGTCCTTTTTAACACTGTTAATGAAAACAATAGAACTACTGATAAGCATAATATCATCAACATATAACAACACATATTAGGGAGTCTTGGAAGAAATATTCTTAAAGTAAAGGCATGTATCATAACTGCTCCTATGAAACCCTAGTTTCCTAATCACGCCGTCAAACTTAAGGTTCCAATGTCTAGGGGATTGTTTTAACCCATAGATGGACCTTTTTAGTAAGCAGACATGATCAGGATGGCTCTTGGAAATGAAGCCTTTGGGTTGTTGATCATATATATGGTTTCATCTAAGGTACCATGCAGGAAAGCAGTTTTAACATCCATCTGTTCTAATTCCCAATCAAAGATAGCACACATAGAAAGCATAAGTCTCATAGTTTTATACTTAACTACGGGTGCAAAAATATTGTTATAGTCTATTCCCTCAATTTGGGAGAACCCTTTGGCTACTAATTTGGCTTTAAACCTAGGGGGATCATGCGATTTAAGACCTTCCTTGAGCTTATAGATCCACTTGGAATCTATAAGCCGGGTTTTAGGAGGTCTAGGGACCAATGTCCAAGTCTGGTTGGCATACATTGACCCCATCTCATATCTCATAGCTTCTAACCATTGTCTAGCATGCTCACTTTTAATAGCAGATTCATATGAATTAGGAGTAGTAGGTTGTCTAACATGATCAACAATTAGGAAAACATACTCTACAATATAGCTATACTTCTTATTAGGGATGATGGTCCTAGGTTCCCAGTCTCTAGTCAACTGATAGTCATGCAAGCTAGGAAAATCAGATGCAGATGCTAATGCAGGAGCAATTGAAGTAGATGCATGCAAATCATAAGAATGGGGGGAGGAGAAAACAGAGGACTCCATTGGAGAGTCAATAGAGAGGCCATTTACATCACTTATAGCAGAAGAAGTAGAGGGGAGAGCAAGAGAAGAAGTAGAGGGAAGAGAGAGAGGAGTAGACTTAGGAGAGGAGGAGGAGTCAGTGTCCTCTTCTTCAGCAACCTCGTCATCATCTTCTCCAGCTTTTGTGTTCTCCAGAGGCTTGTCGCCTTCATTTTCCCCTTGTAGTCTAGAGTGCGGTAGCTTTGCTGCTGGTCTGAAAGCTCTACCAATGTCGTATTCATCGTCATCAGCTTGTGAGGTGGTGGATTCATCTGGGATCCATCCATCAGTTTGATCATTGGTACCTGCAAACTCAGAGTGTGTAGTTAGTTTTTCTTTCATGGGAAATTCAGTTTCATTGAACTTAACACTCCTAGTAGTGATCACCTTATAGGGTCCTGCATGAAGCAAGAGAACCCTATAACCTTTGACACCGTCAGGGTATCCTAAGAGAATACCCTTTACATCTCGAGGTTGGAGCTTACCCTGTGGGATGTGTGGGTATGCAGCACGACCAAAGGGCTTTAGGTAGTCTAGATTTGGTGGTTTTCCAGTCCACTTTTGCTGTGGTGTAAGGAAATTAATCACACTAGAAGGGGACCTGATTATTAAGTATGCAGCTTTTATGACAGCTTCTCCCCATAGGGTGTTTTTCAACCCAGAGGAGATTAGCATACATCTAGTTTTTTCTAAGAGGGTCATATTCATTCTTTCAGTTGTCCCATTTTGCTGTGGGGTGCTAGGGACAGTTAGATGTCTTTTTATCCCTAATTGTTGGCAATAGTCATTAAATTCTTTGTTGCAAAATTCCAATCCATTATCAGTTTTAAAGCATTTTAATTTCTGATTAGATTGGCTTTCAACCATAGCTTTCCACCTTTTAAAGGCTTCAAAAGCTTGGTCTTTAGTTTTTAAGAAACTTACCCATACGTTGCGAGAGAAATGATCTATGAAACTTATGAAGTATCTCATTCCACATGCAATGGGGACTTGTGCAGGTCCCCACAAATCACAGTGAACATATTCTAAAGGAACAGAAGCAGTATAAGTGGATTTAGGAAATTTCAGATTAGCAGATTTTCCAAACACATAATTTTCACAGAATTTAATCTCAACAGGCATTTTAGCAAGTAAACCATGTTTATGCAATTGAACAAGACCTTTATTGCCAATATGCCCCAGCCTATTATGCCAAGAAAGAGTCTCATCTAAGGTCATATGCTCAGAAGATATGGCTGGGTTTAATTCAGGTTTATTAGCAAGAATGTGATATAATCTGTTCTTTCGAACATCCTTAATTATAACCCTATTGTTTCTAGTCACAGTTCTTATACCATTTTTAGAAGCCATGTGACAGCCAAGTTCTTCTAGAGCAGACTCAGACATGAGGCTCCTTCTTAAGCTAGGCACCCATCTAACATTGGTAAAAATTCTAACTATACCATCATGCATAACAAGAGGAACATCCCCAACCCCCATGATTTTCAAAGAAGTATCATCACCAAGCATTACATCACCAAAAGCAGATTTATCAAGAGTTCTAAAATAATGCTCAGAAGGGGTAGCATGCATGGTACAACAAGAATCAAGGATCCAATTATCAGAATAGTCAGCAGAAGATCGAGTACACATAAAAAGCTCAGCAGGACAATCACTCATGCATTCCAAAATAGAGGCAACCAATTCAGTATGGTTAGATTTAGCAAGTTGTTCAGCTCTCTTCTTCTTTCTACAATCCTTAACCCAATGTCCCAAATTTCCACAGTAATTACACTTAGAATTTGGGTCAGTTTTCTCAGATTTATCACCCTTACCATTTTCTTTCTTATCCTTCTTAGCCTTCTTGTTCTTATTACCCTTTTTGTTATTACCTTTGGTAAACATAACCTCAGGTTTGTCAGGTTTTTCAGTTATGTCATTTTTCAAACCTTTGATTTTAAAGACTTTCATGATTTCATTTTTCTCAATAATAGCTTCAATTAGTTTGTCTTTGGTTAATTCATCTCGGCTAAATTGAATCACATCTTTAAAGTTATCAAACTGACTGGGCAAAGAATTCAATAGAAGAATGGCCTGGTGAGAATCTTTAATTTCATCATTGCATCTTTCAAGTTCTTGAGACATTTTCAGAAATTTGTCCAAGTTGTCATCCAAGGTTAATTGAGTGTTCATCTTGAAAGTAAACAATCGACAAAGCAGAGAAATCCTGTAGGGCAGAGATTTAGATAGAAACAGCTCATCCAGGGCATGCCATAGAGAGGAAGCGGAAGAGTGTCTTACCACCTGACGGGCTATGCCGTCAGTAAGCCGAAGCATGATCTCGGAATGTGCCCTCAAGTCCAGCTCTAGGTCTTCCTCAAAGGGTAGAGTGGAGTCAACCTTTACTCCTTTTTGCTTAGGATCTGGCGTCACAGAGGATCCTGAGGCATCAACCTCATCCTTGGTGCCTGGAGTGGTTGTAGCAACTGTGGATGCGGTTGCTGTTGCCTTGACAGCCTTCCAGCATCCTTCCTTGATCAGCACGACCCTCATTTTTACTTGCCACATGGCGAAGTCGATAATACCGTCAAACGGTTTAATCTTGAGGGCGCTATCCCTTGTTTAAGTACTTGTAAGGACAAACAAAGGAATCAGATACGTCTAGCGGAAGCGTATAAGGATCAAACACAAAAGATAGACACAGAGTTCACAAACACAAGAAAACCCTAAGCATCTATAAACTGCAGATAGATCTTGGTCAAGAACAAGTGACCGAACTTAGATCTATAGGTAAACAAAGCAAGGCTCTGATACCACGTTGTAGATCGAAGCTATCTTCACTCACATATCGGAGATCAAGAAATAGATCAGAAAGTGCGAATACGAAAACAAGAAAGCGAGAAAGGACACATCGATTTTTACGTGGTTCGGGAAAAGTTCCCTACGTCCACGGAGCCTCAGAAGAGGAGACTCGAGCTCATCCACTATATCAAATCAGGTTTACAAGGTTTCGAGATCGGCAGGCTAGATCTAAGGCCAATACAGATGATACAATAAGTAATCGCGAGTATGAAGAGAAGGCTCGAGGAGAAGTGGTAAAGCGTAGAAGAAACTCCCTGGATCTGGTGTTGGAGACCAGATCTGCACCAGGAAGGCCGTCAGAGAAGACAACCAACGCCGGACAAGAAGCACACAAGGACGGTGTAGTTCTTCAAGGATCAGATAAGAGGTCTCCTAGGGAGATCCGCCTCAGATCCGATCGGAAACGCCGGGGAAGTGCTCGGAGCACCTTGAAACCCTAGCGCCCCTCTCTCTCTCTCTCTCTCTCTCTCTCTTTCCAGTTGAATTACCTGAAGCGTCTGGCGAAGTGAGAAACCCTAGAGCCTTCTTGAGCTTTTATAGGTTAGCCCCAAGTAGCTGAAACGAAGCGTTCCACACTAGGTCAAGCCAGGTAAGCTGGAGCGAGCTCTTTGGGCCGAGTCCAAGTAATGGGCTTTCTTAAGCCCAAATCCGGCAACACATATGTATCACATTTATATTAACTCTACAACTATATATTATACATAACACATGATCATAAGATATACTCTTGAAATTCTAATGTGTAATATATAATATGTAGGAGAGTATATATATGTGACTATCATCAATATTAAAGCCCTTAATCTATCCTTATGTCTAACTCAAAACCCCTAAAGATCTAGAACCATGATTAAGGTTAACATTACAAATAACTTTACCATCAAGGATCTCCGTCCCATCCTCCTCCCTTAGGACTTAGATTGTGTTTCTCTTACGGTGAATAACAATGGAGAGATGGACAAAGGATGTATTTCAATCACCTGCCCGCAACCAGTTTTCTTGAGACTTCTGAAACCATTATATTTCCTCCTGTTCCAAAGTTAAATCCAGTTTCTTTTGAATCCTGGTTACTATGGATGACAATGGGTCGTGTGGTGGGTGGATGGTGCACATTTTCACCCGACCCACCACCCAGAAACCACCACTCGATCTGACCCATCACCCGCCCCGTACAAGTACCACATGCTAGAGGATTTTCAACTGAATATGCTATAAGAAAAACAAATTAACTATAAGTCAACAATTACAAATATATATCGATTATATCTTAGAAATATCGAGTGAGATGAAATTACCTAAAAAGTCTTCAAAGCATCCAATTCTATAAGCACATCAATGCTTCTACAGTTGAAGGATGAAGTTTAGACCGATGTGGGCTCACCAATCTACCACTCAAACTAAAGGCACTCTCAGAAGCAACTGTATATGCAGAGATTGCTAAAATGTCCTTAGCAATTTTACGCAAGGTAGAATACCTCAACTCAACCTTCCAATGTGCAAGAACATCAAGATAATTATCCAACTCAGATTTACTAGACATCTTCTTCTTCCTATTCTTCTTCGCCATATCCCATCGAGAAGTTTTGGCCTTAGTTTGAGAAGGATCATTAATCGCATGTCGTTTTTCATCCTCAACAAGAGCGTAATCATCTTGATTTGTCTCTTCTTTGTCTTAATACTCAGACAAAAGATCATATAGCAATGAACAAACTCTCTCAATCTCCACTTCAGTTGAGTCACCATAAATATCTCTAAAATAGAATTCCACACATTCCAGTTTGTCTCGAGGGTCTAAAACAGCAGCAACGACTAACATACTATTGATGTTTAACCAGTACTTATCAAACTTTACCATCATAGCTAAAACCATTTTCCTCACAACTTCTCCATCACTTGATAACCGCTCAACCAAAGCAATCTTAATGTCACAAGCTTCTTTGAAGAACAAATTACCTCTTGGGAATTTTCTACTAGAAAAGAGGAGTGCCACTTTGTAAAAAATTCCAACTTTTCACACACCAAAGAAGCCAATTTCCATTTTTGATCACTAGGGAGCACAAATTTGAAGAAGGGATTTTGAAGCTTCAACTTAGCAAAAACATCCTAGTATGGAAAAGCCCTTTGAAGCATCAAATAGGTAGAATTCCACCTTGTTTTGCAATCAAGAGTCAATTTTTTTGAACAATCAAGTTTCATAGCTCTAGCCTTATCTTCAAACTTCTCAATCCTTTTAGGAGTTACGGTCCAAAACAAGACACAATTACGTATGTTCTCAACACTAGGACGAATCACATCCATACCATCTTGAACAATCAAGTTAAAAATATGTGCATTGCAACACACATGCAAAAAATCACCATCCAACATAAGATAACTTGACTCAAATTTTCCTCGCAATACATCCATCATTGCATCATTTGTAGAACAATTATCCAAAACAACAACAGAAAGCTTTTCAGCAATGTTGTACATGTTGCAACATTCAACCAAAACTTAGGCCAAATTATCTTTTGTGTGTGGGCAAGGAACATAAGTGAACCTAATTACATTTAAAAACTAAATATCAATTTACAATAACTAATTTAGCAAAAAAAAAAACAGCAACTTAAAGCAAAAAAAAAAGCAACTTATAACAAAAAACAACAACTTACAACAACTAATTTAGCAAAAAACAGCAAATACCCATTAATTTCAGCAACTTACAACAACTAATTTAGCAAAAAAAAACCCAGCAACTTTAGCTAAAAAAACAGCAACTAAACATCAATTTCAGCAACATACAACAACCACTTTAGCAAAAAGCAGCAACTTAAGCCAAAAAAAAAGAAGCAACTGTAGCTTGACCAAATAGCAAGAATTTGATTAAAAAATCAGCAACTATGAACAAAATAAATTCAAAAACTACAAATAGGAAATTGTTAGAAATGTTACCTCAATGTTCTATTATGAAAAACCCATTGATGATCAATAAAATGGGATGTGATAGCCATGTATCCCTTCTTTTAATGACTTGTTGTCCACATATCCGTTGTTATAGCAATTCTCCCATTATGTGACTCAAATATCTTCTTCAAAGATGCTTTGTTGGTTGCAAATGTTTTAATGATATCATTCTTCAAGGTATTACGAGAAATCAACTTGAAGTTTGGATTCAAGCCTGCCACAAATCTCCGAAATCCAATATGGTCTACAATAGACAACGAGTACTCATGCATAGCAACCATGTTGGTAAGGTCCTTCCTCGAAAATTCTGGGCTAAAGTTATAGTTTTCCAAGCTTGTTTGGCCCTCTAATTTACTAGTAGTATGGTTGAGTAACATTTGACGCGGATCAAGACTCATAATCTTCATTGGACATCGTTTTGACATATGATCATGCAAATGTGAAGTTCCATTTTTGGAACCATCGGACAACATTTTACCACAATGAACACACTTTGCTTTTTGCACACCATTGATAGATTACATAGGTCTTATATTGTATAGTGTGCCCAAAGACCCAAAGGCCCAATACCTTTGTAACCTATATATATGTTTATCAATGAATGAAAACTCTCAAGGAGGACTTTGCAATCACTCTCATGATCTTATATGGTATCACATCTTAAGATCCCCAAAACCCTATTTTGCTTTTTCTCCTAACCCTAGCCGACGCCGGCCACCACCTCTCCTTCCCGGCCTACCCTCTCTCTCGGCCTCCCTTCCCGATGCCACCCTCCTCTCCCTCGGCCTCCCCCTTGCCGCCGATCCCCCCTACCAACCCTATCAAGCCTCCCTTCCACTCCGCTCTCACCATCTCCAACATCAAAAACTGCATCCCCATCATCCTTGATCATGAATCCAGTTCCTACACCATGTGAACTCACCTCTTCACGACCCATGTCAAGGCTCATAAGATCCTCCACTATATTGATTCTTCCATCGATCTTCCCACCACTGAGGACGACGATCTCTTCGCTCAACTCGACACTATTGTCCTTCAATGGATCTTCAACAACATCTCCAAAGATCTATTGACAACCATCCTCGACCCCAAAGACAACGCCTTGGGTGCCTGGACCAAGCTTCAGAATCTTTTCCAAGACAACAAGTCCACTCGTGCCGTCTACCTTGAGCACGAATTCTCAAGTTGCAAGCTTTCATCTTTCCTGTCGATTTCCGCCTACTGTCAGTATATCAAGACCCTGTCTGATCAACTAAGCGTCGTCGACTCCAAACCCAGCGCCACTCGCCTTGTCCTCTAGGTACTTTCGGGTCTTCCCTCTGAATACAACGCTGCTGCTACTCATATCCAGCAGACGGAACCTCTCCCTACTTTTGAAAAGACCTGGTCTCAACTGATCCCGGAGGAGACTCGCCTTCACTGTTAGACCACCGATGCCGCCAAGGACAAGACGGCGTTGGTCTCATCAAGCGACATTGACGAGACCTATGCCCCACAACATAGCCGCAGCAACGACCAACCAGCGCCGAGAGGCGGTGGCCGTGGCCACAGCAATGGTCGGCGGCCGCAGCAGTCCGATTCCTCTCGCCCCTCTTGGTACCCCACCCTCAGCTATCCGCCTTAGATGCCCTTTGGCTACCCACCTGCGACGTATCGCCCACCAGCCCCGTATCCCAACCGTCAGCAGGGAGCGGGCTTGTTGGGTCCTGCTCCTCGACCTGTAGGTCATCAGGCCTACCCGTCGTCGTCTGATCAGGCATACACTCCGACTAATGTGCATCACGCCTTCTCTTCCATGCAGCTGACACCTCCTGACTCCGCTTGGTACATGGACACTGGCGCCACTTCTCATATGACGAACTCCTCAGGTACTCTCTCTTCTCTTTCTTTTAAGGGTCCTGCACATTCTATTATCGTCGGCAACGGTGGTCGCCTTGCTACTTCGGGCATTGGCCACGCCACATTACCAACCCCAACTAACCCATTACACCTCAACAACGTCCTCATTGCCCCCAAACTTGTCAAAAACCTTATCTCTGTCAGTCGGTTCACCACTGACAATAATGTTTCTCTTGTGTTTGATCCGTTTGGTTTCTCTGGGAAGGATCTTACTACGGGGGTTACTCGCCTGAGATGTAATAGCACCGGGGAGCTCTATCTTGTGTCGTCGCCCTCACCATCCATCCCGTCAAGTCCAGTCGCCCTCTCGACATCATCATCCAGTCCACACACCTCCTGTGTCTCAGTCAGAGTCAGAGTCATCGTTCCCTCACTTTATTCTTCCCCAGAGCTCTCCTGGTGCTCCTGCCTCTCCCTCTCCACCACCACCACCACCCTCTACCACCAGACCACACACCCACAGCGTCTTCGGTGTCTTTTGACCCCGTCAGATCGTCTCCATGAATACCACACATCGCCCCGCCTTCCAAAACCATACATACGCCCCGCCATTCCCTCCCCAAGATGTGATGCCGCGGCCGCAACATCATGTCCCGGCCGCGGCCAATCAACTTGTTGCGGGCTTGCAGCACTCGCAACCTTCTCCTCCGCCGCCTCCACCCCCCATACATCCGTCCTTCCCGACTCTCAATCCCCCTCTGCCTCCACCCCGACCTCCCTTTCCCCCATTCCCACCTCCCACAAAACAGCCATCCTCGACCCGAATTGGCAGGCGGCTATGCTCGACGAATATAGGGCCCTTACAAAGAATGTTACTTGGGTTCTTGTCCCTCGCCCTCCTGAGGCGAACGTCATCCGCTTTATGTGGCTCCTCCATCACAAGTTCCGCTCTGATGGGACATTGGAGCGCTACAAAGCCCGTCTTGTGGTCAATGGTCGTTCTCAGCAAGCAGATATTGATTGTGATGAGACGTTCAGCCCCGTGGTCAAGCCTGCCACTATCCGAGTGGTATTGAGTTTAGCTCTGTCGCGCAATTGGGCCATCCATCAGTTAGATGTCAAGAACGCTTTTCTGCATGGCCATCTAAATGAGACAGTCTACATGTTTCAGCCGCCGGGGTTTGTTGATGCTGATCGTCCCAATCACGTCCATCTCTTAAAGCGCTCTCTGTATGGTCCGAAACAGGCTCCGCAGGCTTGGTTCCAGCGCTTTGCTGCTCATTTGCCACGCTTGGGTTTCGTTGGCAACTGTTCGGATACATCTCCGTTCATCTATCGCAGAGGGTTAGACATGGCCTTCCTGTTACTATATGTTGACGACATCATTCTCACCGCCTCTTCTAATGCTCTTCGGATGTCTATTATTTCGCAGTTGAGTGCGGAGTTCGCCATGTCTGATCTAGGTCAGTTGTCCTACTTCTTGGGAGTTGTTGTTCAGCGTCATGCGTCTAGCCTGTTTCTCTCTCAGACTAAGTATGCTGCTGAGATTGTTGCTCGGGCCAAGATGGGTAATTGTAATCCTGACGCCACCCCTGTCGATACATCCAACAAGATCAGTGCTCATTCAGGTCCTTTGGTTGATGATCCGACGTTGTACAGGAGCCTCGCTGGTGCATTTCAGTATCTTACCTTCATAGGCCTGATATCAGTTACGCCGTTCAGCAGATCTGCTTGTTCATGCATGCACCCAGGGAACCCCACTTTTAGGCCTTGAAGCGGATCATTCAATACATCAGGGATACCCTCGAGCTAGGCACCACGATCACTCCTTCCTCTAAGCTTGACCTTGTTGCTTACACTGATGCGGATTGTGTCGTGGTCAGCAAAGCGTCAGTCTATCGTGTCTCGCTCCAGCGCTGAGGCAGAGTACAAAGGTGTTGCCAACGTTGTCTCCGGGTGCTCTTGGCTCCGCAATCTCCTTCTTGAGCTCCGTTGCCCTCTTCAGAAGGCCACTCTGGTCTACACTGACAACGTCTCCGCCGTCTATCTGGCTAGCAACCCAGTCCAGCATCAACGCACGAAGCACATTGAGCTCAATCTCCACTTCGTCCGGGACAAGGTTGCCATTGGAGAGGTACGCGTTCTACAAGTCCCGTCCTCCTATCAGTATGATGATATATTCACCAAGGGTTTACCTCGACAGTTGTTCATTGATTTTCGGTCCAGTCTCACTGTACGGGCCCCTCCAGTTTCGACTGCAGGGGTTTGATAGATTACATAGGTCTTATATTGTATAGTGGGCCCAAAGGCCCAATACCTTTGTAATCTATATATATGTTTATCAATGAATGGAAGCCCTCAAGGAGGACTTTGCAATCACTCTCATGATCTTACAACCATTGATAACCTTTTTCTCAAAATGATTTCATACCTCCGATTTAAGCTTCCTCTTATTTTTAGCTTCAACCTCCTGCCCATCAGACATAGAGGTAGGATCAGACGAAGGTACATTAGATGCCTCTACCAGAATAGGTGTAGCATTTGAAGGTTCGGTGGATATAGGCGTATGAGGGCAAGAAGATCGATCTTCCAAGTTTTTACCACTAGATGAGGTAGCCATAACTCTTACTCCTCCCTACATTCAAAGATTTAAAATTTTAACAACTAAATAAAAAATCAACCCTAACCAAAAAAGTTCGAATCTCATAATCAATAGTAGTTATAATCTCATACATACATATGCACCAACACCACCAGTGGTTACCTTCTCCAAGAGATGGTTGGATGGGTTAAAAGCGAGAGCCTCCTGAGCGCCTTTAAGCCCCCTCATCAAATCAGACTTGCTTTTAAAGATATTCCCAAAGACCTCACGATTCCATTTAATCAGGTATTCCCTTAAGTAACCAAGTGCAGTCGGTTCTTCCGCTTCATTGCGCCATGACTCTTTAACAAACTCGCAAAAACCAGGATGAGTGAGCCAAGCCGCCTAGAACCTGAATGGTCTTCGTTTCCTATTCATTCTCATCGGAGCATCGAAAGTCAATAACAAAGGAACATGGTTGGAGTTGTAACTCGACAAATGTCTCACAAGAGCATCCAACTAGTCGAGACATGCTTCCGCATTACTAAGAACACGATTTCACATTCGAGCCTTGTACGTCTCCATTGTCTTTCTTCTCGAACACATAAAAACGAAGCCAAGGTCAACCATATTAGCCCTATCTATCCACTCCTTGAAGCTATCCGCATCCGACGATAACTCAACAGTTTCATCGTGTTGCTCCCAAATATATGGATAACACAATTGAAATCCCCGCCTATAAACAACAGTCCCAACACTCCATCAGTGGCCTCAATTACTTCCGTAGCTCGCGAAGATCTTGGGCACAAGGAAGAGCATAGACCACTAGTAAATGAAAAGTCTTCGCCCCAATCTAACCTTAGTCATTATAAATATCTCATACGACTGTGTGATCGTAATATCGATTGTATCCTTATTCCAGAGGATTCACACACCCCTTCCAAACCCATTAGCCTTAACAATAAACCTGCCCATAAAATCCATCCTATCGCAAACCCGTTGGGCGTTCGCCTTAGAGATCTTTGGCTCAAAGATAACCAAAACATCTACTTTATAATGCTGAAGCATATACCTTATCGACCTACGGAACCCATCACTACTGGCTCCATAGCGTTCTGTAATAAGCAGTTCATGATAAACACGACAAAGGTGGCCCCTAAGACCCTAATTTGGTCCACTCTTTGACCTGACGTCGTCTTTGATCGCATCATCTTTTGGCAGTCTGGAAACAAGACTATATTTGTCAGTTTTGTTGTTTTGACTAATATTATTTGCTTCTTCTCCACTCAAATCAAAAGCCCTAATCTCTTCTCCCTTCACTCCCTTCAGTGTCTCCTGCACCTCTTTGCTTCGGAGATTGTGATTCTCAACACCAAACACTCCTCTTAATGGGCCTTTCTCATCACCATCCACAAGAGGCCCATTCTCACCCGCCGACCCATGCTAAATGTTGAAATAAGAGACCAGTTTAATTTTGGGTCTTTTAAGAGGCTCGGTCTGCATTCTAATGTTCGGGTTAGCTAGTTTGGGCCCTTTGATTCTACTCTCATTATCCGTTTTTTTTATTAGGCCCTTTCACTCCCGTTGGCCCAACTTCAAATACCCCATTCTCCTTCCATGTGACTAACAAATGCGGAACCCTAACCAACTCAAGCTTCAATAACTTTTTTCTTGTTATCTTCTTTCCCCTTGGGATTACCTTCAACCATTCATTTACCCTCATGCCCGCTCTTTTCATTAATGTTACCGTCTTTACTCTTTTCATTAAGCCCCCCATCATTACTCTTCCTTTCATGAATCGAGGCTGAAGCGCGCCTTGTCAACCGTTATCCATGGCTTCCTCAGTGACATTTTTTTTGTTTTTCTAATGCTGATGCCAACGTTGGTGAGTCACCTTCATCCATGGGCCGTAGCGACCCCTCAACGTCTCCAACTACTCATCCATCTCCATTCTCATCTCCGTCTGCTCATCAAATTTCTTTTTTACCCTAGACACTAGCCACCGGATTCAAGATAGTTGATGTCGGCACAGATGCATGTTCCTTCTTCCCCTTTCCTTTCATTGAGCAATGCATTGCTAGATGTACGAACATGCGACATTAAAGCAAATTATGTGAAGTCCCTCATATTCAAGGAAATAGAGATGATTGTTAATCGTTGCCATCCCTTTGAGGGGTTTAGAAAGATCAACTTCAATACATACCCGGGCATATCAGCCACAGTTTATGCATGGAATTGGGAGCAACTTGCGATTCACAATCTCCAAAACAAAATGCCAAAAATGCCCACCTTTAGTAGTATAAAATCGAATATTTTAGTGTATATGAGACTCTATGGCATTGAGAAACAAAGTATGAAAGATACTTATGTGTTTGGCAAATGGGTTTTTTTTTAGGAGATGAAGTTATTTGTAGGATGAAAATGTTGAAAATGCCCTCACATTATTACCCCTCTTGGCCTCTTTCCTTCCTCTCTGGTAAGACAATGTCTATGTATCGTTTCACAAGTTCTCTCAGCCTTTTTTCATAGGTTCGCTCAATCGACGTTCTTCATCCTCCCCTACCTCATATTGATGTGAATCATGCTTTGCTCCTTTGGGCTCACAATCTCCTCCGTCATTGAATTCGACGACATCGACTACTCCAAATGTCGAGCCCTCTCTGGTGGAGGACTCTTGGTGGTGTTTGTGACAAGAGGAAAACCTGTCGTTGTTCTTGCCAAAGAATACTCAAACTCACAACTTGTATAGTGTGTAAGCAAGAGGTCGATCCACAGGGAAATCTATCAATTCAAGTGCAAGTCTAATCGCTAATAGAGAATATGGGGGGTTTTTGGTGTGAAAAAGGTCCGCCTTTTATCAAAGCGGAAGCAAGCAAATAAAGTAAATTGATTTGTAGAATGCAGTGGAGAGAAATAGGTTCACCTACAATTTATCACTTCGATTGATGAATTCGATCCTTGTTTCAACCTCTAGTTCTTGTCTTTTCCTATCAATGTCCTTGTCCAGATCTTAGGTAAATTACTAGTCCTACGAGTCCTAGCAACCCTTATCTCTAAATAACCCTAACACGGTTAAGATTCAACCTAGAGATAGCATTAAGATTATGAATTAACCAAGGTACACATAATATCAAGCTACGAGTCGATATTCAACATGTATTCAACTTCCTACACATCCAATTAGTCCTACGAGTCCTAAAGGGATATGATTGCCACTTGGGTTAAGGTTCGCTACGAGGAATCTACAAAACCCTAGCAATTGAATGAATCTACTCTAACTAGTTGATCAGGCCAGAGAGAATAAAACACATTCAAGCAATTAAGCACAAAGAAGTCAAAACATTGCAATAAGAATAAGAACTAGATTAAGAAACTCACAATTCAACAATCAAAGATCCAAACTGTAGGCGAAACCTTGAGAGTTTAGTTGCTCATGCTCAACGGCGCTCTCAACAATGGGATAATGTGCATAAGGTTAATGAAAATAATAACTAGAAAAATCTTAAATAGTCTTTAGAAAGTCGGCCAAATAACTTAATAAAAACCCTAAGTAAAGTCCAATCTTGAATCGGCGTTTCTGTGAAGGCCGCGGGGCAGCCACCAATGCCGCGGGGCGGCTAGGCGATCAGCGAAATCGTTCGACCGAGCTTCGAGCCGCGGGGCGGCTTTTACTGTTCACAGTAATTTTTCCGTTTCGAATTTGGTCTCGATGTCAACATGAAAGTTGTAGATCTCGGAAAGAGCTTTCCAAAATCATGAGGTCTTTGTATTGGTTGTAATGGGGTCATGGTAGGAACATAGGGTATGGAAATTATTTAGGTTATGTGGTGCTAAACATCCGGGAAAAAGGGTTAGTAAACAACCAGAAAAACACCAACACCAAAACACTTCGTATACCATTCCAATAACACATACTCCTTCACAATATAAATTCGCACACAATTTTCCAATATCCACACAAACTCATTCATTTCTTTTTTTCTCTTTTGATAATGATTTTTTTTTCTTTTCTTGACTTCTACCCCTAAGTGAATTTTATCCTCCTTAAATCCCAAGTAATAAGCACATATAAACCATCTCTATGAAGTACAAATGAATCACCCAACATAACTTTTCAACTCAAAGCAACTCCATCTATACATCAAGATATTCACCAACTCTTCTCCTAATTCCCGGATGGGTTAGGCTAATAATTGGCTAGGAAGATTTTGTGGAGCTAACAAAATAGGCTTATAAGGCTCAAATTGGCTTCAAGCAAAGGATAATGTGTACGGGTGGGTAGAGTATAATATGGCTAAAAGAAAATCATGCCTCAATCACTTTAACGTTACATACAAAAATCATGTAAATGCAGCCTCAATAAAGATATCTAAACGCAATTTAAAGAGGAAGTAATCAAGGAGAGTATTCACACACAAAGAAACTAGAGGACATATATGTGTAGTCCCAATAATGCCAAAATAACTCACAAGGTCAAATTGTTAGAACTTCAACACCACTTAAATTCCAAAGACTATACATGCTCAATTTCTCATCAATCTTGTTCCCCAAAAGTCTATAAAACAATTCAAAAGTTTCAAACACTTCAAGCAAGTCATGGGGCACATGATAAGATAATTATATAGGACAAGTAGCCTAGATGGGAAAATAAGACCTAAAGTTTATGAAATGCATGATATTTTTGGATTTTATTTTTAACAAATGCAATATATGAGTAAAAATAAATATGAAAACATAAATAAACATGATGTGGAAAATCTATCTATATGCAATGCAATCCCTCCCCCACACTTAAATCTTTCATTGTCCTCAATGAATATAAATTAAAAACAACAAAAGATCAAAATATGAAGGAAAAAGAGAAAACTGACATGCTAATTGCAGTGTTGGTAGGTCTGGGAATGGAGGAAGGGAAACTTGCCAGTCCCGTCAGAGGCCACGGGGCGGCCATGCTAGGCCGCGGGGCAGCTGGAGACATGACCTAGCCGCGAGGTGGCCCGTACAAGCCGCGGGGCGGCCTTTCCTCTGCGTCCTTTTCTCCTTGTGTTTTCAGCCTGCGATGTTAGCACCCCACGAAACAAACAAAAACCCAAAACAAAAAAAATAACTTAATGCAATTAATAGAATCTAAATCTAATGACCTTGGGTTGCCTTCCAAGCAGCGCCTTTGGTTAAGGTCGTTGGCTCGACAGTTTATTCATCCACTCATTCAAGATTCAAGCGGACATCGTCAGCGCCCTCAAAAGCAAATCAAACTCTCGTGCCCAACCGATATTCGAATGCACACTAAAGATGAAACAATTGGTAATTAAAAATATAGCAATGAGAACCATTACCAACTTACCTTTCATTCGAGCTTGATTCTCCCTCGAGGGTATGTAGGACCACCAACACAGTTCTGCTAGTGGTTTGTTGAAGTAGTGGCTCCATGGATCGACATAATCACCAAAATCTCCCAATTTGCAAAAAGTACCAGTTTCTTTTTCGGGAACCACATAAATTAGTTCCAGACTTGGCTCCTTGATAGGCGAGTTGGGGATGATCTCTACGAATGGAGGGAGCATCGAAACATCCTTAATCTCTAGGGACGTCTCCTGAGATTCCGTGTCGATAACCACTAGATGCTCTTCTTCATTATCAGAAAATTCATCGTTGCTTGCATCTTGGCTTTCATCAAGTTGAGGAATAGAATGCAGCTTAACTATCAACTCTTTCAATGTTTGAGAGAGTCGGATAGTTGCTTGCATCGTGTCGATACGCATATCCTCAGTTTGATTCACTATCTCATGTAATTGCCCTATTTGCTCCATCAAGACAATGGTTGACTCCTCCATGGACGGGTCGAAGTACTCCATTGGTTGAAACGTCGAAGTGTATGATTCTTCCTCCGCCGATTGGTCACCCATGTAGCAGAGAAGATCCCATAATCCCAACACTCCTAAACCAGCAAAGCTTCTATTGTTTATGGACCTGGCAAGTTTTCGGGTCTCAGGAGCCATGCCCTCAAAAACACAAACTACCACATCTCGCAAACTATCTCGGAAACCCCGTGAATAACGGATGCCAAATAAATTTTGCACTCTTGTGAGGTAATTGTGAAAATACTCTCCCTGAAACTGCCATAACTTCAACATCTAGAAATATTAGCAATAAGGTGTCGTGAACCGTAAGATAGGTCCACGACGGGGTTAGATATAAATATATATACAAAAGTTAGCGATTAAAAAAAAAACACAAGAAATTGATTAGAAATCCCCGGCAACGGCGCCAAATTTGACAAGAGGAAAACCTGTAGTTGTTCTTGCCAAAGAATACTCAAACTCACAACTAGTATATTGTGTAAGCAAGAGGTCGATCCACAGGGAAATCTATCAATTCAAGTGCAAGTCTAATCGCTAATAGAGAATATGGTGGGGTTTTGGTGTGAAAAAGGTCCGCCTTTTATCAAAGCGGAAGCAAGAAAATAAAGTAAATTGATTTGTAGAATGGAGTGGAGAGAAATAGGTTCACCTACAATTTATCACTTCGATTGATGAATTCGATCCTTGTTTCAACCTCTAGTTCTTGTCTTTTCCTATCAATGTCCTTGTCCAGATCTTAGGTAAATTACTAGTCCTACGAGTCCTAGCAACCATTATCTCTAAATAACCCTAACACGATTAAGATTCAACCTAGAGATAGCATTAAGATTATGAATTAACCAAGGTACACATAATATCAAGCTACGAGTCGATATTCAACATGTATTCAACTTCCTACACATCTAATTAGTCCTACGAGTCCTAAAGGGATATGATTGCCACTTGGGTTAAGGTTCGCTACGAGGAATCTACAAAACCCTAGCAATTGAATGAATCTACTCTAACTAGTTGATCAGGCCAGAGAGAATAAAACACATTCAAGCAATTAAGCACAAAGAAGTCAAAACATTGCAATAGGAATAAGAACTAGATTAAGAAACTCACAATTCAACAATCAAAGATCCAAACTGTAGGCGAAACCTTGAGAGTTTAGTTGCTCATGCTCAACGGCGCTCTCAACAATGGGATAATGTGCATAAGGTTAATGAAAATAATAACTAGAAAAACCTTAAATAGTCTTTAGAAAGTCGGCCAAATAACTTAATAAAAACCCTAAGTAAAGTCCAATCTTGAATCGGCGTTTCTGTGAAGGCCGCGGGGCAGCCACCACAGGCCGCGGGGCGGCCAGGCGATCAGCGAAATCGTTCGACAGAGCTTCGAGCCGCGGGGCGGCTTTTACTGTTCACAATAATTTTTCCGTTTCGAATTTGGTGTCGATGTCAACATGAAAGTTGTAGATCTCGGAAAGAGCTTTCCAACGCATGGTCATAATAGTCAATCGGACCACCGAGGCCTCCAGAAAGTGCGAAACAAGTTCAGTATGTCTGTCGACAACTTCTGTTGACTTGTTTTTCACTTAGGCTCTCTAACTTCGATTCCGCTCCCGGGCTCTTCACTTTTCCTCCTCCTCTTCACTCTTCCTTCATCTATGAGCCTCCTCATTCCTAGTCGGATCCACATATACCTGAAATAATCCATAAAAGCGTGTAGATTCCGATTCCACCAGCAACACAAGTATAAATGCAAATCTAGCTTAAACTATGCATTATGCACATCTAAATCATGCTAAATGCAACCTAATATGTCTACCTAAATGCATGCTATCAGCTTGTCTTTCGCAACTTGGGGAATATCACCAATAGACAATGAAAAGCTAACAAAAGAGGTTACAAACGGGGAAATTAAGCATATTGTCTTTGCCTTAGGAAATAATAAATCTCTAGGCCCGATGGAATGACAACTGAATTCTATCAAATTATTGGGATGTTATTGGTCCGCTAGTGATTAAAGCAATTAAAGGCGTTTTTAGATTTGGAAAGATGCTAAAACAAATTAACCAAACATTCATTATGTTAATCCTAAAATGTGATAACCCGAATATGACAAACCACTACATACCGATTGACTTATGTACAACGATCTACAAAATTATTGCCAAGATAATAACGGATAGAAGGAAATTAGTCCTAGGAAAAATCATCCACCCGCTTCAAGGTGCTTTTATCTCTTATCATGCAATTCAGGATAATATTCTAATTTCAAATGAGATCTTGCAACTTTAAGAGCAGAAAAGGCAAAGAATGGTGGATGACAATCAAACTTGACATGGAAAAAGCATATTATAGAGTTGAGTAGGATTTCCTCTTGGAAGTCCTTGAAAAATTTGGATTTTGCATAAGGTTCGTTGGATGGTTTGAGAAGTGCATTAAAACATTATCTTTCTCAATACTGGTAAATGATGAACCAACATATGTCCTTAAACCAGAAAGAGGATTACTACAAGGTGACCCGATATCACCATATTTATTTAACATTGGAGTAGAATTACTAGTAAGAAAACTTCAACGACAGAGTGATGAGGACAACAAAAAAACAGTGGGGTTTAGACCATGCAAAAATAGAAATTGTATTCTTTTTCTTTTATTTATAAATGATATCATGATCTTTGCGAAAGGAAACCAACAAGCTTGCACTAAAGTAAAAGAGATCCTAAACAACTAATGTACAATATCGAAGTAGAAAGTAAATTTCCAAACATTCACATTTCATGTAACAAAAGAAGTAACAAACCAAAAAAAACAAACTATACAAGACACACTTCCCCAATTATTAACGGAAAGGTAAACAGGAATACCTTCCAGGAAACGACTGAACGTACTAAAGATCAACTAGAAAAATGAAAGGCAAATGCACTTTCCTAACAAGATAGAGTCGTCCTCATTAAATCAAATTTGATGAAAAAACCAAACTACATCATGCAAAGCTTTATGCTTTTGGCATGCACCAAGAACTAGATCAACTCAATAGAAGCTTCTTCTAGAACAAGGATAGGATGTATAAGCCACTCATATAATGGGATAAGATTTGTACATAAAAAAGATTAGGAGATCTTGGTATCAAGGACATAAACGATGCACTACAAATAAAACTACTTTGGAAAATATTAGCCAAAACACACAACTTATGGGTTAGAATTATTTGGGAAAATGTATGAAAGAGGAAACCATATGGAACTACAAAAAGAAGAAGAACGGGTCATGGAAATGGACAAAGCTCATGGAAATTAAAGATGAATTTGGTACGAGACTGATATGGCAAGTTGAAAATGGAAAAACAATAAGATTTTGGAATGGTAGTTGGATAGATAAGGAACCTTCCAAAGGTAGAGCGATACCAAATTGCATAATAGATTATGATGAAACGGTAGATTAATATCTAAACCCCAATAAAACATGGAGAGTGGAAGACCTGAAACGGACCCTCCCAAACAATATAGTGGAACAGATTACAAAAATCAGCATCCCAACCTCAAACATGATAGACTATACTGAAAAACAAGCAGAAGTGTATGGTTTTCCCCACAAGCGCACAAGACTTAATCACAAATAAAAATCAACATGAGACAAAAGAAGAGAATCATTAAACACCTAAAATAAAGAAATGAAACAACTTGTAATGGACATTCTAGAAAAACTTACAAAGGAGGAAAAAAATTGTACTACTAATAAGTTGGTGGTGTTGGTGGATAATTAGAAACAAGAAAATCCTTGAGCAAAAGTATGACGAGAACCAAGAAACTGGAAAGCAACTATTAAACAGAACATCTATAACTAGAGAATGACTAAGGATGAAGAATAAAATGTCACTAACATCGACTACACAAAGAACATGCACACCACAATGAAAAAAAAAGAAAAATCTAAGATGGAAAAAACTCTCCGTATGGCTGGCTAAAGTTAAATTTCGATAGATCCTATCCCCCTTCTGGCTTGATTTCGACAGGTTGGATCATAACGACCACTTGGTATTTTGTAGTGCTGATCTTTACAACGCCAACTCCCCTATCCAGGCAGAGACTCTTGGAATTCAGCTCGGTATCATGGTGGCCAAGGCGATTGGGGCTACAAGTTTGCTAATTGAAGGGGACTTCTTGACAATTATTAACTCCTTGAAAAGAGTTTGGACGTGCCCTTATAAGGTGAAAATATTGGTCACAAATGTGCTCCTCTTTCTGCAATCATTTGACAATGTTGAGACTTGAGAACTACCATGTCTACAGAGAAGTCAACCTTCTTGCGAGTTTGGTGACTCATCTTTGGCTTTCATCTGATCATGCATTTTTGTCTTCTCAAAATAAGTTGTATGCTCTCGTTCATAAGGACGCTCTCGGATGGTGGTGCAGCAAGACATAACAACACCCGAACTATTGCCTTGTCAAAAAAGAAAAAGAAAAAGAAATGAACATATCCATCCATAAAATTGTAAAGACTTGAATTTTTAAATCCTAAAATTTCAGAAAAAGAAAATTAAAAATGAATTTAAATCGAATTAAAAGCTCGTTTAGCGGATTCCATCCTTTTACCTCGAAAATTCAAAATAATTATTGGATGGCAATATCCTTTTCGAATTAAAAAAAAAATCTGATTGATCGAGAAAGCGGGATTCGGGGAAACTAACATTCGGAAACTAATTTCGGGTTTCGAAATTCACGTATTCTGTATTTATTATCAGGTATTTAATTTGACTGATGCCGCAATTAATACCAATCAAATCCCCACAGTTCATGTCACAATAGCCCCTCCCCTACTCGTTTGCAACCCACAACCAGCTCTATTCCTCTTCTGCTGTACGCCATCGCTCCATCACCATCACCACTCCGCCCTCTTTATATCATCTCCATCCCCTTCACCATTACCCTTCACCATCACCATCTCCTGCTCACCACGCTCCATCACAACCACCGTCACCTCCAATATTTTCAATTCACCATCACCACTTTGATTCCCTCCTCCTTGGCGACGGAACCAACAACCACTCGAGCCCTCCCTCCATTTTCAAATCCGAGCCAAGAAGCCGCCAGTAGCAGTGCCAACTGCCAATAGTAGCTGGGTATCCACAAGCACCATTGTCCATCACCCACTCCTCCCTCGGCACTGGCGAAGCATACCCGACCCGTCCAGGAGCCCAACGCCGATGAAGCATCGAGCCACCAAAACTCCGACGTCCCTGTTTGAGCGTGATTAGCTTCCAGTAAGCCGTTCTCCTCTGTTTTCGATCGGAATCGTTCTCGAGCTTCACCATCACACTCACCCATGTCCGACGCAGGTCCGATGAGCCATCGCGAGCCTCCAACGACGCCTAGAACTCCGAAGTCGCGAAATCCCTCGGTGAGCTTCGTTCCTTCCCTTTCTTATACCGTTCATCCCTTTCATTCTTTTGGTCGGGAAGAGAGCCATGAGATCCGAGTGTGGGAATATGGGGCGAGGTCGAGAGCTCCGGCGAGCGCTGCGAGAGGTGGGAGCGAGGCGAGAGCGCGGGAGCAGCAGGCACGTGAAAGGGAGAGCGAGCGAGATGAGGGCGGGGCGGGTCCATGGAGTCGGAGCCGGTGAGCCACGGCTGGGCGCGAGGCCAGGATGTTGCCGGCTGTTGTGAGCTGAATCTGCCATGTTTTACAGTAACTTTTATATCGATTTCTGCATACATTGCATTCATTTGGGCTTAGATAGTACAGAACCTATGTAGTTTATGTTTATTTGCCAAATTATGGAATCTACACCAGTTTCTGTTTAATTCGCAGAAATCGAGGCATTTTACAGCAATTCTACAGAAGGTCATAAAAACTCGGAAAACCACTACAGAAGTCCAAGGTCAAAGAAGCAGCGGAACCAGTCGAATCGAACCGAGAACCCAGGCTACTCGATCTCGAGTAGCTCTTACTTGACCTAGACGAGCATGTCCGAGCAGCCTTGGTCGACAGAGCCTGATCGAGAAAGCCAGACCAAACCGACTTCCGGAGTCTACTCGATCTCGACAAGCCCTAGTCGAGATCGACGAAGCCCAGCGCCACGCCCGGAGTTGACGAGAAGAAGAGCTAGTCGACAAGCCGAGGTCGACATGGAGGCACTCGCTGCCAGCGACTCCACTCGCTGCAGCGGACGTCTCGCTGCCGCGGAAAATCCCGCTGCCAGCGGGATGCACCAAGCCGACGGAAAAGCTTACTCGCTCCAGCGGAAGGGGCAACTCGCGGAAGCGGAAGGGAAGACCCTTTTCGAGATCGACAAGCCACCCAGTCGAGATCGACGAGCACCAGGAGCCCAAGTCCGAGCCTGTCGAGCAGAGCTAGCCGGGAGGTCCAGTCGACGAACAAGTCTTGTCGAGGTCGACGAGCCGTGGTCGAGGTCGAGTAGACCCAGTTTCCAGAAACGCTTCGTCGTGACGAGTCCTACTCGGTTTAGCTTTACTGGGGCATGAGGGAATCCGAGAATGGCCGAAGATCTATCCAAAGTTGATCAAAGTCTATCTATGGAAAGTTGATCTATCAAGACATGAAGACTTACCTTAGTTAGATTTATCTTTTCCTTAGTTGATTTATTTCCTTAAAACAATTTATTTATCTTTTAGCAAATTAGATATAGTTTTAGATATAGATATAAATATTCTATCCTTGAGTAGTTAGGAATAGAAGGCTATAAATAAAGCCCTAGGGGCTGAGCATTAGGCATCTGATCTTACATTCAATTTCAGAGAGAAGTAAAGAGAGGTAGGGAGGTAGTTCAACAGAGAAGTTTAGGAGTTCTAAGGTTTTTTAGGGTTTTGGCTTTCTGCGAAAGTTGATTGCCAGGATTGTAAAAGGCTTTGAATTTAGTTTTAATGCAAGTTTCTTTCAATTCAATGTCTGTTATTGCAATGAGGCGTGAGTAGTCCACCCACTTCTGGGGCTGGGGTGAGCCCGACGGTGGCCATGTGAGGCGATGCGATAAAGGTCAGATCTTTTTGTGCAATTCATCTTCTATCCCTATGGGCATGATTCTTTTGCGAGAGTTGAAGGTGATCCTTGTTTGTGTTATTGAAGCGAAAGTGATCTTAATGCAACTTGGATTAATTATGTGAAAAAGGGTTAGTGACAATTAGGGTTTATGCGAAAGCCTCTATATGTCTAATTGTTAATGACGAAAGTTATTTGATGGAAAGCATGATCTTTTATGCCTTTGTGTGTTACTTTGCATGGTTATCGTTGTGGTGTTGAAACCCTAGTCTTGGAAGTCTTTTATTATATTGATTTATTTCTGTCAAAAATCTGAGTTTTAGTTTCGAATTTGCAATTTATATTTTTCTGTCAATTCTTGTCGATATAGAGGAGATCTTGCCGATCTCGAGTTGGTTGTACTCGATCTCGAGTACGCTTCGTCTAGGTCGAGTTGAGTTCTGTTCTGTTGTCGATTTCTGAAGTTTCTGTCTTAACTTGCCCTTGTCGATCTCGAGTTGACTTGGTCGAGATCGAGTTGCCCTTGCCGGGTTTGCCTGTCTGCTGTGATTTCCGATTTTCTGTTGTCGACTGTTGTGGTCGATCTCGAGTAGCTGTTTGTCGAGATCGACGAGCCCTTTGCTTTGCTTTTAGTTTCTACTTTGCTTTGTCTTTCCTGTTTTGCTTTGTTCTTTGCTTCTGCTTTTATTTGCGTTTCTTTCGTTGTTTCTGTGTTTCTGTCTTTTCTGCTGCTCTGTCTGTGAGAATTTACAGCTACCTGAGAACTGCTGACGTGCTTCCTCGTGGATTCGATCCTGACTATTCTCTTACTACAACGGGAGGAAGTCTTGTATTTATTTGCTGAGACAGGGAAGTCAGTCTGAACTTTATTTCATATTTATTTCATACTTGACCATCCTCCTTCAACAACAAATTGGCGCCGTTGCCGGGGAAGCAATCATTCGCGCCTTAGGTAGTTAAATCTCACGTCTACTTTGAGTTACTTTTCAGGTGTATGCGCCGTTCTGGTCTACCACCCGAGTTTGACAGCTTAGACGAACCAGAGCGTTACCTACACATCCACTCTACACTCAAAAGGATCATGGCGGCCGCTGAAACACAAGAACAGCTGATTGCCAGGCTTACAAGGGAGCTAGCCGCAAAGGATACCACTATAGCCAATGAAAGAGCAGCGAGGGAACAAGAAGCTGAGCGCGCAAGGCAAGCAGAAGCTGAGCTTGCCCAATATCCAACTACTGCTGAGGATTATATGCATCCAACCCTCGTCGTGCCTGAATCGGCGATTCTTATCCCTGAAAACTCTTTTGAAATTCGCACTCAATTTCTTATAGAGCTTAAAAATAATGCTTTTTTTGGTAGATTTAATGAGTGTCCTCTTGAACATATTACGAACTTTTCTGACATGTGTCGTACTCTTGCTGAAGGTACAACTCTGGAATATGTCAAGATGAAGTCTTTCCGCTGGTCGCTGGCTGGACCTGCACTGAAGTGGCTTGAAGGGCTGAAACCAAGATCACTGACAACATGGGCCCAAGTAGAGCAAGAGTTTCTGAACAAATTCTTCCCGCCCGCCAAAACAGCACATCTCCGCCAGAAAATCACCGCCTTCAAACAGAAGCAAGGGGAACCGCTGGAAAAGGCATGGGAGCGCTACAAGGAACTTCTGCGATCTTGCCCTACTCATGGACAGCCACCCTACGTCATTCAGGAGATCTTCTTCAACTCTCTTGATCAAGTCACCAAGGACAGAATCAACCACTATACTCGCTATGAGTATCTGACAATGCCGCCAAGTGACGCATGGGGTGTGCTAGAGAAGCTCACCAACTACGACAACAAGTATAGGTCTACTGCAACCTATGAAGAGAACCCATACGCCAGGCCAGCACCTTCCATGCCCCTCTATGAGCCTCCTAAGGAAATTGATCCGGATGTAAGGGAACAGTACTACAGAGATCAGAACAAGAAGCTCATAAAGCAAGTAAAATATCTTTCTGTCAACCAGCCTTGCATTGAATGCGGATCGCAGC
The DNA here is from genome assembly GCA_037127255.1 of Persicaria tinctoria. Classification (NCBI taxonomy): domain Eukaryota; kingdom Viridiplantae; phylum Streptophyta; class Magnoliopsida; order Caryophyllales; family Polygonaceae; genus Persicaria; species Persicaria tinctoria. Next base: position 28,628,812 of record JBANSL010000014.1, read on the forward strand.
GGCACACCACTCCTGAGTGCCCACACACAGAGCAAGTCAGGATGGCAGAACACCACGAGGAGGTAGCTTACGCAGGGGGTCCCAATCGCTACATAGGGGACCAAAGGTTTCAGCGACCACAATGGAACCAAGGTGTCCCTGGGAACCCCCCGCCCTATAGAGCTCCAGGACATCCAGAAAGAGACTAGAAAAAGGATGATATACAGGCAGTCCTGGAGGAAATACGGAGGAATCACTCAGAAACTAGGCATTCCTTCAACTCCGTCTACACTCAGATGCAAGGGGTCAACTCTAGGCTTGGGGAGATTGATATATGGCGAAAATCAGTTGATACACAGATTGGTCAGCTAGCAGCAGGAATCCCCAAACAGTCAGGCTCGCTCCCGGGATCTTCAGAACCAAATCCTAAGGGAAAGACTGGACATATCGCTGTTGTAAAACTCAAAAGCGGCCATCAAATGCAAGAGCCAGAGGTCGGGAAACAGCAGGACGAAGCTAAACAGCAACTCGACCAGAGTCTACTCGATGTCGAGGAAGGTCTACTCGACCTCGAGGAGAAAATTCCAGAATCCTCGTCTGCACCACACAGCAACTCGAGAGCACCAAATCTAGTCGAGATCGACAAGACTTTGGTCGATATCGATAAGCCCCTGGTCGACATAGAACAGCCTGCAGCACCTCCGACGTCCATTCTGGCTCCGAATTAGAAAAAGAAGCTGCCTTTCCCCACAAAATCTCTAAAGGACCCAGCAGAAAAGAAATTTCGGTGCTTCATTAAGATGCTTCAGAAACTCAACGTCAGCATCCCCTTCACAGAAGCTCTCAATGAAATGTCATCTTATGTCAAGTTCCTGAAGGAGATTTTGAGCAAAAAGCGATCGATGGCTGAAATCACAGAGGAGTGCAGCCACTTGGACATATTGGAGAAGAGGCCCGATCCAGGTAAGTTTGCTATAACCATTGGATTTGGTCCATACAAAATTAATGCCTTATGTGATCTTGGAGCTAGTGTGAGTATAATGCCTTTAACAATTTGGTCCAAGATTAAGATAGGTGCCCTGGAGCCTGTGGATGCTAGACTATACATGGCCAACAACACGGTGGTCATTCCAACAGGCATGGTGGATAATGTGCCAGTACAAGTAGGTAAATTCTTTGTCCCTGCTGATTTTCTAGTTGTTGATATGCAAGAAGATCCTGCTTGTCCAATTATTTTAGGAAGACCATTCTTGGCGACGGTGGATGCCAACATAAGCGTTAGGAAAGGAGAGCTCACCTTCAACATCAGCGATGAGGTAATTGAGTATTCCTTTAATAAAACTGAAAGACATACAGGTCCAATGGAAGAGGTTAAATCTATCTCAGCTGGCTACATCACCTGCGGGGAACCCAAGGTCAGAAATATGACCCCTGAGGAGCTGGAAAAGAGGGACATGGAGGCCCAGGTGGAGGAGATCATGGCAATCCTCAAGGAGAACACCGAGAATCCAATCGACACAGACCAAGGTAAGTCGTTGTGGATTAATTATTTTTCGGATGCCTTGACAGGGACTAAGTATGGGGTCAAGATCGACCAAGGCTCCTCGACATCGAGTAGAACCCTAGTCGATCTCGACCAGACCAAGGAGACTCCACCAGCACCAGCATCGTCGAGCAGCGAACCAGACAAACCAGGCTCGTCGATCTCGACTAGCCTTGTCGAGGTCGACCACCACTCGACGGCCTCGGCTTCATCTCCCTCGACGCTGACTCCACCAGACGGCCAGAGCTCGTCGATCTCGACCACCTTTGTCGATGTCGACCACCACTCGGGGAGCCCAGTCCCTGCTTCCTCGACGCTGAGACCACCAGAGCAAGGATCCTCGTCGATCTCGACTAAGCTTGTCGAGATCGACCACCACCCAGCGCCACCAGATCCGCCTTCCTCGATGAGCAAGCCACCAGGAGCAGAACCCTTGTCGAGGTCGACCAGTCTTGTCGAGATCGACAAGCCATCGTCTTCGTCGACTTCTGCATTTTCAAGCAGACCACCACCAGAACCTGCAGTCTTGTCGAGATCGACTAGCCCTAGTCGAGATCGACCAAACACCGTGGTCTCCGATTCCGTCTCTGCGATGGTAAGCGAAGGTATGGATCTTTCTTCTCCTATTTCCATTAAGGATTTATCTATACATGGGAGAGGTTTGCCTTGGTATGTGCGATTGTGCAGGATTTCCAATGATGAGCCTAAGGAGTATGAAGTTGGAGACAAGCTCTATGTCTCTAAATCAAAGGATCATTGGTTTCCCAACAAATTCAACAAGAAGCGGATGGGACCTTTCGTGGTGAACAAGATCCATTCTGGAGGACTACAGCTGATGGACAAGAATGGAGTCCTATTTGAGGCCCAAGCTACATGCGCCCTGCAGATGCCACCTTGAGCATAAATGGAAAGTCGGCCTAGCGACTATAAAATCTAGAGCATGTACATAGACTTTTTAGGACATTTTGAGACTTTGTTTTTGTTTTTGGATTTGAACATTTCTTTGGTTTTTGTTATGGGTATATGTCTTCTACTTTTCAGGAAAATGGATAGAACCAAGCTACATTCTTACTCGGCCTAGGAGGTGCTCCATTCGATATTTAGAGAAATCTGCACATCTGTCTTGTGAGTTTCTTTCTCTACCCTTACCTTGTTTTTATACAGTGAGGACACTGTAATGTTTAAGTATGGGGTGGGGGAAGGGCTTACTTTATGCATATTTGATTTATTTGACATTACTTGTGCATTATTTCTTAGAATTGCTACATGGCTATTTTGGAATGCATTATTGATTTATGTGCTTATATGCATGATTTCCAAAAATTTAAGAAAAATGACCCCCATTGAAAATTGAAAATTTTGAAATAATGTCATGGAAGCTTTATTGAACTCGACGATGCAAAATTAGATTCATTGGAGATATAGCATGAAATTGCCTAGTAAAGGGTAGTCACAATGAAGTGCATATTTTCTTGAAAACCATGAAAGGAGGTAAATTTGATATTGCTTTTGACATGTTGCATGATAAAATGATGAAGGACTTTATATTTCCATATAATGCTCATTACTTGAATCCTAGCCTTACCTATGCTTATGCATCACAAAAGCCATATTACGCCTTATTTCAATTATTGCTCCACATGATCTAAAATATTACCATTCTTTACCTTATCCGGGGATTATGTTGAGAATAATGTTACATTACGGAGAATATCATATGGTGTTTGTGTTGTGATTATTATCATATTTGGAGTTTGGAAGGAAAATATTTGAAATATATGGAAAATTTAATGAGTGAAAGAAAATCCAATCACCTCAGGAGATAAATGTAGATTGACCCTGCTCTCTAAGATAATAGTTTGGAGAGATGGGACACATTGTGAGGAGTCCAAAGCACTAAGTATCCGGGGCCATTCATGACACCCATGTTTGCGACTCGCGAGAAGGCAGTGCTGAGGTTAGAGAGGTAAAAGCATTATTATTGAGAAAAGCATTATGAAAGGTGATGAATCAAATGGAGAAGGAATGTGGAAATTCAGTTTGGAAAGTACTCCATTTCCCCGGATCATTAGCACCACATTGCCAGAAACTGCCAACCTTTTAGCCTTTTACCAAATCTACTCCTCGTGTGAGCTTAAATTGAAGTCCTCTTGATTTTCAATGCTTTGTCACTTATGAATGTTTTTGCATAACCCTCCTTTTGTGAGTAGATGTTGCTTTTACATATTTGCACATGCATGAATCTGTGACACTAGTACCTTTTCGAGGATGGTAATTGACTGCTGGGTTATATAAGAATGAATCTGATATGTTGAGAGTTTTTGATTTCTTCCCCTGAATGACAGATAAAAGTATTGCTTGAGGACAAGCAAGCTTAAGTATGGGGTGTTTGTTGTGAGCTGAATCTGCCATGTTTTACAGTAACTTTTATATCGATTTCTGCATACATTGCATTCATTTGGGCTTAGATAGTACAGAACCTATGTAGTTTATGTTTATTTGCCAAATTATGGAATCTACACCAGTTTCTGTTTAATTCGCAGAAATCGAGGCATTTTACAGCAATTCTACAGAAGGTCAGAAAAACTCGGAAAACCACTACAGAAGTCCAAGGTCAAAGAAGCAGCGGAACCAGTCGAATCGAACCGAGAACCCAGGCTACTCGATCTCGAGTAGCTCTTACTCGACCTAGACGAGCATGTCCGAGCAGCCTTGGTCGACAGAGCCTGATCGAGAAAGCCAGACCAACCCGACTTCCGGAGTCCACTCGATCTCGACAAGCCCTAGTCGAGATCGACGAAGCCCAGCGCCACGCCCGGAGTTGACGAGAAGAAGAGCTAGTCGACAAGCCGAGGCCGACATGGAGGCATTCGCTGCCAGCGACTCCACTCGCTGCCGCGAAAAATCCCGCTGCCAGCGGGATGCACCAAGCCGACGGAAAAGCTTACTCGCTCCAGCGGAAGGGGCAACTCGCGGAAGCGGAAGGGAAGACCCTTGTCGAGATCGACAAGCCACCCAGTCGAGATCGACGAGCACCAGGAGCCCAAGTCCGAGCCTGTCGAGCAGAGCTAGCCGGGAGGTCCAGTCGACGAACAAGTCTTGTCGAGGTCGACGAGCCGTGGTCGAGGTCGAGTAGACCCAGTTTCCATAAACGCTTCGTCGTGACGAGTCCTACTCGGTTTAGCTTTACTTGGGCATGAAGGAATCCGAGAATGGCCGAAGATCTATCCAAAGTTGATCAAAGTCTATCTATGGAAAGTTGATCTATCAAGACATGAAGACTTACCTTAGTTAGATTTATCTTTTCCTTAGTTGATTTATTTCCTTAAAACAATTTATTTATCTTTTAGCAAATTAGATATAGTTTTAGATATAGATATAAATATTCTATCCTTGAGTAGCAAGGAATAGAAGGCTATAAATAAAGCCCTAGGGGCTGAGCATTAGGCATCTGATCTTACATTCAATTTCAGAGAGAAGTAAAGAGAGGTAGGGAGGTAGTTCCACAGAGAAGTTTAGGAGTTCTAAGGTTTTTTAGGGTTTTGGCTTTCTGCGAAAGTTGATTGCCAGGATTGTAAAAGGCTTTGAATTTAGTTTTAATGCAAGTTTCTTTCAATTCAATGTCTGTTATTGCAATGAGGCGTGAGTAGTCCACCCACTTCTGGGGCTGGGGTGAGCCCGACGGTGGCCATGTGAGGCGATGCGATAAAGGTCAGATCTTTTTGTGCAATTCATCTTCTATCCCTATGGGCATGATTCTTTTGCGAGAGTTGAAGGTGATCCTTGTTTGTGTTATTGAAGCGAAAGTGATCTTAATGCAACTTGGATTAATTATGTGAAAAAGGGTTAGTGACAATTAGGGTTTATGCGAAAGCCTCTATATGCCTAATTGTTAATGACGAAAGTTATTTGATGGAAAGCATGATCTTTTATGCCTTTGTGTGTTACTTTGCATGGTTATCGTTGTGGTGTTGAAACCCTAGTCTTGGAAGTCTTTTATTATATTGATTTATTTCTGTCAAAAATCTGAGTTTTAGTTTCGAATTTGCAATTTATATTTTTCTGTCAATTCTTGTCGATATAGAGGAGATCTTGCCGATCTCGAGTTGGTTGTACTCGATCTCGAGTACGCTTCGTCTAGGTCGAGTTGAGTTCTGTTCTGTTGTCGATTTCTGAAGTTTCTGTCTTAACTTGCCCTTGTCGATCTCGAGTTGACTTGGTCGAGATCGAGTTGCCCTTACCGGGTTTGCCTGTCTGCTGTGATTTCCGATTTTCTGTTGTCGACTGTTGTGGTCGATCTCGAGTAGCTGTTTGTCGAGATCGACGAGCCCTTTGCTTTGCTTTTAGTTTCTACTTTGCTTTGTCTTTCCTGTTTTGCTTTGTTCTTTGCTTCTGCTTTTATTTCTGTTTCTTTCGTTGTTTCTGTGTTTCTGTCTTTTCTGCTGCTCTGTCTGTGAGAATTTACAGCTACCTGAGAACTGCTGACGTGCTTCCTCGTGGATTCGATCCTGACTATTCTCTTACTACAACGGGAGGAAGTCTTGTATTTATTTGCTGAGACAGGGAAGTTAGTCTGAACTTTATTTCATATTTATTTCATACTTGACCATCCTCTTGCAACAACACGGGCGAGGTCGACCTCCATCGGCCAAGGCCATGGCGGGAGCTTCGTCTTCATTGGAAATCCGGGGAGGAAGCCAACCTACGTGGCCTTGTGGGCCCCCTTATTTACTAACATTATATATATATATATATATATATATATATATATATATATATATATATATATATATATATATATATATATATATATATATATTTGTTATTTAACCGGTTTAGATTATTTAAACGGGCTCGGTTTGGTTCGGTTGGGTTTAAATAGGTTTGGTTTGGTTCAGATTTATCTGTTAATTGATTTAACTATTGTAACGGTAATTAAAATATACTATAATATTAATTGCTGATTTAAAAGATAAAATATTAAGACTTGTCAGTTTAGAAGAGAATTTGAAAAATGAATTTAAAGGTCGGAAAGGATTATTAAATAATTGGAAAAGGGAGTTTTGCTAACATTTTCAAGGATCGGGATTCTAACTCAGGTGTGAATCAGAATTGGGTCTAACTTGAGAGCCGGACTTATTCGATGACTAACTAGCATGATAATATGATCGTTTGACTAACAACATGATATGTGTGACTAATAGCATGACTTGTGGTGATTACTATAAGGAGATAAATATTGGTTACTAATGATGATGATGATATATAAATATCCTTATGGAAAGTATGAATATGAAATAATAATATGCGAATTTGGCTAAGTATGATATGAAGATTGTCTTTAAGTTGATAAGAGATGGTTGATTTTGATGAACTGTTGAAGTATATACGGATATGATGAATATGAGCATGCTGAATTGGTTAAATAATATTGGAGAATGATGCGATCTTATGGAATGTATGATATAATGGGAATTACGATATGTTTTTTGTCTTAATAATTGATTGGGTGTGCTTGCGTGCTTAATAGTTAGATATAGACTTATGTATATTCCATTATGTATTTAGGTGATACTTTGTGATCGTGACTACTGTGTGCTGGATTCTTCTTTTTCCGATCTGCTAGCCAGGTAAGTCCTCTGGGACTTACTCAGTAACCAGTACCTCATGCCAGATGTGTCATATAGTATGTAGGTGTTGCATATAAATAAAAACATGTCATGTAGTATCATGCTTAGGAATTGCACTTGCGAATGAGCATCCTTATTCTGTTTGCGTTTGAATACAGAACGACCGTTATCCGTGAGTCCTAGATTCCTTGATAGGGTCATAGGACAACCCAGCTCCATCGGGTTTCATCCCGAGTCATTCGAGTCGTTGGAACACCTTTACTATTATCAACATTATTATTTTCTTTTCGCAAGATCCACGATATGATGATGAGATTTGAGATGCTATCGAATCGAACCGGCCAGTCTCCACCCTAGCTACTTGGAAGGGGGGTGTTGGTAGAAGAGGGATATACCACTTGGTATTCTTTGTTAAGGCCTTACTTAATATTCTGCACATATGAATTAGAAACATGATAGTGTGGTTAATATTTCAGTACTGCATGAAGGCATCCTTTATACTAGGTATAGGCGTATTATATGTCCTCAGCGCGGTGAGAGGACCCGCGGGTGGACTCTTGGCTTGACTTGGTGGTATAGTTTCAGGTACCCGATACACTGCTTGATTTTGTGATGTTATGACGGGGCCCATTCATATGGCGGAGAGTGAGTGTTTGAAACCTGACTTCACCAGATTTATGCTTTTGGGATTTCTCCCTACTTATATTCTGTTTTGACCCGGCTCTGCCGTGGCGCCCGTTGTATCATTTTCAGAACTTATGCCCTTTGCATGATAAAAGGATTTTCCGCGTTGTAGACTTAGGACATGTACAAGGGTTTATCCCGGGGTCTCCAACGGACCTTCCGGATTTGGGTGCGAAATCCCACTTTAAACTACACATCTTCGATTTCAAACCTTCAACCTGTATTCGGGGCGCAAGATCCCAACGGGGCAACGGGGGGTTTCATCCCTCGAAACGTAACTCGGAAATCATAATCCCGGGCCGCTACAAAAATGAACATATTACATTAATCCTCACGTAAACCTACCAAAGTGTTTCATCATCCAAAGCTGATCTCAACTTGATTGACCCCAGAATTTTAGCAATGCAGATCACATACAACACATGGCATACACTCGGTACACCACAAAATTATTTGGGTATAATTTTACTTAAAAAAATTTAAAAATTATATTTATATTTCATACACTTCTATTTACATATCTATAAAAAAAATTATAATGAAAATATATGTTTTAAAAATATATACACTTCTATTTACATATCTATAAAAAAAATTAGAATGAAAATATATGTTTTAAAAATATATATAAATAAAAGATTAATTATATTAGTTTATAAAGTTTATATTTTTCTAAAGCATAAATTTTAATGATAAAAATTTATAAACCTATAAATATAAGTGTACGAAATACAAATATATTTAAAAAAAATTAAAGTAAAATTATACGTACCCCAAATAATTTGGTGGTGCAACGTACGTATATTGTAGCTGCATTGGAATTTTAGGGATTGGTCTTGCATCTTGCAGTCCTACACCCTACTACTAATATATTCAAAATTGAAATGAGCCCGACCCAACCAACATTTCCTAAATTTAAGTTGGATATAGCATCTTTCGACTCATGGCTCGATGCTACGTAATTTGTAGATAATACGAATGCATACCTAACCCAAATCAACCAGCCTAAGCTAATTGATGTCGGTGTGACAATTTGTGCTATTTTATCATATAGTTTGACAAGTCTAGCTTCAGGTTAATAAAGATTATTTTCTCTTTTCAGTTTAATAGCAGGGAAAGCATAGAACAAAGAGCAACGAAAGAAGTATTGGTAGTTCAAGAGAAAGATTAGTTAGAACAAGCCCAATAACTTGAGAGATTTTAGAGAAAAAAGATCATTTTTAATATGTCATGCAAGAGGAGGGTTAACATATAATAGTTCACCAAAAAATGTGATGCTAAATGTTAGAATTAAGTTTAAATTAAGTTTATAAAAATATAGAATTAAATATCTTTAATAAATGCATTTATTTATTATAGTCTTAAATAAATGGAAAAATCTGTAAAATAGAGAAGCGGTTGGAGTTGGAGTAATTTTTTTATAGAGATTTTGATATTTTAATATCTATTTTAAAGATTTTTTTACCAAAGCTGTTGTGGTTGCTCTTACCCATTTAACCAAAATTTGATTAGCTTTTGCAGGATATAATCCATTAACTTCTTCTGTCTAAGCATTCATAAGTGTAATTGAGAGAGGATTTGCTTTTCCTCCACGTAAATGGCGAACCACTGTAAGGTAGAGTATGTAGGCCTAATTCCTCTTTAACATTTCTCAGCCTTCTAAATCTGTTAAAGGTGGGGAGAGCTCCCCAACCTTTTCTGTATCATTTTCGATATCATTCATATCTCCTATAACAAGGATTGGAAGGTTGTATTTGCTTAGAAAATTGTATACTTGATGCCAAAATTGGTCTTTTTCGTTTTCCACCGAAGGAGCATAAACAAACACTAGCATCAACTCGCACTTTTCTATACTTATTTTGATCATGATAAAACTTTGATTTAATTCAAGGATTTCACTTACCTCTTCAATATTTGATTTTTGGAGCACCCAGATGCCTCCTTTACGTCCATTTGATTGGATGCAAACCGACTTGTGGAATCTAGAGCTCTTTAACTGAGCTTCCAATGGAGATGTCTTTGATTTTGTTTCTGTAAGGACTAATAGATCAAGATTATTTGCAAAACAAAATTGATTGATTTCTTGCCGCAAAAGTGGCCTCCTGGTGCCTCTCACATTCCAATAGGCAATATTAATCCTACAACAAGTTGATATAATAAGCTTTCTGATGCTTCCTCATATAATGAGATGTACACTTTGCAATTTTAAGACTACATTCCATAATTCAAGTTTGAGAAAGGTCTTGCCATATGCAGCTATAGATGGGATCCTTCCTTGCTTCGTGTTCTCCCATGTTGTCCATAGACTCGTTTATCTTGTTCTTGCTTCTGTCAACCTTACTTGAATGTTGGTTCAACTAAGGCTTCTGCAACTTATACATTCTGTTTCTATACCCTGTTGTGTAGATGAACTTTGTAGAAACAAGTTTGGTAGTAACTTTGTTTTGCAAAGGTCATGTGTAGGGTTGGAGCAGCTTACCACCACCTGATCTCTAAGGGATTCAGTAGGGTTCAACTTGAAGTTATTGTTTTGAGTATAGAGAAGAATCATACATGCGAATCCTCCTTGGCTCTTCTTATAGTCTTCATAATGAACCTGCACTTGGTTAGTATATTCTCACCCCTAAAATTGGATGAGAGGTGTACATACATATCGCAACATCTATAACAGTGATTAAATTGGTGGTAGACTGAAAAAGTAGAAACCATGTGCCGCATAGGGATCCTGGCAGTGATGGCATCCAAAAGAAAAACATGGAATACCATCACCCCAAGGATCGTTGATATTCAAGCAGGCACGGAACCAAGAATGAAAATTGGGATGGGCTAAAATCGCCTTATACAATGAACAAATTTTGAAGAGTTATTATTATTTTTTTTATTAAATTTTTTGAAGAGTTATTAGTATCACATGTATACCACATATATACACACCTAGCTAGAAAAAAAAACTAATAAAGAGAAAAATAAAATATATAATGAACAAATTTTTAAGAGTTATCACATATATAAAAACCTAGATAAAAAAAATGATCAAAGAGAAAAATAAAAATATATAGATATGTTGTTTGTATAAAATTATTTTATAGGACACTAAACTAGTTTCATTAATATAAGAATTAACAAACAACTTATTTCCTTCTTTTAACTCAATTGCAAAAACAAAAACAAAACAAAAAAACTAATATTGGACAGATATGACAATGGACTGATGGAGTGTGTAAAAACTAATACTGGACTAGCGCATGAGTGCATGACAGATTGAAAAAAACCCTGGGCAAATGGTGCATGACAGATTGAAAAAAAACATGGGCAAACGGGAATCGAACCCTGGATGTTGGGTTGTATTCCCATAATGGTCTTTCAGCGTTAACCAACTGAACTACATCTATTTTATGATATGTTCTATTACTAAATATATTACTTCTAAATTTTTGGGATGGGCTGCAGCAAAGCACAACCCACCCCTAGGTCCGTGCCTGTGTTCAAGAGATTACATCCAAAATCCATATTTATAATAAGAGAGTAGAGGACGAGTTTGTTATTTAGAAGCAGACCAAGACGTATGTGAGTTGAAAGTGCTAATCCAATTAAAATTAAGAGGTACACACACCAGATCAAAAATATCTATGCATGCAAGGATCTGATCAACATAATGGTAGAGTGGATCTAAAATTTTAAGCATAACCTAGATTATAGAGATAATCATACCTTTTTCACCAAAAAAAAAGAGCTAGATTTAACATTTAAATAAGTGGAACTTGATTCTCTGGGTGAAGTGCAAGGCTCCTCGGAAGCTACACACTTCATGTCCCGATTCATCCTTATTCTTTTTTGGGTTATCATGGGGGTTTAAACATACAGCTTCTCACTCCTCTTTGTTCTGGTTGTTTTTTTGTTGTCGAGGCGGTTCTAGTAGACAGGAGTGAAAGAAGCCGCTCCACCATCCCACAGTGCCCAATAGAAGTCCCAATCCCTTTGCTAAAGTTTTTTCTTCATCTTCTTAAAGTCTTTAGCCAAGTCCAGCAAAAGGATCAAAATAAAGGTAGAGGCATCTCCAATCTTTTTGCTTGTCACACATAAAATCTGGCAGCTAAAAGGGTCGAGATTAGAATAAGTAAATGTAGATAATTTGGGTGGCTTGTAGCCAAATTTTGGTATGGAATTGTTAGATCTCAAGGCTTTAGGAAAAAAAAATTGTGTTGCATGTTGCTAACTTGCACATTACTATCGCTAATTTTGTGCAAAAAAGACTGAAATTTATGGGTTTGGGGGAAAAATAGTGGGGATGAGAGTGAATGATAACCACTTGGTGATAATCGTATTTGGGTTGGGTAAATGGCTGTTTTGATTTTGTAAATCTTTGTATTTGTTGGGGGTGAAAGATTGGGTGAGAAAGGATGTGAGATCCCCTAAGGGATAAACAAAGAGGCGAATAGAGCGGAGACATAACCAACTGATGGAATCAGCCGGTGCCATTTGCTGCCTATTCCTCACGGTCGAGGCTGAGAGGCCAACGTTCATGACTCTCCTGTGGGGGAGTAAAGGATAGCAGGAGATAAAAAATTTTGAGAGAAAAAAATCCTCCAATATTTGTAGAGTTTGCAAGAGAACAAGATCTTGTACTGTTGATGAAATCTCGACCACCCCTCATCACAAGGAATGGGATTCGACCATTATTGTTGCTGTTGTTGGTTAAGGCATTGCCAGATCTGACCAAATCGGAGCCGAGAAGGCTCATCGAGGCCCAAGATAACCCGATGCGCCATCCAGACCAGATGCACGCTACAAATCCGGTACGGTGGCTGGCGATTTGGGGGTTAGAAGCCAAAGGTTGAGAAAATTTGTGAGGAGATTTAGGTTTAGGAAATTTAGGGTTAATTTAGGGGGTTTTAGTTGAAGGTTGAAGATTGGTGAAGATGAGTTCAAGATTAGATCTCACATAATCAAAAGCCGAAGACAGCGGCGGCGTCATTCCATGGCCAAGAAGCCAAGGAAGGTAGAGGCAACAACAGAACAAAAAGGAAGGCAGCAGCAAGGAGGAAGCTCAAAGGATGCAACACGAGGACTAGGAGGTCATCCATTCTCTAAAACACCACCCTTTCTCTAATTTAGATCATAGCCCGATCTCCCTAGAAATTGGCCTTCAAGGTGAGAGGAAAGATTCTCATTTCAGATTCGAAATGGCTTGGACAACCAACGACTCCTTTGAAGCCATGGTCCGAAAAGTGTGGTGGTACAAAACGAAAGGCTCCAATGGATACCAACTCATACAGAAGCAGAAGCTATTAAAAAGAAAAAATAAAATTTTGGTGCAAGTCTCATCCAAACAATATTTATAAACAATTATCCAATGTTGAAAACCAAATCAAGTCTATCCAAGATCTCAACCAAAGAAAAAATTAAACTAGCAACATTAGAACATAAAAAGTTCCGCTTGCTAGAGTTCAATCATAAATTCTGGAAACAAAGAGCTAAGATCGGACACCTTCAGCTAGGTGACAAAAACACAAAATATTTCCAAGTAAAAGCGAGAATCAATTTTTTTAGAAGATCCACTAGATCCTTCATCACGAAACAAAACCTTATCTTAACTGACCAAGACTTAGTTTTAGATCATATCACAAATGAGATGGCTGAGAGATTCATAGGCCATAATCAAAAGCAGATTACCCAAAATGAAGTTTGGAATTTCCAATCCCAAATATATCAAGTTGAAAATAATAATCTTATAGTTCAACCTTCGAATGCGGAGATCAAACGAACTCGATCTATTTACTATGGCAAAGGATAAATCTTCGAGCCTTGATGGTTACCCCCTTGAATTTTATAAGCAATACTGTGATATTATTGGTCCCTCTTTTTGCAAGGCTATCAAAGCATTCTTCCACTCAAGCCAACTATTATCTGAAATCAATCAAACTTTTATTGCTCTTATCCTAAAAATAGATAACCATACAACTATTAACCACTACAGGCCCATCACCCTATGTAACACTATTTATAAAGTAATCTCAAAATTAATCGCAAACCGATTAAAACCAATCCTTCCTAAGCTTATAAATCCTTTTCAATGAGCCTTTGTGGAAGGGAGATGAATCCAAGATAATACTCTTATAGCTCATGAAATATTTCACTCTTTCCATAAACAAAAAGAAAAGAAAGGCTAGATGGCATTAAAATTGGATATGGAAAAAGCTTACGATAAAATTAACTGGAGTTACATTAAAGTAGTTCTTGAGAAATTTGGATTCCACCAAACTTGGATCAATGGTGTGGTGCAGAATGTCGTTACCTTTCTACAACACCAAAAAGAGTAACGTAACACAAACCAACAACTCAACTATAGCAACCTAGTAACTAGTATAGTGGAATAGTAAGAGGTCGATCCCACATAGAAAATGTTTTTTTTTATTAGGAAAAGATTTGGATAAGCAAGCCTATCCAAGAGCATCCTTTTGGATGAGATCCTGGAGATCTGTATTAAGTGTTAGTTGAACCCCAAAAGGCGAGTGGCCAAGGTGTGAAATCTTGTGAGCCACTCTATTGCCAGTACGGGGTACATGAGAGAAGGCCACCTTCCCCATGTTTTTTTTATTAGAGTCTGGATATTAGACATAATTATTTTTAATTCCCATGGGCTTTTACCCTTACACTGCATGTAGTCAATGATGATTTTTGAATCTCCTTCAATTATCCAGTTCCGAGCATCTAGCCGTTTTGCTTCAAGGATACCCTGTTTTAAGGCTGACGCCTCTGCCAACAGAGGGGAAAGGAATCCCAGCTTACGACATGACATGGGTATCACTTTGCCCTTCCAGTCACGGATGATAATTCCGGCACGACTCTCCCTATAATTAAGGGAGGAACCATGATAGACTCTATTTTAGTTATATATTTGCATATTATATTATGTAATATTTATGCATATTTTACATATTTTATAGTTAAATTGGTATTATTTAGTTTTCGGAGTCTACATGTGTGTTTTTATCTATTTCAGGCATTTTGGAACAAATTCAGAATAAATTTCAGAAATCCAAACGAGGTACGAGGGGTGCACATTACTGGTTGACAATATGGATCAAGACCACTAATTGAGCTGTCTGAAGTCGATCGGATGAGAGGAGCCACATGAAGTTGCCGAAGACTTACCATATACATTTAGATAGAGTAAATTAGATAGATAGAATTAGATGTGTTAGATATAATATATTATAAGTTAGGAAAGTTTAGATAGATAGATTAGGATAGAAAATTAGATAGATACATAATATACATACATTCATACGAGACACAAGACGGTAGAGACGAGAGAGATAAGCCGTGTATACGGATTACGGTGGTTTTAGTTTAATTTTCTTCTAATTGTTTTGGTTCGTGTTTATGGAGGGCTAAAGTATTTAGTTTTCGCCTACACTTTCGAGACTTGGTTGGTAGTTTGTGAGTTTCTAATTTAAGTTATTTTTCCTCTTTAATTCTTTCAACTTCTTTGCGTGATATTGAGACTATTTGCTATCTCTTTGTTAAATCTTGACCGTGTTAAGGTTACATTGAGGTGTAAGGGATTAATTGGACTTGTAGGACTTTTAATCTATTTAAACCAAGACGGGAGGAATTCGTAGGAAAAGATAATAACTTGAAAATGATTCGATGACCAATAAAGCCAACCAAAGTCGATAACTTTTAGGTGGAAACACTTTTCTTCTATCCTTTATTTGCTTTTGTCAATATTATTTTATTTTATTTTCATTCATAAAAAATATTTTCTTTTTATATTAATAAATACACAATATTTAGAAATACTTGATTATCTAGGGTTCGACCTCTTACTTGCATACTATACTAGTTTGTTCGCTTGAGAATTATTTTTGGCAAGGGAAATCAACGACTTTTCCTCCGTCAAACCATCGAAATTTAATTTCAGCACACCAACTGGCGGTCTTTTCCATTTTCGGTTACCAGATTTAAATTTAGGTTTAGGAGAGGCTCGACAATCCTCATTTTGTTGTTTTTCCTGCTGTTCCATGTTTAGTCTATCATTAAATTTCAAGGCTCTCTTCCATAACTCAGAATGTTTATGAATAAAATTCTCAATACTAGTTATTGTTGGGGGAGGTTGATTTCTGAACGCAACATTGTTTCTAAAGCACCAAATTGCCCACCACGCAGTGGCAATCTTTTGAGATTTTTCTTTTGAAAGAGAACTCATCCACTCTAGAACCCCTTTGATATCTCGGTTATTTAAGCATTGTTGTTGTAGATCACAATTTTCATTCTAATTAAGGTATTTCGTCGTTAAAGACAGAAATCACTCAACAAGGATGTGGAGGTCGTCCTCTCGGCAGTCTGTGCAGATACTAAATGTTGTGGGCAGCGGGACTCCATGATTAGCCATTCTGTCTTCCGTCGGAAGGCCATGAAGACTAAAGTTTCCATAGAAAGTTCTTTATTTTGGGTTATAGATTTAGGCTCCATACCCACCCATTGTTAGTTCGTCCCCTCGGGTCAACGTTCATGATGAATCTATACGGATATGACGTGGTAAACCACCCATTTTTGTCAAGCTACCAATAAAGCCGATCCTCCAAGTCAGAGACTGGGAGCGTTATAGAGATGATTTCATCAACAACGAATCGAGGCAAAGCACTAATCAACTTCTCCTGCCACCATTGCCCACCAAGGATGTAATCACTAACTAATTCATTCACGTTATACACTGTCAGGCAATCCGATCTCTTATTAATCGCTGTTTTTGATAACCAATTGTAAGTCCAAAATTTGACCGATCTGCCATTTCCAATAGACCAAATAAGGTCATCTTTGAACTTGTCTAGGAGAGTGGATAATTTAGACCGTTTCCATGAAGCATTGCTAGAACGTTTATATTGTAATAACTGGGTATTTATAAAGTATTTGTAGAAAACCACACATACCCAGGTATTGTTTAGTTCATCCAAAATCTTCAAAAGGAGTTTCAGTTGTAATGCTCCATTCATTTCTTTTGCTTTTCTAATCCCTAACCCGCCTAATTTCTTGGGCCTACATATCTTGTTCCACCCAATAAATGGTTTGTGTTGTGCGTCCTTATTCCAGAAAAGGATCTGTTTATCCTGTCTAGCTCAGTGTGCATTGATGCTGGCAGCATGAAATTTTGCATTGTATATAAGGGCTTGGCTGGCAGCTTCAAGTGCTCTTGATGTTCTGGGTTCACATCAGTCATCACAAACACCAACCCTTACCCTTGATCACAATCGGCAACACAACAACAAACACAACCCTAAACCATAAATTGTCGCAAGAAGGAGGCCCTGCGTCCTTGGTGCCGCTCGCGTCCAACCTCGCTCGCAGCGAGCGCGGTTCACTCGGCTCCCGTGCGCGCATTTCCAGCACCCTCGGCGTCTCGCTCCCACAGCTTCACTCTCGCATCCCCGGCTTCTCGCACGCCCTGAGGAGCTTCGCTCTTGCGTGTCCGAGATCGCTCGTGCACCTGGCTCTCGCTTCCAGCGAGCATTGCTCGGACGCCGTGCACAGACCCCACGCTCTCTCTCCCGCTTCTCTCTTTTCGTCGCTTTAGTGTTTAAATTAATTAAGATTTGTTTCGTCGCTTTAATTAGTTTATTAATTTGTTCAATCAGGAGATATCGAAGGACCATTGCAAGATCGGGCAAATATATGGCGTGGTTATTGATCTTGAGCCCACATGCGAAGGATCGGGTATCCCAAACGTATCAAGTGGTATCGGATTCTCAGGTTTATGCAAGTTCTCTACTTTCACCATTCTCGCTGCATAAATTTTTTATTTTTATTTTTCACCCTTCAAATTTGGCACTTTATTTAAGTTTATTTTCTTGTTTGGATCTATAATTTGGAAGATATTGAGTTTTTGGTTGCAAGTTTTGATTTTTCTTCCTTTTCGCTACATATCATGCCTATGAATGTGATTCTTGGATTAAAGTTTGTTATGAACTTGCACCACTAAAGAACCCTAATTTTCCAGATTTTTAGCCTATTTCCCTTATTTACTTTAATTTTTGCTTACTTTTAGATCATCACAAAAAAAAAACCGAGAGCATTACAAAAAAAATAGCATACCTTTATTTGTTTGAGTTAGTAACTCTTGCATTGTGTTATTTCTTTTTTATTTGCTACTTGTTAGATGATATATTTGGTTTCAAGCATTACAAAGAACCCCCTTTGTGTGATTTTGTGTTGTGCCGACACAGGAGCCTTGGTCACACCCCTCTTTTTCTGAACCGTGTTGCAACCGTCAGATAATAGCTGACGGAGTGTGTGCACTTGCTTACCCTTGTGATTGCATTGATTATACTATCATATTGCTGAATTTTTATTGCATCACATTGTATTCTTTTTCCTACATATTAGCCGCTTGTTCATACTTGCTATCCTTGTTATCCCACTTGTGGCTGGTTCAATTTGCAATTTGATCTTAACTTGCTATCTTCGATATTGCATAATTATGTGTCCAGGGAAGATTGCTTGAATATTGTGCCTTGTTTTCCCGCCTCTTTGATTTCTAAAACTGAATCACTCTTAGGATAAAAAAGGCTTGCATTACTTGGTTTCTGGTCTTTGCTTCGTTTACTTGTTGCTCTTCTGATATTGTAGGAACATGATGTTGTAAGGAGGAAATCAAGTATGAAATATAATAAAATAAATCAAACCAGATTCAGGCTCACGCAAATAAATACAAGACTCCTCCAATGCAGTAATGGAAAGTCAGGATCGAATCCACGAGGAAGCGTGTCAGCGGATCCTAGGTAGCTGTAAATCTCACAGAAAAGCAACAGAGACACAGAAACAAAGAAAGACAGAAATAAAACAGAAAAGAACAAACGGAAGCAAAAAAACAAAAGCGAGGACACAGAAGTTACTCGATATCGACTACCTGTCCTCGATATCGACTACAGATGTCGACAACAGTAACTCAGCAAGCAAACAGACAACTCGATCTCGGCAAGCCAACTCGATCTCGACTAACTGTCCTCGATATCGACAAGACTCTACTCGATGTCGACTAAAAATGCAGAAAACGTAAATTGCAATTTCTCGAACCCAAAACTCAGAATTCCGACGAAATAAATCAATATGCTAAAAGACTTCCAAGGCCAGGGTATCAACACCACAACGATAACCATGCAAAGTAACACATAAAGGCATAAAAGATCATGCTTTCCATCAAACAACTTTCGTTGTTAACAAATAGGCATATAGAGGCTTTTGCATAAACCCTAATTGTTACTAACCCTTTTTCACATAATTAATCCAAGTTGCATTAAGATCACTTTCGCTTCAATAACACAAACAAGGATCACCTTCAACTCTCGCAAAAGAATCATGCTCATAGGGATAGAAGACTAATCGCATAACAAGATCTGACCTTTACCGCATCACTTTACATAACCACCGTCGGGCTCACCCCATCCCCAGAAGTGGGTGGACTACTCGCTCTTCATCATCAAGAAAGACATCAAATAACAAAAGAAACTAACTTGCATTGAATTAAATAAAGAAAGCTTACAACCCACAAGACAAATCCGCTTTCGCCTTTCCACCTTGCTTGCTACAAACTCTCTCTCTCTACTCCTACTTACTTGAATGGAATTGATTGTGTTTCTGAATGAATGAAAAAATCAGCCCCTAGGGATTTATTTATAGCCTTCTATTCCTTGCTAATCAAGGATAGAATCTTCTATCTATATCTACTTAAAAGCTTAAAGATAAATAAATTGCTTAAGGGAAATAAATCTTTAAAGGAAACTATATCTAAAGTTTGCAAAATATCTCCAATGTAGGTAGAACCTCTCTTCCATAGATAGACTTGATCGAATTGGATAGAATCTCGGCCAACTCGACTTCCTTCGTGCCCAAATAACTCCAACTCGACTCGGACTGCTCACGGCGACGCGTTTCCAGAAACTGGGCTACTCGATATCGACAAGGGAACTCGATATCGAGTACCGTGGTTCATCGACTATGGTGGTCTGGCTTCTCGGGTAGATCTGCTCGACATGGCTTCGGACTTATGGGCTCCTTGGCTCCTCGATATCGACAAGGACAACTCGAGATCGAGTAAGGTGTAATCGAGGATGGCTGCCTGGTGTGGTCGAGGACTCCTCCTCGGTATGGGGCGCTGGGTTGTCCTCGATCTCGACAAGGTCTCCTCGAGATCGAGTAGGGTCGTCCCAGCATCTCCGTCCTTGGCTTCTCGACTCTGCTCTTGGTCTACAAGGTCAGTGCTCGGACAGCTTCGTCAAGGTCGAGTAACAGTACTCTAGATCGAGTAAACTCGGGCTCCAAAGCTTGATTTGACTGGTTCCGTTGCTTCTTGACCTTGGACTTCTGTAGTTGATTTCCGAGCTTTTCTGACCTTTCTTAGAACTGCTGTAATTTTGCCTCGAATTCTGCGAATTTAAACAGAAACTGGTGTAGATTCCATAATTTGGAAAAAAAACATAAACTACATAGATTATGTACTATCTTAGCCCAAATGAATGAAATGTATTCAAAAATCGATATAAAAGTGACTGTAAAACATAGCGGATTCAGCTCACAACACATGACTAACGACAATGACCCCAATTCTTCCCCTACCCCCTGCTAGCATTTCTGCATCCGATATGCAGTACATCATTAACTCTTCCGTACAAGCCGCCACACTAGTTGCAAGGCAAGAAATGGAGGAGTCCAACAAAGCCCGCAACAATCGTTTAGCCATCGAAAGCGCTCAAGAACGGGCTCAATTCACCGCCCAGATCAACCAGGCAATTGCTTGCCAATTCGAAGAGTTGAAACAGAATAAGGCTTTTGGATCTACACCGCCAGGTGCTAAGCCACCCCCGTCAGATAATACACCCCCACGGGTAATACACCTCTCTCAGTCTCAGGTAATACACCCCTTTAGGCACCCCCCTCCTTCTGGTCAATTGCATTTTAAACTTAGATCTGCTACCCCTAATCCTTTTAATGGTGAGAACGACAACGATGATGTTCTATCTTCCTTCAATGGCAATAATCACCACAAAGGACAGCAGCTGAATCAGCAACAACACCATAACTTGGGGAACCCACACTTTCCCAAAGGTAATTGAGAGGATAGTCATGACAATGCTAATCTAAACGATATTCCACACTTTGAGGACGCTTACCAAGAGGAAGATCATAATCTTGATGATATTCCTAATCCTCATTTTGGTCGTCCTAGACTTGATAATGCACAGGCTATCCAACGACGAGATGTCAAGATAAAACTAGAAACTTTTGACGGTGCTAATGATCCTGATGCTTATATTATGTGGGAGGATCATACTAATTATGTGCTTGACCATCTTGGATATGATGAAACAGATAGGTTGGAGGTTGTTACATTGCATTTGACAGGTATGGCTTGCTCTTGGTGGTTTTGCACTCGGGAAATCTAACGTCGTCAAGGTAAATAACCTGTTGAAACTTGGCCTCAACTGCGCTATCTCCTGAAGAAGATACATGTTCTAGAGGAGTATACAGAGACTATAAGGATGCATTTGGCTTCATGCAGATAGGGATCTTGTTCCCCTATGGAGTACAGAGATGTGCTCTTTTGTAGGATTATTTAGATGTCCTTCCAGCTGATCTACCACAAGGATTACCGCCTATTCGAGGGATTGAGCATCAGATTGACTTCGTCCTTGGCGCAGCCTTGCCTAATCGCGTCGCCTATAGAGCTAGCCCTGAGGTAACAAAGGAGCTGCAACGCCAAGTCACGGAGCTGATGGACAAAGGCTTTGTCCGAGAGAGCCTGAGCCCTTGTGCCGTGCCTGTCTGCTTGGTTCCAAAGAAGGATGGCTCTTGGCCGTGTGTGTTGATTGCTGGGCAATCAACCAAATAACGGTTAAGTATCGTCACCTTATTCCTCATTTAGATGATATGCTTGATGAATTATATGGTGCATGCATTTTCTCAAAAATTGATGTTAGAAGTGGCTATCATCAAGTTAGGATGAAAGAGAGAGATGAATGAAAAATGGCTTTTAAGATTAAGTATGTCTTATATGAATGGTTAGTAATGCCTTTTGGTTTAACTAATGCTCCTTCTACTTTTATCAGGCTTATGAACCATGTGCTTAGACGATACTCAGGAAAATTTGTCGTTGTTTACTTTGACGATATCTTAATCTATAGCCACTACTAAAAAAATAGGATTTAGCAACGGATGGTTAGCCACGGATTATGGGCGACCCTGTATTCGTGGCCATTAGCGATGACATTGGCAACGACTGTTCCTGACCGTGGCTATATTCGTGGCTAATACTCTTCCTGTTATGACATGCCAAAACATTCGTGGCTAATAGCAACGACCCCAGATGTTCGTAGTTGATTTCGTGGCTCGATATGTGTCAGTGTCAGTAAATAGCCACGGACGTAGCCACGAATAGGATTGTCGTGGCTGCTTTCGTTGCTAATATGGCCACAACACAATATCCGCCGCTAAATCCGTGGCTATTAATCATCGGAAATCAAGTGAACATATGTGGTGAGTGGGCCTTGGGTCACTAATTGTAGGCGGGCCGGATATATATGAATGGGAAATCCGATTACACTCGATCCGTGGCTGAATCTGGGTACAAACTCTCCCAAAATTTATGGGCTTGGCCCATTAGGAGCTAGTGAAAGCCCAATTATCTTATCTCATTCTATTGAATGAAGTGGTGATTTAGCGACGATTGAATCCGTGGCTATATCAGCCCAAATATGACTATGTTTTTCCCGATTGGCCCATTGATGGGCCCAAATACGCCTATGAATTTTTTTAAATGAAATAACAAGTGTTGAAAAAAATATATATTAACTAATTAATAAATTCTTACGAGAATATTATAAGGTTATGTTTTGAGGAAAACTCATATAAGTGACTAATAAATGTTTAAGAAAACCTTATATTAAGCAATAAATTCTTATTAGAATACTATAAGAGTATGTTTTGAGGAAAATTCATATAAGTAATGAATAAATGTTTAATATAACCTTATATTGACTACTAAATTCTTATTAAAATACTATAAGAGTATATTTTAAGGAAAACTCATATAAGTAACTAAAAAATGTTTAATAAAACCTTATATTAACTAATAAATTATTATTAGAATACTATAAGAGTATGTTTTGAGGAAAACTCATATAATTAACGAATAAATGTTTAATAAAACCTTATATTAACTAATAAATTCTTATTAGAATACTATAATAGTATGTTTTGAGGAAAACTCATATAAGTAATGAACAAATGTTGAATAAAACTTTATATTAACTACTAAATTCTTATTAAAACACTTGAAGAGTATGTTTTGAGGAAAATTCGTATAAGTAACCAATAAATGTTTAATAAAACCTTATATTAACTAATAAATTCTTTTTAGAATAATATAAGTGGGTGTTTTGAGGGAAAATCATATATTTACCTAAAAACTAGATTATAATAATACTATACGTGTGTGTTTTGAGTAAAACTCGTATAAGTAACGAATAAATGTTTAATAAAACCTTATTTTAACTACTAAATTCTTATTATAATACTATAAGAGTGTGTTTTGAGGAAAATTCATATAAGTAATGAATAAATGTTTAATAAAACCTTATATTGACTACTAAATTCTTATTAAAATACTATAAGAGTATATTTTAAGGAAAACTCATATAAGTAACTAACAAATATTTAATAAAACCTTATATTAACTAATAAATTATTATTAGAATACTATAAGAGTATGTTTTGAGGAAAACTCATATAATTAATGAATAAATGTTTAACAAAACCTTATATTAACTAATAAATTCTTATTAGAATACTAAAAGAGTATGTTTTGAGGAAAACTCATATAAGTAATGAACAAATGCTGAATAAAACTTTATATTAACTACAAAATTCTTATTAAAACACTTGAAGAGTGTGTTTTGAGGAAAATTCGTATAAGTAACTAATAAATGTTTAATAAAACCTTATATTAACTAATAAATTTATTTTAGAATAATATAAGTGGGTGTTTTGAGGGAAAATCATATATTTACCTAAAAACTATATTATAATAATGTTATAAGTGTGTGTTTTGAGTAAAACTCATATAAGTAACGAATAAATGTTTAATAAAACCTTATTTTAAATACTAAATTCTTATTATAATACTATAAGAGTGTGTTTTGAGGAAAATTCATATAAGTAATGAATAAATGTTTAATAAAACCTTATATTGACTACTAAATTCTTATTAAAATACTATAAGAATATGTTTTAAGGAAAACTCATATAAGTAACTAACAAATGTTTAATAAAACCTTATATTAACTAATAAATTCTTATTAGAATACTATAAGAGTATGTTTTGATGAAAACTCATATAATTAACGAATAAATGTTTAATAAAACCTTATATTAACTAATAAATTCTTATTAGAATACTAAAAGAGTATGTTTTGAGGAAAAATCATATAAGTAATGAATAAATGTTGAATAAAACCATATATTAACTACTAAATTCTTATTAAAATAATACAAGATTATATTTTGAGGAAAACTCATATAAGTAACTAACAAATGTTTAATAAAGTTTTATATTAACTTATAAATTCTCATCAGAATACTATAAGGGTATGTTTTAAGGAAAAATCATATCAGTGACGAATAAATATTTGATGTAAGCAACTAATAAAAGTTTAATAAAGTCTTATATTAACTAATCAATTTTTATTAGCATATTATAAAGTTATGTTTTGAAAAAAGATATATTTAACTTTTATCAATATTTTATAATATTAATGTTTTATATTTTACTAGTAAGTTCAAAATAGAAAAATCCAATATATGTTGTAAATTTTTTTTATCGATGTTTTAGGCGATGATTGATGAATATAAAATATTTTAAGCGATAAAATGATTTTTTGAGCGGTAACATTCCCGCACTTTGGAATGTTAGGCGGTGGAATGAAATTTTTAGATGAGCGGTATACAATTGAACTTTTCACGTTCTAACCCTAATGTCGCCTCTTTCTCTTCACCGCCTCTCCCTCTTCACATATCTGTTTTGCATCTCCTTCTTGGCCTCTTCACAGATTCAATTCGCCTCTCCCAGGATCCATGTCGCCTCTCCCGTTTCAATTACACACTCTATAGATCTGTAATCTCTCTCTCCCCAAAGATTTCAGATCTCTCGTCTCTCAGCCACTTTTGTCCTCCTCTTCGCCCTCCTGTCTTCCTCCCATGGAGAATGACGCCGACGGTGAAACACAACCGCTGGGACGGAGTGCTGTCTTCAACGGATGAAGAAGATGGCAGAGAAACGCAGCCGCTGGGACGGTGCTCGCTCTCTGAAAATGGCGCTGCCTTCAACAGTCATAGGGAGGGAGCACCGCCTTCAACAGATCCTTAGGAAGGAAGCGCCGCCTTCATGTGTCCTTCTCCGAGAGTATTTTCGCCAGCCACGGTGACCTCTGAAGCCAAGGTACTCCAAATTACATCCTTCGAATCTAATTTTGTTTTCTCCGCCATACTTTACTTCAAAATTTGGGAATTTGTTATCCCTTCGTCTTCCATCGATTTTGCTTATTCTACCTGTTCTTCTATATCTGACAGTGATTTTGGGGATAACTCCAAAATCTGACAGCCTAGAAGCGACCTTCTACCCGCTTGAAGTTTTCCGCTTCCTCCTTCCTTTGAATCTGCCTTATTTTAAATTGAAATTAATTCTTGGAGAACTATAGTTTGATGATCTGGTACTTTTACATTACACAAGAATAAGTGTAAAAATCTATTCGATCTGATGTTAGGTTTGTACCCTTGTAGTTCAAATCATTGCATAGCTAGTTGGATGGTTTTGTAATCTGTATTTGATTTATTGGAATTTTTTATCTAGTAATATGATATTACCCTTGTCCTGTATTCTATTCAATGTTAGTTATAATACATGCCCATGTGAGCTCATTGACCTGTCTTTATCTGTGTGGTAAAATCCTTATCTTTACCAATTTTATGGAGTTTTAACAACTCTAAACAATTCAACACTTAGATACTACTAGTAGAGAGCTACTAATTAAATTAGTTTTCAACTTTTATGTGTTGATTGTTACTGATCGATATTTAATTTGGATTTAGTGTAAGTTTGTACCTAGAGTCTATTTTGATCAGTGAGTTATGTGTCCATGTTATATCTATCTTCTTGAAGCTAGGGGACGTCCCTGGGATGAATCATATACCAATTTAATTTGGATTTAGGTTAAGTTTCTTCCTTTGACAGAGATTTTGCTTATTCTTTGAAGTCTAAGTAAGGTATTTGGCAATTTTAATAGGCATATTTTCCTTATATTCTAATTGTATCTCTTGATGTGCTTATTATAGATTACTTCAGGTTATCCATTAAACTTGGTATTATAATTTGTAGTTAATCTCACAAAGTTGTTTGTCATATGTTTTTGGGGTGCTTGCTAAGAATAGGCTTCTCGATGCCTTTGTTTATCATTGTATTGTTGTTCCATATTATTTGTGCAATTGAAATTTGGAATTCGTTTACCTGAACATTGTTCCTATTTATTTGTTTCATCTACAGCCAAATAAAGAGATTGAGTGCTCTTGATGTCCACCAAACTCGATAATTGATCATTTTTTTTGTCTCTATGTTCTAATTGAAAAGGCATGCTCTTGTAATTCTAATCTGTGCTAGGTTGTTGAACATGGGCCTAATTGAGGTTGGATCTAGGTTATTTTGAATCAATGCATTGTATATCTTTGATGGCTTTGTTTATGAACTTGTTATTTTAAAAAAAATTATTTACTTATTCAATATGCTATTTATGAAATTTAGTATTTAATTTATATTTTATATTTTTGTAATTGAACAGGGCCATTTAATTTCATACTTGGCCAGAAAAAATGAAATCTTGCCCTCATTGCAGTTCAATCTCTAGTTGGTTCATTATGAAGCATTGGGTGCAAGAACAAGGCGGAAGTTCTCAAACTAGTGTCTAGATTCATAAGATGTGTTGGTGTCTTTTCTTAGGTGTAGTATTTCTGGATGTTGTACATTATGTGCATGATTTTGTGTTTTGTATTTGCCTATTTGGACTCATTAGTTGTACATTATGTGCATGATGTTGTGTTTTGTATTCTCTATCGTATCAATAGCGCATTTAAATAATCGCAAAAACATAAGCCACGAATCTAGCCTCAAAGGTAGCAACCAACTAAGCATTACCATTAGCCACGACCGTAGCAATGACTCAGCCACGGAACTAGCAATACCCATGACCTATTCCCCGCAACGAACTTAGCCATAAAATTAGCCACGACATTTGCGATGACCATTTTCGACGCTGTTGTCGTCGCCAAAGCCACGACATTCACAAGTAATACCCAGCCACGGAATTAGCCACGACGGTATGAGTTCGTTGCTATTTTTCGTTGCTACATCGGCCCGAATTTAGTCACGAGGCATATGGCTACGGATGGCCCGATCGTTGCTGAGTCCGTGGCTAAACCGGTTAGCCACGATCATTCGTTGCCAAAGCCGTTGCTATTTTCCGTTGCTAAATCCTGTTTTTTTAGTAGTGAGCAAGAACATGCATGATCATCTTAGTCACTTAAAATTGGTTTTAGGAAAGAAAAATTATATGCCAATTTGAAAAAGTGCTCTTTTTCTTCCGAATCTACTATTTTTTCTGGGATTTGTTGTTTCTGCTTCTGGTTTAAAAGTAGATGAGGAGAAGGTTCGCATTATACAGGAGTGGGCTCAGCCGCACACCCTCACTCATGTCCGCTCATTCTTGGGCCTTGTTGGCTTCTATCGACGCTTTGTTAAGGACTTCAGCACCATTGCCGCCCCCTACATGAGCTGACCAAGAAAGATGTGACGTTTCGCTAGACTGATGCACATCAGAGGGCATTCGATGCTCTCAAATATCGACTCACCCATGCCCCTGTGCTGCAACTCCCTGACTTCGCACAACCGTTCGAGCTCGAGTGTGATGCCTCTAGCACTGGCATTGGTGGGGTTCTGCTGCAGAATAGGCATCCTATTGCCTATTTTAGTGAGAAGTTGGGCCCCGCTGAGCTCAACTATTCTACCTACAACAAAGAACTGTTCACGCTGGTTCGATGCTTACAGACATAGCAACACTACCTTTGGCCTAAGGAGTTTGTGATTCATTCGGATCATGAAGCTCTGAAGTACCTCAAAGGTCAGCCAGTGCTTAGCAGGCGACTTGCTCGATGGGTAGAGTTCTTGGAGACCTTTTCCTATGTGGTTCACCACAAAAAGGGAAAGGATAATGTGGTAGCTGACGCGCTATCACACATGTATGTCCTCCTAAACCATATGGATGCACATGTTTTAGGTTTTGCTTTGATAAAGGAATTGTATCCTTCTGATGGTTTCTTTAAGACTATTTATGCTGAATGTGTGTCCAAATGTGAAGTTGATTCTTATTTTCTTGATAATGGTTACTTGTTTAAGATTGGCAAGCTTTGTATCCCATCTTCTTCTATTAGACGATTGTTAACTCAAGAAATACACGAATCTAGGGGACATGGTGGTTTCGAAAAAACCTTAGCTGGAT
The DNA here is from genome assembly GCA_037127255.1 of Persicaria tinctoria. Taxonomy (NCBI): domain Eukaryota; kingdom Viridiplantae; phylum Streptophyta; class Magnoliopsida; order Caryophyllales; family Polygonaceae; genus Persicaria; species Persicaria tinctoria. The sequence goes on from JBANSL010000014.1 coordinate 28,657,245, forward strand.
TGAAAGAACATTACTTTTGGACTAAAATGTCTAAATATGTGCTAAGATTTGTCAAAAGTTGTGTTACATGTGCTAAAGCAAAATCTAAGGCAAATTCGAATGGTGTATATCAACCCCTACCAATTTCGAATGCACCCTGGGAAGATGTATCTATGGATTTCATTGTTGGCTTGCCTAGAACTTCTAAGGGTCATGATTCTATTTTTGTAGTTGTAGACAGATTTTCCAAAATGGCTCATTTTATACCATGTCACAAAACTGATTATGCTATTCATGTTGCTCATTTATTCTTTAAAGATGTTGTTCGCTTACATGGATTGCCTTTCTCTATTGTGTTTGAACATGATTATAAATTTTTAAGCTGTTTTTGGAAAACTTTATGGTCTAAGTTGGGTACGAAGCTTTTATTTTAGGTTGGAAATTCGTTTTACGAGATCAAAGTCCGAGCTAGAGAATTTCTTTTTTTTTCCCCGCTAAATTCAACTTTAAATTCATTTTTATTTTCTTTTTCCGAGAAATTTGGATTTGAAAATCCGAGCATTTGCAAAGTTTATGTACGGGGCACGGAACCGTGGTAAATTTCTGAAATTGATATTTTGTTTCTTCATCTTTGATTTGCTACTGAGATTGGATGATTTTGTTGGTCTTAGTCGAGGATCGGATCTAATTTTATTTGGGGACAATTTGGCTATTCGGCAAGTTCATAGTTTCTATGCGTTGACAATAAGAAATTATTCATATGAATGTGGTTAATTAGATGTGGGGAATCAAGAATATTAAATTTACATACTCTTTCAACCTACCGAATAATTACTATCAACTTAGCAAGTAATTACTATCAACCTAGCGAATAATTTAAAATTGATCAACCATTTTACTATTATCTAAATGATAAATCCTATTTACAAATGAATAATAACAATCAATTTAGCGAATAATTACTATTAACTTAGCGAAATATGTTACATCACATTTTTTGTCTTTATTTTAAAAAGTGAAAAATATGAGATTACAAAATATAAAGTGAACAAATAATACAATAAAGGTTATTATTAATAAATGTGCATTTTCATAATGTAAAGTAAGTTTCTTACCAAAAAATTTCTTTACAGACTGCTATTTTTATAGCGGTTTTATACTTTAATGTGAGATGTGCCATTAAAAGCCTATTAGCTCAAAAATGGTTTGGTGATGTGCCCATGCACAAAGGTTCGAGTTCAAAATACCACATAGGCTATTTATGGTTGTTTTCTTTTATTTCCTGATCATGAATAAGATTATAAAGTACACTAATAAAATGATAACGTGCATACATAAGATGATAAAGTGCATATATAACATTATGGTGTGAAAATATAACATTTTGTTGTGCATATCTAATAATATAATGTTACGGTGTGCCATATAATATTATGTTGTGTGAATATAACATTATGTTGTGCAAATATAACTTTAAGTTGTGCAAATATAATATTATGCTGTGCAAATAAAATGATAAAATGCAAGAGCAAAATGACGGTGTATGAATAATAATATGAAGTGCATGAATAAGATTATGAAGTGCACAATTAAGATTATAAAGTGCATAAATAAAATGATTAAGTGCAAGAATAAAATGACATAGTGCAAGAATAAAATGATGAAGTGCATGAATAATAATATAAAGTGCATGAATAAGATTATGAAGTACACAATTAAAATTATAAAGTGCAAGAATAAGATTTTCAATTAAGAATTGCACTTTACATTCGATTTTTATTCGAATTGACTTATTTAGTAAACGACCTCGACTTATTTAATTTGAATAAAAATCGAAATAATTTGAAAGTCGAAAGTAATACCACTACTATCTTCTTTGATATCTTTACTCATTGTGGATGGGTAAAGATTTGTTGACAACGCCACGGATTAAGGAGATTACGCGAGTTAGAACAATATCTAAAACTGTGGGATAATTTCTGAAAATTTAAAAACTAAAACAAGGGCATATTTTACAAAAATTAAAAGTGTGGGAGATTTTTTGTAAATACCCACAAACAAACCTCAGCCCGACATTAACTTTCTCGCAGCTTCAACCGTGATTTTCGGCAATCTTCCAGCGGCTCGGTCTCCTTGCATATAAACCCGTTTTATGCGCATGACCTATCAAACTAACGAGTACAATCTCTACTTCAGCGTGGTTGTGTTGGATTTGTCGAAGGGTGAATGACAACGCTGATATAGGTGTCTACAGAGGGACTGCGAACCGGCTGCCCATGAAGGTTCAAGCCTTCAAGGTTCCCAACAATGGTGGTTTGCATTTTTGTACAAATTTGAGAGGGTTTTTTGCAAGAAAGTGATCCCTGAGAGGTAGGGAACGTGATTGAATGGGAAATCGGTGTTGAAAACAACCTATTATTGAGTCCATCCACATCCCCGGTGCGGCGATTCTTGTGGCGACTACAACGTTGATCCCCAGAGAGGAGGAAGACAACGACGAGGCGTTTATTGACGGAAATGGAGAGTCGATTCCTGGGCCTATTCAGTTTGGTGGTTGCAAGAGATAGCGAGGCGGTCCCGACGGCGATCTACACGAGATAGCGAGGCAGATGGTGGTTACTGGCGCACGCCTACTGCAGTTTGAATTCCCGGGCCTAATTATGAGGTTAATTGGGCTCGATTTTAATTATTTTTTAAAAATTATGCCCATTTTCACTCTAAGCCATTTTCATTTGAAGAATCATTTTCATTTTAACATCACCCTATGCGCTTCGGTGAAAACCAAAATTGCGATAAAAAACCTATAAGGACTGACTTTTTAGCCCGGTTCACTTGTTTTATGGCCCGGTTATAAATAGAACCGATCTATAAAGTCACAAAATTTAGCTCAGTTCTGAATAAAATCGAGCTATAAAGTCACTGTGTAGTTTTAAAACATGAGTTTTTTATCACTATTTTTAGGCTTGAGTGCTTGACCAAACTATAAAGTCATGTATTATTTTAAAATTGGAGTTTTTAGCACGGTTTTTAGGTTGAACCGAGTTGTAAAGTTATCGTGTGATTGAGATTTTTAGCATAGGTTTTAAATAAACCAAGCTATAAAGTAGTCCTCACGGTTTTTACCACAATTTGAGGTTTTCACCGGAGTCAATCCCTATATATATAACCACCCTCCCAGTGGCGGAAGGTGTAAGGGGCAGGTGAGGGCCATGGCCACCCCGGTATTTTTTATATATATAGTAATATGTATACGTACATTACAGTAAATATAGTAGTAAATAGGAGTATTACTGTCTTAGATGGATTTCTTAGCAACTAGCAACCACATCTCACATATTCACATTTTTACTTTTGAAGGAAGTAATAGCCACGTTGGCGTTTTATTTTTAAAGTTAGATTTCCTTTCTTTCTTTTTTTATTTTTTATTTTTTTAGAACATTTAGATTTCCTCACATTAAGATTTTATTTAGTTGAAAAAAAAAAGATTTTTATTTTCAACTTGCATATTTTTTAATATCTACACCACTTAATATCATATCTCTTAATTAAAAAGTATACATATCTCCTAAATCCTAATTCAAACCCTAACCTATCTACTAAATCCTAATTCAAACCCTAATTTAAACGGTAGATTACTAGAATATCTTAAAAATCCTAATTCAGAATGAAGAGGATGAAAACCATTGATTCGGTCTTCAAAAGAAAACGAGAAGAAGCATATACAAATCCTCCAATAGAAGGCAACGCTACTGTTACTACTGCTCCATTAAGTTTTCCTGTCGACTCTACCATTTTCGAACCTCCTTCTAATCATCCAAGCAGTGATCTAGAAGTTGTAGCACCAGAGAATCCAGACATTCGAGTAGACTCGATTGTTGAGCAACAACAACCTCAACTCAATGTCGATGACGCTAATATAGAAAGGGATCCGGTAAACGTCCAAACCCTATAAAAAAATATTGGCCCCTGCAAAACTTTTGTTCAAGTTTCGCCACTGCACCCTCCGCCCTTATATTATAAAAGGTACGGATGGATAAGCATAGCTTACCTAGCGTTGAGTGTAAAAAAAAGATCATATGTTAACATCCCTTATGGTGTTAAATGTTAACAGATCTGGATTGAATGAAATGAGTGGTTGAGAGTATTTGACAATTTGACCTTTTTCTTTAATTAAAAATCAATAAGACCCACCTCTTTCCTTCCCCACTTATTGAATTACGCGCGTGTGTTGTACACTTTTTTCTGTGGCATAACGTTTTTTGGTGGAGTAACGTTGTTTTTTTATGCGGTGCACTGTTTGAACTATTCGATGAGGTGATATTAAATATTCGCTAACTTATAGTTATTATTCGTATATAAAGAGGAGTTATCGTTTAGATATTGGCAAAAGGGTTGCTCAATTTTGCAACTATTCGTTGGGTTAATCGTAATTATTCGCTAGATAGATAGTAATTATTTGCTAAGTTGATAGTAATTATTCGCTAGATTAGATTGATAGTAATTATTCAATTGGTTGATAGTAATTATTCACTAAGTTGATAGTAATTATTCACTAGATTGAAAGAGTATGTAAAGGAAATTCTTGATTTCCCACATCTAATTAACCACATACAGATGAATAATTCCACATTATCAATGAATAGAAACCCTGAACTTACCGAATAGTGACTCTAAACATGTTAATGGAACAACTATTCACTAAGTTGATAGTAATTATTCGCTAAGTTAATAGTAATTATTCTCTAGGTTGAAAGAGTATGTAAATTTAATTCTTGATTTCCCATATCTAATTAACCACATACATATGAATAATTCTGTATTATCAACGAATAGAAACTCTGAACTTGCCGAATATTCGATAAATTAATGAACAATTTTAAACACGGTTTGAATATCAATTTTCAAGAATACAAAAAAACCCTAGCACCTTCCTCGACCACCGCCGCCCAATCCAAGTTACCCCCAAATCAAATTAGATCCGATTCTCTTCATCATTTATGAGCCCATCGACCTTCATGAAATCCCTAATTTGCTTGGGCATTGAAACTGCAATGTTAAAAATTTCACATAAAGTTTTAGTGCTACTCCAAAAATCATTAAATGTAAAACCATCACTTTGAAATCGAGATGATACATGATGTTGAGGTCGGAATGAGACATGCGCTGTTATTCAAATGAAACATGATGCTAGATTGAAACAACATGCGCCATATGATGCAAATAAGATGATAAAAAGAGGGAAATTTAAGAGAGGCCGAAGAATACCAAGAAATCAAAAAACATAATTACTCATTTTGGGACAAAAAAAATGGAACCCGAAAACCCAAAAACCACCAGGGCGTACGTGCTCCCTCACACGCCCCCCTTCTTTCCAGAAAACTCCTAACTCGAACCCTAAATTGAAAACTCGATCTGCAAAAAGGATCGATTTCCCTGAAAATCCCACCCTAATCTATTCACAAAAGCAAAAGAAGTGTTGTCATCTCAATCTTAGATGCTTTATCTTATGGATTTGGCATAAAATCTGGATTCGAAATGAAATCGGTGCTCTCCTGTTCCGTCTGGGGTTAAATTGATCAAGCGCTCATAAATCTCTGCAATGGAGGATCATAGATGCAATCATTACTCCAATCAACGAGTTTTACTCTCTTTCTCCCCTCCTCGGCAGCCTGTCTGGTTTAGACGAGTCCAAGCTTTGTGAACTGGCGCCTCTGAACTTTGGGTTGGTGCTTCGGATTCCTGGGCTTAGTCAACCTAGTGCTCATCATTGCCTCTCCTATCTTGGGGTCTCACTGGGTTCACCTCTCCTCTATGACAAGTATGACTTCTGAATCCTCTTCTTTAGATCCGAAATCCAGATGCTTGCTGGTGTCTGTAAACCTGAAACTTTCTTGTAAACTGCTTGCTCTTATTTAACCCATTGTAAATTGAAATTAAATGCATATCTCCTACCTAACTACACTTCTCTCTTTGTTCTTGGCCAAAAGCTATTTGTTCTCCCTGTGTTTAGTTACTGGTTTCCGTACTACACTACCTTAATGGCAAACAACCAAAACGATAAAGGGAAGGGGATTCTCCTTGAGGATCCACCGACACCCAAAAGAACCCAAACAAAAGGGAAGCCTTCGGGTGACACCCACAAAAAATCCACTCCCTCCAAGTCACTCAAGAGTGACAAGGGTAAAGGGAAAATTGATGTTGATACCTTCTTTAGCCATTTGCAACAGTTTCAACCCAAGTACCGGTTTGCCACTTATGTGGTAGCTTATATTGTTGCAACTTATGCTTTTACCTTCTCATCTGGTTGTTTAGTATGTATCAATGCTCTAATCTGTAACCTATCTTTATCTACCAATGCTTTACCATGTATCTTAACAAACCCACTGAACTTAAATACTCAATGGTTGGCTGATCTATCACAAACCATGTTTCTGAAACATTAAACAATACATCAAATTCTTATCTCGCATTACCATGTTGTAAGTACAAGAATGAGCACTAACCGCTCGAGAAAGGCTTTCTCTCGAGAAAAATATTTGTTTACAGACTATGCAGTTTCAACTGCAAGAGCAAATCAAATCTGAAGAGGCTCAAGGACAAGTATCAAAGCAAACAACACCTACACACAAAGCACTCATACTTGGATTACCAGCACCATGGAGAAATAAGGATCTCTATCCACACCAAGAAGAACATATACATACAGTGTACATTATCTACCACCAAATCTTCATCAACATAAGCACATGTAAGAAGATCTTGGCCCCCTATCGTTTTTCTGTTGAGCGTAATCTACTTCCTCCAAACGGTCTTGCTTCTTTTCTGGTTTGTCATGGACTGTATGAACCCAATAACATACTTCTGGATAACTTGTATGGACTGTATGAACTCAATAACATACTTCTAGATAACTTTCTTCTTCCATTAAAATCTCTTAGTTCTAGTAAATTGCTTCATTCTTCTTTTATCTTGTATATGATTCCAATCATGACAAATCCTACATTGTTGTCTCTATGGGTCGGCTCACCTACATCCAAGGACCATAATCAGAATTGAAGGTATTTTTTCTTCAACTTTTCAGTGTTCTCCTGTTTTTGAAGAGTTTAAGGAAAAATCAATCCATGTTCATGAAATATCTCCCTAACAAAACTAAACCCCACACATATCAATATCCTACATACCAACACTCAAGATGGCATTTAATCAACCATAATCGGCTTGCCAAACTGAATTTCCTTGCTTGTATAATTATAACCGAAAGGCCACCTTTAACATCCTATACCATGTTGTGATTGAATTCTATCTTCAAAATGCAAATTCTCCATACAAGAAACAAGCTCTTGCTAACACACAAATGCTTAAAAACCAAAGACCACAAACACAGCCCTTAAGGCCTTTGACTCAAGAGATAACCTTTTTCCAAATCACTAGTGATAATGAAGTTTAGCTACTGGAATGTTAGAGGACTTAATGGAAAGAATCTGTGGACCCACATTGAATCAACCACTAGAACATACCATATTAAAATTCTTATGCTAGCCGAAACGAAACTTCAAAATCCGCCTTCGGACAGTTGTTGGAGGATGACAGCGTTTGATAAAATGCACTTTTGTCCATCTACTGGTCTATCGGGCGATCTCTGTCTCCTTTGGAAGGTGTCACATTTCCAAAATGAAACCTTCACAATCAAGAACTCGGATAACAGAACAATACATGTAACATACAACAATACACTCAATTTAATAATCGAGATTCTTTTTGTTTATGCTACACCACATAAGGGTGAAAAAGACGATTTTTGGTCTTCTCTTTCCTCTATTATAAGAAACATTAATGGACCCTTAATAATAATGGGAGACTTAAATGAGATTCTAGAACCTAGTGATAAATTAGGAGGAAATCCCCCAACTATGAACAGATTTAGACGACTTAATGGTATCATTACAACATACAACTTGGTAGATGTCCCGACTTATGGAAACAAATACACTTGGAGAAAAAAGGAAAAAGGACATAATAATATTTTTGAAAAATTAGATAGAGCCTTGGTAAGTCACGATCTTATGAAACAGTTCCCTAACCTTTACACAAAAACACATGCATTTATAAAATCGGATCATGCACAAATCACGCTAGGACTAATGGAAAATAAAAAAACCAAAGCTACAGCCATTCAAGTTTGAAATGGTATGGACTACTAGAACGGACTATGAAACACTTATTCGGAATGCTTGGCGTATCAACCCCCCATGATCACAGATGTATAAGTTAACCAAAAAACTACAGGAGGTAAAAAAGAACAGCAAATTATGGAGTAAGGTTACATTTGGCAATATTTTCTGCCAAATTACTCAGGTAGTTAGAAGCCGAACTACAGAACCTACAAACAAGACTATGCATCATAAATGAACGTAATATAGAAATTAAAATAAGTAGACTTAGAACCAAGCATACCTCACTGCTAAATTACCAGCAAAAATATTGGGGTCAACGAGTAAAGAAACATACATTAAGCCGAATGATGCTAACACAAAGTACTTCCATAGGATAACAACTGGTCGTCGTAATAAAAATATAATTAAGACGATTCAATCTGCTGATTGGGTAACTTTAAGGAATGCAACTGACATACGGGAACACATTAAGGTGGATTTCGCTAAGCGATATACCCTACAACTGAGACAGTATACAAATCATACTTTCATAGCCATAATCCCAAAACGTGACTTAGTAAACAATATCAATGTCGAAATCACAAATGAAGATAATGACAAGTCACCCGGGCCCGATGGTTTTCCAGCTGGGTTTTTCAAAAAGTACTGGTATATTATTGAACCTTCAGTAGTCAAAGTTGTCAAAAGCTTCTTTCTAAGTGGGCGAATTCTAAAACAAACAAATCACACTTTCATAGCCCTAATCCCAAAACGTGAGGATCCGACTACGACATCTCACTACAAGCCTATAAGCCTATGCTCCACGACCTACAAGATAATCTTGAAGATTCTGGCGGCACGTCTTAAAAAAATCATTCCTAAGATCATTAACCCTTTACAAAGTGCATTCTCATCTAGCAGATCCATACAAGACAATATATTAATTGCCAATGAAATCTTTCACTCATTCACAAAGAAAAAAGGAAATTTAGGATGGATGACAGTAAAACTCGACATGGAAAAGGTTTTTGACTTGGTTGACCGGAATTTCTTACTAACAACACTAAAAAAATTTGGGTTCTCAAACCAATTTTCTGGGTGGATCAAAGAGTGTGTAACTACAGTTTCGTACTCGGTCCTAGTGAACAATGAACCAACAAATATGTTTTTCCCACAATGTGGCCTGTGACAGGGAGACCCTTTATCACCTTAACTATTTCTCATTCTCTCTTAAGTCCTTGCATGAGAACTCCATAATGCAGATACAAAACCACAAAGCCACCTAGGATTAAAGATCACTCGAGACGGGACCAGGATCACATTCTTAGCCTTTGCAGATGACATAGTCATCTTTGCCTCTACTACTCTGACGGCTTGCAACCAAATCAATAAAATACTAAAGGAATACACATCACTGTCCGGACAAAGAGTTAATAGGCATAAATCGCATTTTCAAACCTCTTTAAATGTATCAACAAGACAAAGGACTCTTATACAAAATGAACTAGAAATTTGGTACACAACAAATTTGGGTAACAATTTGGGTTACCTGATCATATGTGGTCGAACAACTAAAGAGGACTTTAAAGACTTATTATCAACCACAAAATCACAGCTCCATCGTTGGAAGGCTAACTGTCTCTCGCAAGCTGGACGTTGTACTCTCATTAAGTCAACTCTATCCGCAAAACCATTACATCTAATGCAATGCTTTCTGCTGCCAAAATCAATACATGCAAAACTCGATAAAATAAATAGAAACTTTTTATGTAAAAAAGGTCAGAGGCACAAATCTCTTATCAGTTGGTTTGATGTATGTAAGACTAAAGACAGCAAAGGTTTGGGAATTCAAAACTCGGAAGACATGAACAAAGCATTACAGCTGAAACTAATATGGAAAATCCTAGAAGAACCCCTGGGTAAACATAATAAAAGAAAATTACCTCAAACAAAAAGACATTTTGCAATATCCAAAAAAGAAGGGCTCATCCTGGGAATGGACTCAACTAACAAAGCTAATCCCTTTAATCAAAGCCAGTATTCGTTGGTCCATTGGAGATGGGGGAAATATCAACTTCTGGACTGACCTTTGGACATGTAAGGAACCTCTCATTAATACATTATCTAGCCAACACCAACTTGACATAAGTACCAAAGTTAATCATTTTATTAAAGCAGACAAAACATGGGATCATGAGAAGTTAAAATCCTCGCTACAACACATCTTACCTAATGCATTATGCAGCGGCCGCATCATTATGCAGCAGCCACCGCATCCCTCCCCCGTGACCCATTCTTCTGATTTTTTCAGTAATTTAAAAAAAAACAGAAATCACATGACCACTTTTCTTCAAACCCTACCCTACCTTTTTCTCCCTCTGGCGTGATTTTCTTCCTACCAAAACCTCCAAACCTCCATAGCTTTGTTTCACCATCATTAGTCTTTCTTCACCCTCAACCTTCTTCTCCTTCCAACCCCACCACCGGATTCCGACCGCCGCGAGCCACCATCGCCGGATCCAACCCATCCCCGGATCTAAAACCATCATCGGAGCTTCACAACCTGCAGCAACCTTCGCGCACCACCCCGCCCGTCGCTCCGCTGCTGCGCCCGCCGCCACGTTCGGACACTATTGGCTTGTGTTGGATTGTGTGGCGTTTTTATTCATTGATTATTGTTATTTGGAGGTTTAGGAATTGAAGCTTGGATTTTTGATTGAGTGTGGTAGTGCTATTTGAACTTGGGTTGGTTTGGAAGTTTTTTTATTTGGGTAGGTTTGGAAGTTTTGGATTTGGCTGGTTTCCTTAAGGTGTATTTGATTTTGTGGTTGGATTTTGGATATGTTTGGGTGGAATATTTGCTGCTGAAATTTTTTGACAATGGTGCGTCAATTGAGATCCCTATCTAAAGAGCAGAGGAAGGCTTATGAGAGTTTTGATGCGAAGAGGTTCGTGGAGACGAAGTTCTTTGACGTTCCAACATTATAGAGGCTAGGAATGCTGGGGGTCACTCAGGGGATGCTCACTCATGGGGGCTTGGGTGCGTTCATAGATTGCAGTGCCCCCACATATGCTGAGCTGGAGTGGGAGTTCATCGTTACATTAGAGCTTATTGATGCTTCTCGGATTCGGTTCAATCTGTTTGACCATATCCACACTTGTACTTTTGCCCAGTTGAGAGAGGCATTTGGGATTACTCAGGCGCCCACCCAAGATTGGGCTAACCTGGTGTCGGATCAGTAGATTCATGACTTCTGGTATACAACGACTGGCTCTGCGTTTGATGGACATAGAGACGAGTACAACTACAAGTTTGTCCATCCTTGCCTTCCATTGGTTCACAAAGTACTGGCAATGGCTTTCAGCGGCCAGGGCAATGTGAACAAGGTACCCGCCGACGACTTGCCATGGTTATGCCAGACTAAGTTGAGATATTTGTGGATAGCTGTCTGCGGATCCAGGGAAAGAAAAAAGGTAGAATTGGCCTGGGAGGCATGATCAGTCTCATCGCCTACAGCTTCATTGATCCTACATAGAGCGGTGTACCTATGTCTGTGGGGCAGCTGTGGAGGGCTTATCTGATTGAGGGCTCTCAAGCGACGGGCTTTATCTGGAAGGCAGGAAAACAGGGAGACCACAGATTGCGGCTACCTAGGGACTTGTCTTATGGCCCTTCCGATGATTCCCTCTATCTTTTGGGCGATGATGATGATGAGGATGCTGAGGAGGATGAGTAGGAGGATGCACCTGAGTAGGCTGATCATCACATGGGAGGTGCACAGTATGCTGCTGGCTCTTCTGCAGGGCATCGCTCTTCTGCTGATGATGATGTCTGGCGAGACCATATGTTCACACAGTTTCATCATATGTCTATGCGTCAGGACTCCTTTGAGTTTACACTCAGGGACGTTGATCGCAATGTCCGCGAGATGTCCTACAACATTGAGGAGATGCAGAGGGAGCAGACTTACTACCTTCGCCAGCAGTACCCGCACATTCCACCCTACCAACCTCCTCCCCAGTGAGTGGTCAGTTTCTTTCTCCTTCACCCTGATTTCATCTGATTTATTTTTGTTGTCTGTACTGTTTCATTGAGGACAATGAAATCTTTAAGTGTGGGGGAGAGGAATTTTGTATATACTGTCATTTAGTAGATCATATTGAATTTTCTGCACCATGTTTAAGTTTATTAAATTGTTGTCTATTTAATTTTTAATTTTTTTTGTCCATTTTTGTAATTAAAGAAAAAAAACGAAAATCCAAATACAAGCATGCATTGCATCCATATGTGTTATTCAAATACACATCTGGCTTAGTTGTCCTCTAATTTAAATTTCAGCATGATCATATAAATCCCATGGAGTTCTGGATGTTTTGGCCTCGTCTGTATGTGTTTTTGTGAAGCATAAGCTAGCAAATATAATTGAGCATGTATGATTAAGCTAAAGTATGTTTGAAATCCTACAAACATACCCTTGTGAGAATGTTTAGCCTTATTTGGAATCATTTATAATTCTTCTGCTCAATTGTGTGAATTACTCTCCTTGTGTTGCTACCTCTTGGCATTGGCTGCAGTATCTATTTTTCAAGACCGATTCACATGTTTGTTGCTTGCGGACTTTCTGTTTATATTTTGAGTCTTTTGTTTGAATTTGTGCATATTTAGTGAAATAAGGTGGCAATGGTTGATGCACTTAGTAACCGGGTCTACGCATGACACCCATAGGTATGATTCGCGCAAAAGTGTTGAAAACTATCCACTAGGAAAGAAAGCTTGATCATTGAGTAACCAGGTTCATTCATGACACCCATGTTTGCAACTTGTGTCAAAAGATATTCAAGTGGACTTCATATCAGTGTTCTAAAAAAGCGCTAGGCGGATCCTAGGCGGTGAGGGACCACCTAGCGCCTAGGCGGCGCCCAGGCGGTCAAGGCAGATGCCTAGGCGTGCTTAGGCGACCATTAAGCTCTAGGCGGAGGGGGGTTGTCTAGCGCATGGGCACCGCCTAGGCGCGATTTTTAGAATAGTGCTTCATATTAGTAGGTTGAGGTGTTGATAGACCGGGGTCATTCATGACAACCATGTTTGCGCCTTGCCTAAGGAAAGCACCAAGACAAGAAAAAAAAAGAAAAAAAAAAAGAAAAGAAAAGAAAAATAAAAGAAAAAAAAGAGTCACATTTTATTTTAGTTTCTTTCTTGTGTCCCACAAGTAATGGCGTTTCAGTGGATATTTGGTGATATGGTGGTCAATGTCTATGAGCTTAGTGCATGTTGGTTTGAGTTGAGAGTTGTACCTTAAAAGCCTAAACACATGAGAGCATGAGTGAAACACATATTTCTGGTGAGGTTGGATGATGTCTACTTCTAAGCTTTGATCACTAGAATACATGCTATGATGTTTGTTTGCTTGGTTTATGTTTGCACTTCAAGGTATTTCCTGTGGGATGCATTGATTCATGTTCATTCTATCATTGCTTGAGGACAAGCAAAGGTTAAGTGTAGGGGAATTTGATAATGCATATCTTAGATAGGCATTATAGGCATTTTTAGGCTAGTTAGGTTGCATTTCGTTCATAATCTGTAGTTAATTTGCATCTTGTGATTATTCTGGAAGAATTCGAATTCTACGCGAATTTGTGGCTACTTTGCAGATTGAATCTGAATACCATTGAGAGATGCAATATCTTGGGAAGGAGATGTAATTGGCATTGGAAAGAAGGAAGAATTGAAGAAAAGAAAGAAGAAGCACTTAGAGCTCTCTCGGCTTAAATAGAAGGAGCTGGCAGCGGGATATGTCGCGGCCGCAGCAAGCAGCATGTGCCGCGGGCAAGGAAGAAGTCGTGTGCAGCGGCCGCAGCATATACTGCGGCCGCCGCATTGGTCGTCACTGTTGTGTCGTTTCATTTATGAAAACCCTAGTTTTGTTGTTTTGTTCCATGGCCGACTTTGACTTATTAAAAAGGCCGATTATTGTTAGTTTTCATTCACTTCTATTCTATCAATTCTACGTTCTATCAGACGATTAGATATTGAGTAATGTCTTCCATGAGGAACTAAACTCATTTGTTCTGCCTACAGTTTGACGCTTTATTTGGATTAATTGTGAGTTTCTAATTCTCGTTCCTTGTTTCCTATATTTGAATGCTTCAACTTCTTTGTACTTGATTGTCTATTGTTTTGTTCTATCTTGTCTGGCCAGCTTGTTAGATCAATTCAATTGCTAAGGTTTTGTAGATTCCTGATTGTGAACCTTAACCTAAGTAGCAAACTTGTCCCTTTAGGGCTGATTGAACTAATTGGATGAGTAGGAAGTTGGATGTGTTGTTAAATCCTTCTTTAGGGACTGCAAATACCTTGGCTAATCTCTGAACTTAAAGCTATCAATTGGGTTAAATCTTTCTTTAGGGACTGTTCGATTGATAAGGGTTTCTATGACTGATTGGACTAGTAACTATATTAGGTCGGGACAAGGGCATTCATAGGAAACTTAATAGGATGAGAAGAAGTTACAAGGATCGTTTCAACCAAATAAAGTGGAAAATTATAGGTAGAACTACTTCTCTTAATTGTTTGAATCACAACCATTTACTCTTGTTTTCATCAATCCGCTTTGATAAAAGGCGGATCTTTTATACTCAAAACCCCCCTCTTTGGTTACTTTAATCGACATTTAATTCATACTTGAGCAACAAATCTCTCTGTGGATCGACCTCGTACTTATTGCTTTACTAGTTATAGGTTTGAGTTTACTTTGACGTATCAACGACAGGTTTTCCTTCCGTCAGTAATCGAGTCCTTAAAAGCTACACCAATACCAAAGAACATACACATGGATAGACTATACTAGAAATGGAGCCGGAACGGCTGGTTCTCTACCAAGTCAGCCATAGATATGATCAACAACATGAAACATCACCAAAAATCGGATATGCGAAGGATCTGGAATCTCAACATTTCCCCAAAAATAAAGACATTCCTGTGGAAAATCTCACGGAATGGCATACCTACTACAGTTAAACTAGCATCCCACCATCTGGGAATACCCACAAACTGCCCACATTGTGACTCTCACTATGAGGATCTGCACCATCTTATGTGGAGTTGCCCAATCACGCGAGAAACATTCATAGCAATTGACCCAACTTCCTTCATTAAGATTAATGGATGCTTCTTGGAAGGAAAGGACATAAATCAAACACTTCGGAATATTAAAGAAACTATTGGAACACATAGGTTTGCCAAAATTGCCTTTGCATGGTGGGGAATCTGGTACTTTCGCAACAAAACGCTATTCGATAACATAAAGTCGGACATAGGATGTATTGCGGCTTTCACAAGAGATCAATTTTCTTTGTGGAATTCGTCCAAAAATATTGACGACCCAGTTAATATCCCAACAGTCAAAAGCCAGAATATTGTAGTAAAGGAGAAAAGAAGAAAAAATGCAAAATGGAAACCCAGAACATAGAGCTTATAAACTGAATTTTGATGGTGCACTATCTCCTTCTGACCATGGTTCCTATGGATTCATTCTACAGGATTGCAGAGAAGTTCCTATCTTATGTGGTTCCGGACTTTGTCATTTCCCCTCTGTTGCCTGCTCTGAGGGCTTAGGGCTCTGGAAAGGAATCACAACGGCCAAAGAACTCAATATATCTAATCTTGTGA
Organism: Persicaria tinctoria; assembly: GCA_037127255.1. Lineage (NCBI taxonomy): Eukaryota > Viridiplantae > Streptophyta > Magnoliopsida > Caryophyllales > Polygonaceae > Persicaria > Persicaria tinctoria. The sequence goes on from JBANSL010000014.1 coordinate 28,673,046, forward strand.
TTGAAGGTGATAACCTCACCATAATTAACAGTTTTAAAGGTCTTGGGAAGCCTACTGGAGACTCTGAAATGATTGTCTCGGACAGTCTAGTCTCGATGGGCTTCTTCGCTTCGGTCGAGATTCGTCACGTCTTTCGGTAGGCAAACCAGGTAGCGGATCGTTTATCGCATATGTTCTTTGCTTTCCATAATACACTTGTTTCTGATGACTCTCTACTTCGTAGTCTCATCCGCAAGAATGCTCTTGGCTTGTAGGGCTACGTTTCTTAGCCAAATTTTTTCCTTTTCAAAAAATAAAATTACTCATTTCGGGTTGCGGAACAAATTCTAGAGGTCAGAATGGAGAAATGTCAATTATCTGTGCTTTAAATTGAACGGGGCATGTGAAACGAGAAAGGCGAAATTCAGGCTCGTTCAAAACAATTGCTTTGAATCCGAACATCCACAACCTTTGGCTCAAGCTCGTCGACGGCGAGACCTCCCTCATTGACACCACCCCTCCCGTCCGCAACCTCGAGGTTCTCTCCTTGCGCATCATCGAACCCGACGACCATATCCTCATCGAATCGCACCAAATCCCCGACGAGTGGAGTCGTCACTCCGGTGCTCGACAAACGACGGCGCTTGGTTGCTTGAGTGGAGAGGGGTGCCTAGGCTCGTCGGGAACGACGAGAGGGAGGAACAAAGGTCCGAATCCAAGTGGAGTCTGACGACAATTGGGCGAATGGAGGTCGAAGGGAGCGAGCGATTGTGCGAAGGGCGAATGGAGGTTGGTGTTTTAATACACGCACTTTAGGGTTGGGTTGGGTGTTGTTATTTTCAATTTAATTTACAATTAAGTTAATATATTAGAATAATTTGGGCCATCCATCTTTCCTCAATCAAGGGTCTAGATTTGGTAACAATTAACACCGTAAGGCTTGTTAACATTTGATCCATACTCTCCCCATATATATATATATATATATATATATATATATATATATATATATATATATATATATATATATATATATATATATATATATATATATATGGAAAGGTTCAAGTGAAAACAACTCTTCCCATAGAAACTCCCTTATCATGAAAACTTTTAATCTCAACCCTTCATTTTAAATCAATGTTTGTTAATGTGGGTGGCAATTTTGAAATTTACGAAGTTTAAGCCTTTTGATTAAGAAAAAAAAACAAAGCAAACCCTTCCCCTCGCTCTTGCTGCAAGCCTCCTCCCGCTTCGTCCCGCCTCAGTCGCTCCTGGTTCCTCCCTTCCGAATCAGATCGCTCTTTCTGCAAGCCTCCTCCCACTTCGCTCCGCCTCCCTGCAAGCCTCTTCGGTTGCTCCTGCTGCCTCCCTTCCGAATCAGACCGCTCCCAAATTTCCTCATCAACATCCTTCATCCAAACCTAATTTTCTACCTCAATCTCTCAAAATTTCCATGAAAACCCCTAGAATCCTTATGCATAACTAAGGCAAAATTCTTGGCTTGCCGTGGTCAAGAGAGCCGTATGCTTCCTGATGGTGCGAAGTTGGAGATTTCTCCTTCGTTCTGCCGGGCCAATGGTCGGAATCTGAAAGTGATGAAGGCTGGTGAGAGGCTGGCCTGCGTTGGTTCGGCTGGTGGCTTTCGTTACCGCTGGCAGTGGAGTTGTGCAACTTAAAAACCATCCATGCCCTCTACAAGAATCGAGATCGAGGGCTTCGTACAAAGCTAGGTATGTTAATCCTCTCCAACCACAAGGTCTCTGCTTTCTCTGCTTTCGTGGGATTGTAGGTTCCTACGAACATGATAACTGGGATTATCTCCTTGCTTATGCTCGTTTACAGGGAAGAATGGATCTCCTATACATTTTCAGAATTTATGCTCGATGTTGATTAGAATCATAGACTTTAAAATGTGTAGTTACACCTGTTGGTTTGTGGTTACTAGCCTCATTTGACTGAGTTTCGGGCCAAAAATTTCATCTCAATCAGGCGTTGGCATGTTTGACATGAATCTATCGAAAAAACTGTCGTATAACTCATGTTTTGGATAATAAAAATATGAAGTTTGGAATTGGGTGGGGGCTTCACCTTCATGTAGATGTTGGCTACCTCTCTTTCATATTATTGCCATACAACTGCAATATATAGCAATATCCATATTATAACCCTTTAATTGTGTTGTGTAAGTTGAAACAAAACATGATTCTGGCATCAATACATATTCAATTGTGTAATTTGTGCAATTGTCTTATTGTTTTTAAGCCCTTGTTTGGTATTGATATCTTGATATGGGATATGGGTATAGATATCAGCGATATCCATATCCCCGTTTGGTATATGGGTATATCGATATCAACTTGATATCCCCATATCCCCGCCCTTTGTAAAAAAACCCTGTTTGATATCTCCCAAAAACCACCGGTATCACGCCTGGAAGAAAAAGAACGTCTTCTTCGTTGCTCCTTGCTCAGGGGTTCGCTGCTCCATTGCTTCTCAAGGTAAGCTCTCCTCCATTTCAATGCCGTCTCCTTCATACATCATTCACACCCCGCTTCTCTGATTGTTCTCCACTTCTCTAATTGTGTGATTTTTGACATCTCCATACCTAGGGTTTGTTTGATATTTTTCGATCTGTTTTGTTTCGACATCATAGGCTGATTTCGTTTTTTTTTTTTTACATCTATTGCTTATTTTCAATTTGATTTTTCAGATCTATAGGTTGATTTACAGGTTTGTTTGATGTATCGACACATTTGGGTATTTGTTGGCTAATTTGGGGCAATATTTAATATGCTGATTTTGGAATCATTCTTGCTTGAATTCGATTTTCCTCAAGTTTGTGCTTTGAACCTTTAAAAAAAAATCCTTCCTTCAAAGCATTATTGGATTAGTTTTTCATTCAGAGGTTGAATTGCAAGACATGCTAGATTTTGAGTGAAATTTGGCCTCTTTGTCCTTAAAAAATGCTTACACTGCTTTAGAATTCATGAATGATGAATGTCATATAACACTAGTTTTATCAACTCTGCAAACTCATATTCTGATATCCTGCAATGCCAAACAGGGATATGAGATATCAGATATCAGATTTGATACCCATATCCCTCATATCCATATCTGATACCCATATCTGATATCTGATATCGGGATATGGATACCAAACAGGGGCTAAGTCTATTAGCTCAATTTGGTAGAGCGATGTGTTATTATACACATGATGTGGGTTCAAATCCCATATAGGCTTTCTCTACACTATAGATGTCAGAAACACAAATGCAAGAATTTAAGTTTTGAAAACTCAAGCAAAAGCAAATCTGAAAACTGAAATAGAAGCAACACTTATGCTCTGAAAACAAAAACATAAGCAACTTTAAGATCTTGCTACTTTTTCTGTTTTTCAGATTGCTTCTGTTTGTTTCTTAGATCTATTGTGTAGAGAAAGTCTATATGGGATTCGAACCCATGTCATGTGCATAATAACACATTGCTCTTCCATTGAGCTAATAGACTAAAAAAGATAATCATAAACCCATAGCTCAGCAACTTCAGAACTATTCTCTATATACAACCTCAGAATTTTTATGGGCAAAATATAAAGTATGATGACAGAAAACATACAAGCAATTACAGTTCAGTTCATATATGGAGCACAATACAAATTATGATGACTATAAAATCAGCAAGGGACTTGATGGAATAATGGACAAAGAATTGAAAGATTTGCATTGCAAATTAGGATTGTTCAGAATCATACACTTGCTAGATTGCACATCTGAAAAGCAGTTGACAGGCTCCAAAACCCTAAAAAAACTCTGAAAAACATCATCGTCCATTACATTCTTAATATTCTTACTAACAGCTGCAATATGATTGAAAGAATCTCATCAGAAGCATAGGAATCCTCCTCGTTCTCATCAGAAAGCCATATTTTGATGGGCAAACACAGCCCTAATCAGAACCTTGCTCTCACCCCAACTAATTTTGTCAAAATCAACTAATTTTATCAAAATCAAAATTCAACTAATTTTATCAAAATCAAAATCCAAACCATACCTTGCTCTCGCCCCCTAATGAGAACCTTGCTCTCGCCCCCGGACAAGTACCTTGCTCTCGTCCCCAATCAAATCCGACTAATCTTCGTCCTTCGTCTTCAATTGAACCTTTTAGATAATTGTCTTCAGTTGAACTTGAATTTATTGACAGATAAAAATCGATGTAGACAAGATCTAGGCGAAAAGGGGAAGAGGCGGAGGGCGACCGAGGCAGCAGGAGCGACCAAGGCGGAGCGAAGTGGGAGGAGACTTGCAGCAACAGCGATCTGATTCGGAAGGGAGGCAGCAGGAGCGCGACCGAGGAGGCTTGCAGGGAGGCGGAGCGAAGTGGGAGGAGGCTTGCAGAAAGAGCGATCTGATTCGAAAGCGAAGAGGGAGGAGGCTTGTAGCAAGAGCGAGGGGAAGGGTTTGCTTTGTTTTTTTTTTTTTTTCTTAATCAAAAGGCTTAAACTTCCTGTAAATTTCAAAATTGCCACCCACATTAACAACCATTGATTTAAAATGAAGGGTTGAGATTAAAAGTTTTCATGATAAGGGAGTTTCTATGGGAAAGGTTGTTTCCACTTGAACCTTCCCCTATATATATATATATATATATATATATATATATATATATATATATATATATATATATATATTGGCTTAAGGTGTAAAATTTCCTTAACTAGTGTTTTTTGGGCTGATTACTGTAGCGCGCGGGTTGGGCCTGTTTACTGGGTCACATACTCACATCTGTTTCCTCTCTTATCAATGGAGAAGCACAAGCAATATGCTCTCTCTTATCCATGTAGTCGGAGAAGTAGAGGCAACGATGTAGAGCCACATATAGCCGAGATCAACGCCTTCTTACGTGAGCATCCGGGTGATCCACCATTGAAGCCCTCGAGATATCCACCGCAGGGGCAATGATGTCGGCGGATCGAGATTTGAAATCGTGTTTGATCCCAGCGACCCTCTTCGCCCTCTTCGATCAGTGCACATCGCCCTCTTCTCTTCGCGTTTGCTCACTGCCTCTCTTCGCCCTCTTCGATCAATTAGGCTCTCAGGTTCGTTCGTTGCTTCTCTTTTGACCCTCTTCGATCATTCAATCATCGATTTCGTCTTCTAATTATTGTTCTGAAATTGGTATCTGTTCCTTCATCTTTATACTTTGATGGTGATTTAGCGATTTCTAAATTTAGGGGTAGAGATTTAGGATTTCAAAATTCAAGTTGTGTAGTTGTTTATGAATTCCTAAATTTGAAAATTATGGAGTTCTGACACTGATGGAAGGAAATTGATTCTGATGAACATAGCAAACTTATATTTATGCAATTTCGTAGTTAGGGCATTACCGTGATGAAATAAGATATCAACCAAATATCTGATCCATTATATGTACTCTACTGTTCAGTTCACAACCTTTGAAATGAGGTTCAAGGATCTTGACACTGAGTAGAATTTATCTTTCGTAAAGGGAAAGCTCCCCCTACGAAAGTGCATCCTTGTTAATCATCCCAATCTCTCGTCTAATGAAGGTGAACCTGTCCTCTGCCAAAGGCTTAGTAAAAATGTCAGCCCATTGATAATCAGTTGAAATAAAAGATATGGACACATCACCTTTTTCGACATGGTCTCTAGTGAAGTGATGCCTTACATTAATATGTTTGGTCCTTGAATGCTGAACAGGATTCTTTGTAATTGATATGGCACTTGTATTGTCACACTTAATGGGAATACCTCTGAGGTTGATGCCAAGATCTCTCATTTGTTGAGCTATCCAAAGGATTTGGAAACAACAAGCTCCAGCTATCCAAAGGATTTGGGAATACCTCTTCTATGTATTCGGCTTCGGTAGTGGATAGAGCAACTGAGTTTTATTTCTTAGAGTGCCAACTGATCAAGGATGCTCCTAAGAATTGGCAACATCCTGATGTTCTCTTCCTATCCACCTTATAGCCTGCAAAATCTGCATCAGAATACCCGATTAATGTGAAATCTTTTTGCTTTGGGTACCACAAGCCAAGCTCCTTAGTGCCATTGATATATCGAAAGATCGTCTTGACAGCTACGAGGTAAGATTCTTTAGGATCAGCTTGAAACCTAGCACACATGCAAACACTAAACATGATGTCAGGTCTAATAGCTGTGAGATATAGTAAAGATCCAATCATTCCTCAATACTCCTTTTGATTGACACTCTTCCCAGTCTTGTCTTGATCTAGAGATATGTTGAGCTCATGGGTGTCTTGGCTGCTTTGGATTGATCCATCTTGAATTTCTTCAAGAGATCCTTAATGTACTTGCTTTGGTTGACAAAGATCCCTTTCTTGGATTGATGAACTTGTAATCCCAAAAAGAAGTTGAGTTCACCCATCAAGCTCATCTCAAATTCACTGCACATAATGTCAGAAAATTCCTTGCACAAAGATGTGTTAGTAGCACCAAATAATATATCATCAACATAAATTTGAATAACCAAAATGTCCTTTCCTTTGGTCTTGATAAAAAGAGTCTTGTCGATCAACCCCCTTTTAAAATCATTTTCTAAAAGATATTTTGACAAGCGCTCATACCAAGCTCTTGGGGCTTGTTTCAAACCATAAAGCGCTTTGTCTAGTTTATAAACATGATTAGGAAATTCTGAACTTTCAAAACCTGGGGGTTGAGCCACATAAACTTCTTCTTCTAAGAAACCATTAAGAAAAGTACACTTGACATCCATTTGATATAACTTTATGCTCATAAAAGATGCGAATGCTAATAAAATGTGAATGGCTTCAAGCCTGGCTACGGGAGCAAAAGTCTCCTCGTAGTCAATACCTTCCTATTGATTGTAGCCTTGAGCAACAAGCCTTGCTTTGTTCCTCACGATCTTACCATTCTCATCTAGCTTGTTTCGAAATACCCATCGTGTGTCAATGACTGATTGATGCTTTGGCCTAGGCTTCAAGGTCCAGACTTTGTCCCTTTCAAATTCGTTAAGCTCACTTTGCATAGCAATGATCCAGTCTGGCTTTTGAAGGGCCTCATCTACCTTCTTTGGTTCAATAAGAGAAACAAACACGTGAAAAGCACAAAGATCTTTAAGTTTAGAACGAGTTTGAACACTAAATGTAGGGTCGGAAATGATATCCTTTAATGAGTGTGATGAGGAGTATTTGAATTTTCTTTTGCTAGTCTCAGCTCCTTGATTCGTCACACCAGTAGGATTGATTTGTAATGCATCTGACTCCGTGGACCTGTTAGGTTCAGTTACAGCAGTTTCTGACGTCTCAACACTGTTGGATTGGACACCAAGGGCTTTGGACGAATCTTCAATACCTTGGGCCAATTCTTCAGTGTTGAGAATCTGTTCCTGCATGTTTCTTTTCTCTGTGTTCTTGGTAGCAGCATCATCACTATCCTCATTCTCTGTATGGCTGTTAAGATCTAAATCTGCAACACTTTCACTTAAAGAACCGTCATTGCATTCATTAAATATGATAACAAGCATGTACTTTTTACCATTGGGAGATTTGACTCGCATAAGACCACATAAATCCATATGTAAAAGTTCAAGGGGTCTAGAAGTATTTACAACCTTTTTGGGTTTGAAAGAGCTATGTGTTTGTTTACCTCGTGTGCATGCTTTGCACATCTCAATACATTTGAAGTCCATCTCAGGTAGTCCTCTTACAAGCCCTTTGGACACAAGCTTTTGTAGTGTATGTGGACTCACATGACCAAGTCTCCTGTGCCAGAGCTTTGGATCGTCTGTCAAAGCCTTTAGACAGGTTAAGCTTTCTTGTGCCACTTGCTCAACATTTACAACATATATATTGTTGTAACGATATGCAGTCATAACAACTTCACCTGTATCTTCTCTGCATACTAGACATCTTTTCTTGTTAAATCTGACATCATTGCCACTATCACATAATTGAGATACACTAAGCAAATTATACTTCAAACCATTCACAAGATAGACATTTTTAATACTATGGTTGGAATCACTTCCAACGCTACCAATAGCAACGATGTCACACTTTCCTTTGTCACCAAGAGTGATTGTTCCAGTGGATTGCTTCTTTAGATCATGAAAGAGAGAACTCTTCCCACTCATATGCCTCGAGCATCCACTATCAATAATCCATTTTTGCTCCTTCACCTTGGTGATCTCCTGCAAAACAAACATCAACCTTTGTGGCTAGACCAGTGAGCAAATTTAGATCCATTATTGGGATAAACCATATTTGGTAAAATAGTGCCTTTGGGGACCCAAACTTGCGTTATCCGTTCTTTTCTCAAGTGAACAGGAAATGTATTGCGAATAATATGAGGATCCTTTCTTCTATAGGGGCAGGTCTCTCTTACATGTCCCTTTCTCGCACAGTGGTGACATATAGGAGAGGTTCTGCTTCCTTTTGCCTTTACAAAAGTGGTAATGTGATGCTTCTTTAAAAACCTTGGATTGTAACCAATACCACTTCTGTTTAGAGAACTCTGTTGCTCACCCAACATCCTATCAAGAGTGCCTTTGGATTTGGTAAAACTTATAAGGGCTGTCTGTTGGTCTTGAATCTTATTATTCAGGGAGATCTTCTCGTTCTCTAAGTCATGATGTTCACTTCTCAGAGACGAGAGATCTTGCTTGAGTTCAGATTTCTCTGACTCAAGAATCTTGACTTTAATGTCAAGACCTGAATAAGAAGCTTCAAGACTTTTGACCCTCATAGACAGATCCTCAATAGTTCTTTCCTGGTCCACAGTTCTCTTAATAAGAGTGTTAGTCTGGGCAATAAGTTTCTCTTCATTGGCAATCATATTAGAAAGGAATTCCAATAGTACCTCTTTTGGACTTGCCATGAGCTCTCTTACAGTTACCTCGAGTTGCTCATCATGGGATTCATCTCCTGTGGCCATGAGATAAAGGTTGGCCTTTTCATCATCGGAATTTGAGTCACCTGAGTCGGAATCACTCCAAGTTGCCACCATGACTTTCTTTTTCCATTTATCACCCTTCTTGGACTGGCTCTTCGTCTTTTGAGGGTGGTCTTTTACAAGATGATCTGTTTCTCCACATTCAAAACAAGACAAAGGTTTAGTCTTCTTATCAAATTTGTTGTATTGAGACTTACCTTGAAATTTAGAAGACTTTGATCCATCCTTGTTGTTGAATTGTTTCTTCATTTTGAGGATCTTAGCAAGGCCTCTTGTGATGAGATCAAATGGATCATCCTCATCATCAACCTCATCTTCAGAATCAGACACATCTTTGAGCTCATCCTTCTTAGACTTGAGCGCCAAATTCTTAATGCTTGTTGGGATTTCTCCATCGTCTTCATTGAGAATCATCTCATGTGTGATCAACTTCCCAAGCAAGTCATAAAGGGGTAGAGTGGTGAGATCTTGGGCTTCCTCTATGGTTGTTACTTTAGGACCCCATTTTTCTTTTGGGAGGCACCTCAATATCTTCCTCACTTTCTCAACGTTCGTAAAGCTCTTGCCGATAGAGTCAAGGTTGTTGGTGATTTCCGTGAATCGTGTGAACATGGCCTTGATAGACTCATCAGGCTTCATTTTGAAAAGCTCATACTTTCGAAGGAAGATACTGATCTTGGTGTCCTTAACTTGACTGGTTCCTTCGTAGGTGACGATCAGCTTGTCCCAAATCTCTTTAGCTGACCTACAAGATGAAATACGGTTAAACTCATCAGTACTAAGACCACAATATAGTAAGTTAATGGCCCTGTAGTTCTTGGAGACGAGTTCAAGATCCGCTTGGATGAATTCAGCCTCGGTCTTCGTGACTTTGGATCCATTTGGTTCGTCTTTCACTGGAATCTTCGGACCATTCTCTATAATGTTCCAAAGTTCTAGATCTTGATCTATAATGAACATTTTCATCAAGGACCTCTAGTGGACGAAGTTGCTTCCTACAAAGAGTGGTGGTCTAATGGTAGACCTTCCCTATGCAAATTCTCCGCTTGCTTCACCAGACATGATCAAAAACTCACAAGATTGTTAGATCGAAAGCAGTGAGTAAAGCTCTGATACCAATTGAAGGTTCGATAATGTAAAACAAAGTAATGTAAAGATACTCTAGAAGGGGGGTTGAATAGAGTATGCCGGTTTTTCGCAGATAGTCTCAAGACTTTTGAAGCTCGTGACAAAACCCTTTGAGATTAGACTTAGTCTTTTCTCTGAAAACCTGAATCACAAAGTTAAACAATTCGAACCAAGTGCGGAAATAAGGTAAAGCAGTAAATAAAGGACTCGATGAATCATTTACGAGGTTCGGCACGAACTTGGCCTACGTCCCCGCCTAGGGTTCTTCCACAACCATAGGATTCAACCGGCTTTTATTGATTCACAAGACTTAGAATCCTAATAGCTCACTGAGAAGCCTCTCTCCTATACAATTGCAATCTAGTCAACTCACGTTCCCTTGGAGTCCTAGACCAATCTAGAAGAGCCCCACCTCTCTATGCTATCTAGTACAATCCTCTTACACTTAGTGAATCAATCGCCTAGTGTTCACTTCCTGAGTTATAAACTCTCGAGTATAACACTCTCTCTGAATATATCCTATAAGCTCACTGTGTAACTCTCAAATGCTTTGAAACAAAATATAAGACTCTTAAGAACAAGCAGAGAGAACACGCTGAAGAGAGATCGTAAACTTGAGCGCTGATTGTGCAATGATATTCGCTAATGTTCGTCCATCCTCTCTCTCTTCTTCATTTCCTTTATATAGTGAAGATCATCGGCGCCACTTAAGGAAGGAATCTTCTCCAACGGCTGGGCTGATTATGGCCATCTTCGAGATCTTCTAAACTTGGAAACTTTGAAGCCATGATCTCCGATTATGTCCTTCTTAGCTCTTCGACTTTGGAAGGAGATAATATTTGAAAACCTTCCTGAAAAGTTAGTATAAAATATCTGGAAGCATATAATAATATATAATAATATTCGGAAATAATATAATAAAGTACAGGTTTTGTGTTTCATCAACACAGTTGTAGCTTCAAGACCTTTGATACAAACAGTGTATCAAAGCCTTTGAATCTTATTCCGATTTTCACCAAGGGAGTGGAGTTATCAAGGTATATATACAATTGACATGGCTCAGCCTTTTAGCTTTGTAATTTCCTCCTCTCGTTGGACTTTAGAAATGCATACTATGGATTTTTTTTTTCTGCTCAGTCTATTGACATGTCTGTTAGGTAAACAATAAGCAAATTATAGTTCAATTTCACATGTAATTGAAGCCATAACTGATTCTTACAGTGCAGACTGCTGTATTATATACATTACAAAGAAAAGACATTAAAGTGCATATTTAAGATTAAAAAGTGCATTATTAAGGTTAAAAAGTGCATAACTAAGATCATAATGTACATGACTAACAATTTGGGATTGTTGTGTTCTTGTCTATTATGTAACCTATGTGGGATTTGAACTCACATCTTTGTACAAATGCACATTGCTCTACTAATTGAGCTAATAGGCTAAAAATATTCTATTTGTAAGACGCAATTTGATTTGATTTAGTGCAATCTATTAAGCTGAATAAAATTTGGAGGTTATTTAAAACCAAGGAAAACTCCAGGAACATGGCACAACAAAGAATTGTGGATACTATAGGTTCTGCATGCTCTAGTAAGCTTGTGAACTTCTCTATTCTTAAAAAATGGTGTGCCACATTGTTTAAGTTCTTTGCAGTAAAATATGTTGTGTTTACAAATCAACATGCAGAACCTATGGATGGTTAAAGTTGACACAAATGAGTCATCATTCATTTTCTTTCCCCTCTCCCTCATTTTCAGTAGCAGCCTGTTATATTTTGCAAATTTCAAATTATCTCAAGTCCCATTAATAAAGATAGGAGTTTGATGAATACAAGGACAGTAAGTAAAGGCATCAAAGCATCAGAAGGTCAGCACAAGTCCCACACTCGCACGCATAGCTCGTAGCAAAATCACTAGTTGAAGAAGAATTGGTTGATTAAAAGTTGTCACCACTGACCAATAAAGGTCTATAGCAGCAAATTAAGTAGGATCTGTAGAAATATTTGAATATATTTGCTTAAAGATTTGTAGAGAAGTATAGATATACAAAGCAGTCATAAACTACAGACAGCTCTCCTTCAAGGCAAAGGGTCATACTCAAGCTTATAGTCTTAACTACAATACTCATGACAAAAATCGGCACCAAAACATCAAATTCTTGAGCTTTGAGTGAACTCTTATGATATATGTTGCATAAACTAAATTCTTTTTTTTTTTTTTTGTGAACAAAGTTCAAAAATAAAATGATTAGGTTCACAAATAATAATAGATCTAAAGTTTGGACATTCAAACTTTTAACATTGAAACAATAGGTAGATCCAGGTGGAGTCGAACCACCATCCTCCTAAACAACTAAAATCGTTCAAGCGCTCATTCCTAATTGAGCTTATGGATCTTAAGACAAGTAACAAGCTAACCCAAAATATGGACAAGTTAAGAACATTTGAGTTCTAAAATTGCACTTATCGGTTTTATATGTGCACTTTTTCAAACTAAATTGCACATAACACAAGTAACCTCAAATCTGGACAATTAGGTGCTCAAATTCTCAATGAGGTACTCAAATCTGGACAAAGTAAAATTGCACCTTTTCAATTCTAAAATATGGACAATTAGGTGATCAAATCACCATCAGCAAACTGATACTATATTGGCAACAACTGGTGATCAAGAAAAGAACATGAAAAAAAGAAATCACCATCAGCAAAATGTGGCTTCTCTGTAAGTATCCTGTTACCGGCTACCGCTGAGGTCAAATCAAAGAGGTTTTCCATTCTTCCCAGGCAACCTGGAACAGCTTTCTCTCTACAAGTAAGTTGAACACCCTTCATTTGCAAGCCTGAAATTAGCCAAATACCCCAAATCCATCACATTCCCGTGTTTATATTATCAATTCATACCTAAATTTCCCTTGAACAAAGAAATGAAAGTCTGCAATATCCAGGAATAGTTAAGCTGTGCAAAACTTGCAAAGACAAACCAATAAAAGGCAATGAGAAAATGCCAGAGAAAATTAGAACCATCGAAGGTGAAAAGTGACAAAATTTCTCTTTTGAAGACATGAGAAGATTAACAATTTCAAATTGAAAAGGTACTCAAATCAATAGTGCTTACAACATCTCTCTTTCATTCCTTCCTTGTTAGTATCTAGGAAACCATTGTTCAAGTGCTTGAATCTACTCTAGGCAATCCAGTTCCAACAAAAAGTCTAAAACCTTAAGCTGCTCAAAATTGACTCAATAAGCAGCTTGTTTGAGATCAAAAGACCAAAATCAGCAGGTATTAGAACAATCAAATGCAAATTAAAGCTTAGGGCACAAAAGAAGTGAATTTGAAAGGATCTGGACAAGGATCAACTTGGGAATTAAGACAATTTCCAATTACAAGTAGACACGAAAAAACCCTAGAAATCTAAAGAAAGCGATTAAAATTTGAAAGGAAGAATACATAGGGCAACGAAAATGGAGCCAGACCTCACAAAGATGGTTTGCAAGTCCCTTCTTCAACAACGATTTGGTTTGCCGACATACGAAGCAGGTAGGAGCCTTCCGCTCCGGCGCTTTTCCTTCCTTCACAGCCTTTCGCTTCTCCCAGCTAAAGCTCCTCATGGCGTCAACGCTTGGTGAGGTCGGGGGGATGGAAAATCAGGAGGGAAGGAGTAGCGGCCGAGGAACGTTCTTCGTGTTTCTCCATTTTTCCGTTAAGATGGGCCGGTTCGAGTTTTTTTTTTTAAACAGACCGGTTCACTTTCTTTTAAAACACCACCCGCGTTTCCGGTTTTTGCACTAAACCCAAAATTTTACACCTTAAGCAATTTTACACCCTAAGGATATTTTACATTTTAACTCTTCCCTATATATATATAACAACTTTTAAATAATTAATTTTAATATAAATAATTTTCTCCACCAAAAAAATAATCTAGACATAAATAAAATAACACTTATCAAATATTTATCTATTAATATTTTTGGTAAGTATGGTTATTAAATAATTTGAATTTATATTTTGATCAATTAACTATAATATATATATAGATAAATTTTGGCTTATGATAACTTTCTATAAATTATGACAACATGTTATTTTAATAATTTTATTTAGTGGGAATATGTAAATAATATTCTAAAATTACATCTATTATCTATAAAAAAAAATGTCAACAATAATAAAGCTATATTATAATGTGAGAATTAAACTAATAGTGATTAAAAAGTGTGAGAAATGTAAAATAAAAATTATCTAGATATAAGTAATTTATTCCTTAAAATAATATGGATATAAATAAAATAACAACTATCAAATAATTAATTTTGATATAAATAATTCATTCTATAAATAATAATAATCTACATATAAAGAAAATAACATCATCTATTAATAGTTTTGGTAAGTATGGAAATGAAATAGTTTTGATTTATATTTTTATCAATTAGCTAAAATATATAGATAGATTGTGGGTTAATTTTGATATAAATAATTCATTCTATAAAAAAATAATCTACATATAAAGAAAATAACACCATCTATTAATAGTTTTGGTAAGTATGGCTATGAAATAGATTTGATTTATATTTTTATCAATTAAATAAAAAAACATAGATAGATTGCGGGTTATAATAACTTTTTATAAATTATGACAATATTTTATTTTACTATATTTTTAGCGGATTTTTTTCCCTATTTTCAACCACAACGTGCTATGTAAGAGGTTTTCCATCGATTTTAGTATATGTATATAGATGTGATGAAAAAAAAAGTGGCATGAAATGGCTTTAAATTCTAACGAAAAAAAAGTAAAACATAAATAGTGTCATTAATATTGTAAGAAAAAAGTGTTATCACCACAAAACAAAAATCTAGTCAATGTTTGACAGTTGACTAGTCGCGGTGAAACAATTGAATTAACGTTAATTACTTAGGCTCTGTTTGGCAAACTAAGTAGCTTTTTGAAGCTTATGATTTGATATTATATAATTTTAAATAAAATAAATATAAGATTTTAATTTAATTAGCTTTTAAAATTATAACTTTTCATCATTTACTCACCCAAAATTTTCAGAGCATATGATTTTTTATTTATAGGTTTCAACCATCTATCCTAACAACTAAGTTTCCCAAACACCAACCTGTATTTAACTCAAATAATTCATCAACTTCAACTAACACATTAGCTACATTTTTATCAAACATAGCTGTCATTAACATTTTAAAAGTTTTTAAAAGATATCCAAGCAATTTAAAGTAGTGAGTTTTCCATAGGTAAATTAAAGAAAAAATTTGCTAAATAGGCACTTTTTTTGGATAAATTGGTGAATTGTCCACCTTTTTGGACAAATTGGTGAATTGTCCACTATATATACTAATTCCCCAATTATACATCAAAACAAACAGATACATCGAGCGTTCTCGATCTCTGGACTCTCTCGATCTCTCCGGCAGCTCCCTCTCGCTCTCTCGTCCTCGCCCTCGCTCGTCGCCGGATCTGGAGGTGAAGCTTCGACGTCGCCGAATCTCGCATCCTCCAGACCGCTGTCGTTCTTGCTTTCGGATTCTTCCATAATAACATCGATCACCAATTCTTCCAGATCCAAATGAGCCCTACGCAATTCATCTCCGCCGAAATGGCAAAATCGGCGTTCAGATCCAAACTGCAAACCTGCACCACCGAGGATTCAGATCCAGATGAGTCTGCACCACCGATCGCAATCGGCGTTCAGATCCCTAAAATTCGGCCCCCAATTTCATCGATCTCGTCTCTCTTGCTCTCGATCTCGAATCCAGTTCGGCTTCCGACAAATTGACTAATTTGGAATCGGCGTTCATTGATCTGGATCTCATCTACGGCTTCCAACAAATCGAGTTCAGCTTTGGCTTCGTGCTTCTCCGATTGAATCCTCGAGTTCGGCTTCCGGCAAATCGACTGATTTCGGTCGATCTTCGGCATTTGAAATCGAGTTCGGCAAAGCGAGGGAGCGGTCGGAGGGAGCGACCGAGAGAGGAAGCGGCGAGGCGGAGGCCGGAGCGAGCGAGCGAGGGAGCGAGGCCGGATATGTGCTTTCTCTCCTCCAATGGTGGCTCCAAGGATTTCACACAGAGGAAAGAAATTGACGCGAGGAAGGAGAAGGTTATTTTTGTTAAATTACAAAAATTACCCTATGAATATGAGAAATTAAAAAAACTATATATTTTATTATATGATCCATAATCTATATTTTTATTTTTGCACAACAAAATGTTATATTTATACAACGCACTCTTATATTTGGACGACAAAATGTTAAAAAAAATATATAAAAAACTAGACTTGGGTCATATTTGCACAACTTACGGTTAAATTTGCACAACGTACTCTTATATTTGCACGAAAAAATGTAAAAAAAAACTAGACTTGGGTCATATTTGCACAACTTACGGTTATATTTGCACAACGTACTCTTAAATTTGCACGATAAAATGTAAAAAAAAATACAAAACAAAATTAAAAAAACTAGACTTGGGTCATATTTGCTCAAAATACAGTTATATTTGCACATCGTACTCTTATATTTGCACGACAAAATGGAAAAAAAAAGACTTGGGTCATATTTGCACAACTTACGGTTATATTTTCTCAACATACGGTTATTTTTGCATGTGCACAACATACTCTTATTTTTGCACGACAAACTGTAAAAAAAAAAAAAAAATAGACTTGAGTCTTTTTTTGTACACTAGATGAATGGGTATTGTGCTAACGGAAGGGGTTGGATTAGATGAATGTGTTTTGTGCTAACTGAAGGGGTTGGGACCTTGTCGACCTCTTCCTCGGTCTCCTCTTCTATGTCTTCATAGTCAAGTAGTGCAGTGTCCAAGGCATCGTTGACAAATTCTTCACTAACACCAGTCTAGCACAATCAACAAAGAGAACTCGTTATAGTAGATGTGCATTTTTTGGTATACAGTCCCCACTATTTACGCCAACATTTATTCTTCAACAACACACCTAATCATCACAACACTTGTTGATATGTCTACATTCCAGCTTTCATGTTGAGAAATAGGCACCTTTTGGGAAATGCGTTATCGGATCATAAATTTCCAATTAGCTATATGCATAAAAGCATAAAAAATGTAGATTAAGATATGGAAAAAAAAAAAAGAAGAATTTTTTAAAAAAAGTGCTGACACAAATAAAATAAAAAAGTGCACAAATTAGAAAAAAAAGCGCAAGAATAATATTATTAAGTGCACAAATCTGATTTGAATTGTTTATTGGATAAGAGTATGAACAAGTTCTAAATTGTATATTCAAACTAAAATGTGCCGACACGAAAAAAAAATGTTGACGCCTAATAGAAAGTGCTGACACGAAAACGCTGACATGATGTGAGCTGACACGAAAAATGTAAAAAAAAAAGACTTGGGTCATATTTGCACAACTTACGGTTATATTTGCACAACATACTCTTATATTTGCACGACAAAATATAAAAAAAAAAGACTTGGGTCATATTTGCACAGCTTACAGTTATATTTGCACAACGTACTCTTATATTTGCACGACAAAATGAAAAAAAAAACTAGACTTGGGTCATATTTGCACAATTTACGATTAAATTTGCACAACATACTCTTATATTTGTACAACATTTTCTTATATTTGCACGAAAAAATGTAAAAAAAAAAAGACTTGGGTCATATATGCACAACTTACGGTTATATTTGCACAACGTACTCTTACATTTGCACGACAAAATGTAAAGAAAAAAAAACTAGACTTGGGTCATATTTGCACAACTTACGGTTAAATTTGCACAACGTACTCTTATATTTGCATGACAAAACATTAAAAAAAAAAAAAAAAAAAAAATTAGACTTGGGTCATATTTGCACAACTTACGATTATATTTGCACAACATACTCTTATATTTGCACAACAATTGAGACTTGTGAAATTGTGCTCAACATGATCTTATTTTTATAAACGTTATTGGAACATCATAGGACAATCTTGTTGTAAAGCAGTCAAAGCTTTCTTCCAGTCAGGCCAAATGCTATCTGAATTAAACCAAAATTTTATAGCACTCATACCAAAAGTTGAAAACCCCACCTCCATCAATCACTATAGGCCTATTAGTCTCTGTAATACTATCTATAAAGTTATCTCAAAAATTATCGCAAACCGCTTGAAGCCAATTCTTCCTAAGCTCATCAATCCTTTCCAAGGAGCATTTGTGGATGGAAGATCGATTCAAGATAACACCCTTATAGCTCATGAAATTTTCCATACATTCCATAAACAAAAAAGGCAAGAAAGGACTTATGGCTCTTAAACTAGATATGGAGAAAGCTTATGATAAATTAAACTGGAACTATATCAAGGCAGTGCTGATTAAATTTGGATTTCACGAAACTTGGATTAGCTGGGTTATGAAATGCATATCAACTACCTCCTTCTCTATCTTGATCAATAACACTCCTGGTCCTCAATTTAAACCTAATAGAGGAATCAGACAGGGTGATCCCCTAGCCCCCTACCTATTCATACTAGTAATGGAAGGTTTATCCAGGGAATTACAAAAGGAAGCACTTCTTGAGGATGCGTTAATCGGCATTAAACTGGCTAAAAATGGCACTTCCATACCTTTCTTAACCTTTGCTGATGATACCATTATATTTGCAAAAGCAGCTCATACCAACTTAAATACAATTCAGAACATATTAAATAACTTCTCAAATTTGTCAGGATTAGCCATAAACTACAATAAGAGCTCCCTACAATGCTCTAAGAATGTTAATCCTAACTTGGCAAGGGATTTGGCAGCCCACATGGGTATCCCGGTCTCAAAAACCATTGAAAAATATCTTAGAATCCCTCTTGTCAATGGGAGAGTCAAAAATAGTGTCTTTGATGAAGCAATCCAGAATATGAAAAAACAACTCTCAAAATGGAAAGCATCCACCCTTTCTCAAGCAGGAAGAACTGTTCTAATACAATCAAACTTAAGTTCCAAAACAAACTACTTAATGCAAAACTTCTTACTGCCCAAAGGAGTTCTTAACCAAATGGACCAAATCAACAGAAATTTTTTTTGGAATAAATCAGCAGCAGATAAATACATCCCTCTGATTAGTTGGGATGCCATTTGCAAAAGTAAATCGCTTGGAGGTCTAGGTGTAAAAAAAGCAGAGGAATTAAACATCGCCCTTCAAATGAAGCTTCTTTGGAAAATTTACAAGAATGAAAATAGCATATGGGTACAAATCATAACGGAAAAATACCTCCAACAAGAAAACATAAGGAGCTTCGAAAAAAAAAGATACTTCATGGCAATTTGGAAGGCTCCTCACCCTAAGGAAAAAAATTGAAGAAGGACTCCTTTGGGTTGTTGGTAACGAAGACAACTGGATCCCATCGGTCAGCCTTAAAGACTACAAAGGTACAAACGATCCTAACATGACAGTTGAATCTCTTATCAATGACAGGAAGCTATGGAAGGACGATGTATTAAGACAGACCTTCCCCCAAGGAGTCATCAACAAGATTCTTCAGTTACAAATCCCCAAGTGGCAGGCTCAAGATAACCTGATTTGGAGTCCCGACCCAGAAGGTAATTTCTCTACTAGGTCGGTGAAGAAAATTCTGGCCACCCAACCCCAAGAACATAACTCACAAAGCTGGATTTGGAAGCTTAAGGTTCCCCCTCGCATCAAAAACCTCCTTTGGAAGATAAAGATTGATGGTCTTCCAACGACTGACAGACTTAACAAGTATGTTAACAGAGTCCCTAGCCAATGCTCTCTTTGTGGTCATGCAAATGAAGATGCTGCTCATCTATTCACTAAATGCACCTTCAAAAGGGAAGTCATAGCCCAATATGAACAAAAATCAGGTATGTACTTCCACGACCTTAATCTCCATGGCCCGCTGAATGAAAATCTGTGTAGAATCAAAACTTCTAACATTAAATTTACTGATCTAGCTTTTATATGGCAGTCAATTTGGAATGTTAGGAATGATAAAATTTTCAGATCTAAAGATCCGATTGGAACCTCCTCACTTATTCAGATGATAAACTAGAGCATCACAGATTGGACTAAGGAAGAGCAACACAACACAAAACAACAGTCAAATGCTACAAGAAGGGTGAGAGCCAAATGGACTAGACCTCCTAGGACTATCTACAAGATTAATGTAGATGGTTCTTTTACCCATTCGGGCAAAAGCCAAACTGGGGGAATCATTCGTGATTCTGAAGGTAATATTATTGATATTTTTTCTAAAGAAGCTAATGTTGGGTCATCAATCCAAACAGAAGCCTCTGCCATCATTCTAAGTCTTCAAAGAGCAAGACAGAAGGGACTAAGGAAAATTATTCTGGAGAGTGACAACCAGATTCTGGTAAAAGCATCCAACAGAGAACAGTCGCCCAGATGGGAAGTTCTACATCAAATTGAAGAAATCCAAAGGCTTACAGCTGAATTCTTATCAGTGGAGATCCGACATATATTTAGAGAAGCAAACCATACTGCGGACTATATAGCCAAATCAGGTGTAATTTGTAACTTGCCCTCTATTCCCTACCATAGGGATCTCTGTAAAATCATCCTTCAGGATGATCCGGGAGTTAGGTTGTTTTTTTAGCAACGGCTCCCAATGTTTGCCTACTGTAAAAAAAAACATGATCTTATTTTTGCTCATCAATAGACTATGATTTCACAACATGGGGGGTTGGTGGAAATTTGCTCAACGTGATCTTATTTTTGCTCAACAATAGATTATATTTGCACAACAATTGAGACTTGTGAAATTGTGCTCAACATGATCTTATTTTTTCTCAATATTATTTTATAATTTCTCAATAGATTATTGCACAATATGTTCTTATTTTTGCTCATTAATAGACTATAATTGCACAACATGTGGGATTGGTAGAATTATGGGTTGTCATGGATTTCGTGCTGACAGAAAGTGTTGTGCTGACTTAATCTCAATATCTCATTGCAAATTTGTAACTATGTTGCTCACTGCAACTTTACTTGACAGAGCTGCTTATGTTGTTGAACTTGATTGTGTTTGAGGTGTAGTCGTGCAACTTTAAGGTGCAATCGTGCAACTTTTAAGGTGCAGTCGTGCAACTTTAACGTGCAGTCGTGCAACTTTAAGGTGCAGTTGTGCAACTGTAATTAAGGGTTGTGTCAACATCTTTTCAGAAATTAAGGGTTGTTTCAGTGGTGGTCGCAATTTTAGTGCTGACAGAGTTGTGCAACTCTAAACTAACGTTGTGCAACTCTAAAATACAGTTGTGCAACTCTAAACTACAGTTGTGCAATTGTAAAATTATGGCGTCGTTAATGGTATTAAAGATGACAAGATGAATAATTACAGTTGTGCAACTGTAAAGTGCAGTAAATTTTAGAACTTATATGTGCAATTTAGAACTGAAATGTGCAATTTTTTTCGTGTCAGCACTTTTTAATCATAGTAGACCGGACTTTACCATGCTATATAAAAATATAGAACGGATCCAAATCCTCCAATAATGATTAAAATATTAAAGATTTGGAAAATTCGTAAGTAATATTGATTGTTTAGTTAAAAATTACAATGGTAAAACAACTAAGCGCACAGACTTTCTTAACAAGCCATATTGCACATCTCATTTGAATAGGTGAGCACAGGTTTCACTAACTCAAGCAACCATCACAAAATAATGCATACAGTCATAGGTGGTGGACATGTTCGCACCACTTGAATTCCTTCTATAGAACCAGAAGCACAAAATAACATATAAAAACAGTGGGGCATTACCCCATCATCTGCTGCTACTCCTAAAACTAAATGACTGTTACAATAGGAGGTCGGGGGAGCATTTTAAGAGGTAGCTAAAACCAGAAATTACGGAACTTTGATTTCCAGCATTTTAAGAGGTCTAACTTCATGCACTACAAATGCCATATGGTCAGATTGCGAATATACTCGCACAAACCAAAGTGGTTTGAATGCAATGGAAACTACAATTCCTTAGCAGAACATGGAGCATATGGAAGAACAAAAGTTGTGCTGGTTGTGTATCTCAAAATAGATTAATCACCAAAACCAGGAGCAATCAACTATCAAAACAATTATCCCAATTACAAAATTCAGACACAACTGAACATAAATCCTACGTTGGGAATCCAGGCAAAAATACATGATTGTGCTAAAACAAATGAGCAAAGGGAAGTAGAAGACCTTCATAAAGTCACCAAGAAATCCATGACAGAAAACTGATCATTTCCTGTGAAACATGGCAACTGACTGCATTACAGTAGATGTTGAGTAGTACGGTTTCGAATCGGTGAACGCGGCTCAGTTAACATTCCCAGTTCGTCAATACTCCGAAGGGCTAATGACGTCGTCAATCTTCAAAATCATCTTCACAACTTGGGTTGCCAGCTGCACCTGCTGCCACTTCCCAAACAAGTGATAAATATAACAACTCTAAAATCAGCATTAAATTCTACACAAATTCATTCTGTAGCATACTATGATGCATCATCTAAAAACATGTTTTTTTCTTCGGTTTTGCAGTTTTTCATTGCAGTTTTAACTGTATGAGATCAGCTTACCTGCAACTGCATAATCTCGCACGCAAGGCTGAGGCCGGCTATGGATGGCTGGTCATTCCCAAGCAAGAACTTGCCGCTTTCTTGAAACCAGACGGTGTCGATGAAAGTGATACATTGAGTGGCTATTTATGTGAATTCTTCTGGCCCCTCCACTGAACTTTATAAAGACATCTCCATTGATGATACATATCTATGCCACAGTTTACACATTACACCTCTTGAATATAAAGATACTCCATTTGCTCAAGCTGAGAAAAGAATAGCAGCACCAGATAAACATGGGAATTCTTAGGAAAGCAACAGAACATACCTCCTCATCACTATTAGACTTATTTTGAATGACCAACCCTCCACTATCAAACTTTCTCAGCATCACAGGACTATCCATTGGAATCTCCGGATAGGCAGACAATACTCTAGCATGAACTTAGCGGCAATAAGCAAGATATTCAACTCCAAGAAAATCAAAAAATGCATCATAAATTCATACCCTACGAGAAATTTCATGAATACTTACGTCTGGATTTGCAGATTTCAGGTAGAATACACCACCTACAGATTGCACAATGCAACAAGGGGGGTCAAACGAATTGATCAAAATAGGCAAATAAAGAGATTAAGGGGCGGGATGAGAGATGAAATTATAAACAGCAAAAAATGGCATTCTGGAATCCGAACGACAGAAAATCAACAAACCAACGAAAACACAGTAAATCAAAAACTCAATTGAGGCATAGAAAGATAGAAATTGGGGAAACAAACGAGAAACGCCTAATATTTTCTACTCTAATCGAACGACGCGGCTGAAGTCCCTCTTGACAACTTCTGATCAATGAAGAATTTTACTAAATCCAATCAAAAGTGAGCAAATAGATCGGAGAAACCTAGAAGCATACGAACAAAGAAGAAATTATTGAACAAATAGAGATGAAACCTAGCAATAGATTGGAAAGGAATTCAAAGAGAGATTGCAGGTCGACCTGCTCGCTCCCGTCGCTCGTCCACACTCGTCCTCGCACAGACAGAGATAAAATCTCCTCCACACTCGTCCTCGCACAGACACGCCGTCGACCTGCTCGCTCCCGCGCCGCTCGCTCGATCTCGCCGGAGAGGGAGTTACAGATCCACCATGGCACCGATTGAACACAAAATCATCGGAATCGGGAATTACAGATCCGCTGGAACACAAAATCATATGTAGCCGGAAGATATGAGATCTCGAAAGCCGGAGATCTGCCGGATCTGAGCACAACACAGATCTCCACTGGCCGCTCCCTCGCTCGCTCCGGCCCAGTCGCTCCCTCCTTCGCTCCGGCCTCGCTCCAGGCCAGATCTGAGCAATCGCTCGCTCGCCATGGGAGAGAGATTGAAAGAGAGCGTGCGTAGACGAAGACCGCGTAGGAGAGAGAAAGCGCGCGTGAGACAAGGGAGGGGTTTATATTGTGGACATTTCACAAATTTGTCCCAAAACGTGGATATTTCACCAATTAGTCCCTATTTCGTTGTTATTTCGCAAATTACCCCAAAATTAAAAAAAAAAGAGAGAGAAGCAGTGAGCTTTCCATTTCTGCTCTTCTTCCTACTCCATTATGAGCTTTGTCCCCTTTCTCTCTCATCCCCCATCTCTCTCTCCCCTCTCCACATCAATGTATAGGCGTGTAGCAGTATTCGAAGTTGCTGTCATTAGCAGGAGCATAGATTTGTGCTTCCTGTAGATTTTGTGCTCACAGTGCTGCTTCCCCTCCTTTCAATGGCAGATTAGGGTTTTGTTTTGTTTTGTTTTGTTTTTGTTTCCTCAACATTTTTGCTGCTTCCTTTACGCTTTTACCGCATTGAGGGGGGAGTGAGATGGCGACGATGACGAAGCTGTGGACTTGGTTTTTCGCCAACGCCTCCATTGTCAAGGCTTTGTCTATTCTCCTGGTCCTTGCTTCCTCCGCCGCCGCCGCCCCCGACGAGGTCCGCGCTTTGCTCGAATTCAGGAAGGGTATCAGGGAGGACCCTCTCAAAAAGGTTACAGGATCCTGGAACCGGTCTGCTATCTCTACTGAATCAGATCTCGATGTTTGCCCTAGCTCCTTCTATGGCGTCTTCTGTGACCCCTCGTCAAACGCCGTTGTCGCCATTGTCCTGGAGAGTTTAGCCTTGGGCGGTGAGCTCAAGTTCTTCACCCTAACTGGTCTCAAGAGTCTGAAGAAGCTGAGCCTCTCAGGTAACAACTTCTCTGGCCGTCTGGTGCCGGCATTGGGCTCGATGACCACTCTGGAGCACTTAGATCTGTCTGGCAACAAGTTCTACGGCCCGATCCCTGCTCGTTTGAACGATCTCTATGGCTTGAATCACTTGAATTTGTCTTTGAACAGCTTCGACGGGTGGTATCCCAGTGGAATCAGGAACCTGAATCAGCTCAAAGTGTTGGATGTCCACTCGAATGGGTTCTCTGGAGATGTGAGAAATTTCTTCTCGGAGTTGCAAAATGTGGCCTACATCGATTTGAGCGACAATTTGTTCTCCGGAGGGCTTCCAAGCAGCGTCCAGAACATCTCCGGTTTGACGAACACCTTGCAGCATCTGAATTTGAGCTATAATAAACTGGCAGGCGGATTTCTGTCAACTGAGATCTTGGCTTTGTTTAAGAACCTGGAGACTTTGGATTTAGGGGATAATTCGATAGCTGGAGAGGTTCCTTCCTTCGTTTCACTGTCCAATTTGAAGGTTTTGCGACTTGGCAATAATCAGTTGCTCGGGGAAGTACCAATGGAGCTAATGACCAGTTTGATTCCATTGAAAGAACTCGATCTAAGTAGAAATTATTTCTCTGGTATGCAACACTTGCCTTTCTGATCTCCCTTACATGTTCTTAAAATTAGGTTTCTACATCTCAGATTCTAGACGATTCATCGTTTCTAATGCCCTATAACCACAATGTATGATTCTCAAATTAAAGCCTGCACTAATTACTATTTACAATGTTCTTTGGCTTTGAATGAATTTTCTGAAGGTCAATCCTAAACTTTTGCAGGTTCATTTACTGGAATCAACTCATCAACATTGAATTTTGTGAATATCTCGTCAAATGCACTGACAGGATCTCTGCCTGCTTCTATGGGAGTTTGTAAAGTTGTGGATCTGAGCAGGAATAGGATTTCAGGTGACATATCTACATTGGAAAATTGGGAGTCGGCTTTGGAGGTTCTTGATTTAAGTTCAAACATGTTGAAAGGTAGCCTTCCAGAATTAGGTACTAGGTTTCAGGGGCTAATTTCTCTTAAGATCAGCAATAACTCCCTTGTAGGTAACTTACCTCAGCAATGGAATTCCTTTTCTAGACTTTCAACCATTGACTTGAGTGTGAATGAATTTGCTGGTACTCTTCCTCCTAGTTTGTTTAGTTCAGAGAACCTGATAACGCTAAATCTTTCTGGAAACCACATATCGGGGTTCATTCCTTTATCTGTTTCAGACAGCCATGAGTTGCTAGCTTTACCGTCTTATCCTCCAATGGAATCTCTGGACCTTTCTGATAACATGTTAGCAGGAAGCCTTCCTCCTGAAATAGGGAGCATTGGCAGACTTAAATTGTTGAATCTCAGGAATAATAAACTGTCAGGGCAGATACCAAATGAGCTGGGCAAGATGAAGATGATTACATTCCTTGATTTATCAAGAAATCATTTTGTGGGCCAATTACCTGATGACCTTCCTTCAACCATCCTGGAATTCAATGTGTCTTACAACAACCTCTCGGGTCCCATACCACCGAATCTGAGAAAATTTCCATCCAGCGCCTTTCATCCAGGGAATGATGAGTTGCTACAAATCCCAGATGGTGGTCAAAGTCCTCCGCATTTTCATGATAAAGACCGGCGTCACAGTTCAAAATCTAGTATCAAAATTGCAATCATTCTGGCATCAGTTGGCGCTGCTTTTATGATTGCATTTGTTTTGATTGCTTATTATCGGGCTCATGCATCTCATGGAAGAAGCAAGTTCAACGACAAGCCTTCTGGGAGAGATGTTAAAGTAGGAAGATTTAATCGGCCTTCACTGTTCAAATTTCATCCTAGCACGGAGCCTAGAACAACCTCATTAAGCTTTTCCAATGATCATCTGCTGACTGAGAATTCGAGGTCATTATCTGGGCAAACTGAATTTGCGACAGAAATTGTTGAGCATGAAGCTGCTGAGGGCATAGCATCTGGTATCTCACCTGTGAAGCCCAATCTTCCAGACAATCCTTTAATAACATCAGCGAGGAGATCTTCTTCAGGTTCACCAGTGGAAACATCACCCCGGTTTGGGGTATCTGAACAACCTGTGGTATTAGACGTATGCTCACCAGATCGACTGGTTGGAGAGTTGATTTTCCTTGATACAACTCTTTCTTTTACTGCTGAAGAGTTATCACGAGCTCCTGCCGAGGTTCTTGGTCGGAGTAGTCATGGCACGTTGTATAAAGCAACTCTTGAAAGTGAGCAAATGTTAACAGTGAAGTGGCTGAGGGTGGGTTTAGTGAAGAACAAGAAGGAATTCGCTAAGGAGGTCAAGAAGATTGGTTCCTTGAGGCATCCAAACCTGGTTCCAGTACATGCTTATTACTGGGGACCAAGAGAACAAGAAAGGCTTGTATTAGCAGATTATATTCAGGGGGACAGCTTGGTGCTTCATCTACACGGTAAGTGAACTTGAATTAATATGCTACTCTTTGGACCGTTTGGTGTATGCTATAAATTTTCTGGAAGTCCTGCCATGTTTACTGTTTGCTTGACCTTTTCCCTTAAGCTAGACAGTTTATAATCCATTGACAGGTATAAAAAACAGATTACCAATTTTTATGGGGGTTTTAATATATAATTTTCACTTCTTACCCTCTTAACAGATAAATAAATGAGATCTTATTGGATTATCTCCTTATCTGGATGCACTCGAAAAAAAGAGCATCTCCTCTTGGTGTGATCATCTTACTTTACAAACACAGTGAGCAACTAACTACAGGAAAAAGCTTATTACGAATAGTATTTTGATATCTCCTGCTGGTAGATGTGACTTGTTATGCCTGAGGCTCATGATACTTTCCGAGACCTGGTTTATGCCAATATAGAAATAAATTGATTCTCCAAGCTGGATAAGAAGGATTTACAAAAATCCAATATTTGCTATTCTTACCATGTCCAGAAATCCAGTCAATGTCTTCCTCGCTACAATGTTATTAGCTGGATTTGGCCTTCCTTTGGTGTCATATGTGTTCTTCCTTGGTCTATGGACGCTAAGTAGTCATACTTGTCAAGGGTTTAATCATTTTGATATATGTTGTGCTTTTCTTTAACTTATGATGTCGTCCATAAATCATCTTGATTTTCTTAATGTTGAATCTCCTTCTGTTGCTGCATTTTCTATTTAAAATGATTTGAAAACTCGGATGGTAACTGAATCAATCTTGTGCAGAGTCCACCCCTAGGAGATACTCTCTCTTCTCCTTGAACCAACGGTTGAGACTTGCCGTTGATGTTGCTCGCTGTTTGCTGTTTCTCCATAACCATGGCATGCCACACGGAAACCTGAAGCCTACCAACATTCTGCTGGCAGGGCCTGACCTCAGTGCTCGACTAACCGACTATGGGCTCCATCGTTTGATGACCCCGGGTGGCATCTCTGAGCAAATCCTGAACCTAGGAGCTCTTGGGTATTGTGCTCCAGAGCTTGCCAGCTCAGCCAAACCCGCTCCATCTTTCAAGGCAGATGTGTATGCATTAGGGGTGATCCTGATGGAGCTGCTGACCAGGAGGAGTGCTGGTGACATCATATCTGGGCAATCTGGGCAAGTGGATCTCACTGATTGGGTCAGACTCTGCAATCAAGAAGGGAGGAGGACAGATTGTCTAGATCGAGATCTCTGTGGTGGGGAGGAGCCCTCGAAGGCCATGGATGACCTACTCGTGGTATCGATCAAATGCATTCGTCCTGTAAATGAAAGGCCTAACATTCAACAAGTTTACGAAGAACTTTGCTCAATAGCAGTTTGAAACCCATTTTAAGTTTCACCTCTCCCTTTTTAATTTTTGTTTTTTTTGACTCGTTGTAAATGTGTTGGTTTGTTTCTTAGGTTTTGACCTTATTTTGGTGTCCTTAGTAGTCGGCTTAATTCTTGGGTTTTGGTGGGGAAAAAGCCCTTTTGTGTATGGGCTTTTTGATTTCTAATTCTTTCTCCTCTTCTTTGAAAATTGTGTGTAAAAAAAGATGATTAATCCATTGTTTGATTTGACTCACCTCTTTGTGTGGAATTAATGCAATTTCTGAGACAGCTTAATTCGGTTTTTAATACACAGATTTGGCGGTGTAATAAGAAATGGGAATCAATGTTGAGAGAGACAAGAGAAGGTGAGAGAGATTTGATTGATTGGGGTGAGGACACTCTCCGGGAAGAGGGGGAGAAAGTTACGAGTCGAAAAGGTGGTACTGTTCCCTCGTCGTTTGTCCGTCATTTCTTTTAAGGGTAAATGGCAACATTAGTCCCTAACCTTTTATACCTATTCCACATTGGTCCTCAACCTTCTATTCATTCCATTCAAAAGTCTATGTTATTTTTAAAATTGAAAAATAAAATAAGATATTTTATTTTAAAAATAATTTAGAGTAAATTGGAATTTATAGGTGAATTTTTATGATTGGTTAAGAAAATTAAATAAATTTTTTTTAATAAAATAATTACATTGTTAATTTATTTTTAATCCCTATCATTTATAATTTTTTTAGTACAAATACACCTTTATTTTGGTAAATAAAGAACGACCATATCCGAGAGTCGAATCAGAGACCTTTGGGTACTACCTAAGATCCTTTTCGACTCAAAAACTTCGACATGGTTTAGTAAAAATATACACTTTTATCCAAAAAACACAATTTTTTTTTTCAAAATATCGTGGTTCAATTTATTTAACACAATAATTTCGATAAATTAACATTAGAAATGTTCAGTATTTCAAATCTACAAATCATAGAAATTCACCTACAAATGTCCAATTTATTTTAATTTTTTTTATTAGAAATAATAATCTTGGTATAAATATTTTTTAGTCTATTACTACCTCCGTCCAAAAATACATTGCTTTTACTATTCACGCATGCTTTTTTAAGAAGGTAAAAACTATATAAAATATTAACTTTTTCATTAATTTTTTTTAATAATTACAAACTTATTGATAATAAGTTTGCAATTATTAAAAAAATTAATAAAAAAGTTAATATTTTATATAGTTTTTAACTCCTAAAAAAGCGTGCATGAATAGTAAAAGTCCATGTATTTTTGGACGGAGAGAGTATTATTATTATTATTATTATTATTATTGTTATTATTATTATTATTATTATCCAATTACAGATTACAAGAAATTAGTGTGCAACCGAGATACTATCTGAGCACCCACTCCTTTAGCGATAACAAAGCTAAGTCTAGTAAAAATATAACGTGCAACACGAGCCCCAGCATCCTGAGATGCCGAGAATTTCTGAATCCGCTTCAGCAAGGCAACCACATCTGTATCCAACTCCCCCAATGAAAAGAAGGAGAAGGGTATGAAACCATAACCAGTCGTCGTGCACAAATCTCGATATTTGACACACTTACGTCGAGCAGCATCAACAACAACACGACCAGGCATAAAGTCAAAAATCCCAGACTGAGTTAATGAGGAGGATCCCGTCAGATCGACACACACATCCCGCCCTCTATCCCGTGAATAAAGGAGCAAATCCGCCGAACGAATGGGCTTATATTATCATGCCCATCAACAAAACCGATATCAACCTCCTTACCGACAAAAATCTCAGACCTGTAACAGATATCCAATAAGGTGTCGCGAACAAGGTTGTGACGATATTTAATGCCCATTGTACCAGCACAGGACACAACATGATCACCATATACATCACCATCAAAAGTCCGAGAACAAGCTGGACAAGGCCTAGACACCGTGAACAACGGAACACCCAATCGATAGTTAAGCACACTACGGTAGGACCTTCCATTCATAGTCTGGCCCAGACCAGAAATAGGAACTGCACGCAACCAATCGGAGGAGTGAGCACCCTTCAGAGACTTCCATAATGCCGCCTGTCGCGGAGTCAACGACAAAACAGAGTCCGATGTAGTAGCAACCTTCGCGAAATATATATCTGTCAATTTCTTCATAAGTTTATGGGCAACGATTTCACTAGGATCGCGTAGAATATCAGAACCCGTAGTCTCACTAAAACCACGACATGCATCATCAAAAGTAGGACCGACAGCAATGATACCAGAAGGACGTAAAAGCTTAGCTTGCAACTCAGCAGACTGCAAACGGGACGCCAAAAAAGCATAATGTAAGACATCCCCAACAGCATACACTCCGAGCCCACTAAAATGAAAAGGGAAGGTGGCAAGCCGCCACTGCCAATCTCTAAACCCAGGACCAGATGCAGTGACAATACGCTCTAAACTAGCACGGAGTGCCACATCAAAGGAGAGTTGGGCCGACCTAAAGACACACGGGGAACAAGTACGCAAAGCAAAGTAAAGCTTAGAAATACTGGTACATGCCCGAAGTAGAAGCAGCTCGCACTGTGGATCATCAATCCTTGCGACAGAATCCATAAGCTCTATGGTCTTAGTCACTCTCTTCGCCACAAGGTCACTGCCGAAAACAGAGCACGCGCTAACAGGTCCACCCAGGACTTTGATACCGCGCGAAGGCCGAGCAATAGAGGGGGGGAAATCCCCAGGCATCCGACTCCTGGGGTCTTCTGTCGGCCAAAAAACCTCGATCTTATCCACACTAAGATGAAGGCCAAAGCGGGGACCATCCTCCATAATAAGATCAAGACCTTCCCCACAACCAAAGTGTCCCCAATAACAGTGCCATCATCTAAGTACCAAGCCTGCAGACTCAAGTCAAAAGAGTCTTTAATCTTGCACACCAAAAGATGCAACACCAAGGCAAAAACAGAGGGCCTAAAGGATCTCCTTGTTGAACCCCCCGACAAGACCATAAGCTATGCTCCCCATAATATAGTCGGGCAGGACTAGAGTAGCAAAACTCCACCCATCGGGATAGAACCGGCCAGTGACGACGGACTTCCTGTAACATGGTCACACGATCAACCATGTTGAAAGCATTCTGAAAGTCGACAAACAACATGGGAAGACCCTCTTCACCACCACGAGCCTCAACAAACCGATTCAAAGTATGCAGAATAACATCTTCTCCACCGGATACCCCGACCCCAAACTGAAGGCCTGCAAAATAACCAGACAAAGAAGGACCGATTAAACAAGTTCCAACCTTAGAGACAAGACGTCTCCAAATGATGCCAACAGCAATAGGACGTATACCACCATCTGATTTAACAAGCGGCTGTTTCAAATACTATTATTATTAATTTATTACCCCCTAACCCCCCCACCCCCCACCCACACACAGAGGAAAAAGCAGAAATAAGAGGTTTTTAATTTTAAAAAATGGAAATGCAGTAGATTTAAAATACTTAAAATTTCTAACTTTAATTTATCTACATATTTATTAAGTAAAATTAACCACACTATAATGTTATTATATTTAGATGTTTAGGAAATATTATTTATATATTATTATTAAATAAAATTTGTAATGTTATTTATTTTTTATTATTATATTTAGAAGTTTATGAAATGTTATTTAATTAAAACTTCAATATTTTTCAACCAATCTTAAACATTCACCTAAAAAATTCAATTTAGTCTAAATTATTTTAAAAATAAAATCTTTTATTTTATTTTTCAATTTTAAAAATAACTTAGACTAATAGTGCAACAAATTCAATAGGTTAGGGACTTCAATGGAACGAATAGAAGTTTAAGGTCTAATATGAAATCAGTATGAAAGGTTAGGGACTTGAATGAGATGAATGAAAGGTTAGAGTCCAAAAAAAAAGTGTATGAAACATTAGGGACTAGTGGTGTAATTTACCCTTTATTTTAACAGATGTTTTTCATTTTTTTTTCTGTTTTAATTGATTATCACAATATTTGTGTGGGGACTTGGCCTGTTGGCCACATGGTTTCGATGTATGTTATTACTTCCTTCCTTTTTGACACTAAAATTAACTTTCATGATCATCGGATCAAATTTCGTTTTACAGTTTTTCTATAAAATTATTTTTCCTACATATATCCACTTTAACCACTATTAAATTACATATTTCGGTTCGTTCATTTTCTTTTAGAATTTTCTTTCTCAATAAAACTTCCTTATCGTATGCCCCTAAGACACACAATAGACAAACCGTTCATTTTAACCATAATGTAGAAATATCAAGTGGTATATTAAAGGGACAACCAATTTCTTACCAAATATATGCTCTAGAAAACCGATACAGGTAGTCTAAGACGATTTCATTTGAAATCGACAACCACCTTCTACCTCCAGTAGCCTCAAGTTCCCCTCCAACATCTTCTCCGACTCCAATAGGCGATGTTGGCAAAACCTCCCACCTCCCTCTAGCAGACTCTGCCGTCTCCGACAGCCGATGTCCGCAACCACCACGTCATCCTGCTTCCCTCCCAGCGCCAACATTCGTCTCCAACGGTTGGTGTCGACAAATATATTTTAGCACTACGTGATGAGTTTTGCTCTCTCCTCTCTCTTTTTCTAGACAAAGGAAGGGGGGGGGGGGGGGGGGTTGTAATCTCAGGGGTATTACGTGAAAGAGGTAAAAGAATTGATCATTGCGTGAATTAAGGGTAACTCGTGAAATTTCCGTATAAATTATGAAAAAATGGGTATGTGATATGCGAAGAAAAATATAGATGACATGGATAGAAACTGAATTAAGCATATCTAAAAACTTTCAACGAGTAATACCCAAAATTGATAAATAAAAGGGCGAAACTAATTAAAATAACCTAACCTTTAAGGGTGTGTTAAAAATATATCCCAACCTTTCAAGTGTAAGATAAATATCCCGACCTTTAAAGGGGTGTTAAAAATATATCTCAACCTTTCAAATGTAATATAGATATCTCGACCTTTATAGGTGATGTTAAAATAATATCTTAAAAAAATTTGTACAAAGAAAAAAAGTTAACAGGACATGCATATATGACAAAAAAAAAACTTTAAAAAATCTATATAAAAAAATTATAGATTTACATATCTTTCGTCTTTTATATTTTATACACACTGTTTCCTTATAACTCTATATTAAAAACCTTGTTTTATCAAACCACTTTTCTTTTCTTTTCTTTTTTTTATCTAGTGAAAGAAATAAATTAATAAAATATAAATATATATATATATATATATATAAAATGATATATTTACAAGTGTTTAATATTTTATTTAGATTATTTTTATATTTGAGGGATAACACCCATATTCGTATAATGGACCATTTAACTAATATCGCATTTTGGATGAAAATTTAAAATAGAAAGAAGAATAGTTAGAATTTTAGTAAATAAATTATGTAAAAAAAATGGGACAATTGAACAAAGAAGAATAATATGGAAAATTGAAATATTAATAAAGTGTCTTGAATTTTTTTTAAAATAATAAATGAAAAAACTTGTTTTCTTAAACCCTTCTATTATTTTTTTTTTATATTTTTTTAAAATTTTTTTTTTATTAATTTAGTTTGCTACATATGTATGCCATGTTAGTTTTTTTTGGTAGAGAATTATTTTGTATATTATTTGAACATCACTTATAAAGGTTGATATATTTATCTTACATGTGAAAGGTAGGGATATATTTTTAACATATCCTTAAAGGTCGGGATATTTATCTTACCTTTGAAAGGTTGAGATATATTTTTAACACATCCTTAAAGGTCGGGTTATTTTAATTAGTTTCGCCTAAATAAAAGCCACTTGAGTCTCATCTAAAAATTCCTACTTTCCAAACACCCCCAAAAAATAGTTTTTCACTGCATAAGATCCCATAATCTATCAAAAATTTGTACCAAACATAAGAATATATCCAAATTAACCGACCACCTAGTTCCTTTTGTCATTTGCAGACCAGAATTGATTGTACCAAACATAGTCTAATCAGTCCAAGTTAACCGATCACTTGGACCCTTTTGTTATTTGCAGACAAAAAAGATTTTCCCAGAAAAAATAAAAATAAAATTTCGCAGTAATATAATTATACCGTTTAAATAGCAAAGTACACAACCAAGGATCCGTGGCGCAATGGTAGCGCGTCTGACTCCAGATCAGAAGGTTGCGTGTTCGATTCACGTCGGGTTCAATACCCCGATCCTAATGCGGATATTTTTTTCCCGTGGGGAATGTTATTGGGCCTTAAATGGGCTGGGCCTAATCCTAGCAGGCCCCAGTGACCTAGCTTCTTATTTTATGTAATTAAAGCATTTTTACTTAGGTGGTTCACATTATGGTACACGAATGGACATTATCGTCGTTGAAGAGGGCTACGACGGTGTCATCGACGGTGGAATAGGCTTGGTCCGGGAAATAGCCATGGACACTCTCATTGAAGCCGTGCGCGTAGTAGTTGTAAGTTGAAGCAAACGTAGACTCGTCGAGGTACTGTGATGCGTAAGGGTAGTACTCGCTATCATACGGGTATGGCCAATACTCGGCTTTCCTACCCGTTCTCCTAACCATTTTCAACACCTTTCTCTGGTCGACGTATCCCGTTACCGTCACCTTCTGCTTATCCATGTCTATTTCAAGACTATCTACTCCTGCATTTCATACAACAATATGCATTACTAGTTTGTCATGTTTAGGTTACACAACTCTCTCTCTCTCTCTCTCTCCCTCTCTCTCTCTCTCTCTCTCTCTCTCTCTCTCTCTATATATATATATATATATATATATATATATATATATATATTTTCGTCGAGTGTTTTACCACTCAATTTAGAGATGGCTCTGCGTATCCTTTTCTCACAACCATCACAGTCCATGTGAACTAGCAGCTCGACTATCTACATCACATACAACAACATATAAAAAAAATATAATTAATCCAACTTTAAAGAAAGAGATAGAGAGAGAGGAAATGTAAATGTAAGTTGTAATTTCATTATATAATACAAATACTAAGTCTAATACTTGTTTTGACAGAATATGATCGAGGGAGTAATATTAATAATTACTTACTGAAAGTGAATTGGAAATTCTTTGTTGCATAAATCCAGGCCAACGAAACACCATATATATTTATTTGATGATATGAAGTGGGGTTTCTTATGTGCTTTGTTTGAGAGGAGTTTGAAGGAAAACAAGCCAATCAAAATATATAAGTATATAGATGTGTGAATTTTTAGTAAGGCAGCTCATAAGCTTTATATATAGATAAATAAATAAAAAAACGAAAATAAAGAATCATAGGAGTGACAAAAGATTGTACTCCTATATATTATCCTCATGTATATATGTATTCTTATTCTCACTTCCACTAGGTGATCAAATGTGGGTTTGGATTGGCCTCAAATTGTGCATTATTCAAGTGACTATTGATTGACAATTATTATATTAAAAAAAAAGTGTGCTATATATATGAAAGTTAAAATCTTGTAAATTTTCCAACTTGATAAAGGAATTTAAGCTTTATATATAAGTAGGTGTCTCACCTACTACTAATTGATTTTAAGATAAAACTTTACTGGTCCTGTGTGCTGGATGCACGTATAGATAACCCATCTCTTAACAAATTTGAACTAATAATTACTCCATCCGTTCCAAAATACATGGGTTTTTAGTTTTCGGCACGTTTTTTAAGGAGCGGAAAAATCTATGAAATATTATTTTTTTAATTAAATTTTTTATATAATTTGATACTTATTAGTAATAAGTATCAAATTATATAAAAAATTTAATTAAAAAAAAATTATTTTATGGAGTTTTTCACTCCTTAAAAAACGTGTCAAAAAGGAAAAGCCCATGTATTTTGGAACGGAGGTAGTAATTAAGTTACCATCATGAACACGTACTCCTATGTAACTTTATGTGTTAGAGTAGTAGAGATGCCATGTTTACAAATTGAGATGATATATCTATCTCAATTGGTATGAGAATGATATGCTTTGAGCATACAAAAGAGCATATATTTTGTGTAAATCTAAGGAGGGACAGAGGGGAATATGGTCCCCTTCTGACAACAAAAAAAATTGATTGTTGGCATCACCTCCCTACAACCTTATTTTCATTTTGGCATATTTACTAAAATGCTGTAAAATTGATGCATTTTTATCCTTTCTTTGTGTTTAAATTTAATTCCCAATTTTCCATTTCTATTCCTACGCTCGATTTGAACTCTCCCGGCCACTCAAAACATGCAAAGATTCCAGCACAAATTCATCCCAAGTCTAGCAGAATAAAAGCATTCATTCCAAGTCTAATCGCCCTAATAGTGTATTTTAATCTTTCCACTTTAAAATGTGGCTATATTTATATATATATTTTGCTTATAATTAACCGAGAAGATATTATAGACCAGTCAGTCACATGCTAGTGTAGTAGCTGGTTGTGATGCTCATGAGTCATGAGTACGAGGGTTAACCGCTTAAATGAGTGATATTGATAGTAATGGATCGGGTGGTGAGTGGATAATCTATTTCTGTCATCTGATCCATCACCCACTTAATGTTTTATCTGCTCCGTCCACTCATCATCTAACGGCTAATCAGGTGGATTGGGTGAACTACACCACATCAAATTCAACAAATGTAATACGTGTAAACATCCACGCAACTATCAACACTCACTAGTACAAATAGAGCTGGCAAAATCTGACCTGACCCGAGAAACCCGACCGACTCAGCCGAACCCGAACTCGACCGAAACCCAAAAATCTGGAGTCATCCGTAACCCGAATCCAACCCGAACCTAACCCGACTAGAAACAGACCCAAACACAGATAAACCCGACACGACCCAAACCCGACCCGACCCGACTTGAAATGGTTATTTAACATCAACATTTTAATGCTTGAATGTTAAATGTTTTTTTATTTTAACATAAGTTTATGATTATACTTTTAACATTTAAAACACCAATTATTTTTGTGAATATTGTTATCATATGCATAAGAACCCAAGTAAAATCAATAGATAAGCGGATAAGTCAATGAGTCAAGTAAGTCAACCGTCATACATCAAAACATCGATACATACTACGAGTCAGAAATGATAAAAGTTCATTAATCGCTGCAGATAATATAGCATGCAACCCAACAAGATATCCTTCCAAGAACCACCAGCAACCCAACAAAATATCATTCTAGGAACCAGCTAGCAGCAGCAACCAACAACACCCCCGCAACAAAAAAAGCAGTAGAACAACCTAATAGAGTAATAGCCTAAAAACAACAACCTAATAGCAACAACACAATCACAACAAGTCCAACACCAACACCACAGGTACACAACAAAAGAAAGCAGCAGAACAACAACACAACGGCACAACCCGCAAAACACAAGCTGTAGCATCACTCTTCTTCCAAAGATTCAATTTATGCTACACAAATAAGCCCATTTGCAACTTGCTAATTAAAATAAGCTTAAATCCTAAATGTGCAATTAATTTGATTTAGTTATAACACTGATCAATTGGTTTAAATGTTTAAAAAAGGACGATGTTGCCGAATACCGAATTTTCAATTATGACTTTTTTTTTTAAAACCGGTCGACAACCGATGAGTCAATGACAATGAGTGCATTCAACCGAGTCAAAATTACATATTCAAGCATTCAACCGAGTCAAAATCATTTATTTTATGTAAATTACATATTTTGAAGTATTCAACTGAGTCAAAATCAACCTAATTATCCAAACGGGTCGAATATGATTCGACGAAAACTAAAACAAACTATACCCACTTTGATTCGAAGCTCAAATGAGACTGACCAGCTTCTTGACCAGAAACCTGAATGAGCCCGACCCGCTTTGACCCGAACCCGAATGGGCATGACCCGATTTAACCCGAAACCCGACTAATCTAAAATTCGTTATGACCGAACCCGACCCGAACGGTACCCAACCATAAATTTTACCCGAACTGACCCGACCCGAGCAAGCTTGACCCAAACCTGACTCGAATGACCGAATTTCCAGCTTTAAGTACAAATATAAGGGGTGAAGCACGGTAAGTTGGGTACGGTTTTTGACAAGCGTGCTTATTTTTTTAATTTAAGCACCGTTTTATATTAAAAGTGTGTATCCAACCCCAAATTCAACTAAAAGCAAGACGCTTTTCCATAAAACCGTTCTCGTTTATTTCTAAAAAAAAATATTTAGATCGGTTTTTGTGTAAAACGTGCTTAAAAAAACTTAAAATGAACACAGTTTAATTTTCAAAGTGTGTTCCCAAAACCAGATTTGCCTAAAACAAATACGCTTTTCTATAAAACCGTTCTCGTTTATTTGTAAAAAAAAATAATTAACCCGGTTTTCGTGTAAAGCATGCTAAAAAAAATTACAACGAACACGGTTTAATTCTCAAAGTGTGTTCCCAAAACCAAATTTAACTAAAATGAACACACTTTTCTATAAAACCGTTCTCGTTTATTTCTAAAAACTATTAAGCCCGATTTTTGTGTGAAGCGTGCTGAAAAATAAATTAAAATGAACACGGTTTCAGTTTAAAAGTGTGTTCCCAAAACCAACTTTAACTAAAATCAACATGCTTTTCTATAGAACCGTTCTCATTTGTTTCTAAAGGAATAATTAACTCGGTTTTCATGTAATGTGTGCTTAAAAAAATTAAAACGAACATGGTTTTATAAGAAAAGTGTCTTCCCAAAACCAAATTTAAATAGAGGGAACACATTTTTCTTTTAAAGCATTCTCATTTATTTTTATAAACCATTCTCGATTTTTTTTATATTTAGAGTTTTTTTTTAGTAATTAGATTAAGTAAATGCACAAAGTTACAACAAAATTCCGTAGCTCAGGTGGCACGGATGTGAAGCGGACAAATTCAGTATGAGGGTGCAAGTGCAAGGGTGTGCATAACCGGGTACCCGACACGACACAGTTAATCGTGTCGGGGACCCGAAACCGTTAAGACTGAGAACGCCGATCCGAACACAACACGGTTAATACCGGGTATCCGACACGGAAACACGAAACGGTTTCGTGTCGGATCCCCGTATAACCCGCCACGAACCAAAAATTGAGATGTTGCCTATTGATTTGTAAACAACAAGCATGAAACAATAATTTGATACATATTCCATCCAAACCAAATTAAAAATATTCAAAATAACCTACAATTAACACTGTGTATGATAGATCTACACTAAATTGACAATTTGATCAAACCCTAATTTCTACATATTCCACCCAAAAATATAATCGACCAGAGAGAAAGACATGGAATTGAATCTAGGAAGATAAGTGAGGAGCCCTTCGGGTAGAAATTGAAGAGGCAACTACCTTTGCGCCGCCACTGCTCCTTCCTCCATCTCGTTCCTGCGTTCGATTTGAAAGCTGAAGCTTCCATGGCTTCCTTCTCCACCTTCTTCCCCCTTAGTGGTCCAACTCGAGTCCCCATCCAAGGCTGCTCTTAGACCCTTGCTCCTCTCGCTTCGTCCTCTCTCTCCCTCTCACATATGCCCCAGTGAAAAGATAGAAACCTCGATCAATGCTCGTCTGATCAGATCCGGAGGCATCGCCGGTGAAAAACCTTCA
Organism: Persicaria tinctoria; assembly: GCA_037127255.1. Lineage (NCBI taxonomy): Eukaryota > Viridiplantae > Streptophyta > Magnoliopsida > Caryophyllales > Polygonaceae > Persicaria > Persicaria tinctoria. The sequence goes on from JBANSL010000014.1 coordinate 28,713,383, forward strand.
TTGCGCCTTAGATCCGGGATCTCGAGCTCACTTTGACTTTCTATGAAGCGGCGCCAGTCCTCAAGGCCGGAACAACGCTTCAACCTGTCTCCTCCAGAACGAGCGAATCCGGGGCCGAGCACTGAGTTAACCTTGGGCTATCCCTGTCGGAAGAGTCGATTCACCTCCACAGGACCACAACTTCATTGGATTTGGAGAGAAAGAGAGAGGCTGGATTTGGAGAATTGGAGAGAGGGAGAGAGTTTTCTGAGTTGTGACTTGTGACTCTCCTCCTTCGGTTCTTCCGCTAGGGTTTGCAATTTAAAAAATAAAAAAAACACAAATTTCAAAAGAAAAGGGGAGTTTTTTTTTTAATAAAAAAACGCAGCTTTTTGAAGCCAAAAGTTGACGGGAAGAGGATTCGAATGCAGCGCCTATAACTTATATCAACAAAATCCCGCGTGTCCTAAGCCAAATGAGCAAATTCACTTTGAAGTTTCACATAAGACTTAAAAATACTAGTACTATCACTATAGCACTGTACCAAATTAAAAAAAAAAATAAACGGTTCGTGTCGGGTACCCGACAAGGGCATTTTCCCGAACCGAACACGAATCGTTTAATGTCGTGTTTTAGCGGTTCGTGTCATTTTCGTGTTGTGTCTTTTTGGTTTCGTGTTTTTTTTGTGTCATGTTTTCGTGTCATATCAGTCGTGTCAGGTTTTTCTGCACACCCCTAGGTGCAAGATGTCTTGGGTTCGACTCTTGGTACGAGAGGTAAGGTATTGTATTAGACCAGTATTGAGATGGATATATCTGTTTGAGAGATATATGAAAGAGCAAACTCTTTTTCAAACTGTGTGCTAAAACCTTTTTTTTATAGCACACTTCAAATGAAGCGTTCTTATAATTCGAGCAGAAGGGATATTGGCTGTATGACAATTTTAAGAACGCTTCAACACAAAACCGTGCTTAAAATATGGGATCATGGTTAAATAATACGCGTGCTTGTTTGGGAGCGCACTCACTATAAGCACAGTACGAGAAGTGTGCTCCCATGCATAAACAAAAGTGTGCTCAGATCCCCCCTTTTGTACTAGTTTCAAGCCATAAGTCATAGAAACAAAAAGACATTACAACAATTAAGTCTTCAAAAAGAGAAAAGATAGTCTTCAACAACCAAATTTTCAAACTAAAAGACAAAGTAGTCTTCAACAACCAAAGTTTCAAGCTAGCTAGAAGGCAAAGTAGTCTTCAAATCTTCTACACTAGCACCCAAAGGTAATTGGTGTTCCTTCAACGTACAAAAGGATCCTGAAAACATAAATATGAAACAAGTTAAATTAATATGCAAATGTATACTTATATATATAATGAACGTGTATATTTGTATAGTAGATAAGAAATAAAACAAAAATTTTACATGCATCGATAACTTCATGGTTAACGATATCTTCTTCTAAATCTTCACCGTCCTTACAAATACCACACGCTTGCGTATTTTCAACATTACATCCTATCACAAGAAAAATTATTGATCGAATTATAATATAATTATATAATATAAGTCGGGTGACGAGTTGGGTGATAGGTCGGGTGACGGGTGAGAAATACCTTCATTTGAATCCAACCTAATCAATCACCCGTTCACCTGTTTAATGTCCAAATTATATCGGATTTTCACCCACTTTGTTGGGTCTAGTTAGACGGATATAAAACAATTGAGTCCGATCGAATTGAATTGAGGCAAAAAAAAAAACAATATATTTAGGATTGCATTTGGTTGGGTTAAGTTTAATAGGGAGTCTAAATACACAATCGGGCACTTACGGTTTTGTTATATGGGGCCACAATGACACGATAATATCCACTGGCTCTGGCATTTGCTCTAACAAGCCAGCGATGTTTTTCGAGGCTCTAGGTCTACATATGGGTGTGTTTAGGGCCCTCCAAATGGGTCTCGATAATTTACTTATCGAAGGCGATTGCTTTGTCGTTATTAAATTTCTACTTGGGGATTGGCACCCGCCGTGGATTATTGAGTTGTTGATGGATGATACTACGACCTTTCTGCGATCATTCTCTAATGTTGTTATTCGTCATATTTTCAGGGGTTCAAACACTGTGGCTGACAGGATTGCACATCTGGCTTATAGCTCCCCTGCCGATGATAGCTTCAACACTGATCCAGAACTTCGGGTTCTCGTCCGCTCGGACGCACTAGAGCAGAAACCGGGTCGCCGGCGTCTTTTCTAATTATTATCTTGCTTAAAAAAAAAAGGGAGTCTAAAAACTTAACCCTAAGGAAAATCGTTTGGAAACTCTCTCCTCTCTCTAGATTTCTAGAGAGAGGGAGCCCTAACCCCCAATTGGGTTCCCAGTTCCGCCGGACGTTTGTCAACCTATATCATTGTTCCTCCCCTGCTTCATCGGTCTGTCAAAGAGCCTTCCACTGCGCCACCCTCAGCCACCCCTTTCCCGTTTCAAAAATCCCTGGGCGGTGGTTCCATAATCCGGCTTCTTAACCTCCTTCATCGGGCGTCTTAGCCTCCTTCCCCGTGCCTAGTAGCCTTCTTCCTCACATGACTACTGTGGTAGGCAGGGATTCGTCATCTCGTCGCTCCCCTGCCTAGGCTGCCTTCTTTCGGTTCGAGTGTGTGAGTGTGTCGTTGTTTGTCCATTGATTCGATGGAATAGATTTGGGGCTTTTTGCTCCGGTGGCCAAATTTGAGAATATGTGTTCAAATCTCAATAAATCTTTCTTTGAAAATCCCTTTTCGAGGTTGAAATCACGCTTCCGTCGCCTGCACCATCTTCCTCAGTGACCCCAGTTCTTTTTGGTTGCCATCAACCCGTCTCAGTTGCAATCCGGTCACCTCCTCTTGTTCTCTTGGTCTGACCTTTCCTTCGAGTCCTCCGCATGCTACTTCCTCTTTTTCTTTGTCAAAAACCTTGGTCCAATCTATGCTTGCTTCGGGCCATGTAGGTCTCATATTTGCCTCTGCGTCTCTGATTACTAGTTGTTTCTATGGAGTTTCTCCTTAGAAGCCCAAAAACATCCCCTTGGGTTAAAAAACATTCTATGTCAGTTTGCTCTGACTGAGAATTTGGAAAAACCGTCTATCCCCGTGGCCTCAGATGGGTCCGAGGGTTGTGATTCCTTCTCCTCTCCGTCTATGGGTGTGCTCCATTCGCCATGTTCTCGGCGTAGCCACCTCTTTGGTTATCGCTGCTGGTGTGGTGTGTTCTGCTGCATTTACTCCCACATCCTTCGGCCCAAGCTTGGGTCTTCGGGCCCAAGTTTGGGTCCTTTGGCTCAAGTGTTATATCACAATTTTAAAAGAGTAAGCCAAATTTGGCATTTCTTTTGAAAATAGGTAAAAAACAAAATGGCCAAATTGGGTTTTAGCATAGGGTGGGAGCAAAATTAGGCCAAAACCCAATTTTTAGCCTACCATGGGAGATGGCCTTAGAAGCCCAAAAACATCCCCTTGGGTTAAAAAACATTCGATGTCGGTTTGCTTTGACTGAGAATTTGGAAAAACTGTCTATCCCCGTGGCCTCGGATGGGTCCGGGGGTTGTGACTCCTTCTCCCCTCCATCTATGGTTGTGCTCCATTCGCCATGTTCTCGGCATAGCCACCTCTTTGGTTGTCGCTGTTCGTGTGGCGTGGTCTGTGTTATGAGCCTAATTTGTCATGTTTTACATTGACTCTTATATCCATTTCTATATACATTTCATGCATTTGGGTTAGAATAGTACAAAATCTATGTAGTTTATGCTTATTTGCCAAATTATGGAGTCTACACTAGTTTCTGTTTTATTTCGCAGAAATCGGACGCACTTTGGAGCTGAAAGGAAAATCATGAAGAAGCTAAGGATGGTGCAGCCGGAGGAAAGCCCATTTTTCTCCATTAATCATTCTGAATCGAGTTCTGATGTCTTCATGAGAGTTGTATCCCTCAAAAGAGCTTTCCAACGCATATTCATATGCGTCAATCGGACAAACGAGGACTCAGGAAAGTGCATTTCAAGACGAAGCAGAATGCTGAGAACTGAAGAGTGGTCGATATCGACCTGATTCCAGTCGAAATTCCCAGGACGACTCGACATGACAAGAAGACAGGTCGATTTCGACCAGGGTTGGTCGATATCGACCAAAATCAACTCGATATCCCTGCCAGAAGCCGACATCGAGTGATCAGAGCTGAAGCCGAGCAGACAACTCGATATCGACTAACTCTGGTCGATATCGACCAACTCCGAGATCAAGCACGAGTCGATTCCGAGTCTATCTGATTCCGAGTTGAAGATTCCTTGCACGTGAAGATCTATCAAGAGAGAAGATGTTTATCCACATTAGATATATTTCCATTAGAGATTTAATTGTTTAATTTCCAAGTTTTACCTTATGTTTTTAGATAGAAAGATTTAGATATAGATAGGATATGCTTACCTTGATTAGCAAGGATTAAAGCCTATAAATAAAGCCCATGGAGCTAGTTTTTCATTCATTCCAATTCAGAGAGAACACAAGTAGAAGAGTTAGGAGAGGGAGCTTGGAGCCGAGATGAGTTGTATTTGACGAGAGCGGAATTGACTTCGATTGGTTGTAAGCTTTGTTTTAGTTCATTAATGCAAGTTATTTCCCTTTTATTATTGATGAGTTTTTCTATGATGAAGAGTGAGTAGTCAACCTATTTCTAGGGTCGGGGTGAGCCCGACGATAGCCATGCATGATTGAGGTAAAGATTCGACTTTTATTATGTTTTGATCATCCACTACCTTTTATATGTTTATTACCTAATTAATAGAGATTCAGGTTAACAACTTGGATTATAAACATAAAATTGGTAGATACAATTAGGGTTTCTTGAAAGAGTTGTCAAATTGTTGGAAAAGGGGAAAGCTTGATCCTTTGATGTGATTGCATGATTATCTCTCTTTATTTTGCCTTATGCATGTTTGGTTATCGTTGTTACAAACCCCGGTCTTGAAAGTTTTCTTTTACATTGGTTATTTCGAAATCTGCAATTCGTTACGTTACTGCATTCTACTCGACTTCGACTAAATCTAGTCGACGTCGACCACTAATCTCTTGATCAAGCAAGATCGCTGCCGTTTTTGTTTCTGCAGGTACAGGAGAAGTCGACGAGTACAAGTCTATATCGACTGGACACAGGTCTATATCGACCACTTCTTGGTCTAAATCGGTTGACTCCATGCAGAACCCAGAAATCGACTGAAGAGGTCGATATCGACTACCCCTGGTCGATATCGAGTGCTTCCCTGAGTCGAAATCCAACTTGAATCGCCTATTACCTAAGATCCGCTGACCAGCTTCCTCGAGGATCGAACCTGACTTCCTTTTGCTACATCGCGAGGAAGTCTGTTAATTATTTGCGTGGGCATGAATCTGGTTTGATTTATATTATTTTTTATTGAACTCGATATCCTCCCTACAACAGCCTGCTGCATTTGCTCCCACATCCTTCAGGCCGTCTTCGGGCCTAAGTTTGGGTCCTTTTGCTCAAGTGTTATAACACAATTTTAAAAGAGTAAGCCAAATTTGGCCTTTCTTTTAAAAATAGGCCAAAAAAATATGCCAAATTGAGTTTTAGCCTAGGGTGGGAACAAAATTAGGCAAAAACCTAATTTTTAGCCTACCTTGGGAGATGGCCTTAAAAGCCCAAAAACATCCCCTTGGGTTAAAAACATTCGATGTCGGTTTGCTCTAACTGAGAATTTGGAAACATCGTCTATCCCCGTGGCCTCGGATGGGTTCGGGGGTTGTGACTCTTTCTCCCCTCTGTCTATGGCTGTGCTCGATTCGCCATGTTCTCGGCATAACCACCTCTTTGGTTGTCGCTGCTGGTGTGGTGTGGTCTGCTGCATTTGCTCCCACATCCTTCGGGCCCATGCTTGGGTCTTCGGGCCCAAGTTTTGGTCCTTTGACGCAGGTGTTATATAACAATTTTAAAAATTATGTAAAAACCGGACTTTTACTTAGATAGTTAGATTTATTCTTCTAAGTAAAAATCTTCAAATCTTGATATGACTAGTGTACAAATTCGGAAGGATTTTATAATCTCAGAAAGGGGTTTGGAAAATAATAATAATTTACAATACAAATTATTATTATAAACCTCTTGAATTAAAGTCTTTTAAGGGGACCAAAATCCTGATAGGGTTGAATAAATTATGCAAGGTCTTCGAAAAACTAAATTGTAATTGTAATAAGTTGACCTCCCCAGACGTTCTGCGTTCTCGGGAGCTCTGCACACAAATTTGCGTTGGATGTTTGATCTCTCCTTTTTGGCACGTTCTTGTTCGTTCTTTTTTGGCATTGGGTCGTTGCTTTGACGTGGTTGCGTTTAGTTTCGAGTTGGGTTGCAGTGTCGGGCTTCCTGTATGATCTAGAAGAACGTGGTTGTGTTCGTGGTCTTCGAATATTCTTCATCTAGATGGGGGCAACGCCGGTGATCCACACTTCCCCAAGTTTTTCCCTTTCCGATGGTTGGTTACTGTTCTCCGTCTTCTCGGCGTCGAGTCACCGTGTGAGTCGTTGCACTCCCCTGTGTTCTCGGCATTCGCGGCTCACCTTGGATCTCCATCGACTCCTCTGCTCGCAGACGACTTTTCGGGTTGTTTGGGCATTTTCTTTCATCTTTGTTAATTTGTGTCTTTAGTAGATAGTTTGTTGACGGTTAGTCCGTCTGCCGATTCGTCGGCCTCTCGAGTCTCAGACTTTTTTGAGCTAGAATTTTTACCTAATAAAAAAAACAGAGTCTAAATGGTCATCTCGATCTCTTTATTTATAATTCCCCCAAAGCCAAAGAATAACGCATAGGGAGTCTAAATGGCATATGCGTTACTCCTTCCGTAACAAAATAATTGACCTTTTGACCATTTTTTCATGTAATAAAACATTTCTCCTTTTGAACAACATTAATGACAAAAATTTCTACTTTTATCAATTCATCTCATTAATTATATTTGATTTCCAAAATACTCTATTAATGTTCCAACTTTCCATACTATTTTTTTTCATTGGTCCATTTTTTTACATTATTTATTTGCTAAAATTTTAACTATTCTTCTTTCTATTTTTAGCTTTCTTAAAATGTGTGAAATTGGTCAAAAGACCAATTATTCGAGTGTATTATTCAATAGTCTATGCTCATCACATTCAATGTTATTAGGATCGGGATTCTAGGATCGAATCACAACAAAGTATGTAGATCGGATCGTAAGATCTCATTAGGGGACCGTAAAATCCTCGAAATATAATAAAATATAAAAAATAAATATAACAAAGTAGCTTAATTTAAAGTTCTAGAATGAGTAAAAAAATGTTAGTCACACAATATATTTTGGTTTCAAGAGATAAAAAACTAGATTTACGACCTTACACATTATCATTTTGATTAAAAGACTCGAAAACAGTTGTCTCTGAGCCATTTTTTGCATTTTATACATGAATGTATACATTTAAACTCTCTAAAATCAACCAAGGAAACAAAACAAATGTTTAAAAATTACATATTGTTAATAAAAATAAGATCTTGAGAATCGAGTAAGATCGAAAGATCCTATCGATCCATGAAGATTCTAAAGATCCTACACAGAAAAGATTCTATGTATAGATCCGGATCGGGCTCCTGAGTATGATCATATGATATTAGGATTCTAAAGATCCGGATCGAGATTCTAATAAGAATGATCACATTAGTAAGGGGTTTTTATAAAAGTCAAAGGACACATGAACATTTGGACCGGAAGAAGGGAATTAAACAAAGTAGCTATTTTTTGGTTTTACCCATTTTAAGTTTTTTTTTTCTTCCTACAAGACTTAGTAGTATTTGTTAAATTAGGTTTGATCTCATAACTATCATCTTCATTGTCTCTTTTAACGCTTTCTCAGTGTAGAATCCAGGCCTTTCGAAAGCTCAATGAAGCTCTCAATTATACTATTGTCTTGTTTGAAAATAATTTGGCTTATGAAGTGCCCCTTATACACACTAACACATAGTAGTGAGATTTTTCATATTTTATTAGTGTTCAATTTTTATGAAGATTTCACTAAGGGTAATGTAGTTAATACTCCCTCCGTTCCACCATACATGTCCTTTTAGATTTTGGCATGTTTTTTAAGGAGCGAAAAACTCTATAAAATATTATTTTTTTAATTAAATTTTATATAATTTGATACTTATTAGTAACAAGTATCAAATTATATATAAAAAATTAATTAAAAAATAATATTTTATAGATTCTTCCGCTCCTTAAAAAACGTGCCAAAATCTAAAAGGGCATGTATTGTGGAACGGATGGAGTATTTTTTTTAGCAACATCAAAACATATTCAATTAACTTAAATCATCTATATACAAGGTTTTAAGAACTTCAGAAAAATGAACCAAACTGGACATAATCACCGGCCTTGTCGGCCTCAAACCCGGAAGGAAATTAACCACTTTGCTAACTTGTCTTATGCCTCCAGCAACATTCTTCTAACACCCTCGATAGCTACCGGGCCTTCATAAGCTGATCCCAAAGCCCTCCTCTAGGCCGCTCGCCCTTCTGAATCTTCGTTATGATCCTAGGCTATCCAATTCAACCACAATCCGAGTACCCCTGCGCCTTACATAGCTCGAGAGCTCAAACAAGCCCTTCCATTTCAACCAAATCAACACTGTCCAAGTCCTGCATCGACCGGGTTGCAGCGAGCAAAGCTTCCCCCCCTCTCATTCTTAGCAACACACCCCACTCCTCATGATCTGTCTGTGCCAACAACTGCATCAATGTTTATCTTCACCACCCAGGGTCAGGAGCCATCTAGTTGCATCTCTCTCTTGGGTTCGTTGCTTGGTCACTAGCGGATCAATACTCTAAAATGAAGACTCCACCTTAATTATAAGATCTTGAGAACTAACGTGCATGTGATCTAAAAGATGATGAAAGACAAAAGGTTAGGTTTCAAGGACTTGAAACCCAGACTAAAATGTTAGAATGTGGTATTATACATTTATCTATTGACTTGTTCTTTTTATAGGAAATGATTCGAGGCCAACCTTGTTGGGCCTAAATAAATCACGGGCTTCACTTTGGGCCATAATATTCGATTTGATCTTAACCTATACATATGATTCCCCCCCAACCCATACATATGTTTCTTAAGGATATCATATGTCATACAAGGAAAGATCCGATTCATATTTGATCATGCGTGATCATGAAGAAGATTGAAGGAACAACCTTGGAAAGCACACAAATGGAAGAAGTTCAAATAGTTTGGAAAGGTTTTGAATTTCTAACGGCCTTCCCTCCAAGGAAACCTCGAAGACATTCGACTATATAAAGACGAAGGCAAAAGGATGACATTCATCTAAGCAAGCACTCTGTTGAACAAAAATGCGCGAATAATCGTACAACACATTTTATTTAATTTTTAATATTTGAGTTCGACCCTTTTTGGTTATCCTCTTGATTCGAAGTCATATCGATACCAAGTTTTGAGTGGTTTTTGTGATTTGGGCTGCACCCGAATTTTAGCGGATTGCCTACGTATCTCTTGGAAGAGAATCAAGCCTTATGTAGTTCAGAGTGTTTTTTGATTTTGATTTTGTTTTTGGTTTTGTTTGGGTTTGATTTCGTTTTCTTGTATGCATCAGATGATGAAATTCAAGCCCACCTTCTAGGAAGGGTAGCTCAAACAACACTCCACCCGAGTAACCTGAGCCCACCTTCTCGGAAGGGTAGCTCAAGTAACCCGCCTATCATTTGTATAGAAAACGATTTTAGGTGGAGTTAGAGTTTGATTTGACCGGTGTTGAGTTAAAGGTCAATTTGGGGATTATGATTGAACTCGTTTGTGAGTTTCCTACGTACTCTTTTGGAAGGGATCAAATCATACGTAGTTCTTGAAAAAGGATGAATTTGAATTTTGTATTTGAGTTTTTGAAGTTTTGGTCGTGACCGAACTCGACGAGCGGAAGCTTTGTATCGAGTCGGAGGAGACACTTTGGATTTGATAGAAAATTTGATTTTTGGGACGACTTGGAGTCGAAAAGTGAATTTGAGGGGATTTGATTTGAAAGTTTGGATGTGACTGGACTCGGTAAGGATTTGATTTACACCGAGTTTTCTACGTATCCACTTGTTTAGTGGAATCAAGTCACCGTAGTTCGGGATGAAGAGAAGTTTTGTATTTGGGTTTGATCATGAGATCATTTGAGAGGGATGATTGAACTCGACGAGCAGAAGCTTAGTATCGAGTTGGAATGGACAATTTGAATTTGTTTTTGGCGATTGAACTCGACGAGCATTAACTTTGTATCGAGTGTCCTACGTATCTCTTAGAAGAGAATCAAATCACCCGTAGTTCTAAAATGAACCAATTTTATTTGTTTGGTTTTGACCTCATATTCATTTAAAGGGAATTTAGAGGTTGACGACTGTACCCGATATATTTTTAGAATTTAATATCGGGTTACCTAAGTAGCCGATAGGAGGCGTCAAGTCTTTATGTAGTTCTACACGAAATCAAGTTTGATTTGGTTTTATAAGTTTGATCGTTTGAGAAATGTGATTGAACTCGACGAGCTTGTAGCTTTATGTCAAGCTTCCTACATACCCATTTCAAAGGGATCAAACCTTATGTAGTTCTTTTGAGAACAATTTGAATTTTTGGTTTGACGATTGAACCAGAAGAGCTTTAGCTTTATGTCCGATAGCCTACGTATCCGATAACTCGGAATCAAATCAGGCGTAGTTCTGTAAAACAAACCAAGTTTATATTTGGTAAAACTCGATTTGAGGTTTTGACTCCGTTATTTATTTAGGAGCCGATTTTGAGATCGACCCACTAGAATTAATTGGCAAAGAATATTTGACGAGTTTAATTTTATGTCTTGATCAAACTCAAATTCTTAATTTATGCCAAAAATAATTCTTATATTTTAATGGGTTGGTTTCGCAATTATACATATTTTTTAAAGCTTCATGCCGTATGCAATGTGTATATATATATTGGTTGCTTATGCCTTGAATATCATGATAGAAGGCTTCAATTTTGCTGTATGAATTTAGGCCCATTTCAATTTTAATTAGAGCCCATTCTCTTTACCACCTTAACCCAAATTGTGAGACCAATCAATTTTAGTCATCGTTCATTCAACATCTCACTAAGCCGTCATTGTTGTTCGACTCTTTAGGAGAAGTTCTTCACTGTGAACGTATGAAGCGAGTGGTGATCTCACGAGCGCCTGGAGTTCATCGGTGGTCTCACGGGCTCCAGTCGAGGTATTCAGAACTCAGAAGAGAGGGCGGTGGGCCTGACAGTATCTCCAAAGTCGTTGTTGCGAGGGCACGAGACATCGCCCATCGGCCTGGTATCCCCTTCCCCGAAACTCTCAACCTCAAATTCACCCATTTAGCTTGATACTTAGGTGATTGATTCTTCAAATCTTGAATCCCCTTTCAGCTGAGTGTTCAACTGCTTAACTAATTTTGGTTTCAATCCGCAATGTCTAGGTTTGCGATTTGAGAAACTTTAGGGCTTTTGGTTTGGGTCGGCGGAAGGAGGACGGGAAATCCAGACGCCTCGGCAACTTGGAGAACAAGCGGGTTTGCCCTTCTTCTCTTCCTTCAAACTTGCCCTCAGTTTGTTCCGATTTGAACTATTTTGGTTTCGGAAAACAAAAGTGGGGCTAAGCTTTTTATTTATTTATTTGTAATTTGGGGATTTTTGCCTGGAAGCTTTTTGGATTTAGGACAGCCACAATTCCGGGCTAAGGAAGTTTATCAAAGCCACTGGTCGTCCAAGTTTGAATATCTAGGAGGATGAGCAATAAGGCACTGCAGTGTCGGAGGAGACTCTTACCCCAACCTCTCAACTTGGGTATGTTTGCTTCCCCTCTTTCCTCCCTCTAAGTTTGACACCCTTGATTTCTCAGTAGTATTGATTTGTTGAATCTACTGATTTGGGTTTTGATTTGTCTTCAACATTATGCCGGTTGAGTTTTGATTTATACTTGGCAGAGTCCTGACTTGAATGTGTTATGGATTCTGATCTTTTTTATGAACTCTCAATTTCATTTGTTTGGTGTTCACTTGGGACTGCATAAAGCAACATTTTTTGTTCATCATTTTAGTGCCTTCCAATAGCTAGGTGTGTCCTATTGTTGGACGAAACACAACTTGTCCCATAGTCATTTGTGATAGTATGTGGAATTCAACATTTAGTCACTTATGAATTCCAGGAAAAATCCGGCAGCACTTCGACCCAATAAACCGATCCACGCCGGGATCGAATGTAGCGGCGAAAAAGAATTTCGAGCCAACTACTGGTGAGTACTCTACCTTTTATGAAGTTGACCCCAAGGCAAAAGTAATCTTATACTTAGGCCTATTATCGAGATCAACCCCTAGGTGAGAGCACAAGTGGCTGACATCCCCCATTCCTCCATTTTTTATACCTGCAAGCAAAGAAAACAAGTTGTTATTTTGTTCTGCCGCTTCTTCTTCTTGCTGATTTAAGAAGAACCAGGAGGAAGACTGTTTATCCAGCCAACCCCCTTTTCTTCATTGTTTTTGTGGTTGCTGGTGCACCCGGGAGGAGAAGAGCACTTGTGTTTGTTGCTTTTGCTGAGTTTGTGAAGAAATGGACAGCCAGAAAGGGAAGAAAAGGTTTGCTAGCTGTTTCTCCGGCCAGCATCCTTTCTTTCTTGTTTTTGTGCAGGTGAAGCTTTTTCGGAAGTAGAAGGAAAGCCAAGCAGGGAGGAAGAAAAAGGTTATGCTTGCTGTTTATCCAGCCAGCCACCTTTTCTTCGTTGTTTTTGTGATTGCAGGTGGACGGGCAAAAGGAAAGGCATGAGAGATAGGACAACTGCTTTCTTTCAACTTGCACTTGAATGAGGAAGAAGAAACCAACTGGGTCCCCTCCCCAATTTAAAAAATGTAACAGTAGCTTTTATAGAATGAATTTGGGGCAGTTACTTGAGAGAAACCACCCTTTCCACGTCCTGCAGTTATAACCCATTTCTTCTTCTTTTTTTTATGCATTTTTTTACTGCCTTTTCTATGTATTTTTATTTTCCCATTAACTGCAATCGAAAACTAGAATAGTTACCCTTTGTAACCTCTGTTCATATTTTGGGCCCTCCTTGTTTGGCATGTATATGGGCCTGACCAATCGGGCTTGTAATGAATTTTTTCAGGCCATCTTTAGATTTGTAGGCCTGTGTTTAATTTGAGAAAATTTTACCACATTTTTTATAGAATGAATGTGATAAATTTATTTATTCCACGAATAATGAAATTCATTAAATTTTACCCTCCAACACACTCGATCAATCATAGCATCATAAAGCATTCGTCATCTCAGTTTCTCTCTTACATTATCCTAAAGCCTAAGTGTTGTTTATTGTTTAAGAGTTGAGGGAAACACTAGCACTTATTGTACACGTCATTCATCTTACACTTAGAGTATTTTATACTCGATCAAACACACTTGGTGTGTGGTGTGAGTTTTTATTTCACTTGTAAGGTTGAGAGCTAGAATATAAGCGGTGAGGCTTTGTATAGAGAAAGGGTAGTTTCTCTAGGAAGTTCTAGGTTCAAGTGAAGTGAAATAAGAAGTGTTTGAATCCTACGGGTTGGATAACCCTAGGCGAGGACGTAGGCCAAGTTCGTGTCGAACCTCGTTAACAATTCGTGTGTTCATATTTTACTTTCCGCATTTACGTTATCTTATTCGATCTCACTTTATCAAGTCCTGATAGGTTATATTAAGGTCTTGACAAGTTGCTTTAAATTTATTTAGTTGCAAAAATTATCCATACTCTATTCATCCCCTCCTTCTAGAGTATTATTCATCGCCTTATAGACTCTTCAATTGGTATTAGAGCTTGGCTCACTGCTTTTTGATCTAACAATCTTGTGAGTTTTCAGCATGTCTACCATAGGTGATGGAGGATTTGCTCAAGGGAGATCAACCAACATACCTCCTTTGTTTTGTGGCAACAACTTTGTCCACTGGAGATCACTGATGTAGATGTTCATCATTGATCAAGACCTTGAGCTATGGGACCTCGTCAAGAAAGGGCTACACGTTCCGATGAAGATTGTCGATGGAAAAGAAGTCAAGAAAACCGAAGTTGAATTCGCTCAAACCAACCTGGAGAACATTGCTAAGACTTACAAAGCCATAAATCTGCTTTACTGTGCTCTTGATGCAAATGAATTTAACCGTGTCTCAGCTTGCAAAAGTGCCAAGGAAATTTGGGACAAGCTTGTAGTCACATATGAGGGCACCAGCCAAGTCAAGGAAAGTAAGATCAACATCTTTCTCGAACAATACGAGCTATTCAAGTTGAATCATGATGAGTCAATGAAGGAGATGTTCACAAGATTCACTCAAATTGTAAACAACCTAGACTCACTTGGAAAAACCTTCTCCAACCCAGAGAAAGTTAGGAAGGTTCTTAGGAGCCTCCCAAAATCCAAATGGGGTCCTGATATGCGATATATTCTATAGCGCATTTAGTAGTTTTTGTCATCATTTACATGTCATTGTGAGGGATATTTGTACGAACTTGGTGATTCAGAACTTGTTGAAGAAGTTGAAGAAATCATAGGATCATGCAAGTTATAGAAGAGTTGAAGTGAAGAAATTCGGAAGCAGCTGGAATCATGCGAGCTTGGCGCGGCCGCGCTGCTACTGATGTGCCCGCGCTGTTAGGAGGGAGTACCTGCGTCGTTGCCTCAGAGAGAAGTAGCAAGACACTCACTGACGCGCCCGCGCTGCTACTGGCGCGCCCGCGTCAGTCCCTGGAGACGGATTCTTATCCAATTTTCCCCTATCTTATTAGTTTTTAATATTATATTTTTACGGGATTTTAAAACCCATTAATTAGGTTATATTATTTCCGAAGGGGGCAGTTTTAGTTTGGAATTTAGGTCATTCTTCCAGAGACGTATTTTCCCTTTTTTTTCATCTTACAAACCCTATGGAGAACTAACTCTCCTTTGTTGCACTTGGTTCTTTGAAGCCTTCGATTGATTTGGTTGTGAGTATTCTACTCTTCTTCGTCCTTTGTTAATTGTTTCGATCTCCTGAGCTTATTGCTTGATTGCTTATTATTGGTTAATCTGGATTGATCACCTAGGTTTATCGATACTAGTCATATTGCTAGGGTTTCCAATTCCAGGTTTGGGGTTGTAGATTCATTGTAGCAAACACAATCATCATACGCAGGTTGCTTGTGGTAGATTGTGAAGGAGATTCGATTACAGGCTATTTTAACGGGTTGTTAAAATCGCTTGTATCTCATTATAATTCATGTTTGAATGCTATCGCTTTATTATTCGGTGAAGGTTTTCCCTTGTAATTTGGTGATAAGTGCTTTTAGGACTGGAAAGCTATTACACGATCTGAATTGAGAACAATTACTGAACATTAGAACTTGAGACTCATAGAATGCGAAGATGAACCATCTCAATTGTTGTGCGGATAATTACCTGGTGTGATACATTTCCATCATATATTCGCAACCTCTTATTGCAACTTGTTCGGTCACTATCGCTTACACACAAAACTCCCCCTTGAATCGGTTACTTTTGGGTAATAATACTTGCTCTTACAATTGATTCTGTTTCCCTGTGGGTTCGACCCTAACTTACCTACTATACTTATTATAGTTTGCACCTTAGGAATTTACTTTGATTAGGCATAACGACCTTAGGCCTGTCAAATTTGGCGCCGTTGCCGGGGATTCGGATTATCTTTGTTCTTTTTTGTCTTATTACCTGTTTGGGTGCGAACCTCTTGCATGGTTCGCACTCGTGCTATTGATCCCCATCTTGTTGATTTTGATTGGGAAATTGACGGGACATACCACCGCCGCCTTAGAGAACAACACCAACATTCCCAACAACCTGATCCAATGGCTGGAAATGTAAATCAGACGCTGCGACAGCTGACAGCATCAAACATCACACAGCAGGCACCTGCTGTGACAATCCCTGCTCTGGGGGATGACAACCATTTTGAGCTAAAGTCTGGGCTGATTCATCAACTGCCCAAATACCATGGATTGGCTGGAGAAGACCCCATCAAGCACATGGGGAAGTTTCATAATGTGTGCATGAGCATGAAACCGGCCAATATAGATGAAGCACAGATAAAGATGAGAGCCTTTGGGTTCACGCTGGTCGATGCTGCGGATGACTGGTACTACAGTCTTCCTACAGGGAGCATCGACACTTGGCCTAAGCTCCACAAGGCCTTCCTGGAGAAATTCTTTCATGCTAAGAAGGAGAACACCTTGAAGAAGGCGATCCGCAATATAGAGCAGGAAGATGATGAAACCCTCTACGATTACAATGAAAGGTTCAAGAAGCTTTGCGCTAATTGCCCCTTCCATGGGTACAGCACTAAGGACCTAGTCCTATACATCTATGGGGGGTTGCTGGAATCTGATAGAAGAATGATTGATGCCGCCTGCGGAGGAAACATTCTGAATGCCACGCCAGAGGGAGCCATGGAGAAGATTCAGGAAATGGCTGAGGGGACTAGAAATTTTGGGAAGTCCACCAGAAAGAAAGGAGTCAATTCGGTAGACTCTAACCAATCCAAAGATATTGTTGAATTGAAGGATATGGTTAGGAGGCTCACTCTGCAAGGGACGCCTCAACAACTCAAGGCTTGTGGAATCTGCAATGATAACTTCCACCCAACTGATGCGTGTCCTACACTCCAGGAAGACACCGCTGAAGTAAGTGCTATAGGTGGAAATGGACCTCAGAGACCCAGACATGACCCCTACTCAAACTCCTACAACCCAGGGTGGCGGGATCACCCAAATTTCAGATGGAGGGATCCACCAAACCAACCACATCAGCAACAGCCACCTCCCTACTATCAGAGGCAGCAGGGTAACGCTCCCTCTACTGAGTCCATGCTCAATACCCTGACACAGCACTTTACTGCGCATGTTCAGACAACTGAATCGAGCATAAAAGATATACAGAAACAAATGGGGCAAATGGCCGAAGCAATCACGAGAATAGAGGCAAAGACGTCAGGGGGTCTACCATCTCAAACGGTGGTCAATCCAAAGGAAAACGTCGGTGCTATAACTCTTCGGAATGGAAAAGAGCTGAAAAGTCAGGAAGATGAGGAGGAAAGCACGAATGTCTCCGACGTGGCCACGCCCAACACTGGTGCGCCCACGTCGAGTCCGATCTCGCCTGAATCCGAGCCCTATGTCGATACATATGTCCGACCGGATTTTCCCCCTCTCGGGTCGGAGAAACCAAAACCTCCGTTCCCTGAGGCACTCAAAGAGAGGAGGATAATCGATGATTCAGAGCTTTTCGAGACATTTAGCAAGTGTCAGGTGAACATTCCTCTGTTGAAAATGATAAAAACTGTGCCCAAGTACGCAAAGTTCTTGAAGGAGCTTTGCACGGTAAAGAGGAATCAGAAGCTGAAAGGTAAAAAGAAAGTGAAAGTAAGTGAGCAAGTCTCCGCTATGTTTCAGAGGAGAATGCCGAAAAAGTGCACTGATCCAGGTATGGTTACTATCCCTTGTGTCATTGGAGATGTAAAATTTGATAGAGCTATGCTTGATTTGGGCGCTTCCATAAATGTGCTTCCCTACTCACTTTACAAATCGCTAGATTTAGGACCTTTGCATGAAACTGGAGTAATTGTGCAACTAGCTGACAGGTCTAATAAATACCCTAAAGGAGTAGTAGAAGACGTTTTGGTCATGGTCGATAAACTGATTTTTCCTGCAGATTTCTTTGTCCTGGATATGGAACATGATAAGCATGATGCGCCTATTTTATTAGGTAGACCTTTCATTAAAACAGCTAGGACAAAAATTGATTGTGTCTCTGAGACACTAACAATGGAATTTGATGGAGAAAAGGTTGAATTCGATTTATACAAGGCTATGAAACATCCTGTTGATGACCATTCTCTGTGCTCTATTGATGTGATTGAACCATTAGCTCAAGATCTATTTGATATTTCTAGGGAAGATGAGTTGCAGTCAATTATTGAGAATGCTATTGACAAGTCCTATACAGATTTTTCAATTACATCTAACATGCAGGAATTAGTAGCCCAGATGGATGTAGAAGGTAAGTTCTCTACTCTTTTGGGCATTGGCCCCAATCTACTGACTCCAAGCGAAGTGCTTGTTCCATCTGTTGTGCAGGCACCTGAAATTGAACTCAAACAACTCCCTAGTCATCTCAAGTATGCTTTCCTAGGAGTTGATGACACTTTACCAGTTATTGTGTCAAGTAAGCTTTCAGCAGAGCAGGAAGAAAGGTTAGTGGAGCTGGAGCACAAGGCTTGGTGGGCAGTGAAACAATGCAATATGCAGAGTGACAGGGTTGGAGAACACATGAAGCTACAGTTAGGCGAGCTCGAGGAGTTACGCTTGGACGCCTATGATAATGCAGCAATTTACAAGCCGAAGACCAAGGCATGGCATGACAAGCACATCCATAGGAAGGACTTTAAAGCCGGTGACAAAGTCCTACTTTTTCAGTCTCGCCTGAAACTCTTCGCTGGGAAGCTCAGGTCAAAGTGGGGGGGACCATACATTGTTGCTGAAGTTTTCCCACATGGAGCTGTAGAGTTATATGACTCAAATAGCCACAAGAAGTTTAAGGTAAATGGTCAAAGGCTTAAGACATACTATGAAGGGTTCCCAAAGGAGGCTATGGATGAGTTAGTTTTGGAGGAGCCAAATGCAGAGTTAGAATAATCAAAAAGGCTTAGTCGAGCCAGCGACATGAAACAAAGGCGCTGCTTGGGAGGCAACCCAAGGTATTGCATTCTTTCCCTTAACTCGATTTTATTCTAACTTGTAGGTAATAAAGAAGGAGTTTCTGGTGACGAATTGCATCCGCATTTCGGACCCACTCCTTCCGCAGTGTTAATTTTCTGTCCAAAAAAAAAAAAGACCACGGGCTGGAAAACCCGCTTCGGGCCAGCCCGCCATTTTCAAGCCCCATCATCACTCCCCCATCACCATCCCTCAAATACAACCAAAACCCTACCCTTCCCCACATCCTCTCCTCTCCTCTCCTCCCAATCTACCCCACACCCACACTCACAAACACCCCTCCACCCCTATTTCAGCTGGGAAACCTCCACCAAGATCCCTAAACACCATCCCCCTTGTCCTTTCCTTTCGTCCTCGGCACCGGGGAGAGGCTCAGCGTCGACAACCGCTTCCGACGATTTTCGAGTCTGCAGAAATCTCCGACGCGGCTGCGCCACCTTTCAACGCGCTCGCGCCTGTCAGAGTTACGAAACAAGAGGCTGATACCACCGACGCGGCCGCGCCACTCTCCAACGCGCCCGCGCTCTCAAACGCGCCCGCTCTCTCCAACGCGGCCGCTCTCTCCAACGCGCCCGCACCGTGTTCCTGACGCGCCCGCGTCGGCCTCCTGAGCCGAGCCTCATCTGTTCTTTGTGAGTTCTTTCCGCTGTCCTTATTTCGATTCGGATCTAGTCTTATTATTTGTCGAATATGAGTTCATCGGAGGAAGAGGTGAGTCGATCTGATGATGAGTTAGATCTGTCTGAAGAGGAGTGGGCGATTTATAATAAGGAAAACTGTGTCAGTTCTACAAAATATCTGCATAGAGAGACCCTTCAGAGACTTCAGATGCTAGACTGTATGCAGAAGTGTTTAGCTCACGCTGGTATTGGTGATTTTTTGGATTTGAGAGTTGTAGGATACCCAGAACTTTGCAAGCAGTTCCTTGCGACATATCAGCTGAACCTTGGGGATAACAGAATTAGAGGGGTTTCTTTCAGGTTCAATGGCACTACCTACAGGATTTCTGCAGCAAGGATGCGAGCTGCTTTGGGAATCACTAAAGCCCCAACTGATGGATGGGTGACAGCTGCGACCGACCCAGACCTAGTTGCATTCTTTAGAGCGGTGTCTAGAGAGGAATTCTTAACCAGTAACGAGTACAACAGCAGGATTACTCATCCTGTCTTCCGTATGTTGTGCAAGATCGTCGCTGGGACATATTATGGGCTGACCACAGATACCAAGCTCTCCATGACACACCTGAGGTTTGCGTACAGCGCTGTGCCTACTGCAAATTATACTCCTGACTGGGTTAGGCTTTTCTTCGATGGGCCCGACAAGGTCAGAAGGGATCGCAGTGTCGCTGGACCAGAAATGGTCCAAGGCGGACTTATTACTCGGGTAGCCATTGCTGCAGGTGTTGAGCCAGGTGGTTTGCAAGAGCCGGAGGAGCAGGTCATAACAAGGACCTACACAGAGGAGTATCTGCGGAGGTGTTTGATGCTTGACACTGCGCCGGATGGGGGAACCATTTGGTGTACAGGCAAGAAGAAAGAGAATCAGTTGAGGCTCCCTAAGCCCCTTCCTTGGTCTGAGACTTGGACTGATTGGTATATTGAGGCTGATTATTTTCCGACATCAGTTTTGAGTAGACGACATCGCCTAGAAGTGGGTAGCAGTAGTGGCACAGCTGGAGCTGCCACGATTGAGGATGCGCCTGTGGCTCCGCAGGCTTTTGTTCAGACAGATACTCAGGGTTTCGCGCAGAACCCACAGCAGGAGGTACCTGCTTATCATACCCCTTCTCACGGTTGGGATTCTCACCCGACATATCAGAGCCAGCAGGATTCACATCAGTGGGCCCCTTGGCCCCCACAAGCTTTTCAGGATGCTCATCAACAACCTCAACAGTGGGGTTACCTACTTGACCAGATTGGCCTTCTGCGCCAAGACGTAGGGAGTTTGACGACGATGGTTCAAAACCAAGATAGAGTGCAGAACCAGATTCTCCACCAGCAGACCGACATCCTAGAAGGCTTTGGCGAGTTCAGAGGTATGAGGGAAGAGCTTCGCCGCATGCGAGAGGATTACTCTCGCCACTATCCACCCCCTCAGTGAGTCCTTCTGTTTCCTTTCTCCCTACTTATTTCTGTCTTCTTTCACATTGAGGACAATGCTTCATTCAAGTATGGGGGGGGGGGGAAAGGATTTACATATCTTGTACATATTCATTTCCGCATTATTTCTGTACAGATTCTGCACTTGTTATTGTAAAAAAAAATAATAAAAAAATAAAAAAAATGAAAAGAGGCAATCAAAATCCTGGGATGAGTTGAAAACCCGAAAGGGCGACTCAGGCAAAAAACAGGTAGTCTAGCGAGGCTTAGGCTTTGGCAATATGAGACTTGAGGGAAGTGAGAATGTTTATGTGAGTACCATCTTTGGAAAAAAAATGAGTGGCTTGGTGAAAACCCGAAAGGGCGCCTTGGCAAGATGAGCGTTTACTTTGAGTGTTTAGGATTGATCTCTTGGCGAAGGCGACATAAGAAGTGGAGTGATAAGGAGGTTTTCGGGTAGGCCACTGGGAGCTATAAGGTGTAGATGGTTGAGATATAATTGTAAGTCTCATTTCCTATTTTAATTGTCTTTTGTGCTGATTGTTAAGATGGTGGAAACTACTAGTACTTATTGTTCATTTTCCTTGTACTGTCTGTGAACCTTTGAGATTTATGGTGAGAGTACGCTTAGCTTCTATGCTTACTCGGGACGAGTAAAGGTTTAAGTATGGGGGAATTTGATATGCGATATATTCTATAGCGCATTTAGTAGTTTTTGTCATCATTTACATGTCATTGTGAGGGATATTTGTACGAACTTGGTGATTCGGAACTTGTTGAAGAAGTTGAAGAAATCATAGGATCATGCAAGTTATAGAAGAGTTGAAGTGAAGAAATTCGGAAGCAGCTGGAATCATGCGAGCTTGGCGCGGCCGCGCTGCTACTGATGTGCCCGCGCTGTTAGGAGGGAGTACCTGCGTCGTTGCCTCAGAGAGAAGTAGCAAGACACTCACTGACGCGCCCGCGCTGCTACTGGCGCGCCCGCGTCAGTCCCTGGAGACGGATTCTTATCCAATTTTCCCCTATCTTATTAGTTTTTAATATTATATTTTTACGGGATTTTAAAACCCTTTAATTAGGTTATATTATTTCCGAAGGGGGCAGTTTTAGTTTGGAATTTAGGTCATTCTTCCAGAGACGTATTTTCCCTTTTTTTTCATCTTACAAACCCTATGGAGAACTAACTCTCCTTTGTTGCACTTGGTTCTTTGAAGCCTTCGATTGATTTGGTTGTGAGTATTCTACTCTTCTTCGTCCTTTGTTAATTGTTTCGATCTCCTGAGCTTATTGCTTGATTGCTTATTATTGGTTAATCTGGATTGATCACCTAGGTTTATCGATACTAGTCATATTGCTAGGGTTTCCAATTCCAGGTTTGGGGTTGTAGATTCATTGTAGCAAACACAATCATCATACGCAGGTTGCTTGTGGTAGATTGTGAAGGAGATTCGATTACAGGCTATTTTAACGGGTTGTTAGAATCGCTTGTATCTCATTATAATTCATGTTTGAATGCTATCGCTTTATTATTCGGTGAAGGTTTTCCCTTGTAATTTGGTGATAAGTGCTTTTAGGACTGGAAAGCTATTACACGATCTGAATTGAGAACAATTATTGAACATTAGAACTTGAGACTCATAGAATGCGATGATGAACCATCTCAATTGTTGTGCGGATAATTACCTGGTGTGATACATTTCCATCATATATTCGCAACCTCTTATTGCAACTTGTTCGGTCACTATCGCTTACACACAAAACTCCCCCTTGAATCGGTTACTTTTGGGTAATAATACTTGCTCTTACAATTGATTCTGTTTCCCTGTGGGTTCGACCCTAACTTACCTACTATACTTATTATAGTTTGCACCTTAGGAATTTACTTTGATTAGGCATAACGACCTTAGGCCTGTCAGGTCCCAAGGTTACTGCGATTGAGGAAGCTCAAGATCTTACAACACTGCCATTAGATGATCTTCTCGTAAAACTTATCACTCATGAGATGATACTAAACAAGGAAGATGGAGAAGTACTTTCAACAGCAAAGAACCTTGCTCTCAAAACTAAGAAAGATCAATCACAATCTGAGAGTGATGAATCCGACGACGAGGATGATTCTTTTGCTCTCATCACACGGGGATTAGATCGAATTCTGAAGATGAAAAAGCAATTATCCAACAGAGAAAATGCCGAATCATCTAGATTCAAAGGTAAGTCTCCCAACTCCTCAAAGAAACCAAAATTATTAACATGTTTTGAGTGTGGCGAGACAGATCATCCCATGAAAGAATGTACTATGAAGAAAAGAAACAGGTTCAAAAGAAATGAGAAAAAGAGAAAGGTTATGCTTGCCACCTAGACTGACTTAGATTCATCAAGTGACTCAGACACTGAAAAAGAGCAGGCAAATCTCTGTCATATGGCTGAACATGAAGGATCCCAAAATCAAGACCTTCAACAAGTGGTAAGAAACTTAATGTCCAGCCCCCCCGATGTTCTTTCTGAAGTTCTAAGAAATATGATTTCTAATGAAGAAGCTTACAGAAGTGAAATCAACACCTTGAAAGAAAAGCTGAAAGATCAACAGAAATGTATTAGTGATATGTCGCTGGAAATAAAAAATCTTGAAACTTATCGGTCGGCCCTTGAAATTAAAGTCAAGACCTTGAGCTCAGAGAATTCCGATCTCAAGCAAAGCCTCTCCTCTCTAAATAATTGTAACAATGATTTAGAGAAAGAGAAGACGAAGCTAACCGACAAGTGTCAAGACCAGCAAACTTCACTTATACAGTTCACTATATCTAAAGACAATCTTGACAAGATGTTGAGTGAACAGCAACTCTCTATTAATAGAAGTGGTATTGGCTACAACAAGAACTTTCCAAAGAAACATAGTACCACTTTTGTTAAAGCTAAAGGCCATTGACGCTCACCTACTTGTTTTTACTACTGCAAGAAAGGGCATGTAAAGGAAACTTGTCCATATAGACGAAAAGATCCCCACATCATTAGAAACACATTTCCAGTTCGACTTAATGAGCAGATAAAACAAGTTTGGGTTCCTAAGGGGACAAGACTACCTAATATGGTCTATCCTCATTATGAATCTAAAACTATGTATTGGTCTAGCCGGAAAGGATGATGTTTGTCTTGCAAGATATCACCAAGAACAAGGAGCCAAAATGGATAATGGACAGTGGATGCTCACGACACATGAGTGGAAAGAAGTCTCTATTTCAAGATCTCAAGGAATAACCACTGGAACAATTACTCTTGGTGATAAAGGAAAGTGTAACATTATTGGTATCGGTAATATTGGTAATTCAAAAAGCTGCATTAAGGATGTATATCTTGTTGATGGATTAATGTATAACCTCTTAAGTGTCTCTCAGTTGTGTGACAAAGGAAACAAAGTGGGCTTTGACAGACACAAGTGCGAAGTCAGGAATGAAGAGACTGGTGATCTGATCCTTACTGCTCACAGGCACAATAATACTTATGCAGTAAACACTAACCACATTACAGGTATAAAACTCAAGTGTCTCAAGGCCTTGAAAGAAGATCCCAGTCTATGGCATAGAAGACTAGGTCATGTAAGCATGCACACCCTCAATAAACTTAAAGCAAGAGATCTTGTTCGAGGATTGCCTGACCTAAACTTCAAGTAAGAAGAACTATGCATTGCATATACAAGAGGTAAATAGACATGTGGTTTCTTCAAACCCAAAAAGGTTGTAAGTTCCTCTCGCCCTCTTGAGTTGTTACATATGGACTTGTGTGGACCTATGCGTGTCAAATCTCCAAACGGTAAACAATACATCGTAGTTATAATTGATGATTTCTCTCGTTTTACTTGGATTTCATTTTTAAGAGAAAAATCAGAGGCTTTGTTCGAATTATCCAAACTTTGTAAGGAGTTGCAGATTTGAAAAACATACCTATTGTCTCCATTAGGAGTGATCATGGCAGATAATGTTATCAACTTAAATTTGATTTGTTTTGTGCCAAATATGGAATTTCTCACAACTTTTTAGCTCCTAGGACTCCTCAACAAAACGGAGTTGTGGAACGAAAGAACCGCACTTTGGAGGGCATGCCTAGGACAATGCTTTTGGAAAATGGTTTGCCAAAATATTATTAGGCAGAGGCTGTTAACACAACTAACTATATTTTGAATCGATGTTTAATTCGCCCTATTTTGAAAAAGACTCCTTATGAACTTTTCAAAGGAAGAAAGCCTAGCATTTCCTATTCGAATGTACTTGCTTTGTTCATAACAATGGCAAAGATAACCTTGGGAAGTTTGACGCACGTAGCGATGAAGGTATTTTTCTTTGTTATTCTACTAATAGCAAAGCTTATAGAGTTTATAACAAGCGCACCAAAATTGTTGAGGAGAGTATCCATGTGGTATTCGATGAAAGCAATAATGGTGTGTTAAGTGAAAGTTTTGTAGATCTCAATCTAAATCACCATGATTCGGATGGAGAAGAAGAGGACAAGACTGAGAACAAGTAGGACCAAGAAAGAAACATGCAAGAACAAATCCAAGATACTAACGAGCTATCTCAAGACCTTGAGAAGGAACTACAGAATCCGGATATAGTTAATGAGGAATCCAACTCTCAAACTATCGCTCAAGACCTTGAAGAAAGGCTTGCTACTGTCTCGAATGGTCAAGGCCCAAAGCAACAAAAGTTCAAACATGCCTCTTCACACTTAGCTCAAGACATCATATCAGATCCATCCTCTGGTGTACAAACTTGATCTAGATTAAAGAATTTATGTGCTTTCTATGCTTTTGTCTATCTTGTAGAACCAAAAACCCCAGCTGAAACACTCAAAGACTCGGACTGGATCACGACCATGCAAAGTGAGCTAAATGAGTTTGAAAGGAACAAGGTGTGGACTCTCCAACCTAAACCAAAGCACCAATCAGTCATTGGAACTAGATAGGTGTTCCGGAATAAGTTGGACGAAGCAGGCAAAATCATTCGAAACAAAGCAAGGCTTGTTGCTCAAGGATACAATCAAGAACAAGGTATAGACTACGAGGAGACATTTGCTCCCGTAGCAAGGTTAGAATCCATACGCATATTACTTGCTTTTGCATCTCTTATGGGTATCAAGCTGTTTTAAATGGATGTCAAATGTGCATTTCTAAACGGGTTCTTGGAAGAAGAAATTTATGTTGCTCGACCACCAGGATTCGGAAGTGAAGAATTTCCTAATCATGTTTATAAATTGGACAAAGCTCTCTATGGTCTCAAACAAGCCCCAAGAGCTTGGTATGAGAGATTGTCTAAATATCTTCTTGAAAATGGATTTCAAATGGGATTGATTGATAAAACTCTCTTCATCAAGACCCGTGGTAATGATCTTTTGATTGTTCAAATAGATGTTGACGATACATTATTTTGTGCTACTAACAACCCTCTTTTCAAGGAGTTTTCTAAGATTATGTGCAGGGAATTTGAAATGAGCCTCATGGGAGAATTAAACTTCTTTCTCAGTGTACAAGTTCATCAAACAAATAAGGGAATCTTTCTAAATCAAGGGAAATACACAAGGGATTTGCTTAAGAAATACAAGATGGAACAATTAAAGGTAGCAAAGACCCCTATGAGCTCCACACTCTCCCTTGATCAAGATAAGAATGGTAAGAGTGTGAACCAAAAGGAGTATAGAGGTATGATTGGTTCACTTCTATACCTTACTGCTAGTAGACCAGTTATAATGTTCAGTGTCTATATGTTTGCTCGATTCCAAAGTGACACCAAAGAATCTCACCTTATTGCTGTGAAGAGAATTTTCAGATATCTGAATGGATCTCAAGACCTTGGGCTCTGGTATCCCAAGCAGTGTAACTTTCATCTAACAAGCTATTCATATGCATATTTTGCAGGCTATAGCGTTGATAAAAAAAGCACTTCAGGATGCTGCCAACTTCTAGGGTCTTCCTTGATCAGTTGGCACTCTAAGAAACAAAATTCAGTAGCCTTATTAACTACAAAAGCAGAGTACATCGCTGCTGGTGCTTGTTGCTCTCAGATTCTTTGGATAGCACAACAACTCAGAGATCTTGGGATTGATCTAAAAGGTATCCCTATAAAATGTGATAATATGAGTGCTATTTCCATTACTAAGAATCCTATGCAGCACTCAAGAACCAAGAACATTGATGTGAGACATCATTTCATAAGAAACCATGTGGAGAAAGGTGATGTATCAATATCCTTCGTATCTATTGAATTTCAGTTGGCTGATATTTTCACTAAACCACTCCCTGAAGATCGTTTTAACTTCATTAGATTGGAGTTGGGTATGCTTAACTGAAAAGCACTTTCGTACGGGGGGTAATCACTCCCTTTGTGAAAGTGAAAGATTCATCTGACATCTCAAGACCTTGACTACATAGGGTCACAAGATGGTCATCCGGATAAAATAATATTGGATCAAATTCTGTTTGTATCTTATGGATATGCAACATAATATCTTTTATATTTTTCAAAAATCAGTTATCAAATCTTTTATTTTTATCCCATGTTTAAAATTGATTCTAAATCTTTTTATTTCTTGCAAGTGGATGTGACTCCTTGGGTGTTGAAAAATCTGGCTGATCATTACTTACTGTTCAAGGGATTAATGGAACTTGTACTTGCCGATTTGAAAGGGGGGAGATGATTCAGTTTCCATTTTATTTTGTTTTTTAAACCTCTTTCCCTCCTTGTCTAATCCGCTCTACTTTTCACCCTCTCTGTATTCTCTCTCTCTCTCTCTCTCTCTCACTCACTCACTCTGATTTCCAAAACCCCTTTTCTCATAACCAAAAATGGTGGGATCCAAGTGCTCATCGGCTTCCCCGTCTTCTGCTCTGTTTGCTAAGCGATACAAGATATCGACCAACAAGGGCAAGCAGATTTTGGAGGAATCTGAAGAACATTCCGAGGACTCCAGCAAGAACTCCCTATCTCCGCCACCACTGATCAGAAAATCCAAAGGCAAAGCTCCGGCCACCTCTGCTCCTGCTCGTCCTCCCCAAGTACCATCTGGCATTTCCCCTAACTGGTTTTGCTCTAAAGAAGTTGCAGAGTCCTGGAAACAGGACTTTTGCAATCGAAGGTTGTGCTTCTACGATGTTGTCGATTTCTCTCTCCTTCAATCCATGCCCCTGCCATGCATCTACCCCCTCAAATCAACCTGTTTTTGGTTTATCATCAACCCTGGTAATTTCGACTACCCCCAGCTTACTCGCCTATTCTATGCCAATCTTACTGTTCATCGGGTAAATGGAACCCTAACCCTCGTATCCAAGGTCAAAAACACTCGAATCCGTCTCTCTCCCAGTAGCCTTTCTCTCATCCTTGATCTTCCCAGTGAAATCCCCACAAAGGAGTTCCCAAGCCGATTCGAGTGTCTCTCACAAGCACGAGATGAGTTCTTCCTGAAATCTTAAGGCCCATGATCTTCATCCTCTCTCAAGCCAACTCACACTGCTCTGAACCTTCAAGCCAAGCTTATCTTCACCATTCTGGCTCGTTGCATTTTCCCACGTATCAATTTTAGGGAATTGGTGACCAAGAACCTTCTCGAAATCCTTTTTCTAATTATGAACGGATATGAGCCTGATTCGCCCAATCTAATCCTCGATTATATGACTCATGTCTCCACTTCCTCTCGACCCATTCCATTACCTTATGCAAACCTTTTGCCCAAAATCTTTGAAGCCTTTGATGTCGACACATCGGGAGAAGAAAAGCAAACCTACAGTGGGACCATTGATGAGAACTGTCTCAAGAGATTGGGGATTATCATAAATCTGAGGGGGCAGTGGGTTCTGAGAAAAGATTTGAAAGGGAAACATGTTGCTGACTCCAGTGTGAACGAGGATAGATTGGATGCTGTGGAAACTGAAATTCAAGACCTTAGGTTTGATCTGAGAAGAATGTGGTCCGATTGGGTTATTCGCCAGGATCAGATCCATGAGCTACTTTCTATGGTTGATTGCAAGCTGGACCAGATGATGCTTTTGAATCCTCTGACCTACACTGCTACAAGTTTTATCATGCCATTGGATCTAGATGTTTTTGATCATGTTCGAGAGAAGATTGGCAATGTCATCTTGAATTGTGAAAACCAGGTGAAGAAAAGGCCTATTCTGCGCCCCCCACACAAGGAACCCACCATTCTCACTATTGAGCAGTATGATGTGGTCAAGGAGTACATGGATGTGGAGCGGCAGAGACAACTTGCTGAGATGGAGAGAAACAACATCACGAAGAAAGCTATGGAGAGGTGGCAGAAGAAGGGCAGGGACAAAGTTAGGAGGAAGTACCTTCCGCCCAACAAGCAATATCCCACCTTCGGAGAATGGTGTGAAAAATGCGCTGGCATTGCTCCTCCTTTAGATCCCGCTGCTTCTGACGCCCCTGGAACATCCTCAGCTGTTGAACCATTTTGTGTGGTAGATGCATTATGTATGTTTCTCCCTAACCCATTTTTTGTGGTAGATGCATTATGTATGTTTCTTAAGGATATCATATGCTATACAAGGAAAGATCCGATTCATATTTGATCATGAGTGATCATGAAGAAGATTGAAGGAACAACCTTGGAAAGCGCACAAATGGAAGGAATTCAAATAGTTTGGAAAGGTTTTGAATTTCTAACGGCCTTCCCTCCAAGGAAACCTCGAAGACATTCGACTATATAAAGACGAAGGCAAAAGGATGACATTCATCTAAGCAAGCACTCGAGCAATCATAGCATCCTAAAGCATTCGTCATCCCAGTTTCTCTCTTACATTCTCCTAAAGCCTAAGTGTTGTTTATTGTTTAAGAGTTGAGGGAAACACTAGCACTTATTGTACAAGTCATTCATCTTACACTTAGAGTATTTTATACTCGATCAAACACTCTTGGTGTGTGGTGTGAGCTTTTATTTCACTTGTAAGGTTGAGAGCTAGAATAGAAGCGGCGAAGCTTTGTATAAAGAAAGGGTAGTTTCTCTAGGAAGTTCTAGGCTCAAGTGAAGTGAAATAAGAAATGTTTGAATCCTACGGGTTGGATAACCCTAGACGGGGACGTAGGCCAAGTTTGTGCCAAACCTCGTTAACAATTTGTGTGTTCATATTTTACTTTCCGCATTTACGTTATCTTATTCGATCTCACTTTGCCAAGTCCTGATAGGTTATATCAAGGTCTTGACAAGTTGCTTTAAATTTATTTAGTTGCAAAAATTATCCATACTCTATTCATCCCCCCCTTCTAGAGTATTATTCATCACCTTATAGACTCTTCACAAATTTTGTTGTAATCCTCTACACGCCAACTTGATCAACTATTTCATTTGGCTTCATTCTGACAACATCAAAGACACGCCGACTCAACATCATCCAAATCCCTTCGAGGACGTGCACCCACATTTGTGTAGGTGATCTATCTCCTCTCTCCCTAATCCTCTCAAAATCATCCAATACACTCTTCTCTTGCTTTCCATAAATACCAATTGCCGAAAACAATTTCCAGACCTTCCTCGCCAATTTACATCGAAAAAATACGCGCGTCTCATTCTCTGGCAGCCCATAATCGTCACACATATCACATTGTACTACCCTCCTTTTCTTAATGTTTTTGAAGCAAGGTAACACCCCTCTTGTAACACCCCCTTTTGTAAACGAGGGACATGCAACCATGCTCCGATAAATAAGATGATACATAAATAAAAAATTTTATAGAATGAGAACGAAAGACATGAATATTATTTTTATTACAAAGTAACTGTAATTGCTTCAAAATTGTACATATATCCGTGTTCAACACATTCAACAAAAGAAACTAAATTAAACCATAAAGCTCTTTTACCGAAAGATGTAATTATAAAATAAAAGGCTTGAAAGTCTTTATTCTTTCAACTTCAACTCCTCAAAACCTTTTCCCATAACCTGCAAAATTTAGTCTAATGTACATCGCATGCAGGCGAAGCTCACCAGCTAACCATTTCAAAACATGGTCGGTTAGTTCGGTGAAGAACTAGCAAATGAAAAGGAAAGAAATTTTTGTGGATCTCTGGACACTTAAAAGAAATAGGAATAGGATTTGAGAAATTGAATCTCTGAATAATCATATTTCCAAAAAGGATGGAAAATGATATCGGAGAAGAATAGTGATCACCGTTATACACACACACACACACATACACATACATATATAACACTTATACAAAATTAGGATATAAAATATTTCATTTCGAACACGTGGTACCAGCCTCTACCGTACACTGGCAAGATAGCCTAGATTACCCCACTTGGGCAAACTATATCCATTCGAGAAATCTGCAGTTCAAATGGGCATTTCATGAAATGTTTACAAAGTGAGGCATAGACACATTGATCTGACTTTAATTACCATTTTATAATAATTTTATTTATAATCACATCACATACTATCATAATTAAAATCACAAGTTCACCTCTCGGTGATCAACTTGTTTTTATCCACTTTAGAACATTAAAGACTTAAAGTGGATGAAGTAAGCAAAATGACTAGTATGAATATTTCACGAAAATTTTAATATCACATATTTATAACTTAACATGAAAGAATAAAGAACAATTCATTCTATAAAGGAATTTTGGGCATTTTATGCAATTTAACAATTAGCATAGCCCAAGTTTCTAAACATGCCTTAGAGTGCAATTATAAATAAATTACAAGAATAAATGGATTTTGTAATTTATTTCCAAAAATAGGCATGTTTGATAATAATAAACTATATAAATTAAGATGAAAGGCACGAAACTGTAAATGAAACAAATGAGACAAAGCCATTTGCCTTGGTTATAAATCCGAAGATTGTGGATAATAAAGATGAAGATTGACCAAGGTTTTTAATTTCTTCTGAAGACGTAGGATCTTGATTAATATCACCAACTATATACCAAGGCGTATCCAGCCATGTTGTACATAGCAGAAAAATAATAATTTAATTAACTTATGTCCAATAATTTTACCATTAAACTTCAGTAGTCTCCCTTTATAATGATCCTTAATTAATCTGATAAAACTTATATTCTTCACTTCTTGGTAATCATTTGTCGAACACTATATTTAAAATGTCCAAGCAGTATGTAATGATTCTAGACCACCACCGGACATAACACAGTATTAGGACTTGCAAACATAATTTAGGATTTCTTTTCCTGAATTTAATTGGGCATTATAAAGACTTAGGCATGTCATATAATCCAAAGTAATTGGGCATTATCTTGACTTAAAAGAAATACCCGCTTTATTCAATGTTATACCGTTTTAAGAAATACCTAAATTTCTTAATAACGACGAGCATCATAACGACTTATAAAATCTAATAAGGAAATATCCTAAATTATATACGGGTATTATAACGACATAAAAATATCCAAAATCTCAAAATAAGTGAGAGAGATTTTTACTGATAGGATGAGGTCGATTTACCCCGATAGTCCAAACGGCTAGAAAAATAATTGATATCGACTTTATTGGAGACATTACGTATCGTGGATTGATATACGGTGGAACTCGAGAGAGGTAAATAGTTACTCAATATTTGGAAATGTAACGTCCAATTCCTCAAGCCATTCCCCTTTTATAGAAGGAATCAACCAAACAAAAGACGTGTCTTTACAATTTACCTTGCCAAAGTTTATGTCTATCTAGCTAATGAAAGACGTGGCTTTCATTTAATTTCCATCCATAGTAATTACAAAAGATCCGACCAAATTGAATACATTTACAGAGTATACATTTTATCCTCCTTAATTACATATTCCAATAATCTTTCACTCCGTCAAATTGGAATATTTTACCAACTTATTTTTAAGCATGTCTTAAATATCCAATAAATTTTATATCCTCTTTACTTAACCCTTGACACGTTAGATAATCTTCCATAGATCTCATTAAGTTCTAAACTTGATAATATTTCATAAAATTTTACCTTAAAACTTTATCTCCAATATTTTTATTAATTTACCCAATCCCTTACAAAGTGACGTCATAACAGGAAAAAATACAACCAGGGTATTTCATTCCTCCCACCCTTAATATAAGTTTCGTCCCGAAACTTAGATCAAGAATAACTGATGAAATTTACTCTTCATTTCTTCTTCAGTTTCCCATGTCATCTTCTCAGTTCCATGCTTAGACCAAAAAACCTTTACCAAAGCAACCACCTTAGTGCGAAGATGTTTCTCCCGTCACTCCTGAATATGAACGAGTTCTTCTTCATAAGTTCCGGTAGGGAGAACCTCAATATCCTAATAGTTTAAAATATGAGAGGGGTCATGTATGTACTTCCGTAGCAATGAGATATGAAAGACGTCATATACTGGATGAGCTACAAGTGGCAATTCTAGACGATAAGAGACATTGCCCACCTTTTGAAGTATCTCAAATGGTCCCACATAGAGAGGATTTATCTTTCCGCGCTCCCCAAATAAAAACACACCTTTTTTAGGTGATACTTTCAGAAATACATTCTCACCGTCTGAAACTCTAAGTCTCTCCTCTTACCATCATCATAAGCCTTCTGTCGATCTTGAGCTGCCAACATGCGTTGTCTGATCATGCCTACCTTTGTGGTAGTCTTCTCTAAAAGTTCTAGATCAAGAATGATTGCATCTGATGAATCATTCTAGCATACAGGTGATTTGCACTTTCTTCCATATAATGCTTCAGAAAGGGCCATCCCGATTGATGCTTGCCAACTATTGTTGTAGGTGAATTTGATCAAATTAACTCAAACTGGTTTCCCAATCGGTAGGTCTATCCATTATACAAGCTCTCAATATGTCTTCCCAGGTTTGTATAGTACGTTCTGATTGACCATCAATGTGATGATGAAAGGCAATGCTAAAGTTGAGCTTAGTCCCCAAACTTTCTTGAAGTTTCTGCCAAAAGTGAGACATGAATTGCCCATAACGATCTAATACAATGGAGGTTGGAATGCCATGAAGTCGAACAATATGATTGATGTATAGATCTGCTAACTTTGGTGTTTTCCAACTGAACATAATTGGGATAAAATGCACACAAGTGGTGAGTGTATCCACTATCACCCAAATAACATTTTTTTTACCTTTGAACTTAGGAAAACCCATGACAAAGTCCATTGAAATTTGTTCCCATTTCCATTCTAGCATGGGAAGTGGTTGAAGTTTATCAGCAACTCTATGATGCTCAATCTTGATTTGTTGACACACCAAGCATTTGGAAACATGCTCGGCTACTTCATTTTTCATACCAGGCCACCAATAGTTTTGCTTGAGGTCCTTGTACATCTTACTTGAACTCGGATGTACAGAATAAGCGGATCAATGAGCTTCTTGAAGTATTGTCTGTCGAAGTTCAGGAACATTTGGTAAACAAATGTGTTTTCCAAACCATAAAGAACCATCATCTTGAATCACAAATCCTAAGGCTTTTCCTTCATAAAAATCTGCACACAATCTGATTAACATTTAATCCTGCACTTGTGATGACTTAATTCTTTCCAAAAGGTCTGACTGTATTTCTAGGAAAGACAGTTGCCCTTGATTTTTCCAACCATACTTCAGCTTCCAACTTCTGCAAGTCTTTTTGTAGACTAGGCTTTGATGTTAAAGCATCAGCTACAACGTTGGCTTTCTCTGAATGATAGAGTAGTTCAATGTCGTAATCTTTAATCAATTCCAACCATCGTCTTTGATGCATGTTCAATTCCTTCTGTGTAAAAACATACTTCAAACTTTTATGGTCGGTAAAAATATGAAAACGCATGCCATAGAGATAGGGTCGCCAAAATTTTAATTCAAAGACTACGAATGCTAGCTCCAAGTCATGTGTTGGATAATTCTCTTCACAAAGTTTCAACTGCCGGGATGCATATGCTATCGCCCTGTCTTCTTGCATCAACACACACCTAAGACCTTCCTTTGAAGCATCATTGTAAACAACATACCCTTCCGTTCCTTTTGGAAGAGCCAAAATTGGTGCAGTGGTAAGCCGCCTCTTTAATTCTTGGAAACTTGCCTCACACTTGTCAGTTCATAGAAACTTCTGGCTTTTGCAGAGAAGTGAGGTTAATGGTTGAGCTAACTTGGAAAACCCTTCCATGAACCTTCTATAATATCCCACAAGTCCTAGAAAACTACGGATCTCCTTCACATTCTTCGGTTGAGTCCAAGATTTCACCGCAGAAATCTTTTCAGGATCTACCCTAACTCCATCCTTTGAAATAATATGACCAAGGAAAGCAACCTACTTGATCCAAAAGTCACACTTTAACATCTTAGCATATAGCTTGTGCTTCCGCAATATGGACAAATCGATATGTAGATGTTCAGCATGAGCCTCTTCGCTTGGTGAATAGATGAGTATATCATCGATGAATACCACCACAAACTTATCCAGATACTCATGAAAACAATGATTCATCAATTCCATAAACACAACATGAGTGTTTGTTAAACCAAATAGCATCACTACAAACTCATAGTGGCCATAACTTGTTCGAAAAGCTATCTTTGGAATGTCTTTCTCTCGAAACCGGAGTTGGTGATATCCAGATAGGAGATCAATCCTGGAGAACACTTTATCCCCTTGTAATTGATCTAGCAAATAATCTATTCAAGGCAGTGGGTACTTATTCTTGACAATAACTTTATTCAGCTCTCTGTAATCAATACACAATCGAAATGAACCATCTTTCTTTTTTACAAATAATACCGGAGCACCTCAAGGTAACACACTAGGCCTGATATAGATGTTTTCCAATAGTTCTTCCAACTACATCTTTAGCTCTTTCATTTCTACGAGAGCCATACGATATGGGGCTTTGGAGATCGGAGATGTCCCTAGTTCAAGATCTATATTAAACTCAACGAAACGCTTTGGTGGTAAACCAGGAATCTCATCCGGAAAGACATTAGGAAAATCCTGCTCCACTGGAATGTTAGAGATTGTGACAGATTTAGGGTCAGACTCTTCTAAATAACATAGAAAACCGACACATCCTTGTCGTATAAGTTTCGCCGCTTGCATTGCATTAATCACGCGACCATTCTCAGATGGCACACATCCTCAAAACTTGCACACAATCTTGCCACCAGAAGATATTGTCATAATTCTCCTTTGAAAGTCAATCACTGCATCATGTTGTATAAATCAATCCATCCCTAGGATGATATCTTGCGGCATAAGTGGGATCACCACTAAATCGGCATTGAATACTCGACCCTCAATTCTGGTAGGAAAATTACTCAACTTCCTATTTCCAATAATCTTCTCCCCGTTAGGGAGACTCTCCATATATCAATAGGGAGACTCCCCGTTAAGGACACACTCTAACCTAATCCTATCAACAACACATTCAGAAATAAAAGAGTGCGAAGCACCAGAGTCGAACAAAATATCAATAGGCTTAGTATGAAGATAGATAATACCTTGGGTCATTGGAGCTGTGGGTTCGGTTGTCTGCCTCATTTCATACAAATGATTTCATGCGTTAGAAGTATCGGTTGTATTACTTCCTTTGTTCACAGTAGCTTGTGTTCCTGCAAGAGTCTGGTTCTTCGACTGAAGAGGTTGATTGTTACGTGACTGTTGAGGTGGTCCATCTTGCGTCTGATTCTGGGATTTTGGTCAAGTAGTTGATTCTTGGTGAGAACCAGATGGATTTCCACTAAACTTCTTGCAGAACTTGACCATGTGCCTTGTCTTGCCACACCCTTGGCAAATCCACATACTCTCTTTGCAATTTGGTCTGATATGATCCATCTTCCCACAATTGTGACAGATAATAGAATTTTCATTTAGGTTGTTGGGAAGTCTTCAAGTCTGTCCTGATGAAGTATTGCTTGAACCTATGCCATAAGATGGAGTAGATGGATTTCCACTAAGGTATGATTATTCCAATGCAACATATGAATCTTCATACGATAATGCATAAATTCATGGAAATATTGTATCTTATTTGCCTCAGTGTGAACCAAATCTCCAACATAGGGCAAGAATTCAAAGAACCTAGTTACGAGTTGTGACATCTTCATTCCCTGAGTATTTGGAGATATAAACTCCTTTCTCTTCTCAATTCTTAGGGATGAGGTAAAGTAGTGGTCTGCTTGAAAGCATCCCAAGTTGGGTTAGCCTCCATGCTAATCCGGTGGCTTCCCACCAATGTCCATCTTCGCCATTCAAACGGAGAGTTGTATTATTAACCTTGTCCTTATTAGTGCATATGAGTCCACGAAACAACTTCTCAGTATGTGTTAGCCACTGCACAACATTGTACGGGTCAACATTACCATCATAGTCATCAGGATGGGTTGAATTGATTGCTTTTAGGGCACAAATATAAGAATCGCCTTGGCATGTAGTTTGAATTGGTGCAGGAACATGGATAACAAGATCAACCAGCCTGGCTGGTCTATCAGGTGGTAGAGGCATAGGCACCGCCATAACTTGTGCATCATCGATCATGTTTCACACAGCTTGCAACATCTCCTCATTCAAGCCACCTCTTATGGTTTGAGAAGACTTAACCAAATTGCTTCCCTTAGCATTTACAAACTCTTTAGTGGATTCAGTAGTGGCCTCATCCCATTCATCAACATGGGTTGGAGTGAGTCCTCCCATACAGATAGGTAAGGAATTAGTTTGACGCCTTCGAACTCTACGTGTGTTCATGATCTACACTTCAAGAAAATGATGTCCACAAGTTTTCATAAACACGCAGAACATGCTATAGGCCAGAGATAAATAAGAATAAGGATTATCAAATATAAATCTTAAGGAAGGTTAGGACACTTGAGAGTTGATTTATAAGGATTTGTAAAATATGATGGATTTAAAAGATTTTAAAATTAAATAAATAGGCAAAGGAAATTTTACACCAAGGTAAAATAATTTTTAAAATTTACAGAAGTTTTATAACTCTAATATAAAATAATAATATTAATATTAATAAATTTTAACCTTGAGTTTAAAAATTGATTTTAAAAACCAACGCTCTAATACCACCTTCTGTAACACCCCCTTTTGTAAACGAGTGAATTTTGCAGCCCCAGTAATTATTCAGACTTTACTGTCCTCATAATCACCTTAGCCTTATATGGACATGCAACAATGCTCTCATAAACAAGATGATACATAAATAAATAATTTAAAAGAATGACAGCGGAAGACATGAATATTATTTTTATTACAAAGTAACTGTTATTGCTTCAAAAATTTACATATATCCGTGTTTAACACATTCAGCAAAAGAAACTAAATTAAACCAGAAAACTCTTTTACCGAAAGATGTAATTATACAATAAAAGGCTTGAAAATCTTTATTCCTTCAACTTCAACTCCTCAGGGCCTTTTTCTTTAACCTCCAAAATTTAGCCTGATGTACATTGCATGCAGGTGAAGCACACCAACCAACCATTTCACAAGATGGTCGGTTAGTTCGGTGAAGAACTAGCAAATGACATGTCTTAGAGTGCAATTATAAATAAATTACAAGAATAAATGGATTTTGTAATTTATTTCCAAGAATAGGCATGTTTGATAATAATATTAAACGGTATAAATTATGATGAAAGACACGAAATTGTAATTGAACAAATGAGACAAAGCCACTTGCCTTGGTTATAAACTCGAAGTTTGCGGAAAATAAAGATTAGGATTGACCAAGATTTTTAATTTCTTCTGAAGACGTAGGATCTCGATGGATGTCGCCAACTATATACCCAGGCGTATCCAACCACGTCGTACATAGTAGAAAAATAATAATTTAATTAGCTCACGTCCAATAATTTTACCATTAAACTTCAGCCGAGTCTCTCTTTATAATGATCCTTAATTAATCCGATAAAACTTATATCCTTCACTTCTTGGTAATCATTTGTCCAACACTATTTTTAAAATGTCCAAGCAATATTAGGACTTGCAGACTTAATTTAGGATTTTCTTTCCCAAATTTAATCGGGCATTATTACGACTTAGGAATGTCATATAATCCAAAGTAATCGGGCATATATTATCTCGACTTAAAAGAAAGACCCGCTTTATTCAATGTTATATTGTCTTAAGAAATACCTAAATTTCTTAAAAACGACGAGCATCATAACGACTTATAAAATCTAATAAGGAAATATCCTAAATTATTTACGGGTATTATAACGACATAAAAATATCCAACATCTCAAAATAAATGAGAGAGATTTTTGCTGATAGGATGACGTCGATTTATCACGATAGTCCAAACGACTAGAAAAATAATTGATATCGACTTGGTTGGAGACAATACGTATCTTGGAATGATATACCGTGGAACTCGGGAGAGGTAAATAGTTACTCTGTATTTGGAAATGTAACGTCCAATTCCTCAAACCATTCCCCTTTTATAGAAGGAGTCGGCCAATCAAAAGACCCTAAGAGCATCTTTATCCATGGTACCCAATTCAAGTATCATATTGTACATTTTTAATTGCCACATCATTTTAAGATACTTGAATGCACAACCATGATACTCACAAAATATCTAAACATAGTATTTCATTTTATTTTTAAATCGTTGTGGGGTAGAAAATAGAAAAAGTGGTCCCCATATGTTATTGTTTATTGGATAAAACTTATGATATTGTGTAAGAGTGAGTATCATCTGAATGGTACTCACTTGTAATGATTGTCTTGATTCTCACCTCAACTTTTACATTTATTTTTATTTTTTATTTCAAAATAGAGCTATGGTACTCCAAGTACCACCACTAAAGATGCTCTAAGTGTGCTGTATTTCGTGTCTTCACAATTTACCTTGTCAAAGTTCATGCCTATCTAATGAAAGAGGTGGCTTCCATTTAATTTCCATCCATAGTAATTACATAGAACCAACCAAATTTAATAAATTTACAGAGTATACATTTTGTCCTCCTTAATTATATATTCCAATAATCCTTCACTCCGTCAAATTGGAATATTCTACCAACTTATTCTTAAACGTGTCTTAAATATCCAATAAATTTTATAGCCTCTTTTCTTAACCCCTGACACATTAGCACTTGTGACACCATTTGAAAATTGATGACAACTAAAGACTCTTTTAGCCCTTCACAAATCAACGAATCCAGCACCTGGTTTCGAATGATGACAACTAAAGGCTCCTTCAGCCCTTTACAAAGGACGAGGTAAGATGGTCCCTTTTTTAGATGCATCCTAGCTACAAAAGCACCGAGTCCTGATGATATATCAACACTTTTTTTAGAAGCATTGTCATATTGTCGAGACTGACGGCTGCAAATTTGTAATTGATATTCTTAATGGTGCATCTTTCCCACAAGATTTAAATCATTTTTATTTCTCTAATCCCAAAATTAAAAGATCCGTGCAGAATGGGTAGTTTTCACAGAGCCATGGCACATTTGTCCTAGGTAGATTGGTAACTGACAACATGCTAGCCAAGTGGAGACATGTGATACCATTTGTAAATTGAGTCAAAGATTCTTTATCAAAGTAGGAGAGACACCCACAAGACCACAACTGTATTTTCCCTCCTTTTTGCCTTGTATACCCCAAATATAGCAAGGAGACAAAACAACATTCAAACCCAATCCTTACCATCCGATTTTGGCTCACCCAAAGCTCTCTTTGCCTCCTTAAAAATCAGATTTTGTCTACCTACTACACAACAAAAATCCAAACACAAACCCTAGGAGACTCTTCGCCAAAACCTTATCCAAAGGTTCCAAACAGCGCACTTATCTTCAAAGCTCCCACTTTTCACCCCTCCTTCTACCTCCTTTTTCCATGAGATCTCGGCAGCCAAAACACCTCTCTCTCAGCTTCAAAACGTTACCCCAACAGCCCCAACAACAACACATTTTCTTCTTTTCCTCCATTGAAACCAAGAACAAGAACTCCAAACTCCATCTCTTCTTGTTTGAACTCAAGCAAGTCAAGAAAGCTCCTTTTACCTTCCTTAATGGACATCAACAACAGTTTCCCCATCACCTCCTTGACATCCTTCAACCATCGGAATGAGCCCAATAGCTCGAAGAAGCCCTAGACGACCCAAACTCGATGTTTTGGGTTTTAGGAGAGGTATGTAAAGACCGAAAATTTTAATTATGATTAATTGAGATTTAATTAATTTCCGAGGGATAATTCGATCAATTATCCTTCTTTTGACGATTTTGAAAACCCAGAAAAAATAAAAAAATAAAAAAAAATTATTTATGACATATTTTATATGGAAAGAGGGTTACAATTCCAATCTATTAGAATTCGTATGATAATTTTCCGAGAAATACTAGTGAGGCAAAAGCCTTGTCATCCATTTATTTCGGTAATTTTCGTAACTTGTCGCGACATTTCGGGACGTTGTTTTAACATTAAATTGCTGCCCAAACCACCCCATTTCAGCCCTTTATATGATCAAATATGAGCCATATGTTTTTGCATTAAACAAATAGAAGCCATGTTGGATGAATGACTTGTTCCTATTTGACCACTATTCTACCTAAGCCTTACCAACTCCTTCACCAACTTTGGCTTCACCTTTTGGCTCTTTTAAAGACACATTTCTGGCCTCATTCAGCCCCTTCACACGCCAAAAAATCAGAGAGAAAAGAAGAAGGAAAGAAAGAAAAAGAAAGAGAGAAAGAAAGAGAGAGCAAGTTGCCCTAGCAACCTTGCCAACTTCAAACCACCATAACTCCCTTCTCACTCAAGCTTTTTGGCTGATTCTTGAAGCAAAATATCCACAAAAGAGAGGCCTTTCCAACCATAGTGAGTTCACAAAAATCCAGTCCCATTAAGCCACCCGTTGAGCCCCGTTTCCGAGCCAGCTGTGCTGAGCCATTTGTGTTCTTGAGGTTTTCAAGTGTGTTTGGGTGAGTCTTGGGTTCCTCCCCTTCAAATCTGATTTTATACTTGTTTTACAACTAATTTTGAAGGTTTTTGTCTAAGAATTCCTTTTATGTTTTGGTTTGGATTTGTCAAAAATGCTAGGTGTTTGGCGCAAGGTCCCGGGAAGCTTGGAGGGGTAATTTGGTCTTTTTCGAGAGAGGCTTCGAGGGTAATCTCTCATCCACCTTCCCCTCTATAGATTATGATCCTTATGTGTAAATTAGGGCTTAGGAAGTGGAGCCTCTATGTGTTTTTGGTTGCGTTTTGTAGCAAACGTCACAACAACAAAATGGATATATGTGCCTCTGTAATTTGGACTTTAATTCCAATCCAACGGTCTGATTAGACTGAAATCTTAATATGATGTTGATGGAATGTTATCTAACTGTACTTAAAAAATTAGGGTGATCCAACGGTTAGATCAAGAGTTATTATAATTTTAGTAACCAGTGTTTATAATGACTCGGTTAAAAAACTTGGTTAAGGGAATGCTAAGAATATGGTTAAATATATGATGGCATAACCGAAAATTAGAGCATATAAAATACAGAAATGAAGTATACTCATAACTTGGCTTATGATCCGATAAGAAGAAAATCGATTATGTGATAATACGATATAGATTATAACTGGTTAAGTCCGGATCACTTAACCAAAGTGCGTAATCTATAGAATCGTGAACCTTATGTGGATGTATGTTGATTATTAGGTTGGGTACATTGCATTAGAATACCACCTAATGAAAGCTTAATGAAATTAATAGGCTCTTGTTGATTGGATCCTTGGTTGTGCACTTTATTGCTTACTTATTCTCCGGACTCCAGGTAAGTCCCCTGGACTTACTCATGATGGATTTATGTGATACTCTTTGTCTTATCAAGAGTCTTCATGCATCACGCGACCTAGCACCATGTTTAGGAATACAAACCGGTAATATGACGTAGGATGAACTTAGTAAATCCAACAATCCATATGTATGCTATGTGTCTATGGTAGGACGGCCGTCAAAATCTGAATAAAGGACTTATACTCGATGGAACACGAATGAAATGATGAAAGACTTATGATGAGAAAGAATGAGTATGTTTGAGAAGGATGAGTACGTTTGAGAAGGATGAGTACGTTTGAGAAGATATTATGATATGATGGTGATGATGATGATGATGATACAGGCCCTTGTGTGTTTATTTCGCATTTATATATATCTATACACTTGCTTATGTGTTACATTTTAACATTCATGTAGTTTAAGTATGCCTCTTTATATGGCATTGAGTGTGCATATTTCCGATGATTGACCCCAATTTATTTCTTGTTTTTAGATTCAGGTACCCCTTACCCGATATGACTTACTTATATGGATGGTTGTCGGGACAAACCTTTTGGACGATTAGAGTGAGGGAGGCGCTTGACATTCGTACTCTTTTGCTCATACGTTTTATCGTTTTGACCCGGCGTGGCCGTGGCATTTTGTTGTATTTATGATTTCCGCTTTTATTTCAGTTCGAAACGTTTTCGCGATAGCCTAGGACAGGTAAAGCCTCCAACGGGCTTACGATCTTTTCGGGGTTCGCAATCCCCATCTTTTGACAACTAAATCTTCCGCTTAAATGAACCTAATAATAACTCGTACTCGGTCGTAAGATCCAAAGCTCACGGAAGAAGATCAAACTTCTTCTATAACGTTCCTCGATAATCTAGTATTCCGAACCTTATTTACCTTCTAAGTAGGTTTATGGAGGTTAATTCGGGTACTTAAATTTCGGGTCGTTACAAGGTAAGAGCTCATTTTCCCTCCTTTCCCCTCCTACTAACTTAAAGTTCAAAACTTTAACACCC
Organism: Persicaria tinctoria; assembly: GCA_037127255.1. Lineage (NCBI taxonomy): Eukaryota > Viridiplantae > Streptophyta > Magnoliopsida > Caryophyllales > Polygonaceae > Persicaria > Persicaria tinctoria. Next base: position 28,757,077 of record JBANSL010000014.1, read on the forward strand.
TTTAATAATCCTAGGCATCCTCGTGCAAGAACGAGCCTAATCGGATCCCGGATGAAGTTTCACAAGCAAACCGAAGGAAAAGAAGAAACTTGGGTGAAGATCCTCATTTCTCTCGATTTTCTTATGTTTATGGGTGTACTAACATAGGTATTGATCTTGGGAAAAGGTTGGGTGAGAGATAGAGAAGCTAACAACAACAAATGAGGCCAACCGAGCTCAAATCAATAGCTCCCAGGGCCGGACTCGTTGTCGCGAGTAAAAACTCACAGCCACAAGTAAGAACTTAGCTTAGGGTTCTCTCTTGCCGTGGCGAGTGGGAACCCTTTTGGGACTCCCTAGCTCATGGCCGCGAAGGCCATTTTCGCGGACGTGAGGATCTCGCGGGGGCGAGATTCCCATCTCGCGGCCGCGACACCCCCTGCCTTGCGGGGTGTTAGCTGAGCCTGTTTCACGGCGGCGAAATCCATTTTTGCCGCGACGAGACGCCCTTAGCCGCATTGGTTTAACTTAATAACTTGGGGGCTTTCACCGAACATTTTCAAAAGCCGGATTTGACACTTTGGGGATTTAAATGACTGGCTTGATGACTTGAACTCAGGTTTTGGAAAATGAACTTGATGAGTATTTCCAGGGTCGGAATTCCTAACTATTTGACTCAGATTTCGAAATGGTTTTGAGACTAACTTGGGGATTTGACGTATTCGGTGACTAACTAGCATGATGATGTGATGGTGTCACTAATAGCATGAATGTGTGACTAATACCATGTATGGATGACTAATAACATATATGTATGACCGATGAAATGATATCATAGTGATTAGTTATAGCATGAGTAATGTATGTCTTGTGGAATATTATACATGATGAGATGTTATATATGTGGATATGATCTAATAAGCATGCGAAATTGGCTAAGTAAGTATGGAGATTATTGTGGTCTTATGAGGTGTTATGATTCGATGAGTTGGTTGATCATGATTGAATGGCAAGTCTGGATAATGTGATGTATCTACTTATCTGACTGTATGATGTATGTGTGCTATGTATGCTTAGAGTAGCTTAGAAGTAGTCTCGATATACTCTCATTATACATCTAGGTGACACTTCGTGATTGTGATTGATGTGTGACATATTGTTAGGAGCCGAATTTGCCATATTTTACAGTAACTTTAATATCGTTTTCTGCATACTTTACATACATTTGGGTTAGCTAGTACAGAATCTATGTAGTTTATGTTTATTTGCCAAATTATGGAATCTACATCAGTTTCTGTTTAAATTTGCAGAATTCGAGACATTTTACAGCAACTCTAAGGAAGGACAGAAAAGCTCGGAAAACCACTACAGAAGTCCAAGGTCAAAGAAGCAGCGGAACCAAGAGAATCAAGCTGAGAGCCCAGGCTACTCGATCTCGAGTCGGCCCTACTCGATCTAGACGAGCATGTCTGAGCATAGGCCTTGTCGACTAGGAGCAATGTCGAGAGCCAGACCAACCCAGCTCCGGAGCCCTACTCGATCTCGACAAGCCCTAGCCGAGATCGACGAAGCCTCAGCGCCACACCCGGAATCGACGAGAGAAGAGGCAAGCCGAGGACGAAGACGACCAGACAGCACTCGCTGCCAGCGACCCGACTCGCTGCAGCGGACCGTTCACTGCCGCGAAAATCTTCGCTGCCAGCGGGATGCACCAAGACGAAGCTCGCCAACTCGCACCTGCGGAAGGGACGGACTCGCTACAGCGGAAGAAGCCACGTCGAGGACCTGCTAGCCGAGACGACAAGCCAGCCCAGTCGACGACTTTCCTACTCGACATCGAGGACGCCGTACTCGACATCGACGACGAATCCAGAAGCCGTTGACGTGGCTTGACGAATCCTACTCGGAGTTGGGATCCTTGGAAGCCGAGAAGATGAGAATCTATCCGATTCTATCAACATCTATCATGGAAGAGAGTTTTATCCACTTTAAGACAGTTTAGATATATTTAGATTTAATTTCTTTATCGCTTTTATTTATCATTAAGCATTTTAGATATAGTTTTAGATATAGATATAGATATTCTATCCTTGATTAGCAAGGAATAGAAGGCTATAAATAAAGCCCATGGGGCTTAGTTTTATTCATTCAATTCCAGAGGGAGAGAAGTAGTTCCACAGAGACGGTTTAGGGAGTTCAGAGGTTTTAAGGTTTTGGCAGTTTACGAGAGTTGATTGCCAGGCTTGTAAAGGCTTTGAATTTAGTTAATGCAAGTTGTTATTTCCTTTCAATCAATGTCTGACTTTGCGATGAGGCGTGAGTAGTCCACCCACTTCTAGGGTTGGGGCGAGCCCAGCGATAGCCATTCGTGTTTGAGGTAAAGATCTGACCTTTATCATGTTTTGAGCATTTTCCTACTTGTTTATGTGTTTATTACCCGTCTAATGGAGATCCATGTTAACAACTTGGATTATAAACATAAAATTGGTAGAGACAATTAGGGTTTCTTGAGAGAGTTGTCTAATTGTTGGAAAAGGCGAAAGCTTAGTCCTTTGATGCGATTTACATGATAATTTGTTTGATTCTGCCTTATACATGCTTGGTTATCATTGTTGCAAACCCAAATCTTGGAAGTCCTTTTAAATTAAGTTTAGTTCGAAATCCCAAAGCCTTTGCATTTATTTTATTTCATTTTAATTTCTGTCTTACTCGAGATCGAATAGCACTCGTCGATCTCGACTACTGATCTTCGACCAAGGTCGCTGTAGTTTTTGTGTGCAGGTACTCGACGAGACGAAGCGAAGTCGACAAGGACTGTACTCGACATCGAGTAGACCCTCATCGATATCGACGAGCCTCTGCCTGCGACTGCTGCGCTGTGTTCGACTGTCCGATTTTCGGTCGACTAACCCTTAGTCGAGGTCGAGTACCACTGTTGTCGACGTTCGTGAGATTCCATCGCTGCCTAGGATCCGCTGACACGCTTCCTCGTGGATCGATCCTGACTTCCCGCTGCTGCATCAGGAGGAGGTCTTGTAATTATTTGCAAGGGACGGAATCTGGTTTGCTGTGATTTATTTATATTTTATTATTACAAGTCTCGATTTCCTCCTATACAACAAATTGGCGCCGTTGCCGGGGAAGCTATCATTCGCGCCTTAGGTAGTTAAATCTCACATCTGCTTTGAGTTATTATACAAGTGTATGCGCCGTTCTGGTCTACCACCTGAGTTTGACGCCTTAGACGAACCAGAGCGTTACCTACACATCCACTCTAAACTCAAAAGGATCATGGCGGTCGCTGAGACACAAGAACAACTGATCGAAAGGCTTACAAGGGAACTAGCCGCTAAAGATGCTGCTATCGCCATTGAGAAAGCAGCAAGGGAGCAAGCAGAAGCTGAGCTTTCCCAATATCCAACTACTGCAAAGGATTATATGCATCCAGCTCTCGTCGTGCCTGAATCGGCGATTCTAATCCCTGATAACTCTTTTGAAATTCGCACTCAATTCTTGATAGAGCTTAAAAATAATGCTTTTTATGGCAAATTTAATGAGTGCCCTCTTGAACATATTACTAACTTTCATGATATGTGTCGTACTCTTGCAGAAGGTACAACTCTGGAATATGTCAAGATGAAATCTTTTAGCTGGTCGCTTGCTGGACCTGCACTAAAATGGCTTGAAGGGCTGAAGCCGAGATCTCTCACCACCTGGGCCCAAGTAGAGCAAGAGTTCCTGAACAAATACTTCCCACCCGCCAAAACAGCACTTCTTCGTCAGAAAATCACCGCCTTCAAACAAAAGCAAGGAGAACCGCTAGCAAAGGCATGTGAACGCTACAAAGAAGTACTGCGATCTTGCCCTACTCATGGACAGCCACCCTACGTCATCCAGGAGATCTTCTTCAACTCTCTGGATCAAATCACTGAGGATGGGATCAACCATTATACTCGCTATGAGTATCTGACGATGCCACCAAGCAACGCATGGGGTGTGCTAGAAAAGCTCACTAACTACGACAACAAATATGGGGCTCCTACAAAATATGAGGAGAACTCTTACGCCAGGCCAGCACCATCAATGCCACTATATGAGCCAGCAAAGGAGATTGACCCAGATGTCAGGGAGCAGTTCTACAGAGACCAGAATCGCAAGCTCCTCAAGCAAGTCAAATATCTATATGTCAACCAGCCTTGCATTGAATGCGGATCACAGAGGCACACCACTACTGAGTGCCCACACACCGAGCAAGTCAGGATGGCAGAAACACATGAGCAGGCAGCCTACGCTGGGGGTCCAAATCGCTACATGGGAGACCAACGATCCTACCAACCACAGTGGAACCAAGGTCCCCCTAGGAATCCCCCACCCTACAGAGCTCCAGGACATACAGAAAGGGATCAAAAGAAGGATGATCTACAGCTGATCCTTGAGGAGATGCGTCGGAATCAAGGCACCATCAACAACCAATTCCAGAATATCACTACAAAGTTTGGGGAATTGGACATCTGGAAAAGGGGAATAGAGACGCAGATGGGTCAAATCGCTGCACAGATCCCACGACCGTCCGGACAACTCCCTGGGCAAACTAAACCAAATCCTAAGGGGAAAACCGGACACGTCGCAGCAATCAAACTCAGGAGCGGACATCAATTACACGAGCCAGAGGTCGGAAAACATCAAAGCAAGGCAAAGCAGCAACTCGACATAGAGCACAGCCAACTCGATCTCGAGGAAGGTGTACTCGACATCGATGAGCCGCTACTCGACAAAGACCAGAAGCTGAGATCGGACTCTGCTGTTCAGACCAGCAACCCCAGGTCGACCACTGTACTCGATGTCGACGAGCCTGTTGTCGAGATCGACGAGCAGCGTAAAGCCGACGTCGACGACTCTGTAGCACCTCCGCTGGCTGATTAGGCCCCGAAACTGAAAAAGCCACTGCCTTTCCCTTCAAAGGCACAGAAAGATCCCACTGCAGGTAGGTTTACCATATTTGTTAATATGCTGCAAGAACTGAATGTTTCTATTCCTTTTACAGAAGCCCTGCAAGAGATGCCTAGATATGTCAAATTCCTTAAGGAAATCCTAAGCAAAAAGCGATTCATCTCAGAGATCGCAGGCGAATGCAAAGTACTCCACTTCCCTGAAAAGAGACCTGACCCTGGTAAGTTTTCTGTTACTGTGGGTTTTGGACAATATAAATATGATTCTCTATGCGATTTAGGAGCAAGTGTGAGCATCATGCCTTTATCAATCTGGCGGAAAGTAAAGATAGGATGCATAGAACCTGTGGATGCCAAGCTATACATGGCAAACAATACAGCAGTCATCCCTACAGGTATAGTTGAGAACGTCCCTGTCCAGGTTGGTAAATTCTTTGTTCCAGCTGATTTCCCTATCATTGACTGTACTGAAGATCCTACTAGCCCTATTATTCTTGGTAGACCATTCTTAGCTACTGCAGATGCCAAAATAAGCGTCAAGAATAGATCGCTCACCTTCACCATAGGCGATGAGGTTTTGGATTTCTCTTTTGGCCCTGCAAAAGAGGAAATTTCATGGCTGGAGGTGAAAAGCATCAGCAACCACGGGACCAAGCAAACAAAGGAGGAAGGTGCTGACGCTGTACCCGAGGTCGACAAGTGCTACTCGACATCGACAAGAGACCTACTCGATCTTGACAAGCCTTCGTCGATGTCGACAACTACTGCAGAGCCGGAAACTTGCCAGGAGCCTAAGTATGGGGTCCCTGTACTCGAAATCGACAAGCCTTCATCGATGTCGACTAGCCCCAAGCCCAAAGATTCCTGTTTTGGGTCCGAAAAGGCAAGTTCAGGTATGAATCCTACTCCTCCTCAGTCCATAAAGAAAACTTTAAATGATTTAAGGGGAGATAAGACGCCATGGCAAGAGAATCTACGAAAACTGAGAGCTGGAAGGAAAAGGGAGAAGGCAAGAGGAGATGATGCAAGCAACAACCTATCAGCTGAGCTTGCATACTACCATCAGGACCTAGATGATCCAGGAGAAGGGCCAAGCATGAGCGGGCCCCACAATAAGGGTCCTTGAGCGCAAAAGGAGAAGTTGGCCTAGCGACTCTAAAATCTAGAGCATGTATATAAACTTTATGATTTTGGGACTTTTGAACTTTTTGTTTTGTTTTTGGTTTTTGTTTTTGGGTTTTTATGTCTGTTAGAATATGGATAGTCCTGTTTTGTGTGCAATCTAACACTTTTAGGTCGGCAAGCATAAAAGGATCGCGAAAAGTGGAATAAGAAGTCGCTGAAAAACAGTCAAAATCGACGAAGGCCAAGTCGACGGCGACAAGGAAGAGCAGCCCAGACAATACTCGATCTCGAGTAGGCCAACTCGACATCGACAAGCATCAGACGCTCCTCGATTTCAGAAAACCACTAGACGCAGATGAGGCTCCTCGAGATCGACTACCCAGTACTCGAGATCGACAAGCCTACCTCTACTCGACATGCACTAATCTGCCTTCCTCGATGATTTATCTTGTGAGTTCCTTCCTTTACTCTTGTTTCTATTTGATTTTATATAGTGAGGACAATGTAAATTTTAAGTATGGGGTGGGGGAAGGGCTTACTTCATGCATATTTGACTTTATATGTGCATTATTTTCTTTGAATTGCTATATGGCTATTTTGGAATACATTATTGATTTATGTGCTTATATGCATGATTTGCAAAAGTTTGAAAAATCACCCCCATTGAAAATTTCGAATAATGTCATGGAAGCTTATATTAGACTCGACGATGCAAAATTGGATTCATTAGAGATATAACATGAAATTGCCTAGTAAAGGGAAGTCATAATGAAGTGCATATTTTTATGAAAACCATGAAAGGAGATTAAATTTGAAGTTGCTTTTGACATGTTGCATGATAAGATGATGGAGGACTTTAAATTTCCATATAATGCTCATTGTTTGAAATCCTAGCCATGCCTATGCCTATGCATCACAAAAGTCATAATATGCCTTATTTCAAATATTGCTCCACATGATCTAAATATTTGCCATTCTTTACCTTATCCGGGGATTATGTTGAGAATGATGTTACATTATGGAGATTATCATATGGTGTTTGTGATTATTGTCATTTATTGGAGTTTGGAAGGAAATTGATTGAAATATATGGAAAATTTAATGAGTGAAAGAAAATCCAATCACCTCAGGAGATAAAGGTAGATTGACCATGCTCTCTGAGATAATAGTTTGGAGAGATGGGACACATTGTGAGGAGTCCAAAGTACTAAGTATCCGGGGCCATTCATGACACCCATGTTTGCGACTCGCGAGAAGGCAGTGCTGAGATCAGAGAGGTAAAAGCATTATTGTTGATAAAAGCATTATGAAAGGTGATGAAACTTATGAAAAGGAATGTGGAAATTCAAGTTTGGAAATACTCCATTTTCCCGGATCATTAGCACCACATTGCCAGAAATTGCCCACCTTTTAGCCTTTTACCAAATCTACTCCTTATTTGAGCTTAAATTGAAGTCCTCTTGATTATCAATGCTTTGTCACTTATGAATGTTTTTTGCTTAACCCTCCTTTTGTGAGTAGATGTTGCTTTGATATAATTGCACATGCATGGATGTGTGACACTAGTACCTTTTCAAGGATGGTAATTGACTGCTGGGTTATATAAGAATGAATTTGATATGTTGAAAGTTTTGATTTCTTCCCCTAAATGACAGATAAAAGTATTGCTTGAGGACAAGCAAGCTTAAGTATGGGGTGTTTGTTAGGAGCCGAATTTGCCATATTTTACAGTAACTTTAATATCGTTTTCTGCATACTTTACATACATTTGGGTTAGCTAGTACAGAATCTATGTAGTTTATGTTTATTTGCCAAATTATGGAATCTACATCAGTTTCTGTTTAAATTTGCAGAATTCGAGACATTTTACAGCAACTCTAAGGAAGGACAGAAAAGCTCGGAAAACTACTACAGAAGTCCAAGGTCAAAGAAGCAGCGGAACCAAGAGAATCAAGCTGAGAGCCCAGGCTACTCGATCTCGAGTAGGCCCTACTCGATCTAGACGAGCATGTCCGAGCACAGGCCTTGTCGACTAGGAGGAATGTCGAGAGCCAGACCAACTCAGCTCCGGAGCCCTACTCGATCTCGACAAGCCCTAGTCGAGATCGACGAAGCCTCAGCGCCACACCCGGAGTCGACGAGAGAAGAGGCAAGCCGAGGACGAAGACGACCAAGACGAAGCTCGCCAACTCGCACCTGCGGAAGGGACGGACTCGCTGCAGCGGAAGAAGCGACTCGCTGCAGCGGAAGAAGCCACGTCGAGGACCTGCTAGCCGAGACAACAAGCCAGCCCAGTCGACGACTTTCCTACTTGACATCGAGGACGCCGTACTCGACATCGACGACGAATCCAGAAGCCGTTGAGGTGGCTTGACGAATCCTACTCGGAGTTGGGATCCTTGGAAGCCGAGAAGATGAGAATCTATCTGATTCTATCAACATCTATCATGGAAGAGAGTTTTATCCACTTTAAGACAATTTAGATATATTTAGATTTAATTTCTTTATCGCTTTTATTTATCATTAAGCATTTTAGATATAGTTTTAGATATAGATATAGATATTCTATCCTTGATTAGCAAGGAATAGAAGGCTATAAATAAAGCCCATGGGGCTTAGTTTTATTCATTCAATTCCAGAGGGAGAGAAGTAGTTCCACAGAGACGGTTTAGGGAGTTCAGAGGTTTTAAGGTTTTGGCAGTTTACGAGAGTTGATTGCCAGGATTGTAAAGGCTTTGAATTTAGTTAATGCAAGTTGTTATTTCCTTTCAATCAATGTCTGACTTTGCGATGAGGCGTGAGTAGTCCACCCACTTCTAGGGTTGGGGCGAGCCCAGCGATAGCCATGCGTGTTTGAGGTAAAGATCTGACCTTTATCATGTTTTGAGCATTTTCCTACTTGTTTATGTGTTTATTACCCGTCTAATGGAGATCCATGTTAACAACTTGGATTATAAACATAAAATTGGTAGAGACAATTAGGGTTTCTTGAGAGAGTTGTCTAATTGTTGGAAAAGGCGAAAGCTTAGTCCTTTGATGTGATTTACATGATAATTTGTTTGATTCTGCCTTATACATGCTTGGTTATCGTTGTTGCAAACCCCAATCTTGGAAGTCCTTTTAAATTAAGTTTAGTTCGAAATCCCAAAGCCTTTGCATTTATTTTATTTCGTTTTAATTTCTGTCTTACTCGAGATCGAATAGCACTCGTCGATCTCGACTACTGATCTTCGACCAAGGTCGCTGCAGCTTCTGTGTGCAGGTACTCGACGAGACGAAGCGAAGTCGACAAGGACTGTACTCGACATCGAGTAGACCCTCATCGATATCGACGAGCCTCTGCCTGCGACTGCTGCGCTGTGTTCGACTGTCCGATTTTCGGTCGACTAACCCTTAGTCGAGGTCGAGTACCACTGTTGTCGATGTTCGTGAGATTCCATCGCTGCCTAGGATCCGCTGACACGCTTCCTCGTGGATCGATCCTGACTTCCCGCTGCTGCATCAGGAGGAGGTCTTGTAATTATTTGCAAGGGACGGAATCTGGTTTGCTGTGATTTATTTATATTTTATTATTGCAAGTCTTGATTTCCTCCTATACAACACATATCTTCTATTATGATGATCTGCATAGCCAGGTAAGTTTCTTCAGAGCTTACTCAGATTGAACAGAAAACTTCCCTACTTATATGTGCATGATATACTAGGTGTTGCATATCATAATAGCATGTCATGTAGTATCATTCTAGAATTGCATTAACCAATGATCATTCTTATTCTATATGTGTATGTAAACCGAACGGTCGTTATATGTGAAGTAACTAGAGTCTTTGCTAGGTTCATAGGACGGCCCAGCACCATCGAGTCTCGTCCTTAGTCATTCAAGTCATTGGTAACATCTTTACAATAACACCTCTATTATTACCAGATAATTATTATTTTCTTTTCGCAAGACCACAAATATGATGATTAATTATGATTGAGCATGCTTTGGGTTGGGCTTCAATACGGGCTTGATCCAGTTATAATTAAATGGAATGCATTCATGAGTTGGTCAGTCTTCGCCCTATCGGAAAGGGGGGCTGTGGTAGGAGAGGGATATGCCACTTGACATTCTCTGTTGATCCATTTAATCACTTTCTGCATATATATAAACTGTCAGCATGCTTATGTGATTTAAATTCTTGTCCTACATTAAAAGCATGATATTAGGACTACCATATATGTGTGCTTATATGTGCGGACCAACCAAGTGTGGGCCTCAATATGATCATATTCCCCCTTAATGTTTTTAGGTATATGATGTATATATGTATAATGATGCTGAAATGACTCTATGATTGCAGGATTTTTTCAAGGCGAAATGAGAGTTGAGACTTTAACTTCACCAACTAATATGGATTGGAATTTGACACTTGAACTATGTTTTGATCAGGCTCTGTCGTGACATCCTATGTATCGTTTTAAACTTATGTTGAGTTTGAACGTCAAATGGGTTTTGCAACTTAGCCTTAAGACAGGTACAGAGGATTTACCCCAGGTACTCCAACGGTCCTTACAGTTTTGGGTGCGAAATCCCACTTTCAACTACTAATCTTAGATTTCAAACCTTCAACCTGTACTCGGGGTGCAAGATCCTAATGAAGGATTCTATCCTTTGAACCGTCACTCGGGATTTCTAATCTCGGGCCGTTACACCTTGCAAAACCAATTTTTTTTCTCACAAATTCCATCCTGGTTGCTTTACTCTTCGTTTCCATGAGAAAAAGCACCTTTGGGGTCTCCATTCTCACTAAGGCAGTGAGTCTAATAACTGTTTGGCCACTCCCCAATCCCAGTCAGTTGACGCTTATGATTTTCATAAGAGAGACCTTTAGTCTCTCCTGCCGATATCGAAACTAAGTCCTTCCCTAGAATCAATTTTCGTTTCTTCTCCTCATTGCACCAATTTATTACCAAAACACCCTCCCGTTCTAGCTCATTCCTTTTATTTTTTCCTTTGTTTATATCCTCTCTCAATCCTCTATCCCCTACATCTTCCCTCTTATATTTCTCATTTACTCCCCCCTAACAGCTCTCTTCCATTTCTTTTTACCAATTTCACTTAATCCTCATTTGTCTTTTGTGCCTATGCCCGTCCCCACCCCTCCCTCCTCTCTCATTCCCTTTTCTGTTAAAATTTTTGCCTCTCCTCTTGAATTTCCCGCCTACCCCACATTACCTCCCTCCCTCTCTATTGTCCCCCCCCCCCCCCCCCACCCCCAACTTTTTTATCCCTCAAATCCACTTTTTTTTAAGTTGAACCACCATCATTCCTTGTTCTTCCTCCCTTATACCTATTGTGTTACCCTCTATATACTCTTCTAGCAGTGATTTCCTTTCTAGAAGTTTATTCCATTCATCCCCGAAACTTCCCCCACTTTCATCTTCATTCTCCACATAGGCTCCCTTGCGCTGCAACCCCTTCTCACTCCTATGGGAAGATCATATAGCCATATCCAGAATGGAACCTCCTCGAACCATATCTTTGATGGTTGTTCATGCCCCGGTTCACGCAACACCAATAGGGCACGATCAAAAGCCCATGCCCTGCCTTATACACTATTTATTTCTCTGTGTGATCTCTGAATTGGAAAGAAAAGACATTATGTGCTAATTCTCTAAAGTGTGATAGCCCTTTCAGACTTCTCATATGATGCTTTCATCGTTGCATTGAGCGCGTAGGAATCGAACGTTGAGTAAGACACCCACATGAATACTAAGGATGATGCATCATTGATGCAGACGCCTTCATCGTTGCATGACCAATAATAAGGATGATGAGGCAGGATAAGCACACTGATTCATATCCTTATCCGAAGGAGATTCATTCCGGCATATCCTTTGACGATGACACTAGGGTTTTCTCAACTGATTTGAGGCCTATAAATACCTCATTAGGCCTATGGTTTTCGACCCATTGAGAAGAAACAATTCCATAGTTTAGTTTATCTTTTATCAGTTTTCCGAGGGTTGTTTTATGTGTTTTATAGTTTTTCTTGCATTTCAATACAATGGTACTTAAGGACATGTGAGGGTTTTTTTATGTGTTTTATTATGTTTCTTTGATTCATATTTGAGTTATGCATTATGATTATTTCAATTATCTTCGTGATGATATTGCATAAGTGTACGTTGTTTGTTTATCTTAACTGACCATTAGGATAGATTTGCATCATGCTAGGATTATAGCCTCATTCTGCTATTGAGGGGCTTAATCCATAAGTAGCCAGCATGTCATGTAGCGATCGAAGAGTATGGACTCATAATATTATAGGAGAATTGACAGGTAAATATTTTAGTGGAAGCGACAGCTGGAGATGAGAATCAGGTGGCAAGTCAAATATACGGGAGAAATAATATTTATTTGCTAGCTGTTAGAGACTTATTGCTACTCGCCCCAATATGTAAGTGTTTAGGGATTTAGATGGGGTATCGGAGATGTCGCCCTATCTATTTGTGTGCTTAAACCGACCCTCAGCGAATTGCATAATAGCCTAATGATCATAGAATTGCAAATGTAAGTGAGGCTATATTACTCATCAAAATCCTATTTGCTATTTCAATCATTACTACTTTAGATTCTTATTGCTTTCTATTTAGATTGTTCCTCTACTTTAGTATTTCGCTTTGCATACGCATTTAAGAATCGTACGTGATCTTCGTGGGATTGACCCCTTCCTTTTATCTATACTACTTGTTAGTTAGTTAGTGGACTCGGGTATTTTATTTGAGGATTTTAAACCACGACATTGAACGTCCACCAAATTCTTGATTCTAATCATTTCGACATCTTACTAGTAACCCTTATTAATAACCAATCTCTGTCCAAACAATCCGGTACTTTATAACATCTCCCTATAATATACCAAATTTATTTAGGTCATAAATACTAAATGGTAGAAATTTAGCAAGGCCATTGCAAACAACCACTTTTTATCTAATAGTTGGACTAGATAATTCCATTGATCACCCAACTCCGACCTCTCCCAGCAAAATTAAAGCATCTCTCTCTCCAATCTTGAAATCTCCTGTATTCAAACCCTTCTGGATCTCCCAAATCAAATCAGTTCAAACGTAACAGAAATCGAATCAAAACCCTAGGCCAAGCTAGCCATTCAGATAACTACAACATGAATCCACCAGCATTAACAAGTACTCCTACTGGCGCTATAATCCGGTACAAGCAGATCATCGGAGGCCGAATATGCTCCGGAATCCGCCTTCACCCCCGAAAATTCTCCATCAAGACTCTCAAAGTCGAAATGATCAACCTCTTCGGATCCTTCAAGAAGCACTCTTCTCAAAGATGGTTGTCGCTCCTCGTGCCTCATAGTCTTCTTCTCCCTCCCATGTTTCGACATCATCTATCTCTATAGAGAGGCGTGGTGGCGCTTCGATGACTAAGATCGTCGTGAATACCATGGTGAGGATGAGGAGCAGCACGTGGCAGCCCTCGATACAGTACAATTGCCGCCTGAAATCATTGCGCCAGACCAACTCCTTCTATGCCGAGGCCATTGCCGATTGCTTGAAGTTCATCAAGCGATCTACTACGATTGACTCTCGCACCGATCATCATGAATCTATCCCCGCGCCCCTCGCCCTCGTCAATTAGTTTCTAGCTTCTTCTCGTGTTCATTGATCCTCTCTCTCTCTCTCTCTCTCTCTCTCTCTCTCTCTCTCTTATCTAGTTGATTAATTTGCAGTTTGTAGGTAATTTATCATAACTAAAATGTATTGATTGCTTTTATATATACTAGTTTGGCAGTTGTGCGCAAGATGCACGCAAGTTTATATTGTATGTGCACCTGGACTTGGAATCGAATTGTTGATTATAAATATAGAGTATTGTGGGAGAACATTCATTAGTTTGAGTTGGTATCAAGTATGCTGGCATGGTTAGGATTATAACTATTTGAGCTTAAAATTTATGTAAGTAGATTACAATTAATATGGATGTTTACGTGTCAATTATAATTTCATCGAACAATTGATTTATACATTGATAATAAAGCATTAATGAGGCGGAACTACAAAGGTCGAAACTTAAAATTAACGACAAACATGTGCAAAATTTGTTGTTAAACTTTAATCTAATGCCACCGATGTCATATGGATCTATAAGATCTGAATAAAACGAAACTTAACAAAAGTAATGCATAACTTGATAGGGAATTGTTTGCCCTCGGACTTGTTTACTGTCATAGCAAAGCATAACTTGATAGAGAATTGTTTTTTCTCAAACTGGTATGGGTAATTTACTACTGGCAAGGTTTGCATGGTAATTCTTGCTAGAAACACATGTTCGTTTTTGTAATGACCCATTGTTATTTGACAATGGATTATGTTCTGAAGAATTTCTTGCAAATCAATCTTGTTCCATTACACAAGCCGCGCTAGGAGGATCAATATTTTGTAGCTATATGTTTGGGCTGTTTGGTTTAAAGACTGCTTCGCGGGGGCTCATTCCCTAAGGACATAGTGTATTAAGAAAGTCGATAGGATATAGGGGACTCTGATCATCAAGGATTGTATCAAAACTTATATATGTTGTAGTCGTCCCTGGGAAACAATGTAGTATATCATTGTTAATATTGTCTACATCTTCATTTTTAGGGGTCAAAATAGCTCACTTGTTAAAGTATTCGTTCTCATCCATGGAGTGTTGTATTTTAGGGAAGATATGCAACACTAAAAGAGCATTATAATCATTTAGGGAGTTGGATCTTCTATTTTCATGCTTTCATGTGCTCTGCTAAACTATTTCCTCCCTTTTATTGAGGGTGTTTTTTTTACAATTGAATTATGTTAAGGCTAAGAAGACATTTTTTTATCACCATTTACATCTGAAATAATTTACATAATGCATAAAACAGTAGATAGGTTTGAGAAATATCTATTAAGACTATTATGTCAGATATAGTCACATAGATAACATGAATCTTGATATGGAATTATATTTTTCCAATAATAGGCATTCAGTAACTTCATATAAGAAACGTTCAAAAAGCTCCACTTTTTTAAATTTTACAGCCGACAAATGGGCGGGATGAGACGAGAAAAAAGGTAAACGTTCTTTGATAATTAGTCTCCATTACGAAACTACACCATTGATTACTTTGCTTTTGGTGCTGATAGATACAAATATTAATTTATTCGTTCTTCTTCTTAGTTCTTTTCAAAATTTAGAAAAAAAATGCATGCTAGGGAAGTTGAGAAGAGTCAAATTATAGCAACAATAATATTCTATAATCAGGGCATCTGTAACGTATTTCACTATGTTGTTTTGAGACTTGAAGATGTGGTGTTCTTTTACCCTAATTGCACATGCACATCCAAGAAGGTGCAAGTCTTCGGTTGGCCCCAGAACGTGAAGAAAAAGGGACTAAAAAGACCCCCAACAACTCTGAAAAATCAGTAATTTCATTTGTAATCAACGAATCTAGGACTAATCATCGAGAGCTTCACCTCCAAAGATACCTAACCGGTCAAAGGCTCATAAATGGCCCGATGGTATGCCTCCTTTTGTTTGTAGTTCATCATTATTTGTGAATGCTATTGTTGCTCAATTACTTCATATGGTTAGGATTCATATCCGACCCTTTGTATACATACGTACTTGTAGATATATTTAACGACTTTAATTGTTCAATAGACTTCAACATTTATGTGACAATCAAATGCTAATAGAAATATGGGGTGTAAGATATAACCTATCTATCATCAAGCATAACTTTTATCACTTTAAAACCGTCCCCATTATTTCTTTTCATGTATGTTGGATATGAGTCTTCTCCACATGTTGTAGATCAAATAAAGCTTCTAGGATAGTGGAATTTGCAAACATTCCTATAACCTTGTTTTTCCATTCAGGATCCATTAAAAGCAATCGATATCAAATTAAAAGTAGTGAAATTAATTAGCGGTCAAATTAAAACCAATCGGTATCAAATTAAAAGCAACCCATATATCTAGTGATTTTTTCATAACGATTTCATACTCATGTTTGTATTCAACACATTTGCATCGAAATCAAAACTTTGATGTAGATTTGAGAGAAATTCCAAATTGCTTTAGTTTAATAGCTCCACAACAATTGCAGAGAATAAACCAAACGAATGCAAACAAACAGAAAAATAAAATTAGGTCAGTGTCAAAATTACGTTACGAGGATTTTGAATATTGTTCAAATTGAAAGAATGAAACAAACCACACAGATACCCTAAACACAATTATGGCACTCACAATTTTATTAAATAACTAAAAAAGCAGAAATCAAATTCAGCTAATTGAGCACAAAGAGAAGATAACAATTTCAAATCACCCGGTGAACGAAACATGTTTAAGGCTTTCCTTTTCCTCCGCTGCTGTCGTAACCGGAACAAGGAGTCCCTCAAGATCTATGAAAGGAAGAATTTCTAGGCCAAATAACATCGTAAGCATCACACGTGTATTCCGACGGCTACTCATCTTCCTTAGACTCCTCCAACAATAATAGGTCCTCACACCTTATCGTTACTTGTTTACCTTTGATGCAAGAGGCTTTTCAATAGGGTTTATGCTTCATTTACAATCAGATAGTTTTTTTTTGGCAGTGAAAAGAAATCATAATACAAAGGGGCTATGAACGAAGAGGAATATGGAAAAAGAAGTTGATAGGCGGTGAATGGAAAAAAAACACCCTAGGAAAACAAGGGGCGAATTAGGGTTGTTATATGAACTGAACAGCTCGAGCTCAGCTTGGGATCAACTCGAAAAAGCTCGACTCGAGCTCATTCACTTATCTAAACAAGCCGAGCTTGAACAGAATTTAAAGCTCGATTGAAAGCTCGACCCGTTCGATTTAGGCTTGAATGGCTCCAATTTTATGGAATTTCTAAAACTCCCTTTAAGTTAATATGTTATGACCAAGTACAACCGCTTGAAGCTCGAAAAAAGCTCGGTTTGAGCTCATTTATTTCTTAAACAAGCCAATCTTGATCAAAAAAAATAAACTCGTTTAAAAATTGACCTCGACTTGGCTCAAGCTCGTTTAAAAAACGAACCAAACTTTAACATATCAAGCTCGGCTCGTTCAACTCGAATAACACCCCTAGGGCGAATAGATTGTATTTTATTTTAGAAATTTCATAAATTTATATGTCAATCCATAAAGATGAAAAAGCAAAAAGAAAAAAAGGGGAAAAAGTGAAATTAACCAACGGATAAAAAGTTATAATTTAACATATATATGTTTATTTTTTTTATCGAACATAAAAAAAAGATTTGATATATACTCCATAGTATATTAGTATTGAGAATAGTAAAAAAAAATAATGGGAGTAGGTATTATGAAGACTCTCTCCAAGAGAGAGCCTCTCTCTAAAACCCAAAATAATTTTCACCTTAACAATCAATTCCATCACCACAATCAGCACCCACCACCACCAATACACCACAACCAACAACAATGACATCCGGGGAACAATCGAGATTTGTCAATCTCAACCCCAAAAACATTCGGGGAACAACCGAGATTTATCAATCTCAACCCCAAAAACATCCGGGGAACAACCGAGATTTATCAATCTTAACCCTAAAAACATCCGGGGAACAGCCGAGATTTATCAATCTCAACCCCAACAACTAATATTGGTAAAAATTAATTAATATTTGGGTAATCCTCATCACCACCAATTCGTTACCAACAATTGGATGATCTTCTCGGATAAACTCTCTTCCCTCTCTCTACGGGAAACCTCCGGTTGGGAAGCAACCCTTACCACAACTGACCCACCGCTGCCACCGCTACCACAACCATCACCATGAATACTTATACACAAAACCGACTGGAGTGAAATCTCCAACACCTACTTTTGAGTACAAGGGGATTGATGTTCTTTTGTGTTCTTATCATAACAACAACAACCACAAACAAGGGGTTTAAAATCAAACACATTAACTTACCAATATCACCAATCCACATGTCCACCACCACCACAAATCTGCCTTCACTCTCTCCCTCACACCTGCAAAGGTCCGTCCCCCAATCTCCGAATCTGACTTTATAAATCTCATTCCTCTTCGGTTGGCTGCACCGTTTTCGAGCCTCCTCTTTGTTTTCGTCCTTCCGTCTCTTCGAAGGTTGAAGGTTGGGGGCTTTGGTTGTAGGTGTCGCCAACATCCGAATCCACTCCCTTGTCGATCGCTTATTCGTTTCACCTATCCCCAATCTCCGAATCCACCCCCAAATTTATTCCCGGACCTCAATCGGCCTCCTTGGTGGCTGATTTGGATCCCATTCCTTCGATTTTGCTGCCGAGGTAGCCGATCTGATCGAACATATTCGTGTACTTCCCCTCCGGTTGGCCTCTTTCTTCGGTGGTCCTTCCACCGGTGTCCCACGCCCCGTTCCGCCTCAACCCATCCTATTCCTTAGTGTGGTGGTTGATCCGTTGTCGCTCACCGCTACCACCTCCATAGGTTGGCCGCTGCCCGCCTGTGATCCTAGATCCCTGTCGTCGGCCACCCCTGCCGGTACTCTTACGCCGTCGGTGGTTTTGCCTTCCTTGACTGCTGCTCCTCTGCTTCTTTTCAGTACTTGGCGTGCAAGGCTTTCTTTTGCCCTTGCACGTTTCGAAAAAAAAAAAGATGTTGCGTGTATTTTTTATATGCTTCACATCTCTACCTATTGGGCCTAGTCCACCTGTTCGGGCCCAATGTCATTTCTAACCCTTTTCTAAAATCCGACTTTGAGCTTTAACTTTATTTGAAATAATTTAAATTAAATATAATCTAAAAAGTGATTTTTTCTAAGTTTTTTAACCAAAATTAAACAAAAATCTAAATTCTATTACTCATTCGCGTTCTTCGATCACGTTTTGGTGTTGCTCTTCCGTCTACGGAGTCGGCCTTCGTTGTTGATGTGTTTAGTTCCGGATGAGGTTCAGTCTCGGGCTCCCTGTTCATCGTGTTGATTGTGGAAGTGTTCGTGGTTTTCGAAGATCCCTCATCCAGGTGAGGGGAACGTCGGTGATCCACACTTCCCCAAGTGATGTCTCTTTCTCTTGGTGGGCTTCTGTTCTTGTCTCCCCGGCGTCAAGACACCGTGGTAATCCATTGGCTCTCCCGTCCTCTCGGCATCCACATTCTTTCCTTGGGTCTTTTGACTTTCTTGGTGGTTGGACAGATCATTTTTGTGATTGTTTAGGGTGGGTCTTTATTTCTTATTTTTGGCTTGTTGTATCATGACAATTAGTCTATGTGCCGTTTTCGGCCTCTCGGTCCACCAGTTTTGTCTGGTGCGTCGAATTATTTCCGTTTCAAAAAAAAATCGGAGTAGGTGGTAAAGAGAATAAGAATCGGAATACCTAAAATAACCCTAGAATAGATAAGGAAAAACTAAAGAAAAGAAGGACAAATGGGTAATTATACTTAATGAATAGTAATGGTAAAGATAGTCTTTTATATAGTGATGATTTAATTAAATATAATATTTATTTAGAAGAGCAGTGAAAAAAAAATATACCATGAATAATTTCACTGTGTGATAAAATAGAGAGGGAATGAATTGATGTGTTTATTGAGATTTCAAAAGACTTTTTTTAGATGAGTTTATAATAAAACTAGGATTTCCTAAAATTTATCCAAAACCAATAAAATAGTACAAAATAATAATATAACACTCTCTCTTGGATATACATCCGGATGTACGATGATCTCATACTTCACTATATATTCCACTCCCTACTACACAAAAATATTTTAACATTTATTTAATTTTAAAAAAACTATAAAAATTATTTTTACATTACTAATGTGTATTTTTATATATTCTTAAAATTAAATTTTTAAAAATCATGTTTTACAATTTTTAAAATTTAAAAAGGCAATATTTAACAAATTATAATTGTTAAAAATTTCAAAATATGATTTTTCTAAATAAAATTTTATGAATATATAAAAATAGATGTTAGTAATATAAATATAATTTTTAAATTTTTTTAAAAAATTAAATACATGTCAAAATATTTTTGCGTTATAGGGAGTGGAGCATAAAGTGAAGTAGGAGATCTTCATTGCCTTAATTATTGCATCATTAAAAACTTTACACTGGAAAAACTTAGTTAGACCAAAAGCCAGGATTAAGCGAAAATGAGTGCATTCATTATTCTCTCTCAGCTTAGTTTACATCTTTAAAGCGTCACAAACCAATATTGTGTATGAGTTGTATAAATATTGTTGTGGGTAAAGCCTTGATGACTACACCTGCTAAGTTCTCACTCACTTGAATTGTTGTTACACCTGCTATTAATGGTTGCCTACTGTAAAAAAAAAAAACTCGATTTGAGGTCGTTCACTTATTTAAAGAAACCGAGCTTGACCAAAATTTTAAGCTCGATTGAAAGCTCGACTTGTTCAAATAAAGCTCGAATTCTATAGAATTTCTAAAATTTACTTTAAGTTAACACATTATAACAAAGTAGAACTATTTAAATTAAAGATCCAAAAAAGATTGGTTCGAACTCGTTCATTTCCTAAACATGCCACGCTTGAACAAAATAAAAAGCTCGTTTAAAAATTAAGCTCGGCTCGGCACGAGCTTATTTAACAAACGAACCAAGCTTGAACATGGTAAACTCGGCTCGTTCGGCTCAAATAATACCCCTACCTGGCTCCGCCACTGCCCATGCACCCCGTTGGCTGCCCCTGGGCCCTGACCGTATGTCCCTATCAGGGCCGGACCTGAGGTGAGGCCCAACAGACCATCGCCTCGGGCCCAATCAGCCTAGGGGGCCCATAGTATATATATCAGGTATTGTTATAATAAATAAAACTGAAGTGAGAAGTGAAACAAAAAGATGAGATGGTTAAGTGGTTAGGGGACGGATGAGCACATTGGAATTGCAGGACCTGAGTTCGAATCCTATTCTTCTCATTTTGTATCTGTTTTTTTTTTTAAACATCAAAACCCTATTTTTTTTTTCAAGCATACCCAGGGTCCCAGACAGGTAGACACACCGCACGACGCACTCCAAATTCGACAGAGCACAAAGAAGGGACAAAATCCGAGTGCGAGAGCCCCGAGCCAGTGACCCGCCACCGCAGGCTCCACCTTCGACTGACCTTGGCACCAGCGCACCTCACCCAGCCCCTCGGCAATCGGTGAACCCCCGCATCGTCTCCCGCATGCCACAGCAACCGCCATTCTCTTCTTCTTCTAGAATCGATCTAGACCTTCAACCTTCATTGTTCAAGGTTAGCTTTTGTTCCTCTACTTTTAATTTGACTGTTTTTAAGTTGAATTGGTTGAGATTAAAATCAGTTTAGATTAGATGTTGTGGATTTGAGAATCAATTTGGGAGAAATTTTGGTTAGGCTCGGTGATTCTGATAATAAATTTGGATAAATTGTCCTTCCTTCTACATCTATTCATTCATATTTTGTTATCTTCATCTCATCTGTTTCTTCTCTAAGCATATTTTTTTCCTCTGTTATCAATCAATGAATTGTGTTTATAAGGGCATTTACCATGGATTTTTCCATTAACTTGCTGACAATAGATTTGTGTATTCTAGCACCTAAAATAAGTTAAATTGGTTGAGATTAAAATCAATTGGTAGAGGACCCTATTTTAAAATCTCACCTCAGACATTACAAATCTTAGGTCCGGTCCTGGTCCCTACGTGGTTATCCACTCATTTGGGTTTCGATCACGTTAACGTAGATACATGTAAAAAAAACATGTATATTATACTGTACCGTAGGATTCACCTGGCTATTATAATTTGTAATTTGTCTTCATCTCATCAATTAATTAGAAACAATGTATGTACATTTCGTCAAAAAGAAACAATTAATGTATACATGTAAGGAAGAAGAATCATACATACGGATCGAGTACAATGCACTGGCCAAACAAAAACGTGTATACGGACGCACCAAATTAAACATCCCAAATAAACTTACAATACTACTCCGTATATAAATTAACCCAAACCCATACGTATCCGTTGAAATCAAATCAAATCAAATCAAATCGATCGATAGCATGGAGTCGGTAACAAGATCAAGAGTTGTGACCTTCATCCTGATCTGCACAGTACCCCTCTGTGCAGCACGGCATGCGCTAACAACATCCTCGGAAGATGGTGCAAACGGTTTCACCCGCAAAACTCACGTCATCATATCCGACAACTTGGGGGAGGGGCTGCAGCTTACCGTCCACTGCAAGTCCGGGGACGACGACCTTGGTGCCCATTTCTTAAGCGACGGACAACAATACGAGTTTGTATTCATCCCCAATTTTTTCGAGACGACGCTCTACTACTGCTCGTTTTCGTGGATCGGAGGATGGGTGGTTGGGGTGGTCTATAAAGCCAAGAGGGATATCTCAAGGTGCGGCCAGTTCTGTTCATGGACGGCCACCAAGGAGGGCGTCAACGGTAAGAACCATGATGGAGTAACCGATATCGTCTACAACTGGAATTGATCCGCCCGACTACTTCAAAATCTCTTATACATCTATATATGTAAACTAGTGTAGGTTTTTTTTCTTTCAATACTATACAATTGTTTTTCAAATAATACATATATAATTTACATAAAATAAATATAATTATATTTACCACATCTAATTAAAATATCATCTAATTACAAATTAAAAAAAACACACTCTCCTCTCTCTAGAATTTCAAAAGAGAGGGGGAGTTCCAACCATGGCCTAGGTCATCCGACACTGGCTTCGGTCACCTTATTCCGGCTCCGGCCATCTCATCCAGGCTTTGGTCGTCGCCGAGTCACCATGGCGTCGCCACATCGTGCGCTGGTGTATTTCATATGGCAAATCGTTTATTCGAAACCCCTTGCTCTTTCAATTCGAGTTTGGTTTCGATCTAAATCCAAAATTATTTTGCGGCTTTCATTGATTAGCCTCTCGTACCCTCATTCTGCAATTTTTGGGGTCTGGGTTGTGCAGCTCCATCCATCTATCTTCCTTTGGGTTGTGATTCCAAAGGATTTCGTTCTGACCTACCCTTTCTCGCCGACCTACATTGGTTGATTTCTCCTCGGTGGTGGTGTTCTGGCGTTCATCCCCCTCTCACCGTCGATGGCGTCAGGTTAGTTCCACCGCCAGTTCCATCACCATCCTCGTTCCTTCTCTGGTCTAATCTCCTGTTTCTTCCCTCATTTTGGGGTTTGGATGTCCCTCCTAGTCGGAGTGGGGCTTGGGTTTTGGGAGTCGGTTTTTCAATTCTTTCTTTCCTATTCTTCTTCTTCCTCTGACCTCCTACAAATCTTGTCTCCGTGCTTCGCATATGGCGCCGTAATCTCTATTCTGTCCGGAGATGGAGGTTCTACTTTGGCGTACTTAGATAAGGAGGTGTCTTGCCACCGGCGAGTGCTTCTTATTCTCCCTCCCGTCGCCTTCCTCTATTGTGGGCTCGCCCTAGCTCGTCTACCCTAGTGCTCCTTGTCCTCGTGGGTTGTGCTCGCCCAGCGCCCGGTCTCCTGGCGACCTCACCAACGGCTTTCTCTCTCGAGCCAATGGGGACCCGACTTTGCTTTGGCCCAGTATATTGAACTTTGCGACCAAGGTTTTGGCTTGGGCCCAAAGTACCCCAAAAAGAAAAGGTAAAAAAAGGGAATGGATTTGGATTATTTGTGTGATGTCGAGTTGCATGGTAGTGTGGTTTGTATGGCTTTGGGGTCTAGCAATTTTGAGTGGTGTTTTTCTCATTTGTCGATGTGCGAGAGGTCGTGGATGTGATCGAATCCTAAAGGCTTGTTGATAGAGTCCAAATCTGAGGTTTCTACTTAGTTCCCCAGGGATTTCCTGTGTTGCTTCTACCAACTGGCAAAAGAGTTGTACGTCCCACACCACTGTTGTTCCTTCATCGTTTGTGCTAATTTGTTTGACGGTTTGTCTGTCGTTGATTTTTTCGGCCTATCGACCAACCGGGCATGTCCAGTGCATCGAATTTTTACTTAATCAAAAAAATATCTAATTACAAATCTAGAAATGGTCCAAATTTTGAGACGAGACGAGAGAGGGTCGAATCCCCCACAAATCCTAGACCACCACTTCCACTAAATCGCTCTAAAGTAAACCTCGAATCTAAAAATTGACAACATAAAATATGGAATCTCACACGAAAAAAAACAATCAATTTCATCGCTCAAAAGCAATTAACTCCAAAAGGTGCATCAAGTGTCGATTTAGGGAAGATTCAAGCCTAAAATCTCAGTCTTCTCCTTCAAATTCGTGGAGGAAAGATCCCAAATCCGAAGCAG
This sequence comes from Persicaria tinctoria, assembly GCA_037127255.1. Classification (NCBI taxonomy): domain Eukaryota; kingdom Viridiplantae; phylum Streptophyta; class Magnoliopsida; order Caryophyllales; family Polygonaceae; genus Persicaria; species Persicaria tinctoria. Next base: position 28,781,442 of record JBANSL010000014.1, read on the forward strand.
GGATGGCAATTGGCCGACGAATCGGGTGGCCTCGAGCTATGCGAGGTTGTGACTGTCCTTGCGGGGTTGGTGGTGGTGATTGTCGGGTTGGTTTCTGTCTCCATTTGGTATGACAACAACTCTATATAGCCCTTGAGGTGGATGGCGACTTCCTGCATTCTCCTCTTCTTTACTGGTATGAATTCGTTGAAGGTTTGTTTGTTAATGAACATCGAGGTACGAAACCCCTTTAATTCTTAATCCTGAAACTTGCCTTTATCTCTATAATTGGTGGGAGATATGGAGAGGTTTGGCTCCTCTCTACTCCATCTTACTGAAAGTTGTTAACTACCAAAAACACAGGAAATAGCCACGGTTAAATAGCGACAAATTGATCACAAATGATTGTGGCTAAACAGTTTAGCGAAGGGCATAGCCATGGATTTGACGGTCGTCGCCATTCGTGGCTATATGCCTCGTCGCTAACAGCCACCAACCCAATATCCGTGGCTATGGCTGTGGCCGGTTCGGAAGCAGTCAATTCGTAGCTATAGCCACGAATTCATCAACGGATAGTCTGTGGCTAATGCCGTGGCCACACATGGGGCATCTCTAGATGGGCCGTTGCTAATGTCGTGGCTAATGACATTGCTAGGTATCTGGCAAAGTGGCATAATGTCCGTGGTTATGCTCGTGGCTATGCTCGAGGCTATGCCCGTGGACATGTGGCAGATTGGTTGTGGCTATGTCTATGGCTACATCGTGGCTACATTCGTGTATCCATATTATTAATTGTATTGTGAGCTCAGTAATAAATATAATCTAATTATTTATTATAGTTGGGCACAAACATACGAAAATAAAATACCACTTCCATAATTTGTTCATCCAAAACACATACAAAACACATCCACAACCACCACAAGTTTGACCATCCAAAACACAACCAGAAGTTCAACCATCCACAACACAACCAAAACAAACCCGCAAGTTCAACAACACGACATTTACAAATACGAAAAAGTTTGAAGACAGTACGTGGGACGGAGGGAAAACCTGTCGTTGATCCGTCAAAGTAAATCTCAAACCTATAGCAAGTGTAGCGATAAGCAAGAGGTCGATCCACAGGGAAAATTATAACTCAAGTATGACTTAAGTGTCAATCAAAGTAACCAAAGAGGGGGTTTGAGTGTGAAAGTTTCGCCTTTTATCAAAGCGAAGTAAAGAAAGCAAAGTAAATGAATTTGGTTTTAGACAATTGGGAGAAGCAATTCTACCTACAATTTTCCACTTTATTGGATTGAAGCAATCCTTGTAACTTCTTCTCGTCCTATTAAGTTTCCTATGAATGCCCTTGTCCCGACCTAATATAGTTACTAGTCCAACCAGTCTTAGCAACCCTTATCAATCGAATAGTCCCTAAAGAAGGATTTAACTCAATTGATAGCTTTAAGTTCAGAGATTAGCCAAGGTATTTGCAGTCCCTAAAGAGGGATTTAACAACACATTCAACTTTCTACTCATTCAATTAGTTCAACCAGCCCTAAAGGAACAAGTTTGCCACTTAGGTTAAGGTTCACAACCAGGAATCTACAAAACCTTAGCGATTGAATTGATCTAACAAGTTGGCCAGACAAGATAAACAAAACAATAATCAATCAAGCACAAAGAAGTTGAAGCATTCAAATATAAGAAACAAGGAACGAGAATTAGAAACTCACAATCAATCCGAATAAAGCTTCAAATTGCAGGCTGAATAGATGAGTTTAGTTCCTCATGGAAGACATCGCTCAAAATCTCTTAAGTGTCTGATGAATAGAATATAATAGAAGTTCTAGAAAAATAACTAAATTTGGCCTTATAAAAGACCCAAGTCGGCCACAAAACAACTAAGAATAAAAACTAGGGTTTCATTTAAACAAAATGGCATCGCTTGACAACCCGTGTTGCGAATTGATTGTCGGCGGCCGCGGCATGCTTGCTGCGGCCGCAGCCAGAGGCCTTTCACGGAAAATCTGTTTTGAATCAGCTCTCGACGTCAACATGAAAGTTGTAGCTCTCTAAAAGAGCTTTCCAACGCATGGTCATAATAGTCGATCGGGCAACCGAGGCCTCCAGAAAATGCAAAACAAGTTCAGCATGTCTGGCGACAACTTCTGCAGACTTGTTCTTCGTTTAAGCTCGCTTCTTCTTCTCATGACCTCTTGAGATCTTCATGTAGGCTTCTTCGATCAACTAGACATTCTCATCTAATGCGTTATCAACTCATGTCTCCTCCTCGGATCCACCATTACCTGAAATAATCAATAAAAGCGTGTAGATTCCGACTCCGACAACATCGAGAACTAATATGCAAATCGTGCTTAATCCATCAATGAAATGCATCTTAACTAAGCTAAATGCAACCTATTATGCCTACCTAAATGCCTGCTATCAAACTCCCCCACACTTAACTTTTGCTTGTCCTCAACCAATGATAGAATGAACATGAATCAACGCATCCCACAGGAAATCCCTTCAAGTTTCAACCTCATCAAAAAGCAACATCATAGCAGGTGAAAACATAAACCAAGCAAACAAACGTCATAGCATGTATTTCAGTGATCAAAGCTTAGAAGTAGACATCATCCAACCTCACCAGAAATATGTGTTTCACTCATGTGTTTAGGCTTTAAGGTAAAACTCTCAACTCAATCCAAAATGCACTAAGCTCATAGACATTGACCACCATATCACCAAATATATACCTTGAATTGGTAAATAAAGAGCGGAAATTCCAGGGTTCGAACCGGGGACCTATGATTAATATATACCGAAATGTCATTACTTGCGGGATACAATAAAGACAACTAAATAAAATGTGACACTTTTTTTTTCTTTTTTTTTCTTTTCTTTTTTCTTGTCTTGGTGCTTCCCTTACGCGAGGCGCAAACATGGGTGTCATGAATGACCCCGGTCTATCAACACCTCAACCTACTAATATGAAGTCCACTTGAACATCTTTTGACGCAAGTTGCAAACATGGGTGTCATGATTGAACCCGGTTACTCAATGATCAAGCTTTCTCTCCTAGTGGATAGTTTTCAACACTTTTTTGCGCGAATCATACCCATGGGTGTCATGCGTAGTTCCGGTTACTAAGTGCATCAACCATTGCCACCTTATTCACTAAATATGCACAAATTCTAATCAAAGGACTTAAAATATAAGCATAAACTCCGCAAGCAACAAACATGTGAGTCGGTCTTGAAAAATAGATACTGCAGTCAATGCCAAGAGATAGCAACACAAGGAGAGTAATTCACACAACTGAGCAAAAGATTTCAAATAAGGCTAAACATTCTCACAAGGTCATGTTTTTAGGACTTCAATATACTTTAGCTCAATCATACATGTTCAATTATATTCGCTAGCTCATGTTTCACAAAAATCAAATATAGACAAGGCCAAAACATTCACAACTCCATGGGATTTATATGATCATGCTTGAAATTTAAATAAGAGGACAAAGTAAGCTAGATGGGTGTTTGATTAACACATATGTATGCAATGCATGCTTCTTTTTGGGATTTTCGATTTTTTTTAATTACGAAAATAAAAAAGGAATTAATAAAAAAATGAAAGAAATTAAACATGGTGCAGAAATTTAAATATGATCTCCTATTTGCATCTATATACAGAATTCCTCTCCCCCACACTTATAGTTTTCATTGTCCTCAATGAAACAATAAAGACAACAAAAGTAAATCAAATATAATCAAGGTGAAGGAAGAGGAAAAGGAAAAAAAAAAGAAAAACTTACCTCGGGTTGCCTCCCAAGAAGCGCCTTTGTTTTAATTCGTTGGCTCGACGTTTTGCTTAAGCTTGCGAAACTAATCAGACATAGTCAAAGCCCTCAACAACCTGTCAAACTCTTGTGCACAACTAACAAACAAGCATGCGCTACATACAAATAAATTGAAACTAAATAATAATACATTTAAGAACTGTTTAGACTTATTGTATTCAGGAGCTTGACTACCCACAAAGGGTATATAATACCACCAATTCAGTTCTACTGGTGGCTTGTCAAAGTAGCAGTCAAATGGATCAATGTATTCACCAATATTCTCTCGAGTGCAAGAGATGACCTTTACCTACTCTGTAGCCTCAGCAATAGGCTCTGGACCTGATTCATCAATGGGCGAGCTAGGGATGATCTCATCAGATGGATTGTCTTCTTCCTCAATCTTCTCAATGTGATTTTCCACAATGACTTCAAGAGGTGCAACAGAGGTCTCAACGATTTGAGATACTGGAGAAAGTGACTCGTTCTGCGCATATTGATTATCCATGTAGCAGAAAAATTCTCAAATCTCCGAGAGTCCCATATCTAATAAACCTCCATCACTCAGGCGCTCGGCAAGACTTCGTGTCTCAGCAGTCATGCCATCAAAGATGCATAGAAGCACTTCCCTTATACTAGCTTGATATCCCCATGAATAAACATCGTTAATGTACTCCTGCAGTCTGATAAAGTATTGATGAAAATTCTCTCCAGGTAACTGCAATAACCTCACCATCAACATATGTTAGTAGCTAGAGTGCAGACCATGTAAGTGGTCCACACCAAAAATCAGCCCTAAAAACACACAAGAATTAATAAATTTCCCCGGCTACGGCGCCAAATTTGACGGAGGTAAAACCTATCGTTGACTACCGCCAAAGAAAACCCAAACCTATAGCAAGTGTAGCGATATGCAAGAGGTCGATCCACAGGGAAAATTATAACTCAAGTATGACTTAAGTGTCAATCAAAGTAACCAAAGATGGGGGTTTGAGTGTGAAAGTTTCGCCTTTTATCAAAACGAAGTAAAGAAAGCAAAGTAAATGAAATTGGTTTTAGACAATTGGGAGAAGCAATTCTACCTACAATTTTCCACTTTATTGGATTGAAGCGATCCTTGTAACTTCTTCTCGTCCTATTAAGTTTCCTATGAATGCCCTTGTCCCGACCTAATATAGTTACTAGTCCAACCAGTCTTAGCAACCCTTATCAATCGAATAGTCCCTAAAGAAGGATTTAACCTAATTGATAGCTTTAAGTTCAGAGATTAGCCAAGGTATTTGCAGTCCCTAAAGAGGGATTTTACAACACATTCACAATCAATCCAAATATAAGACACAAGGAATGAGAATTAGAATTAGAAACTCACAATCAATCCGAATAAAGCTTCAAATTGCAGGCAGAATAGATGAGTTTAGTTCCTCATGGAAGACATCGCTCAAAATCTCTGAAGTGTCTGATGAATAGAATAGAATAGAAGTTCTAGAAAAATAACTAAATTTGGCCTTATAAAAGACCCAAGTCGGCCACAAAACAACTAAGAATAAAAACTAGGGTTTCATTTAAACAAAACGGCGTCGCTTGACAACCCGTGCTGCGAATTGATTGGCGGCGGCCGCGGCAAGCTTGTTGCGGCCGCAGCTAGAGGCCTTTCACGGAAAATCTGTTTTGAATCAGCTCTCGACGTCAACATGAAAGTTGTAGCTCTCTGAAAGAGCTTTCCAACACATGGTCATAATAGTCGATCGGGCAACCAAGGCCTCCAAAAAGTGCAAAACAAGTTCAGCATGTCTGGCGACAACTTCTGCAGACTTGTTCTTCGTTTAGGCTCGTTTCTTCTTCTCAGGACCTCTTGAGATCTTCATGTAAGCTTCTTCGATAAACTAGACATTCTCATCTAATGCGTTATCAACTCATGTCTCCTCCTCGGATCCACCATTACCTGAAATAATCAATAAAAGCGTGTAGATTCCGACTCCGACAACATAGAGAACTAATATGCAAATCGTGCTTAATCCATCAATGAAATGCATCTTAACTAAGCTAAATGCAACCTATTATGCCTACCTAAATGCATGCTATCAACGTGAGAACCCAAAACAGAAACACGCAACTTACTTTGATTTGCCTTTGCCCTGACAAAACTGCATCATGGTGCTGAGGAGCTTCTCCTGCCAAGCTTCATTAGCCTTCCTAGTCTCGCCCATAAGTTTCTCCCCAATAGCTACCATGTCTTGTCGGACACTTGAGCTGACTTGTTCCTGCACTCGATCTCCAAATGAAAATATTTCTTGCCTAAGGTTTGTGGTCACCTGGTTCTGCACCTGACCCCCTAACTCCACCATTTTACTCTCTCAAGTCTTGCTTCATGCTTGAAAGCTCAGAGATGACATAGTCTTTCAAAGGGGCATCACTAACAGCTACAATAGCCGTTGTAACAGCTTCTAGTTTCGGCATTGACTACAAGAAAGCTGGTGACTCTGATCCTATGCCCACAACCCGGCCTTTCTTCACACCTCATGTCGCCTTGATCCACAAAGCATTCATGTCAACCAAGTGGGATGCATTCTCAGAGACATCGTCATCAAGCAAGGCATCTTCTTCTACCAAATGGTTGAACTTTTCCTAGCCAAAGAACACGACCAAGATGTTTAATGCAACACAAAAAAACCAACAGCAATGTAAAAGAAATCAGCACAACAAAACCAATTTATCAGATATTAAAAGATCACAACAGGAAAACAATGTAAAGAAAGTAGCAGCAACAACAACAATAAAATTAGATCACATCATCATTATGGTTTAAAATGTTTAATGCAACACAACAAAACCAATTTATCAGACATTCACAAATGTTGAGTCAGAGTTTAATTTTTATGGTGTAAAATGTTGTGAGCAATTTCCAGCTATTGTAAGTATGAAATAAAAGATCACATCATCTTAAGTATGCAATAAAATAGACATACTAACCAATTTCATCATCTTAAGTAATTTCCCGCTATTGTAAGTATGCAATAAAACAGACATACTTGACAACACAACCAATTTCCTGCAAACTAACCCTTAAAAAACAGACATATATACTAACCAGTTTCATAAAACATAATTGCTCAATAGCATAAACAACACAACCCAAACAACAACACACAAAATACATAGTAGTACCTACACATCATAATCACATATTTGAAGCGGATGCACTCACAACCCATACAACAACATAAAAAATACCTAAGCATAGCAAGGTACCAAACAAAGACATAAAGACTATTCACATAACAAGTACATAACATAAAGGGTCGATTGAAGTTACTACTTACCACAATTTCTTGGCATTGAACACCAGCCCAAGATCCATCTCTTTTCCTATGGCTCCTTTCAAATGTTTGCTTTGGGGTTGGATCTTTTCCAAGCTCCTGGCTCTGTAAGTAAATATTTTCATTTAATTAGTGCACATATGCAAACCAAATAGATGATTAATAATGAATGTAAGAGTGATTGAAACTATATGAAATGGAAAAACAATAGTAATTGATTTAAGGTTGACATACCAGTCGATCCTAGATTACAGTTGTCGAAACCGATCCACCGCTGAAAATTGGAGTCCCTTTGTCTGTTGCAATGGCTCTGTTTTGCTTGTTAACTTCAGATTGACGGCGAAAATTTTCCTCTTTTACCCATTTATCCACCATTTGGGCCCATATCACTTGCTTCACCCATGTAGGCTTCTTCTTTGTTTTTCCATTGCGAGCCTTCCCAAATATGTTCCTAAGGTGGTCCCCTCCCTTTGTGTTGAAAGCCTTGTAAACAGATGCTTCTGAGTAGACGTTTTCATCCCATCGTGTTTGCTTTTGGACATATTGAACAAAGAAGTCAACTTGTAATTAATTCACACTTAAGCACTGAATGTTAGCAGAAGTAATGAATTTTTTTTTTACCTTGAACATTCCCCACCATAACTCTATTGTTGTTTCAGGAACATCACTCCACCTTATATAGGGTCCATCGAAATGTGAATGAATAACTTGGAGCATGACACCATACACATGATTTGTTGAATCAAAGCTTCACGTAAAACCCAAAAAAATATAACAAATGTTATCAATATAGTTGGCTTAAGAAAAAACATACAGAGTTGACTTGACCATGAAACTGATAACAAGAATTTGCATGAAAAAACATACACAGTTGGCTTCAGAAATGAACTCATACTTAACCATGGTTAACCATGAAATTGGTAACAAAAATTAGTATGAAAAAACATACAGAGTTGGATTGAGAAATGAAATCATACTTAATCATGCTTAATCATGAAACTGGTAACAAAATTTAGCATGACAAAACATACAGAGTTGGCTTGAGAAATGCAATCATGCTTACCTATGAAACTCGACAAAGACACAAACACAATTAACAGAAGCACTCTAAGTTCCATGACCATAGATTAAATAATTTAAGAATGCACCCTAAGTTCTATAATGGAGCAACAAATTTCACTTCCTACTCCTTCAACACAAACAAAAGTTCAAACCATCTATTCAAAGTTCCAGCAAGACATACAAAATTCTCAGAAATATGTTAGGCTTCATGACCATAGATCAAAGCAATTATAAATGCACTCTATGTCCCGTAAAGTAGCAAAAAAATTACTTCTAACAACATCAAAACAGATGATAGAAGTAAAATAATGTGTTCAGAAGGTCAATCATTTAAGAAACTGTCTTAGCAAGCAATTGCAGATGTTCAATTATTTATTTAAAACATGCATTCAATGTTCCATTACAACATATTATACACACAATTGCAGAAGCTCTCTTACCAAGCAAAACAAAAGTTGACTTACGATCCATTGACCAGTGAAAAGAAGACTGGTCTGTTCCATCGAGGGGCTTCTTCCTCATTTTCTTGGGCTTCTTCCTCATCTTGTTGTCCTTCCTCGTTTTCTTACCCTTCGACAATCTCCGGGGCATCCTCGTCGACGGGGTTCCCAGAAGTTGTGTTGTCTTATGTCTCAGATGACGAGCCATATTCACAAACCTACGATGGAGATGGGGAAGCCGTCAAACCACGAAAGGTTCCAGGAGCTTGGGAGGCAAAGGGATGGGAGGTTGCAGGAGCTTGGGTGGTTTCAGTACAATGGGAGGCGGAGGGTTGAAAGGTTTCAGTACCTTGGGAGGCAGAGGGTTGGGAGGCTTGGGTGGGGGGTTGTGGGTTGAGGATGCTACATTCGCCCATTTGGAGGCCCTGGCAGAGGGATGGAATGTTGTAAGAGCTTGGTTGGTTTCAATAGCTTGGGAGGAGGAGGGCACTGCGCTTTCACGCTTACCCTACCCGGAGATCTGGCAGATGAGGGCACCGGAGAGGTAGCAGAAGAAATCACAGATTGGGAGGCATTAGCGGGAGAGGGCGCCGGAGTAAAGCCAGTGGTGGCAGCTAGTGGTGGTCTTGTGTGTGCCGTGTTTGTAAGAGGCTAATTGATTGACAATAGATGGGTTATTCCTTATAACCCTTATCTTTTAGCAATGCTTGATTGTCACGTGAATGTTGAAATTTGTTCCACAATCAAAGCTGTAAAATCTCTCTCTCTCTCTCTCTATATATATATATATATAGAGGATGGATTAATTGTGCACACCCCTTAGGGTGTACTTTGTGCACAATTGTGGGCCTTTGATTTAGATGGGATAGAGGGTTAAGATTAATTTAATTTTTTATAATTTTTAATTAACAAAGTGTGGGGCCCAATAGATTTCAACTCCCAAGAGCAAGAGGAGCGCGTGTGATTTTGGGAAATAAAAACCTGATCCCAATCTTATTCTTCTTCTTCTTCGGTGGATCTGTGGAGCCGAGTTGTCTGCTTTTTCATTCGGCAAACGGCGATGAGGCTAGGCGGATGTGAGTCGAAGAGAGGATAGGCATGGCCAGGCGGAAGCGTGAAACCCTAGGTTTGCTTCAAACGCAGCATCACTTTTCTCCGTCGATGACGATGCCGATTTGTGCCTAAATCAAGCCCGGCGACGGCGACGGAAAAGGTGGGTGATGCTTAGGTAAGGAGGGTCGATGACGATGGCAATTTGTGCCCAAATCAAGGCCGACGAAGACTTGCTGCACAGATTCAGTTTGGCCTTCGGTTTGATTTCCCAATCTCGCTCCTCCTTGGCTTTCATCTGGGTTTTTTTTTTTGTGGGTGCAGAGTGGGGGTGGGGGGTGGTTGGGTGGGGAAGGCCAGCCGATTGAAAAACCGCCGAATTGAATTTGACGATGGGTGAGGGTCAGGTGGGGTGGGGGGAGGGGTGTGGGTGGGTGGGCAGGGGCCGGTCGATCGAAAAACCACCGAATTGAATTTGACGATGGGTGAGGGTGGGTGGTGGGCGGGGGTGGGGGGTGGTTGGGTGGGCGAGTAGGGTTTTCGAAATGCATAATTTTTATTCATTATTCGTCAAATTATTCATACGTATATATCAAATTTTGGCTAGTAGTGGTAATGAGTTGGTAAATTATTCGGTGAAATCTGTTTTATTATTCGTCGGAATATGGACTCTTTGGTCTGACAACATCAAACAAAACATTATTCAGTGAAATGTGAGACATTATTCGGTAAAATATGAAGGATTATTCGTATAAATTGTAAGTATTATTTAGAGATTTGAGGTTTCTTTAATTGACAAAAAAAAACAACTAATCATTATTCGGTAACATGTGACAAATTATTCAGTCGAATTGATAAATTTTGATCTGAATTGAATGGAAGTGTAAAACATTATTCGGTGGAATCGTCAAATTTTTAAACAAACGAAATTATGTGAATATTCAGCGGAATTGATAAATGAGAAAAAAATAAAAATTTACACTCATCCAAATCTTAAAAATAAAATTAAAAAATTAAAAAAAAACTGAAAATGGGAAGTTGGGACTCACGCGCACAAAGAGGAGGAGGGAGAGTGAAGGTGAGATTTATGTGGGACCATTCTATTTTAATTAAAAAAACTCAAAAAAATCTGGATTAATCTCCACCTTCCATTTGTTTCAATCAATGGTGTATAAATGTGCACAAGGTACATCCTAAGGGGTGTGCACTCTAGAATCACTCCCTATATATATATATATATATATATATATATATATATATATAGAGGACATGATCGTGTCAACTTCAATATTGTTCAAGATACTATAAACAAAAATGATGAAATACATAGTTATCAATCTGGTAGGTGGACATCTCCTCCTGAAGTTGCATGGAGAATTTTTTCTTTTGATCTATATGATATTAACCCACCCGTGATTCCTTTGCAAATACATTTACCAAAAAATGCAATTTAATCAACTTTGCAGAACCTGAAAACCTACAAAGAGTAGCTTATGATGATCAACGATAGACCACAATGTTAACTAAAACTTTTGACGCTAAAAAAACAATCAAGATGAAAAATACCTATATTCTGAATTTCCATAACATTTTGTTTGGAACAAATTATCTAAAACATGGGATAAAAGAAAACAAAAAATTGCAGTTGGTAGACTAGCTCATTGTTGGCCTTCAGAAGGAGAAAGATATTATTTGAGATTATTTCTTACACATGTTCGTGGTCCGACATCTTTTAAAGACTTATTAAATGTTAAAGGATATGTAATACATTCCAAGAAGCAGCACGAAAAAATGGACTACTACAAGATGATGATTATGTGGAATCATGCATGATTGAAGCCATGCAAATTCAAATGCTTAGCACATTACGACGTTTATTTGCAACTTTGCTAATCTTTTGTCAACCTGCAAATCCTCTTACTCTTTGGGAAAGATATTATAAAGCTCTTTCAGAAGATTTTAGACAACATCACAGAGAAGATGATATTAAGGTTTTGCAACTTACATATATATAGAGAAGTTGAAAGACACTTAGAAGGTATGGGAAAATCAATAAAAGATTACAAGCTTGAAGATCTTCTTCAACCTCAAGATAATACATTTAGAATTTCAAGAGATATAAGTGATGCATTATCTGCACCTGTTCCTTCAATTTACACCAATGCTTCAAAAATGTTAAAAAGCGACCAACGTTTTGCTTACAAATGCATTATGAGATACATAAAAGCTAAAAAAATCCGGTGCATTCTTCATAGATGGACCAGGAGGAACAAGGAAAACATTTTGGTACTGTATGTTATATGCAAAAGTAAGATCAATGGGTAAAATAGTTCTTTCAACTGCTACCTCAGGAATTACTGCATCTAATATCCCAACAAGGAGAACTGCACACTCCATATTCAAATTACCAATGGATGATGAGATTTCATTTACATGTAATGTTTCCAAACAATGTAGCTTGTCTGAGTTACTACGAAACACCACATTAACTATTTGGGATGAAGCATCGATGGCAAAAAAAAAAACAAATATAGAAGCATTACATTTACTTCTTTAAGATATGTGTAATAGTAGTGATTTATTTGGTGGAAAAACTGTAGTTTTTTGTGGCGATTTTCGACAAGTTCTGCCTGTGCTACCACATCAAACAGAACACAAAGCAGTTGATGCTAGCTTGGTAAGCTCTTACATATGGCCTTATCTTATAAAGTTTAGACTCACTAAAAACATGAGAGCAAAGGAAGATCATAAGTTTGCAGATTTTTATTAAAATTGGGCAACGGAGAACTGCAACGTGAAGAAAATAGTTTAGTCCAACTTTCACATGAAATTGTCACATCCTTTAACAATTAGATTGAATACTTTGACTATCTAGCTACAACAATCCTTCCCAGAATTAGAAAGTACTTCTCTTAATCCAGAATTTTTTTAGCTCCCGATCAATTTTAACACCAGAAAATGAGGATGTAGACTATATAAATAAAGTAATGACTGAAAATCCATTACATATAAAAATTTTGACTCTGTAATTGATGACAAAAACAACACATATCCATTAGAGTTTTTAAATTCATTATTCCCAAGTGGTATGAGTCCACATGAACTTATTTTAAAAGAAAATTGTTTAGTTATATTGCTCCGAAACTTAGATCCATCATTAGGATTATGTAATGGAACAAGATTAATCGGCAAAAGTTTCTCAAAAAATCTCATACATTGTGAAATAGCAACATTCTATTATAAAGGTGAACAAGTATTTCTTCCAAGGATAACATTAAAACCACCTTCTTCAATAAAGTATTCATTCAATTTTGAAAGAAAACAGTTCCCAATCAAATCGTGTTTTGCAATGACAATAAACAAAGCACAGGGACAAACATTAGAGCAAGTTGTAGTGTGTTTACATAAACATTCCTTTTCACATGGCCAACTATATGTAGCACTATCACGAGCTAAAAACCAAAATTGTATAAAGGTTCTTAGTTCTTACCATGTTTTTAACCGAAAAACCAAACAACGCAGTAAAAAATGTTGTTTCCTTCGAAATATTAAAAAAGGCTCGTATCATATAGCGCATGTAATATTTTTGATAAATTTTAATAGGTAAAAATTATTGATTTTTTAATATTATCTCCTTTTTTTGCAGGGAACATACTTCATTTACAAATCTAAACTCCTGATGGTGGAGCGTCTAAGTAACACTTGCTGAGATCAGTAAAGCATTTCATCTAATGCATAAAGGCAGTTGCCTTCAGTGTGTGTTGTCCACTCACTGGACTCAACCAAGTAATCTGTAACAATGTCCAATAACATTATGTATGTGTAGCTTTTGCCTTTATTTATTCAGTCTTCAATGTGTGCTTTCTTTTGTATCATGTTAGAGTTGAATAATGCACCTCTAAAATGTAAACATTGTCAAGAGCACAAATTGGGTTGTTTTACATACGTTTCTTTTTGTGGATTTCATCTTTAACCAATATTCGATTGAAGATAAACTATACAAAAACTCAAACGTTTAAATATAATTTTATCTTTAACTTTACACGAAAGGTACACACGCACGTGCTTCACACGTTCTGTGCAACTAGCTAATATAAAATGATATACGTGATCTGATCTTGAAGGTGTTTCAATGATTTCCTAAGAGGGTGAATCTTAAAGGTGTTTCAATGCTTAAATATAGGGTTTTCACTTCATCATCACTTAAATTTAAAATTACAAAAAAAGACCCCTTAAATAGTCTCCATTAGCAAATCACCACCCCTCACCCTTTTTTGGTTAACCTAGGTTAACTATGTTATGTTTTAATATTTTTCAACTTATGGATTTAATCTATTTTATTTGTTAGAGATAATGTTTTTTATATAAAAAAAACAAATTTATATATGGGAATTCGCATGCAGTGAAATCAAAATGTTAGTAAATTTTAAAAAAAAATAGTTTGTCGATTAATTGCGTAAGTTAAATATAATTATAGATCCTTTTGAATTTTCATCAAAGGTTAGTTATTGAATGACAATATTTAAAATACAAATAAATGATAATTTTAAGATTTTTTTTAACTTTATAAATAGAAACTATGATTTCTAATCATATTATAATTAAAAGAGTAATCTACATTCTATTTTGAAAATTGCTTAAAAATTCCAAAAACAAATTGGGACAATAATTCCGGGGTACATTTTTATTATTTTAAAAAAACGATCCTTAAAATTTAATCCAATAGTAAAACAATTTTTAAATATATTTATAATTATATTTATGTTTAAAAATATTAAAATATAATATATTTAACATTTTAATGATAGATTAACGAAAATGGATAAAGGGTGGTGATTTGTTGATAGAGACCATTTAAGGGGTGATTTTCTTTAATTTTGAATTTAAGGGGTGGTTTAGTGAAAATCTCTAATTTAAAGGGTGGTTCTATGTAAATTTCCCATCTAAAAACTACTCCACTTACTTTTAACTTGTAAAGTTGACACATAAATTTAAGGGTGATTTGCTAAACTAACCCACTTTTGGGAAAAGTTGGCAGGGTTAACCCAATCCGAAAAAAATTGCACAAAACCGGATATCCAGGTTGAAGTTGAAACCGGTAGCAGGTCATGAGGGGAGTGACTGGACATTTTGTGATCGACGGCAGGACAAGTGAGAGAGAGAGTGAGAGAGAGAGAGAGAGATGAGAGATGAGGAGGGAAAAAGCAATCTGTAGGGTTATTTGACATGAGAGAGAGAGAGAGCTGGAAGAGGGAAATTGCAAGGACAACTACAGTAAAGGAGGGAGCCCGAAATTCCCGCCTAGCAATGGCGCCAAAACAGAAGAAGGGGAAAGAGGATGGAGGAGGGGTAAAGTATATAAACATTGAAGAAATTTTGCAGCAAATCATTAGGTCACATTAATGCATTGCAGGGGAACTTTAAATGCCGATGGCATTTGAAGAAGGAGGATTGGTGGCCAATGATGTGGGGGTCTATATTATAAGGAGATCAGAGGAATGATAGGCATCACATTTAATGGGGACTTGGGGGAATTAAATCTGAAGAAAGAGAAAGAAGTCATCGAAGAAGAAGCAAGTGGGTCTGGGTTCATTAAAAAGTTGACTTGTAAGCATCTACATTTCACTGGATAGATAAAGAAGAATCACAGGACACATATTGGAAGTTACTAGACATTCTCCCGCCCTGATAGAAAATGGGTAAGTTTTCTCTCTACGTAAGGTAAGTGTTGTTTCTATGTACATCTTGTTGTAAAATTGATTTGCTATCGCCCTATGTAATGCAACAGGGGACAAATCATCCATTTGTATTACTGTATTGTTTGGAGGATGGTGGTCGTGTGAAGGGGGCACTTGGGTCTTCAAGGGGGTCAAGGAGCCAAAAGGTCGTGCTGGTGGACAAAAAGATTGACTACGTCAATCTTAAGAAACAGTTGATGAACAAGTTTAATGTCGATGGGACGAGGCATGACGTCGAGCTCACATATGTAAAGCCGGAGAAGGAAGAGTGCATGTCGTTTGCCATTGGGGATGACGAAGACTTGCAGGCCTACGAGTTTGTAAATGGGCTATCTAGAGAACGATCCTAGCCTATCGACCTCAATGTCTCCCTGCGACGCAAGGTTGGTGGAGACGTGGCAAATACGCAAGGATCGACAACGGATGACTCGGACGGTGGTGGTTTATCTCCTCCAGGGGAAGGACGTTGTAGTGTCGTTAACTGGGTTTTGCCCGTGACCCAAGAAGATCACCCACAGACGGACCCCCCTTGGCACTTGATGAAGAAGACAGAGCTTTGGGAGGACAATTTGTCTAGGTAAATCAAACGGGTATTCAGTTATAAACATCATGTGTCTAGTTACACGAAAGTTCTGACCAGTTACGGACAAGTGAGGAGTTGGAGTTTACGAATAGGGCAAAGAATGTCGACGTAGTTAAACGTGGAAAGCAGGTCATTTATGTCAGCAGTGACCTGAAAGATGAATTTAGCCCACGTGGTGGTATTGGTCGGGTCGCCGTTGATCTCGGCATCTCCTCCAATGAGGATGATGCAATCCCAAAAGTGGTTAAACCTGAGCACGAGAGTTCGGCATCCCACGGGAGTTTGCAAAGAGGGAAAAGAATGCCGACACAGTTAAATGTGGGAAACAGGTCATTTATGTCAGCAGTGACCTGGAAGATGAATTCAGCCCACGTGGTGTTGATCGAGTCACCGTTGATCTCGGCAGCTCCTCCGATGAGGATGATTCAATCCCAAAAGTGGTTAAACCTGAGCACGGGAGTTCTGGTCCGACGAAGTCTTTGTCATGGGATTATGAGGCAGAGGAGCGGTGAGGGAAGTAGAGGAAGCATACGAATGAGAAAAATGGAAGTCGGGAGCTTTTTCGAAGCCTACTGAAAGTGAACCAATGGTGGCGGTGAACCCATTGGATCCCCGCCAGTCCACTGTTAAGCTCCGGGAGGGAAACGTATTTCGGAACAAGGAGGAGGTGCAGAAAATCATAACGAGGGAGAGTCTAGCTAGGTGCTTCACAACCAAGGTCAAGAAGTCGATGAAGAGCTTGTATGTTGTAGTGTGCGATGTTGCCAAGTGGAAGTGGTCATGTTGGTCATCGAATTACAAGAACTCGCGGTTATGGATGATCTGGAAGCTTGTGGACGAGCACACGTCCGAGCTGAACGAGGTGATCACACAAAAGAGTCGTGCGACATACACGCAGCTGAGGCAACGGCTTGTCGACATGTATGTGGTTCACCTTGAACACGTACTTTGTCCTTACAATGTAGATGCCGATAGGTAAAATTAGTGTCCACTTTCCCAATTGAACTGTACACCAAATGATATACACTGGACAAACGTAACGATAAACTGGACACACGTGTTGGTAGAAGATTGGCCATGACTTAATATCAACTTGTTTGTGAATGGGCATGTGAAGCTTCGTATGGTCAAAGAAGCCCCTGGTTCCGGAGCAAGTGCAGTCCCTCGTGAAGTCACAGCTATGGGTCACACGCAACTACTAGAAGACGCATCAAGCCCGGTTGATCCAGGTTGATGTGGGTATCTGACCACCACATTAGCATCAAGAAGGGCATACGGGATAGCTACGTATTCGTGAAGCATGGAATATGCACATGACACTTATTTCAACACGTCCGGTTATGATTCAAGTGCAGGAACATGGACCAATTCGTGATGATGGCTAAAACTTACACGTACGACGAGTTCCAGTCATTGTACGCGGAGTTCTGTGCATGGGGTCCTGCAGCGAGCCAAGACATTAAGGAGGTTGGTTTCAACAGCTGATCAAGGGCGTTCTACATTGGGAATAGGTACAACATCAACTTCGAGTGCTTGAACACGGTGTTCAAACATCTACGGGATTTGTCGCTAACAGCCCTTATAGATGCCATCCTTGAGACCGTCAGCAAGTGGTTCGTCACTCGGAGAGAGACTAGATCCACCCAGGGGAAAGTCATTAGCGACTGGGTTGCTAACACCATCATATCAAACTTCATGCAGTCCCTTTCCATGGTCGTCAAGCTGTTGAGTCCTCATGAGTTCAAGGTACGCAAGGGAACCTCCACCTAGCTTGTAAACCTAACAGGGCGTTTATGCAGCTGCAGACGCTTCAACATCGACCAGTACCTATGTTCGCACGCACTCGCGACAACCCAATTGCGCGGGGTCGACGTGTACTTGCTTGTCAACGAATTCTACAAGGTTGAAACGTGGCATGAGTACTACTAGGATGTGATCTACCCAGTCCTGTCTCGAGACACTTGGCGGGTACCTCACGTGATCACCAATGAGACTTGCCCCCCCCCCCCCCCCCACCCCCCTCTATCAAGCCACGCCTTGAGAGGCCGAAGACATTGTGATACCCGTCATAGTGGGAAAGGAAATTCCCAAAGCGCCACCGCACCTAGAGAAACTATTAGCTCTCTATTTGGTCGATCATACAGATATTACATGGCAGGTACATCTTTTGACATGACATATAAAGGTAACAACATGACAGTCTGTAGTTACCACTTTTTGTATTTCGGGCTTAAATCTTTGAAAACGTTTACGCTCCACCTTTTGCTTTTTCGGTATGTAGTTAACCATTTTTTATAATTAAGGCTTGTTGGGCCTTGTCAGCCATTTTAGTATGTACATAACATGCACTTATATTTACATGTCGGGTGATATTTTGGACATGACAGTTCATATTGGTCAGTTTCAGTCTATTGGAAATGTGAACCACATGAATGTAGATACAAGTGTCAGTCATCGTACGAACTACATGATAGCATAGTTTCAAAAACCACATGACACCATTGTTTCAAAATCTAAGGTCTAGGATCCTAAAACGACAAAAAATTCGATACTAATGTCAACCACATAAAATCCAACGGAAAAACAACTGTTCAAGCGACCAACAACTATCCATACAATTGTCCAAATAACAATGTTCTTATAAAGTGAGAAGGAGTCAATGACTACTGAGGATCGGGGCTGGGTCGGAAGGTACCATGGAAGATGGTGACACTAAGGACTTGGCGGTATGCAGTGATGAAGGCGTCGTCCTCCTCTTTGAAGACA
Source organism: Persicaria tinctoria (assembly GCA_037127255.1). Classification (NCBI taxonomy): domain Eukaryota; kingdom Viridiplantae; phylum Streptophyta; class Magnoliopsida; order Caryophyllales; family Polygonaceae; genus Persicaria; species Persicaria tinctoria. Next base: position 28,800,203 of record JBANSL010000014.1, read on the forward strand.
CGGTCGCCTGATGCGAGCATCTGCATGAAGCGGATTGTGTAGGGGCCGAAGTCTCCTCTGCGTAACAAAAAATAAATGTGTCAAACTAAATTCACAACACTTACATTAGAATGCGAAAGGTGGACAACCACGATTTACGATTGCTTGTTCTGAGGAATACCCTTCACACATTTGTATTTGAACGACTAGGGTCGTCCCTGCATGTTTGGCGTGGAGCTCTTGGTGGACACTCATTAGGGTGGGTAGGGTGTGCGTGACCGGCTTCAGAAGGTCGGGCAGATGTCGCTCAAGAGTGAGACGAGTGTCCGGATCATACACATGGATGGTTCACTCGGCCAGGTTGATCTCCAGTGCGACCTAGTGCTTGTCCTTTAGATTCCAGGGGGCCAACACGCGTTCGACGGTCGCCCAAGGCTTCGGACACCGCTTGAGCAACACTCCGTCGAAGTAGTGGATTAACTCCTTGTCAACGTCCATGTCGGTCTGTCGCTGCAACAGTACCCCAAAGTAGGGGTCGATGACGGCTACAAGTGCGTACTTCGAGTTGTTGAATACCTCCTTTTGGAGGATGCCGCATGCTTGGTCGATATGCTGCAAACAACGATCGCGTGTCCAGTCAACAACATAAATGGCATGTTATCGGAGCACGGGTGAGCGGACATTACCTCTAAGCTCACCAAATGCTTCAGAGCTTGGAGGTCCCTGAAGAAGTCCCTCTGGAAGAGGGTGCCCATCATTGTGCGTGCGGGCTCAGTCCCGTCGGTCATCCACACGGAGAAGGCGTCGACGTCATCCCTGGTCGCTAGCCCCAGGGCCACAACGTCACCCCTCTTCCATTTGCTTCTTCCCCTTGGCACCCCGCGGCTTCTTCACCCCCTTAGTGACTTCGTCATCCCCCGCCATTTCCTTCTTCCCCTTGTCAACCCGCAGCTTCTTCACCGCCTGAGTGACTTCGTGCCCGGCAAACGATGTAGGAGCTCGCCGCACCCTTGTCCCCCTACGCTCAAGGGGGACGTCTACCTAAGAGCCCTCATCTTGCGCCTCCTACACGCAAACAGGGTCCTCTGACACGGTAATCGGTAGTGGGAGACATGACATCTACTTAACTTAACATGACACTGCTAGTCAAAATACTTACATCAGCGGTTGTTTGGGTGATGGGTGCGTCTAGCTCAGTAGCGGCTGCCTTCCCTGTGTCCTCAAGCCGTTTCGCCTCAGTCTTAGAGCCCTCAGCCAACACTTCAATAACATCAACCCGGTCCTCAACATGTTCAGGTTCCTTCCAATATTGGGTTCCATCCTTTTCCAGCGAGTGTGTGACTTCGTCCTCGGCTACCTTCTTCCCCATCACCGCCCTCTTGAGCTCCTCTGTCGCCGCCTCAATCGTTTGCATCCTCTCGTTAAAATTTATCCTTATGGTCATCTCCATTTCATACATCTTAGACAAAATCATGGACACATCCACTTGGGTTGCCGTCGTACTTCCCTCATGTTGCGTGCCTGACCCGGATGCCTGCGTCATGCTAGCCCTTTGTCGCACAGCGACAATGAACTCCTAGACGAGGTCATTAAAGAACTTATCCGGCTTCTCTATCGGGTAGACGGCACCAAGGACAACCCCCTTCCGCTTCTCCTCGGCATCCGGAAGGAGGACTGTCCTAACAGCATCAACCTCGTAGAAGCTGCCCAACCCTTCCTTCGACTCCTGCATGCGAAGGGCAAAATAATCGTACATGATATTGTGCTCTTTCAAGTTATACTACAGGCACTGAGGGTAGACTTTGTCGTCGTTGATGATAGCGAATTGTTTGGCAACTGGGTATAGAGCCTCGTACACCCACAACTACAAAAAAAACCTGAGGTGATGACGTTTGGACACTTTGTATATAATCGTATTCAGTTTGCATTTTACATTGTCCAGTGATCATGGAGAAGTGTACAATATAAATAGTTCATTGTCAAGTGAGCTTCGTATACATACCTGGAAGGCGAGGGGGGAGTCGGCTAACAAGTATGATGGGTGAGGGCCGCTGACCCCGTGCTGGAGCTTGCGCTCGACTGCCCGGTTGAGGAAATCGTGGGTTCACTCGTAGCACACATGCCCCCACGGGTAACACAAGATGGCATCGACATCCGACACCTTGTTCATAACCCACCCTTGAACATAGTTGTCGGGTTCCTTCGTGAAGAGCACCCCCTCCACCAGCATCAGCAACACGTACTTAAAGCGCTTAGCGGGGGAATGCTCGGACTTCATCGCCACTTTGAAGCTTACTTCTAAGTCCTCCATCCTCAGCTTCTCCACCCCGAAGAACTCTAAGCAGGCCGCCTTGTCTGCCTCAGTCTCGTCATTCCGCAGCACGTACGAGCACTTCAGTTCGATCACCAGCGCAAACTCAACGATGGAGAACCGGACTATGGAGCCGCCTTGGATCATGTACCAGGTTCCGTGCTCCTTTTTTCGACCGCATCTGCCGCTGCAAGACGTAGTGGACTAGCTGTGTTGAGAACTCAACATTGGAAGGAAGCCTCGCAATGCTGCCCAACGGACTTTCCATCAAACGGCTCCAGTCTAAGGTGGTCAGGTGGTCGTCAACTTTTAAAAGGACCTGGGGCCGGGTATACTTGTTGCACGGACACTTGAAATGTCGGTCCTCGGGGACGGCATAAATGGCCTGCATAGTGGGGTGGAAATGTTAGAGCCACTCATCTGTAAAACCAACTTCGCTTGTTTGACACTACGCAAACCATACCTCTCCAGTTGTTTGTGTCTGGGTAATCATTCATGCAGATGAACGAGCCATGTTCTCTTTTGATACCCTACAGATTGGGAACCCATGCATTAGCCCGCTGCAAACATATGCTCATTAATTATCATCACACCAGTCACAATGCACATGACGGTAAGGTTATATAACATGTCACATCTGCATTACAACATGACAGAAACCATATCTCACCCTATACTTATCAAACTCCATGTATATTTCAACCCTAAACATATCAGATGTCACCGTATTCAGAGAAAACTTTATAAGCTTCCACCTAATATACTTCGCGCTAGTTTGCATATTTACATGACAGGATGAATATTCAACATCACAACTCAATACTCAAAATATGACATGAAAGCATGTGGCAACAATTCCTTCCCTTGGTCGAAGGTTTTACAACAGTAAATAAATCTAATAACTCATTCCTGAAAATTTTGCATCCACATCGACTTTCCCCATTTTTTCCAATTTCCCTCTCTAATAACCTAACTTATTTCCCCCATTTCCACAATTTTGCATCCACGTCAACCTATTCCATCTAATAACCTATCCAATTTCCCCAATTTCACCCAATGTTCCACTGCATGTATCGATTTCCCTCAATTTCCCTCCCCATTCATGGAGTTAACCATATCATCACGGAAATGGTACTTCCCTTCTCTCCCCGTCATGAACACCCAAGTTCCCAAATTTTCACCCATTGTTTTTTAACTTGATGCCGATTACTTCCTACATGACAGTGGATATTCCACCCCCTTCATCCAATTTCAAACCATGACAAACAAATCAGGTTCTCCAATCGGTCCCTCCCCTTTCAATTTCTACAATCGGTAATAAATCAGTAGAGTTAGGATTTACTTACTTGAAAACCGACAACCCCTCTCTTCTAAACGTTGTCAGGATCACCTTCTTCCTTCAGTAGCGTTAGGTTTCCTTCGATCCCGGCTTCTTCTTCTCCTTTCTGGCAGGTTCGTCTTCTTCCTTCTGTTTTTCTTTCTCTTATTCTTTCCGTTTTCGTTTCTCCTATGGCGGTTTCAGAGAACTGATTGTTTCCCTCCCTCCTCTCTTTTTTTAAGCCCCAAAGTGACAGTTGAGTTAACAGTTTTTAAAAAAATTGTCCTCTCTCTCCTTCGTCTCTCTCCCCTTCTCTCCTCCGTCTCTCTCCCCTCCTTAATTACCCTCAACCTCCGGTTTCACTCTCACTTTTTAACTGGTTGTCTTGCAAATTTTTATGGGGGGAGGTTAACCCTTGCAAATTATTAGTGGATTATGGATGCAAAACAATTCAGTTTTAGGGTTAGATTGTGCAATTCCCTTTAAATATAAACAGACATGGCAAACCAGGAATTGAATAACACGTCTTCAAGGGTTTGATATCACAAACTGCAAACGCATTTAACAAGTTGGTCACATTTGATTTGATTTATCAGGCAACAAAAATTCCAAATCGAGTATATGATTCCATTCCAGATCTTGAAATTTGGTACATAGAAATGTCATTGCTCACTGCCCACCCGTTATTTGAAATCACATATTTGAACTGTCACACCTGTTTAGGCTTATCTCTTAGCCTATGTTTTAATCCTCAGTGTTATTCCGACAAATGTGTGTATAAGCTTTTGATTGAATTGGAGATTGAGCATTAACCCAATCTCTGATCTCATAAACCCATGGGCTTTGATTTGAGCCTACTCGGTTACACATGTTTTGGCTTCTCCATTAGCTGGCGACGTTGCTCAGCTTGTGGCTCTGATTATATAAGGGTTAAGAAACCCTAAATGAGGTTAGATAGCTTCTAGGGTTTACTATGTTGGTGCGATTGCGAATGTAGCCTCAATTTAGTTTTGTAAAACCGCTTTGAAAGATCAGTGAAAACCCGTGTTTAAAAGTGTTTAAGGTTGTGGCGTGGTATAAATGGGAGCCACTGCCTTAGCAGTGAAATCGCCCCGACACCACGGTGCAGGTCGGCTACTGGCGTCGCCCCCAAGGATACACAGCGGCTTCTCTGGCGTGCACTCGTCGTCGAAGCAAAGGAACCACCCAGGACCCATAACGATTTACAGAAGAAGAAGAGAAGGAGGAGATCGTATATTGCTCTGTGTTGAAAAACTGAGAGGAACGCCGGTTTTAAAACACAAAGAGGACACTCCACATTTGCAGAAATCTCGGAAGAAATAAAAACTGTTTTTCAAAACGTGTGACGGAGTTGAATTAGTCAAAACCCTAAATCAACCCTATCCGAGGCCAATTTAATTGATAAAATTAAAACCGGACGTAAAAGGTGACCAACACCACACACGTGTCACGAACACGGACCGGCGGCGGAGGTGGTGCGCGCGTGTGGGACTCATATCTCAACTCTCAACAACCCCTTGAAAAACTCCTCCTTAAAAACAACCCCTCAACCCCTTTTGTAATCAATGTGGGAATTTAAGAAGTCCAAAAGACACTTTGGAAAAATCCCCAATGAACATTTCCCTAACATACTGTACTCCATTCTTGTCTCCTATGGCGATTTTTAGGGTTCCATTTCTCTAGCTGCTTAGTGAGCGTTGAACGAGCTCCCTTCCATCCAAACACATTAATTGAGACACTTGAGCTGAGAGATTTGTACCTTCGTTGCCTTTCTGGTTCTAGCCTTGGTAATTGGTGTCCTAGTTGAGACTAATCGATCGTCGCTTTACTTTCTCTCGTTTGTTTTTAGCGGTTGTTATTCACACCCACAAATTTACTATATTCACCACAAATTTCGTTCATCAATTTTTAAATATAATTCGTGCGCCTCTAAATGCGTAGCTATGTGATTCCTATGGCGCAGGGTTTTGTTTATGTTTGATACCTTGCCCCTCTTGAGTCACAGGCCTATGGATCAAGAGGCGCAGAGTTTTTGTTTTTTTTTTAAAAATAAAACTACCCTGCTCCTCTTGACTCACAGGGTTGTGAATCAAGAGGCGCAGCAAATTAATATTTTTGGAAAATAATAAGCAACCTTTTTGTAAAAGTAATTATGTGATTTGTAAGTATTTTATATTTTAATTATAAATATGTATATTTTAAAATATAATGTAAAAATGGATAATTATTCAAAAAAAAAAATTTGACCATATACTCAATAAATTAAGATAAAAAGAATTGCAATACGTAAATTAAAAGGAATCATATATGAAAACATTCAAAGTTTTGTCGAATATATTTAAAAAGAATCATATATGATAACATTTTATTTTTATTTAAATGTGCAAATATATTTAACTAGATTAATGTAGATTATTAATATATCGGTATCAATTGACCAATTATAATAAAGAAAATAAAATTTATAGAAATAATAATGTAGGCGCAAGTAATAAAACTATCTATATCTATATTTATCTATATCTATATAAACTCTTAAAACATAAGAGTTTTTGCTTATATGTCACATCTAGGTTAATCCTCTCATTTTTCCCTTTTCAATTGATTTTTATTTTTACATAACAAATGGTTTTAATTCAAAATATTAAATTAATATGTAACATACATCTATGTTAAAATGTCTATATATTATCACAATAGAGTTCATCTTGAATGAACTTATTACACCCTTCTCTTAGGAGTTTGTTCTTATAAGTTTAATTCAAAATATTAAACTAATATTTTATTTAATTGTATAATATTAACTTATTTAATTATTAAGATTTTATTTAATTGAGACACATGACAATTACTCCTTAATCATAGATTTAGTAACCAATTGAATTTATAATTCACATATTTATCAAATCTCTTGTTGAATGTTATTCATTTTGAACCATTCAATTGATGCATAATCCAACAAAGCCATTTTAAAGCATATATCCTTACCAATATTCATTAAACTATTGTAACAAAAGAAATCTTACTTTTTATATAATAAATTTATTTTAAATCAAAATACATAAATTTGCAATGTGTGTATTGGTGAGTATTAATTACGGTGAATATTTTAAAGAAGAAATTTTAGTAATTAAGAAATTTATCAATACATATTTATTGTTTGTTTAAAAATAAATTACTTTCATCCCACAATTTATCAATTCAAAAAAATTATAAGTCATGATTTAATAATGAATGTATTATGGAATTGTTAAGATAGAATATTATCTAATGCTATTATGAAACGTTTAAGAAAAGATATTATGAAAAGAATATATTATGAAGTGTTATTATATATTTTTATATAATTTTATTCAATTATGTTCATTCTAAATAATAATTGAAAGAAAATAAAAAATTATATAATAAGTATTGTTATTATTGGTTTAGGGTTTAGGGTTTAGGGTTAGGGTTTTAGGGTTTAGGGTAAAAAAGTTTGTGAAGTTTTTACTCATCGGGAGTCATAGGCGTACTCCTCATAAATCAAAGAGCTGCTCCTCAAAAGTCATAGGCATACTACTCTTGAGTCGTAACCCTGCGCTTCTTGAAACGCATACAGGCAAGCTTTTCACAAGCTCTCCCCCAGCTACCTCCAATTCAGATATGTTGAACAGCAAAAATGTCATCCGACAAAGAAGATGGAGGGGCATCAGAATTTCTTCATCCAGCGTTTTTCTCAGATTACGTTCCACCCCAGGTTTGTCTATTTTTGATATTTTTGTGAGAGTTGGTAGGTAGAGTATGTAATGTCGACTCTAGGAGCTTTGAAATTTTTCTCGGATTACGGAATATGGAATGAGTAATTTGGGGACTTTAGCAAATAGTTAGTTATCTGGTTATCTTGAATAAACTAGAAGGAATAAGATTGTTTGTATCGCCAATTTGTAAGTATTGGGTGGCATTATTTGTGTAGGCCAATCATACTCCAATTCCCTCCAGTGGGTCAGACGGGTCAGGGAATTATCCTGACTTCACATGTGTTTTCGACTCCGGTTATCATACATGGCCAGACCGTGAAGCTATGATAAAAAAGTGTCGTGAAGTGGCAACCGGGTATAATATGGTGCTTACTATAAAGAGGTCATGGGGTGTTGGCGGTGGGCGCCTTGGACGAGTTCTGCTCGCTTGCGAGCAATATGGTAAAAAGCGGAAAAAACCTGAAATGACGAATAACGAAGGTGGCGTGAGACGCCACCGTGCAAGGAGTAAGATCTCGGGGTGTCCGTTTGCCTTATACGGGTATGAGATCCATGGAGGGCGGTGGAGATTACATGTTCAACACGGGATACACACCCACACTCTGCCAGACAGCTTGGAAGGGCATGCGTATGCTGGGCGACTCACAGAAACTAGCTATCAGGAAGTTAAGAAGCTATCAGAGACTGGGACTATGCCAAAGCCGATCTTAATGGGATTCCTTTTGGAAGATGAAAACACACCCACGTCAAGGCGACATATATATAATGCTCGCGCAAAGATGAGGAAGGAAGCACGAGGATCTAGGTCGGTAACCCAACACATCCTCAAGTTGCTATCGGATAGTGGTTACTACGTCGACGCACGGAGGATGCCTGGGAATGAAGATGTGATGAGTGACTTGTTTCTAGCCCATCCGGAATCAAGACATTTTTTGGAGTTGTTTCCATATGTGGTTATCCTAGATAGCACCTATATGACGAACAAGTAAGTGAATTTAGACATTTAGTGTGTATGCAATGTCACTATATATGCTATTAGGACAGGTTACAATTTCGAATAATTTGTCTTATTTTTTAAGGTATGGAATGTCGTTGTTGGAGATTGTCGGTTTTACATGCACAGGGATGACCTTTAACATTGCTTTTGCATTCATGCGGAATGAGAATGAAGATAGCTACTCTTGGGCGCTGTCCCAGCTAATGCACCTATATGACAATAAATGTCCAGAGTTGTTTGTGACCGACCGAGAGTTGGGTCTCATCAATGCATTGGAAAATGTATTCCCCAATGTGAAACATACTTTATGTTGGGTGCATATAAGTAGAAAATGTGAAGAAGCTGCGCTGAAGCATACTGGATGTCTAATAGCACAGCAGGAGTTCAAGTCTGACTGTTGGGAATTGTTCAATTCAAAGACGGAGGAAACGTACGAGGGTCGTCGAAGGGGAATGTATGGAAAGTGGAGTGCAACACCTCAACTCATGGGCTACTTGGACAGTGTGTGGCTACAAAAGCACAAGAAGCGCATCATTAGAGCTTGGACAGATACTGTACATCATTTTGGTACAAGGACTACAAATAGGTAAATATTCTGGTCACAACATTATGGTGAATATATTAGTTTGCCTTGCAGTTCGTCCTATCACCGCTCTAGTTTTCACACTCAGGGTGGAAAGTTCGCATGCTGTGCTGAAGAAGGTCCTAAATTCGACCATTGGAGGCTTCGATGCAGTTGTGAAGGCGATCGACCTTGTCATGCTTGACCAAATTCACGCATTGAAAGGTTCGTTGGAGATTGATCGTTTTAGGCCTCTAGTCGACATACAAGAAGAGGAGATATTCAGTCGCCTTATTGGGAAAGTTTCTAAACTCTGCTTCGAACACTTGGAAAGCATAGTAAACAGGGTCAAGGCAAAGAAGCACGAGCCAGATTGTTCTGATAGGTGGTGGCGTGATTGCTACGGACTGCCATGTGCACATGATATCCAATGGTGTCTCGATAACAAAACTCCAATCATGCCCGGTCACATTCACAAGTTCTGGAAACAGTTGGAGTGGAAAGGGGTTGATATCGAGAGGTCAGATGATCACATCCCACTGTCATTAGCCGATGTGAAATTTCGTGAGATGATGATGAAGTATGAGAGTGGTCAACTCGACCAAGACACCCTTTGGAGAGTTACTACAGCATACACGGACGCCTCCAACCCCGGTGCTTCAACATTGAAGGAACCAAGTTACGAACCTACAAAAGGAAGGCCTAGAAAGAACCCATGTGGAAGAATCCGTTCGAGTTGGGAGAAGACTCAATCAGACTTCCTCAAGGCGCAGAATAGGCGCTCATCTAGCGGCTCTAGAGGTCGTGGGTCACGTGGTCGTGGACAGAGTGGCTCTGGAAGTGGTCGAGGTCGGAGTGAGGTGTCATCGGGAAGTGTTAGTTTCACGGGGGCCTTCGAGGAGAATGTGCCTAGTCAAGATCAACAACCTCTGGACCTTATTTACAAAGATTTCAATTGGGGCCATGACAATGTTGATGAGTTCATGATGCCTTATGTTTCACGGGTTACGGATGTCGAAAGAGATGGCCACTGTGGATATCGAGCCCTTGCCGAACACCTAGGTATCGGGCAGCATGCTTTCACTCAAATACGGTGGGCTCTAGCAGAAGAGCTTGAAAGGAATTATTCTATTTACACACTGGCAAGTTTGGCAACCCCATTAGATGAAGTGATCTACAATTGCAACTACACGGGCCTGGAAGGATGCCTCCCACGCTACTGGATGGAGATGCCAGTGATCGGTTTAGCGTTTGCGACATTGTATCAAGTGGTCGTTGTTCTTCTTTCTTGGAGCGGACCTCACACATGTTTGCCGATGATTGCAAGCTCACACATTGAAAGCCCCCCAACTAAAGAGTACACGTTAGCGCTCGTCGGGAATCGTAACCATTTTGTTCCGGTAACCGCAATCATCGTCTACTGTATGTTGGATCGTTTGGTTATTTTCTATAAACATCATGTAACCATCTTCCATATTTCTGACAGGTTTGGTTGCGTCCTGGAGCTCCTATGCCCCCCATAACACCTGAGTGGCACAAGTTTCATCATCCGAGTGTGAATGGATTTGACCAACCTTTTCTTGCAAGGTTACAAATGTATCGAAATTACCGTGATCGAGTGCGACGTCCCCTACTGTTCTAGTACTTGTATCCTGTACTTCGTAATGTGAATGCAGTAGCTTCATGCAGCTGGGAAAAGTTCAGATGTTTCCATGTCTAAATATCAACATTTCCCTATTTATAATGTATATGTGCACTCTAAATGCAGTAGAATGTATATCTGTGTGTTTTGTATGGAAGGATTAGAATGAAATGTATTAATATGAAAAAGAAAGAAAACAACAAACACCGTAAAATATCAATCATGGAATTTCTTTCATTCACTATTATGAAAGTTAAAAAAGTTGCATATAAAAAGAAAGAAAAAAATCCATTAGCATATATATGAGTATCAAGGTTGATCATACGTAAATTAAAAGACTACACATAATACCTGCTATTTATACACCATATTGGGTATATGGAAAATATGTCAAGACCATTACAGTGGCATATACACACAAAATTTCAAAATGTCTAATGACATCAGTTCAGAGAATGTAGCAGATTGTCGATACAGATAACAAAATGGGCTGAATATGAGAATGTTGCGGCAATATGTTCAGAGTGGACAGCCAGAAGTTCAGTGGGGGATAACTACTACAAATACTACGTCTATTGATCACCACCATAGGCATAAAAGTCGTTTATCACTCGCGTCTGGTCATCCACAGTCATGACCACTCCTCTCCTTGCGAAAGCGCGTATCTGGCCCAACAACCTTTGAACTCGCTGCATGTCACAATACACTCGATCACATTAGCAATGGCAGAAAATAATACAGGAGCGTAGTATTTTTTTTTCTACGTCAAATAACACGACATACTCGCTCTAGGTTCAACGCAAGCTGCGGAGGCGGTGGAGGGGGTGTTGATGTACGTAAAATACACGGATGTGTGTGCTGATGGAACCAATCTCTATAGCCCTCCTCTACCTCCCAGGGATCGTGAACACGGGGAAGCTCCAATATAGGATGGAGGTTCTGGTGCCTTTGAGCCCACTTGTTGTTATCCGAATGGAAAATAGCTTCATATCTTTTCAACTTATCCCTTCGAATGCAGTGGGTGGGTCTGATCGGCAAGTCAGGCACACCTTGAACTCTACCGAATTGGCGCACAACCCTATCGGGCATATATGGCTCCTCCTCACCTAGAAATTGGATCGTCCCATGATAGGTTGAGAGGCAAAAACTTCCCTCGAAATCAAGGTACCCAAATGGCATCCATTCAACCTGCACATACAATTCTTAAATAAACCTATTGCAAAGACACCAGTAAACCTGTTGAAAGGAATTATTCTACTTACATCTTCTGCTCGAAACTCATCTAATTGCTTCCTTATCTCCATCAACCTGTCTATAGTCCTCTTTGGAGTAGAGGGAGATGCATACCGTGCTGCGTATCTCACATCTTTCTGCATCACCGTGTCTGTGACTAAATGACCACGGAAGACAGGGAAGTAGCTCCATATCCAACTCTACATAGATAAGGAATTTCATATTTGGGTAACTGTTATCTGGATGGAATTTCAGGAGCAATGGAATAGGATGATTCATTTTTAATGTAGAAAACAACTTATTTTTTTAAACATATCCTAAAAATTGTATTCTAAAATCAGAACAAACACAAAAACCTAAACTTATAATCTACATTAGAAATTGTTATCTGATATGTTTGTGCAGATTTCGATCACTAAATCAAAATTTCGATCAAGTTTTAAACCATATTTACAAACTCATTACCTGAAATGTTTATGCAGATTTATGACTTATAAATACACAGAACAAATTGTTACCTGAAGGAGTAGTGTGCACCCATCCATCCCAGCTGCTGCGGAGCGAGACGCCTCTCCTAATCCGCGGTACAAGCAAGCCAGAACACTTGTTCCCCAAGCATACTTAGCTGTGCGACTATGGTCACATAGAAGGCCCATCAGTCGATGATGCTTCACCCGTTGGGTCGATTTGTCGATAAATAAGGTGCAACCCAACAGAGTCATCAAATAACCGGAGGCGATGTGAGCCATCGGCGCATCTTGGTCAATCATCTCAGCCAACTTCTTATCCAAATCTTTTAACTTTATCCCCTTGCACTTCTGATAATCGTCCAGCTCCTCAGCAGTCCATCCAAACATGTTTGTAATTTTCTCTATCAAGTCAGCATCTTCCCAACTTATAGCAAGGGCGTCCCCATCAATTGGTAATCCCAATAGACACACAACATCATGCAATGTGATAGTAATCTCACCCCAATCGAAATGGAAAGAATTCGTTTCGGGGTGCCATTTTTCTACAAAACTAGAGATGAGCACGTGATCTACCCCATCCCATTGAAGATCTCTAAGAGATGTGATCCCACTGCGAAATGCCTCATCGAACCATGTGCGTGGACCATAACAAATTTTCTTATCCAATTTCTTAATCCACTTTCCTCGTCGGTGGATCTTTAGAATCCTTTCCATCGCTTTCTGGAAAATTATAAATGTACTTCAGATGAATCATAATATATATTTTCAAAACAAAAATTAATCTTAAACCTAATTACTAAAGTTCAATACCTCCTCGCCTGCCCAAACCTTCCGAGCGATGTGTGTGGAGTAGTTCAAAAGGAGTCCGAGATTACTTGGACCTCCTGGAAACCCCTCCGCGGGTGCTACATCATCGGATCCCTGGACAGCCTCCTCTGCCACCGGACCCGCATCCCTGGGCACTGGGACTGCATCCTCGACCAATGAGGCTGCCTCGTCAGCCTCTTGGATTGGTTGCTGGGGGGCCGACTCCTCATCCATCGGGTTAACCTGTTCAGCCGACTCCTCATCCATCGGGTTAACCTGTTCAGCCAACTCCTCATCCATCGGGTTAACCTGTTCAGCTGACTCCTCATCCATCGGGTTAACCTGTTCAGCCGACTCAGATAAGGCAGTTGACTCCTCTGCAATCAGGACCTCATGTCGAGTAACGATCAGTGACTCAAACGTGAAAGACTGAGGAGCCGCTATAAGGTCTTGTACCATGTCTAGACTTTCCTGCAACTGCCTTGAATCGTCTTGTATAGGGTCACTCGCTGGAACAAATGTATGGTCCAAGTCACCTAGACTCCTCAACTCTTGGGACAAGTCCAATGTGACATCATCAAGTTCTCCTTCCAAAAGCGAGGACCAAGTCAAGGGTTCCTCAACAACCTCAGATGACTGCAAAACTGCTGGATCGGAAGCATTCTCGGGTGTAGACATCATAGATGGGTCCTTATCCCCACTCTCATCCTGTAGTTCTTCTTCCATAACCTCTGTCTCCTCTATTATCTCTCGTGTGCGTCTCCTTCTATGTGTTTGCCCTTGTATAAGAACATTCGCACGCCTAGCAGATTGTGTCACCACTCGACCATCTACCCGAGGTTTCTACGTTACATCATCAATCAACCTTATAATATGTATGGTCATTTAGAATATCTAATTTCCTTATTATATTCATTTATATTTACCTTTGAAATGTCTTTTCCAATGCTGAGGCGTCTAAGATCAGTCCGAGTTATTATCTAGTAATTAAAACAATGAAAAAACAACCAACACATATTTAGTATTTCCTCAAATCAATTTCATTTCAATAAACACCAATGCAGTGTTTACCCACCTATTTTTTTTACAATTGAAAACAAGTTTATGCACTAATAAATGGTTCTTGTGACTTGTTTCCAACTTCAATCTACTACTGAAAGCAATCACCCCAAGTCTGGTGAGAATAATGTCCTATATAGTTAATTTTAATCTATATTTTTAAAAAAATTATTGGGTTATTATAGAATATTTTGTACTTATGCTCACTTTGCAGGTAGTATTTATGTCAGCAACTTGTGTTTAGTTTTCATTTCTTTAGCCAGTGATGAATACAGATCACCTTGTACTATAGGCTTATATAGCAGTAGTATATATTTACTCATATGCCTTTGCTTTATTGTAAAAGTAGCCACCTTGTTTGACTTTTATAAAACTATAAGATATATATAACATATTATATTCTAGTATGATGAAGATATCGACTGTTTTTCCTTGATTACTTGTTATGGAATTTCTTTTTCAACTTATGCATTGGAATTCCTTTTTCAACTTATGCATTTATAGTATGGCCATGTACTAGAATTATTTGTTTTGGAATCCTAAATTTCGTATTTCCCCAAATCAATTTTACTTCAATAAACATTGAATGCACAAACTACTAAAATAAGAAATTAGATTTCTAACCGGGCAAATAACGCATCTCCGATCACCATGGTCGTGGAGGCGCCGACTCGGTGTAGGAGTAGACTTCACTGCAACCTTCTTGCTACGGGCCATGGATATGATTCAAAGCCTGATTATTGCTATACATTAGTACTAGTCTCATCAAAGTATCAACATCAACAACTTAACGCTACTCCTTCTCCTTACAAACTATTCAATTCCTTTTTAGCTTATGTTTTTCAGTACATAAAACAACAAAAGAAGAAAAAGAAACAGATAAAATCCATCCTCACGTGTGACAATAATTGCAAGTCACTTTACAGGACCAACACAAACAGACAAAATCTTGATTTCGACATATGCAACCCGGAAACCTAACCAGATGAAAAGGAAAACCCCCTGACTAAATGGCGAAATTCCGATTTCACAAAGAAGCCCTATCAAAACCGAAAACCTAAGTAAATCCTGTCAATTCGGTCTTAAAACACAAAAAGAGATTCTCCGACTTACTTTTTCGACGACAGCAGGACTTCAGAGTCGCAAAATCGGTTGAGCTCTGGTGGGGCACCGATCGTGCAAGCCAAGGGAGCTCGCCTGGGAGATAGAGCGACAGAGAAGAAGGCGAGCGGCAGATGAACGGGAAAACAACCGGCTTGTGAACGCACCTGAAATGACGATTAAAAAAAAAAAACCTACGCCTTTAGAGGCGCACTAATTTCCAAATAAAAGGCCGAAATTTTTTTTGTGGTGTACATAGTAAAATTCTGCGGTGTAAACATTATCACCCTTGTTTTTTCGTTTCAATTATTTGAGCTCTGATTTGTTCTCTGCACTTGTGTTTGTAAATCCACTACAACACCCGTGCAAGGAGCTCCAATTTTTAACTTGGCCTAGCCCAAAAAATCTCAACGTCGCGCTGTCTTTGGCTTGTTGAATTGTTCATGTATATATATATATATATAGATGGATTGCATAACACAGTTAATTGGGTTTTGTTGGAATGTATGTTAATCTTACTTAGTTTACGAGTCAACCCGTTTTGAATGGTAGTTGAAAGCTCAAGACTTTATCTTGAGAAATGAGGATGAGTTGAAACTTGAAACTTGAAACCTAAATCCCAACAACAATTCTACAATCCATATTGTTTCTGAAACCCTGCTCCTCAAGATCGATCCATCGATCGACAAAGATACATACATCACCCGTAGCGTAGGTGATGGATCCGGAAGCGCCGCTGCTCTCCCCTGCAACTACCGGAATTAGAGGACTACTGGATTCATGGTGAGTTGGATATATATAAATACAAGATGTTTGGTGCTCCGTCTCTACCTACATTCATTCATTTGGTGTGAATTTTGCAGCATCTGGTTACTGTGCTGCTGCGGGTTCTTCAGCGGTTGCTGCCCTCCATTATTTGAGCCTGCTCCTCTTCCTCCTCCATAAACTTACTCTTCTATTTCCATATGTTATACTCCGTGTTCGTGTGTAATTTGATATCTCCCCCCCCTCCTTTTTTTTTTTTTTTTTTTTTTTTTTTTTTTTTGTTACTGTATTTTTTATGGCAATGCAAATTTGATTCATCTACACAAGATTGATTCACATTTTTGTATCCTATTTAATCTGTTTACTTTCAATTTGATGATGAGAGAGCAACACGGAAGATTAGAGGCTTCTGCTCTATCTAGTATACAAGTATTGATGATTAATGTCTTCTTACCTCCTTTGTTCAAAACATTTTTTAATGGATTGTCAATTTGTGATGGCCGGGGAACTTATTACAGTTGGGGATGTCTTCATACAAGTACTGATGATTGATGTCTATCTAGTACTCCATTATTTATTACAGTTGGGGAACAGATCTATTATTAGTAAAAGTTACTAAAAGCTACTGTAAAAGCTAAAGGAAGAGGGTCAGTGTGAACGTCTATAACTTACCTTTCCTGTGCTCAAATTCATGAGTTGACTTCAATCCAACATCCTTTTCCTTTCTACAAATTACAACTTTTCGTTGTGAATGAGTTCTTTTAGCTTACCAAAATCAGGGTAGTACTCGAACGTACGTGAATCGACTCTTGGATGACCACTCTCTATTTAACAAAATCAAGAGTTATTTCGGCTTACCAATGAGTGATTTGAATTCAATTCAACCCGCGTTTTGACCCAAACACGAATGGCTTCACCGTAATTCGACTTTAATCCATCACGTACCTGTCCTGAGAACCCGACTCATCTTGCTCGTTTGACAGGTTTATTACACCTGAACACACATTCTAGGATAATTTGGGTACTCATTTAGGTGATTACAAATCTTTAGTCTCTGTCAAAGAAGATTCGAGTCTTGTTTCACTTCAGTTGCAAACCTTGCTTGAAGCCTTACCCTCTCTCTACTACTGTAATGATTAGATTATTAGAGATACCACAAAGAAACAACCAAGATGGAAAAGAGTCAGAACTCACAAAGCAAAAACAAAGAGAAAAAAAGGCCCAACAGTTGACACTTATTGCTTGGATCCATCTACATTGAACAACTGGCACTGGCACAAAACTAATGCTAAAAGTAATGCCAAACAGCAAATGGGTTTGAAAAAAAACAAATAAACACTGGGGAAAGGCCAGTTTTACTCTACCCCATAGAAACTGGAAAGCTTATTTTACTTCTGCTCTTATGAACACACATGGGGTAAGAGGAGGACCCCAACTGCACATGGCTTTCATTCTGAACAACAACAACAACAGCACAGAACACAGTACACAGCACATGAACCCACTAGACCTTGTTTTTGTGGTTTTCCCTTGATCTAACAGCACCACCATACATGACACCACCCAGCAAAACCCCTCTTCACAATCACATGCACTGTTTTCGGGTGATCGTCCGATAATACCAAATTTTATGGATTTTTTTAGCCTTTGATTCTGACCAAACTTGGCACCTTTCCCCTTTTATCGTCTTTCAAAACAGCACCTAAGAGGACAACTTGGTTACATCTCTGCTAGATCTGTTATACTTCAAGTGGCTTTTAACAAGTTGTCCAGCTGAAATAGCAGACATGAGGGAGAGCTCCCCAGCGAGGACTGATCCGGCTACAATGGTGGCCAAGAGCCTTGAGTTTGCCCCTGGGGATTCGTTGCTCGCACCCTTCACTCCAAGCAGGTTCAGGCACGCTGACTGTGATGCAAGCTGTGTTCCACCTCCGACTGTGCCAACCTGCATTGTGTGTGGTACATTCAAACTGAGACATGAGCACAGATTACTAAGGCCGTGACAATATATATAGCATTGTTCAGTAAAAACAATAAACCCATCGGTTGACAGGATTAAACTTGACAGCAAACCGATCAGCATATAAAGAACGCAAATATCTTCATATAATTCAGGGTGCATGTGCCGAGTAACAAGGGAGATTTTTGGACACAATTATTTTTCATCATTCATTAGTTATTTAGTCCATGAGCAAACTAAACAAAGATGCACCCACGAGAAAACTGACAAGGACTGAACAAAGATGCACCCACGAGGCAAAATTATTGTATGCACAAAGACAGGTAGAGAATCAAATATTTCAAAATTCACCATTTTGGCTTGATCTCTTGAAAATGACATTTGCAGATTAATTGAAAACAGTGTCACATCAGGTAGCGAATCAAATATTTCAAAATTCGATTTCCCAAATATTAGGTACACAAGCAGGTGAACTTACCCAGTAAATAATTATATAAAACATGCAAAAGCGTTCAAAACTGCATTTCCAACTAGCAATTGCCTTTGCTTTTAGTTTTGTTATTCAGAACCCACATGATCCATGGCAGCAACCATTCAGTTAACGTGAGTCACTCGATCATTATATCACACAAGTTGGGTTCACCAGCTCTAAATGACTTCGATACTAGCCTTATTTTTTACATTAAGCAAAAATCAACAACATATCTCAATTAGTCCTAGCCTTGGTAGCAGGCCATTTCAAACACTATTCGATAATTCAAGCACCAAAGGTCACTGCTTCTAAACCTAACTCTTAACCTGTTCTATTATATGAAATGGTGGAGATTTATGCACGCAGTTTGATGGAGCATATTTGCTTAAACAGAAAACCTCACAAAAATAAAAGCCAGCACTGCGAGCACTGTGAGCTTTAAGTTGAATATTTTACCTCAACTGAAGGCATGGTGACAGAAATGTGGAGGTCCTTGCCGTCATTGATGGCTTCCATCATAGTGATGCAATGGGAGCTCTCGACATTTTGAGCTGGATCCTGGCCAGTGGCTATGTAGATTGCAGAAACAATGTTGCTGGCATGCGCATTGAAACCACCAAGGGCGCCCGCCATGGCTGAACCAACAAGGTTCTTAAGAGTATTGAGCTCCACCAGAGCTGCAACACTAGTCTTCAATACCTTCCTCACCACATCTTCACTTATGACAGCCTCACAGACCACAGACTTTCCCCTTCCTTCAATCCAATTAACAGCTGCTGGCTTCTTGTCAGAGCAGAAGTTCCCTGGCCCCAAAAGTACACAAATTTTCAGAATACGAGCAAATCAGATAAATGAGAAATGTAGAGGATGCACTTATGAGTATCGAATACTTAATCGATGAGATGATGAGATCGGAGTAGCAGGAAAATCACCAGAGACTCCGATGACATCCATGTCAGGAAAGTCATTCTGAAGGAAGTCGAGGACATTTTGGACACCTTTCGAAACCATATTCATCCCCATTGCATCCCCAGTACTGCAGCAGAACCTCATGTACAAGTTCTTCCCTGCTATTGTGCATTTTAAACTTTGCAACCTAGCAAATCTACTTGATCTGCAATGTTTCAGTATTCAGAATAAGTGTTAAGCACAAATAAGAAATAGCTTTGTGATTGACTATAATTGTATCCGGTTTTATTCCCAGCAATGAAAGAGAAATATCATAAACAAACTTGTGGAGAAATTTTCAACCCATGAGTAAATAATCAAAACCAAAAAGCACCATCACTGATAAATATATCATCCTCTGCACTAAGAGGTCATATTCTGGTCATGAGATTGACCATGTAATGTATATAGAGTTAGAAATTGACATGAGATGAGAATAAATATAGGATAGATCTTCCATGGATTAAGTCAAATTAATTTAGTTAGAAGTAATCCATCAAACAAAAAAGCACTTTCGTGTCAATTTGTCAAAACCTAAAAGAAAGGAGAAAAAAGGTTTACTAGGTCAGTGAGAGAAATCCAGTGTGCACAACGAACACGGATTGTTAGAGGGGGAGCAAAACCTGTTGAAAACGACTGATATTGTATCGAAGTTATCCGGATCCTCAAGGAAAAACTTGAGTTCGGCGGCCCGTTTAGCGGAGCCGAACCGGACAACCGGAGCCCTGGTCATCCCATCTTTAAGCAGGACACTGGAGGCGCCGCCAGAGACGTAGATCGCCTTACACCCTCTGTTGGTGCTCGCCACCAGGCAACCCTCCGTCGTCGCCATCGGAACCGAGTACTCCTTCCCGTCGAGAAGCAGAGGGCCGGCGATCCCCACCGGAATCTGGACGTATCCAACCGGCATTTCGCAGCACTGCCCTAGAATTGACTCGTAATCGAATCCTTCCAATGGCAATCCCTCCAGCGACCTCCCCGTTGTCCTCTGGAGCGCCTCACGCCGGATCGCGGCCGCTCTCCGGGAGTCACCGAGCCTCGATTCGAGAGAATAGGACGGCGTTGCACCGGACATCACCGATTTCACGATCTCCTCGTCGTCTTGTGAGAAAGGAACGACGCTAACAGTTGACTTAATGTGAGTCGCAGGCGGTCCTTCTTGAATGATAAATCGGTCAACGGGAGTGTCGCTCCTCTTCTCAATTGTCTGTGTGGCAGCCTCAGTCGAGCTCCTGGGAGTGACGGACTGGACGAAGCTGATCCCAAAGAAGCCAAGGAGATAAATGACGGATGCGATGAGTGCGACGATCGCAGCGAGCTCGGAGAAGGACACGAGACGGAGAGGAGTGGAGTTGCGGATCTTCTCCCGCCACCTGAGGAGGAGGAAGTAGGCAACCGAGAAGAAGAGGAGGACGAACACGGCATTGGTGAGATGTATCGGGAGGGGGAGAGCGTCGGAGGCCTTGGCAGGCTCCTGTCGCTTCTTTTCATGTAGCTGGCGGTGGTGGAGAGGTTCGCCGGAGGCCGATATCGCCGCCGGAGCGGCTGGTCGCCGGCGAACTTCCATGGAAGCAGGAGGAGAGATGGAAAGTAAGGTGCTGTTTGGATGTTGTCCTTCGGTAAGGGAAGGCCTGTTTTACGGTGGGGGAGTGAATCAATAATAACAAGTTAAATGTATATATACAGTTTGGAATTTGGATGTTGGTGAGGAAGCGACACATAAACAGGTTTTAGGGGGTCACGTACAGTTTGCCAAACGCGTCCGTTAGCCCTTTTTAGGGTCTGTTGTTGGCTTGCTAAATTTTGATGACCGGTTGGTTACCTCTATATGTGTTACTGTCGACGACGTAAACTAGTCCATCACACCAATTTTTTCCTCCTTCCTAACAATTATATACAATACAAAACTGTCAAAATACTCCCTATATCTGTGGAATTGTTGTATGGCAAACATCAAATTCGGACAATGTTAACATGCATTAGCTAAGTATATTTTAACACATCTTCTTCAACTGGTTATTCAATTATACTCGACAGGTCCGGACCTGATACGAGGCTCAACAGGCAGTTGCATCATGCCCACTTCCAATTGGGGGCCCAATGGGGTATATATATATACATTCAAAAAAAACCTAAATTCAGGCCTATACGTGACTGAACGGAAGAATAAAAAAGGAAGGGTACAAAGAAACCAGGCACGTCTTGATTTTGGTACAGAAACCACCGACCCAAATCTGGCTTCAGTCCCACTGCCGAGCCGTTGTCGACCACCATTCTCACCCTCTTCGGTGTCTACCGGTGCAACCACACTCGCCACAGTCCGCCGCCGGTGGTTTTTGGCTTCCTTTGTCCCCGAATCTAAAACCCTAGCCCCAAAATTTATGCCTCGTCCAGATCCAAATCTGCTATCCAACCCTCAATAACCCTCGAATCTCTTTACTAGATGTAGATTCGTGCCTCCGTTCGACTCCCCCTCTGTTGGCGGCCACCTCATTTTCCTTGTCGACCTTCTCTTCTTCGAGTATCCTCATTCATCGTCCCGCTCTCTTTCAATTGCTGTGTCACCGGCGGTCTGGTCGCCATCCTGCTGGCCGCATTCCTAATTGGTGGCTCTGCCTTGCTCGTCGCCGGCACGTGGATTGATTTCAATTTCCTTTGCTATATGTTCAAAAAAAGAATTGTTTGCTATCGTTGTTGACTTGTTAATATTTGATTTCAATTTAATTAACTGTAAATTGTTGCTACTTACTGTTTGATTTCAATGGTAAAAATCATCACTAAATTTTGAACCAAAATTGATTTCAATTGAATTAATCAATATATCTAGTACTGTATAATACTAAAGCAGATGCTAATGATGCCACTTGGCAAACTCTCCTTAATTATAGACTTAAAAATCTCATGTGGTGAATTTTTATGTCTCTTGGACCCATCTTAAATAATTAATTAACTTAATTACTCCAATATTGTAGTTTAAATAAAAATTTGTTATTCAAATATATGAGATTTTATATGGGTCCTCTACCCAATTTTAAAAATGTCAATGATTGATATTCAACCGAGACTTGTTAGAGCACCCACAATGGGGGTGTCTTAAGCCCAAAACAAGGAATCAATTAATAAAAAGAGGGAATTGCACAAACTAACCCAAAAACCAAAAAGTGTTGCAAGGTTAACCCAACCCGGATTAAAATTGGGTGAAACCGGTTATCCGGCAAACCTGGCCAGCGGGTAACAGGTAGGGAAAGTGGGGGCCAACTGTGATACCTAAGCGAGGGAGAGAAAAGGAAGGAGAGAGAGAGAGAGAGAGAGAGAGAGAGAGAGAGAGAGAGAGAGAGAGAGAGAGAGAGAGACGTCCATTGAGAGGAGAGAGGTAAGAGAGGGAGCTTTTGAGTTTGATTAGACAAAGAAAGAGAAAGCTAATTGAGTTTGACGGGGATTCTCTGAACAATCCGGGGAAGGCAAATTCCCGCCAAACCTTTGCGCCAAAAAATCCTGAAGAGGAAGAGAAGGGAGGAGGGAGAGAGCATATAAGCATTGAAACTCCACCTCAGTCCAATGATTATTCCACATTAATGCACTGCAGTAGGAGAATTAAAAGGAGGAAGGAGAAGCGCCGGCAAAGAGTGAAGGAGGAGGGTTGGTGGCCAATGATATGGGGATCTATATAAGGATATGGGAGGGAATGATGGGGGTGGCATTTAATGGGTACCAGGTAGAAAAAAAATCTGAAGATTCAGAGAGTAGCCAGTGGGCCGGGGTTTATCTTAAAGTTGAAGCGTCACGAGTTAATATTAACTGGACAACCGGGTGAGAACAACGTGACAACCAACAACAAACAACGTGACAGCTGGTGGAATAGACTGGACAGAGTTGCGACCGCCTGCAGATAGAAAATGGGTAAGTAGTCTCTCAATGAAGATGAGGAGAAAAAAAACTTTGCTACAGCTTAATGTAAACTTACTGTATCCCCTCGCTATGTAAATGAACAGGGGAGAAGACAATCGTATGTCTGACTGTGGTGTTCGGAGGATGGTGGGCTTGCAAAGAAGGCGGTTGGGTCTTCAAGGGGTCACGGAGCCAGAAGGCTCTGATGGTGAACGAACGTATCGACTACGTTGCACTAAAGAAACTCGTGATGGAAAAGTTTAACGTCGATGGGAGAAGGCATGAAGTGGAGCTCACATATAGGAAGCTGAAGAAGGGCGGGTGCAGGCCATATGCAATAGGAGATGACGAAGACCTGCATGCCTTCAAGTTTGTAAACGGACTCACTGGAGAACGATCGTGGCATGTCGACCTCCATGTCTCCCTGCGAACCAAGCTTTGTGGCAGCATTGCGGCACCTACACAAGGATCGTCAACGGGTGGCTCTGTCGGGGTGGGTATCTCAGTGGGCCGACTGTGACCCAAGAAGATCACGCACATACGGGCCTCCAATTAATTGTCTGGTAGTGAAGAAGACGAATTCCTGGTAGCCGGAGGTGTCCAGGCAAAACAAACTGGCATCCAGTTAGATGCCCAATGCATCCAGTTAGAAAACGAATGTGTCCAGTTACATAATAGTACCGACGAGTTAGGGCGACATGAGGAGTTGGAGTTCGAGTTGGCGCAGAAGGCAAAGAAAGCCGAGAAAATAAGATGTGGGAAGCAAGTCATTTCTGTCAGCAGTGATCCGGAAGATGAAGTTATAATTCCACCGGGTGGAGATGGACGGGTGCCCATTGACATCGGCAGCTCCTCCTCCGACAATGAGGTACTCCCAAATGCGGTGAAGATGGAGCTCGGGTGCGCAGTTCCGACCAAGTCGTGGTCATGAGATATTGAGGCTGAGCAAGCTGTGAGGGAAATAGAGGAAGCATACGCATGCGGAAAACAGAAGTTGGGACCGAATCCGGAGGGTGTGGAAAGTGAACCAATGGTTGCGGTGAACCCATTGGGTCCCCGTCAGCACACGGTTGAGCTCCGGGAGGGAAAAGTGTTTCGGTCGAAGGAGGAGGTCCAACAGACAATCAAGTGGGCGGCCCTAGCTAGGTGTTTCACGACCAAGGTGAACAAGTCGACGAAGAGCTTGTATGTTGTGCGCTGCGGTGGTCCCAATTGCAAGTGGCTTTCTCGGGTTTCCACGTACAAGAAAACGCGGATTTGGATTATCTCCAAGCTTGTGGACGAGCACACGTGCGACCTGACCGACATGATGACACAAAAGCGTCGTGCGACATACACCCAGGTGGGGCAACACATAGTGGACAGGTATGTCCTTCGCTCTAACCAACCGAACTGGACAGTATGTTGTTTATAACTGGACGCTGGTTAAATATAACTGGACAAGCAATGTTATAAAACTGGACATACGTCGATAAACACTAACCCAATGTGCATGTCCATGTGCAGTTTCCTTGGTTCAAATAAGGCCCTTGTGCCAGAGCAAGTGCAGGCTCTGACGAAGTCCCGGCTGGGGGTGCCGTCCAGTTACTGGAAGGCGCGGCGAGCCGCCATGAAGGCAAGGGACACCACCTACGGGACGGACGAGGAAAGCTACCAAAGGATCTACTCGTACATGCACATGTTGGAGCAGTCCAACCCTGACACGTACACCAGGATAGAACGCGACACAGATGGACGATTCAAGTATGCGTTCGTCAGCCTTGGAGTGTGACGGAGGGTGGTCCCCCATCTAAGAAAGGTCAGTCCCTCATTCTCCGTACCTTGTGTGTCCTTTACTGCAAAGCCGTTAAACCCATACAACTGCTACCATTACAGCGACCAACTACTCTGCATGACGGCCTGAAGTAATAACATGACATATAGGTCATATGACATGACATTAGTTAATAACGACATGACAACGGTAACCACTGCGGTTGTTGAATGTGCAGGTGGTGTCAGTGGACGGGGGGTTCCTGAAGGGGAAGTTCCGAGGGTGCCTCATGTTCGCGACTGCACAAGATGTCGACCACTCTGTCTACCCAATTGCATTCGCAATGGTTGACGGAGAGAATGATGGGTCGTGGGGGTTCTTCTTCAGGCAGATGCTGTATGTTGTTGAAGACACGACTGATCTCATGTGGCTATCTGACCGCCATATTAGCATCGAGAAGGGAATATGGGACAGCTACGTCTTCTCCAAGCACGGCATATGCACATGGCACTTATGGCAGAACGTCCGGTTTCGGTTCAAAATCAGCGCTATGAAGGACCAATACTTCTCCATGGTCAAAGCATACACATACGACGAGTTCCAGTCATTGTACAAGGACTTCTGTGCCATTTCTCCCGCCGCGGGACAATACCTAAGGGAGGCCGGATTCGAAAAGTGGGCAAGGGCGTGCTACCCGGGTAACAGGTACAACATAACAACCACGAATAACTCCGAGTGCTTGAACTCGGTTTTCAAGTATCCTCGGGACTTACCGCTCACAGCGCTGATAGATGCCATTCTTGAGACCGTCGGGGAGTGGTTCGTGAAGCGGAGAGAGATCACCTCAAAACCTGGGAAAGTTGTCAGCGATTGGGTCGCTAATGCCATTAAAGCAAACTTCGCTGAGTCTCTGTCGATGTTGGTCAGGCCGCTCAGCCCCCACGAGTTCGAGGTACGCAATGGTCAGTCCACTTGGCTTGTCAATCTCACGGGACGATTATGCAGCTGCAGACGCTTCAACGTCGACCAATACCCCTGTGCGCACGCACTGGCTGCTGCACAATTGCGCGGGGTGGACGTCTACTCACTAGTCAACGACTTCTACAAAGCAGAGGCATGACGTGCTTGCTACACGAAGGTTTTTTACCCAGTTCCGTCTCGAGACACATGGAGGGTGCCCCCGGAAATTGCCAAAGAGACCTGTCTCCCGCCCAGTGTGAAAGCCCGTCCGGGTAGACCCAAGACTAGACGTTACCCCTTGCAGTGGGAAAGGAGATACAAGCGCCGGACGAACTAGACAATATATGGGACAAGACATGACGATCAGGTAGGAAAAACATGATGATCAACTAGGATTAACATGACATGAATGCATCTGTGGGTTTTGGATTTTAGTCGGCTAGACTAGAATGCGTCTGTGGGTTTTGGGTTTTAGTCAGATGGACATGAATGCATCTTGGGGTACTACTGCGTCTAAGTACGTAAGTGTGTTGATGTGTGTGTCATTGCAGCTTTTTTCTAGTAACTGGTATGTCACTTGTTTCAAACTTGACGGGTAATGTTTAAGACATGACGGGTAATGTTGTCGACATGACATCGTCTACGTATTTGTTGATAAGTTTTTCCTCAGTGACTGTGATTAACAATATCAATAAACCTAAGTCATCCATATAAAACGACAGAGGTAACGAAAGATGTTCAACATTAAAGATTCAAATAATCCATCTAAAACGACAATCTAAAACATTCATCCCAAACAGTGCAAAAATAGGTAGAAATGTCAACAAAACATCGGAATCCAAAGAGAGTATTGATGTTAACGGCAACTACAACCATGTAAACCAACAATGTTCACTCCTTCACATAAGGACGAGGGGACTACTGAGGATCGTTACTGACACTGAAGCCAAGGTGGAAGATAGAGACGCATAGCAGCTGACGGTATGCAGCGATGAAGTCGTCGTCCAAGCCATCGAAGACGCGGTCGCCCATAGCGAGCTGCTGCATGTATCGGATCGTGTACGGGCCACAGTCTCCCCTGAACACGGTCATCATTTGCGTCAATGGATATATGCGGGGATATTCGGGAACATTACAAAAAACGAGGGAAGCGGGACAGGTACTTACGATTGTTTGTTTTGCGGGATCCCCTTCACGCGGGTGAGGGTGAGAGGGCGGGCAACATTGGCTTTGTGCTTGGCATGCATCTCCTGGTGGACGGCGAACATGGTGGGCAGGACGTGCGTCACGGGCTTCAGCAATTGGGTCAGCTGGCGCTCTCTTATCAAGTTCGTATCGGGGTCAAACACAAGCACGGTCCATTCGGCGAAGTTGATCTCGAGAGTCACCCAGTGCTCGTTCTTCAAATTCCAGGGGAGCAGGATGCGGTCCACGGAGTCCTAAGGCTTGGGAAACCGCTCTAGCAGCACACCATCCATGTACAGCTTCAACTCGTCCTCGACCACCAAGCCTGTATGCCGCTCTAGCAAAATCCGGAAGAAATTGTCGAGCACGGCCACGGATGCGAACATCGGGTCGGTGAGTATGGCCCTGCGAAGGATTGCGCATGCCTGCTCGATGTGCTGCGGTACAGAACTCACATGTCAGAGGTACATCAAGGGGGAGGTGCTCGATATGTGAGGCAAAAAAAAAAAAGACTGGCTTGGGGAGGAGCTTTACCTCAGAGGTTACCCAGTTCGTCGGCGCCTCTAGATCCAGAAAGAACTTCTTCTCGAGGAGGGTACCCTCGATAGACCGTGTAGGACTTTTGCCCTCTTTCATCCAAGCGTCGTAGGCGTCCACCTCTACCCTAGAGAGAAGGCCCAGGTCAACGGCGTCTTTTTTGGTCTTGGACTTGCTCACCCGTGGCTTCTTCACAGGTTGAGTGACCTCATGCCCAACAAATGCAGCAGTAACCTTACGAGCTCTCGTCCCCCTCCGCGTTAGCGGTTCGACCTGAGAGGTTTCCTCCGTGTCCATGTCACCCTGCACACACATGACAACGGGAATATTTCAACATGACAACAGGAAAATTTCAACATGACAACAGGAAAATTTCAACATGACAATAATAACGGTCGGAGTAAGGTGACATACCTCACTTGTTTTCTGGGTGGATGCATCGCCGAGGGCCGATTTCCCCTTCTTATCAATGCAGCCACTTTTGGCCTTCGTCACACCCTGGGCATCCCGGTCACCATCGTCCTGCACACACGGTTGTAAATGACATGACAAATGGAAAATTTTAACATGACACTTAACCACCAGAACATGAAATTTGAGTAACCATAACATGACAGTTGACGGGAATTGACATGCCTCAGCGCTTGTCTGGGTGGGGACGTGGGCAACGTCGGATGTCCCCTTGCTGTCCTTCTTCCCCTTCGGGGGCTTCTTGCCCTTCTTCACCTCCTCGTCCTTCTCCCCCCTCTTGTCCACAGAAACTTTGTCGGCATCCCCTTTGTCCTGCTCCTTGTTCTCATCCCCTTTGTCCTGCTCCTTGTTCTCATCCCCTCGGTCCTTTTCCGCCTTGTCCCCAGCTACCTCATTGGTGATCTCCTGGTCCGCCTTGTCCCCAGCTACCTCATTGGTGATCTCCTGGTCCTTGCTCGCATCCCCTTGGCCCTGTTTCTCACTATCCTTTGGCTTTGGTTCTTCATCCACTTGGTCCCGCTGCTCACTCTCCTTTCTCTGTGCTTTTTCATCAACCTGTGAACATCGTACGAATTACAGTATTGGGTACCCAACTAAATGAATGGTAGACCAAAGGTGCTATCCAAGGCTGAGGAAACTCTAACTTCCTTCGCCGCCGACGATTCCGCCCTTCCCAGCGAGACTTGCTCACCCGTGGCTTCTTCACAGGCTGAGTGACCTCGTGCCCAACAAATGCAGCAGTAACCTTACGGGATCTCGTCTCCCTCCGCGTTAGTGGCTCGAACTGAGAGGTTTCCTCCGTGTCCATGTCACCCTGCACACACATGACAACGGGAATATTTCAACATGACAATAGGAAAATTTCAACATGACAACAGGAAAATTTCAACATGACAATAATAACGTTCGGAGTGAGGTGACATACCTCACTTGTTTTCTGGGTGGGTGCATCGCCGAGGGCCGCTTTCCCCTTCTTATCAATGCGGCCACCTTTGGCCTTCGTCACACCCTGGGCATCTCGGTCACCTTCGTCCTGCACACACGGTTGTAAATGACATGACAAATGGAAAATTTTAACATGACACTTAACCACCATAACATGACATTTGAGTAACCATAACATGACAGTTGACGGGAATTGACATGCCTCAGCGCTTGTCTGGGTGGGGACGTGGGCAACGTCGGTTGTCCCCTTTCCGTCCTTCTTCCCCTTCGGGGGCTTCTTGCCCTCCTTCCCCACCTTGCCCTTCTTCACCTCCTCGTCCTTCTCCCCCCTCTTGTCCGCAGAAACTCTGTCGGCATCCCCTTTGTCCTGCTCCTTGTTCTCATCCCCTTTGTCCTACTCCTTGTTCTCATCCCCTTGGTCCTTCTCCGCCTTGTCCCCAGCTACCTCATTGGTGATCTCCTGGTCCTTGCTCGCATCCCCTTGGCCCTGTTTCTCACTATCCTTTGGCTTTGATTCTTCATCCACTTGGGCCTGCTGCTCACTCTCCTTTCTCTGTGCTTTTTCATCAACCTGCGAACATCGTACGAATTACAGTATTGGGTACCCAACTAAATGAATGGTAGACCAAAGGTGCTATCTAAGGCTGAGGAAACTCTAACCTCCTTCGCCGCCGACGATTCCGCCCTTTCCAGCGAGACTGCGTGGTCGGACTCGTCCAGTCCCTCCCTCCCCGTCCTCTGCAGCTGGCGGATGGCATCCTCAAGGGGCTTGATCCTCGCAGTGAAGTCAGCTCGTAATTCCCTTGCCAGGTCATCCATCTTCGACAACATCTGTGAGAAGTCACCCACCGATGGCCCATGTGTCTTTTCCTGCGTGGGGGCTGCCTGGGTCGTTTCCTGGGTGGCGGTCTCCGCTGTCGCCCTCGTGTGCACACCCTTCTTGTAATCGCGACGGAGGTTGTCGAAGAACATGTCGGTCTTCTCTCTAGGGTAGACAGCCCCGTGCATCACCCGTTTTTTCGCCTCAAAGTCATCGGGGATTAACACTGTCTGCACACTGTCTTCAAGGTCAAAGCTTTTTAGCTCGTCCTTCTCCTCCACCATGAGGCCGACGATTAACTCGTACTTGATGTTGTGCTCTTTCGACGCGTACCGCAGGCACCGAGGGTGGGCATTCACGTCAAGGACGGCAGCAAATTGGGATCGGATTGGATAGAAAGCTTCGTAAGCCCACACCTACATAAACCACAGGGCATGGATGTCAATATCTGTCCAGTGTAAATATAAGCGTGTCCAGTTAAATTCTAAGCGTGTCCAGTTATATTATAAGCATGTCCAGTTGAAGTATAAGTCAATACCTGAAAGGCGAGGGGGAAGCCAGCTAAAAAATATGACGGCCGAGGGCCCTTCACCCCATGTTGGAGCTTGCACTCAACAGCGTTTTTGAGGAACTCATGGGTCCTCTCATAGCAGTGCCTGCCCCACGGGAATCGCAAGAAACCGTCGACGTCGGCCACCATATTCACCACCCATCCATGAATGTAGTTGCGGGGATCCTTCCCAAATAGCACCCTCTCAACCAGCATCAGCAACGCATACTTAAACTTCATCGCGGGCGAATGCTCTCTGCCCTTCATCGCCACTAGGAATTCAACCTCGAACTCTTCCATCCTCATCTTCTCCACCCCAAAGAAGTCCTTCACGGCCGACCTGTCCCCGTCATTCTCCTCGGGCAGCAACATGAATGAGCACTTAAGCCCGGTCACCAGCGCGAACTCTTGGATGGAGAACCGAGCTATTTTGCCGTGTATCATGTACCCGCTCTCATGCTCCTTTCTCGTCCGCAGCTGGCGTTGCAGGACGTAGTGCACCAGTTGGGCTGAGAACTGGACACGCGAACCAAGCCTCGCAATGGCGGCCAACGGGCTCGCCATCAACTTGTTCCAGTCCCCCTCACTTAGGTATTTGTCCAGGTTTGAAAGTATTGTCGGCCGGCCGTACTGGTTTACACGGCCCTTGTAGTGCTGG
The DNA here is from genome assembly GCA_037127255.1 of Persicaria tinctoria. Classification (NCBI taxonomy): domain Eukaryota; kingdom Viridiplantae; phylum Streptophyta; class Magnoliopsida; order Caryophyllales; family Polygonaceae; genus Persicaria; species Persicaria tinctoria. Next base: position 28,831,352 of record JBANSL010000014.1, read on the forward strand.
TCCTCGGGGACCGCATAGATGGCCTGCAAAATTACGCACAACTGTCAGTCGCACATCGACACTACTGTATTCCGTTGATCAAGACTACGCACACTATACCTCGCCTGTTGTCTGTGAAAGGGGAACTCTTTTTACAGAGCGGGAAGTCGACATGTTCGCCTGTCCTTGATATCCTGCAAAATTGGGAAGCAAAACCTAAGGACTATCAAGCAACATGACAGTAAATGTTATAAACATGACATTTGACTAGTAAAAACATGACATAAATCAAACATGACATGTAATCAAATCTCCCCTGAACTTAGTCCAATGTTCGAAGGCATCTCAAAAGTAAACATTTCGAACTCGCACTACTCCTGCTATTTTCATAATACGCAAGCGCCTTTCCCCAATTCCCCCAAAACCCCCAAATCTTCCAATGTCGACAATTCCCCCAAATCCCCCAATTTCTCCATCCAACTAATTGTTGTTTTCCCCTAATTTATCCATTTAACCCCAGCCAATGTTGAAGACCAATTGTTATTTTCCCCCAATTTCCCTTCTATCCCCCTCGTCAATTTCCTTTCGGAAACTTTCCAGCCCTTGATGTCTACATGATGATGGTTGAAACTTACATGACAGAGGGAACCTTAAATCCCTTTCCGCAACTTACTTGATTTCTACATTCCAAACAATGGAAAACACATTTGGATCTGCAACTACAGTTCTCGCCCTAATATTTTGTTCAATCGGTAATTATTCGGGGGCTTTAGGGTTTAGGCTTTACTTACTTGTTGTCGTCACTTGTGTGCAGGGGCGTTAGGTTTGATTTCCGCTTCTTCGTCGTCTCCTCTACCGCCTTGCTCTACTTCTTCTTCGAAACCCTTCCGCTTCTTCCTTCGGTTTTGAAAGTTTGAAATGTTTGAGAGAGAGAGATGGAGAAACAGTCGGGCTCAACAAATACCCCTTTAATAAACCACTCTCCTAGGCAGTTGAGGGGACAGTTTTTTTCAAAACTGTCAACTCTCTCCCCATCCACACGCCTCCCTCTCTCTCCTCCATCAATGCAACCGGTGTCTCTCCTTTGTGTAACCGGCTGGGCTGCAAAATTAAAAGAATTTGGGCTATCCTTTTGCAAATAATATGGAGAAGGGATAGAGAGGGCAACACAACCGGTTTTTTAGGTTAGTTTTGCAAATACCCCTAATAAAAAATTGAAAAAGATGGGGGAGGGGTTTAGGAACGATTTGACATGTTTGTTACTAAGAAACCTTTAAAAACCGAGAGAGAGAGAAAAATGAGAGAGAGTGAAAGGAAAAAAAAAGAGGTGGGTCCCGATAAAAAAATAAAATGGGGTTTTAAAGGGTTTTAGGGATGTGGGTAAAATATTGTATTGGGTTTTTTAAGGAGAGAGAAATATAAAAAGTGGAGTTAAGGAACCCGAGTGGGTTTCACGAATGCGGATGCTCTTATCAATCCTAAACAATACTAAAACATAAGCTGTTTTGCCACGTGGCAACTTCTGGTTCAATACTTTCCCGCCTTTTTTTAACCAATTACATTGTACCATGTGTATATTTGTTGTCACCTATTTTTAATTTATTTATTTTAATATTATTTTGTTATCTTTGGCAATCATATGATTCATGTACTATTATATATATAGTCATATAGATATATCGTTGATTTTGTTGAACCTTAATTAAAGAAATTTGTTTTATATGGTAAGTTGTTAATCATATATTTTTGTAAATTATTTTATTTTTTCTGATTTTGTATTTTATGTTCTTATCAGTTTTCCACTTTTCAAATTCAAGAGTTTTCCACTTTCCAAATATAAAAACTACACATATATTGCACAATTTTGGGATTCTTTCTGTCACTTCCCTGCTCAAACAATAGGTAATCCTTGGGGTTGCACATTTTTTATATAATATATTAATTTACTTTGTCTTTTTATTTTTTTATTTTTCCTTTATATAACATCATAAGATTCATTCTTCGTTTCAGTATTTTCGGGTAGTTTACATTTCTTATCCTAAACAATACTTAAATTAAAACATCATTTTTTGTCACATGTCATCTTTCAGTTAAAAAATTTCCCTCTAAAAAATTTGTCAAATTAGTTTTTGTCATCTTATTAAATGATGCTCCTTATTTACAATCATTTTAGAAAGTTTCTATACATATTTTTTATTAAGCCATTTTTTCAAAAGACTGTAACTCAATTACTAACATATTATAACTCAGTTATCATCATTATTAACCTATAAATCTTTCGTTTTCAAAACAATGTATTCAATATTGGAAAATATAACATTTTAATAATGTAATTATATCTTAAAAAAAAAGATCCACGATGAATGTTTATTTGCTCTTTTTTTAGTTAACATGTTTATATGTTGCAACTTACTATTACATTTTTTTTAAATATGTTAAATGATATATATTTGTAGCATTCTATAGTAATTAGTTATAATTGATCCCATCTAGACCTGTCAAAACACAACCCGACCCAGTCGACCCGATCCGAATGCCCGGAAATTTTCCGACCAGAACCCGAATTTTTTTTCCAACACGAACCTGAAAACCCAAAAAAATTTCAGGTAATCTGAGTTTCGACCCGCTGACACAATTGACCCGGTAATTTTGAGCCGATTTACCCGATTAACCCGGTTGATTTATAATTATATATGATTAAGTTTTTTTATAGAGATTCTCATTGATTACATTTTATAATTACAATCACTTGATCTTTCATTTTCAAATCAACTTTTATATTCATTTGTATTGTATCGTATGGTTGATAATATTTGATATTTTATTTTTCAACACATTTTTCTTAGAAGATAAAAATTCTAAAAAATATTAAAATATTAAAAAAATTATATGCTTATTACCAATTGCATGAAATTATTTTTAAAAAATTATTTAAAAATTTGATATTTTATATATTATTACATTTTAATAAAAATTACGATAAATAATAAAAATCAAATATTTTTTAATAAAATGTAATAATATATAAAAATATCAAATTTTTAATAAAATTATTTCTAAATAATTATTTAAAATTTGATATTTATAAATTATTACATTTTATTAAAAAAACACGAGAAATAAAGAGAATAAAATATTTTAGATCAGATATAATATATAATTACAAGCACTAGAACTTATGAATAACGTCTTTAATTTTAGAATTTTAAAATTATCGCAAAAGTATCTAATCATGATTTTTTTAATTTAAAAAAGAAAAAATTGACAAACCCGAAATCAACCCGAAACTCGATCAAACACAGGTTCAAGTCAACTCGCATATACCCGAAACCCGTTTTACCCGGGACCCGAAGTGACCCGAACCTAACCCGGATGACCCATTTGACTGGTCTAATCCCATCACATGTGTCATATATAACCACTTATTTATTATTTTTATAATATTTTTAATAACAATTTTGAAAATAGAATGATCTATTTTTTTGTTATAAATAAATTAATTATGTATTTATATGATTAATAATAATATTAATTTTTTATTTATTTTTGACAAGGTTCATTGTATCCCACACTTTCAAATAAATAAATTATATCATAATATGATTAATATTTGTTATTTCGTTTGTTTTTTTGTCTTGCAAATCAGGTACATCTTTGCAAGCTTAATTGAATTAAATTTTATGTTTTGATCAACTTTTAAATATAAAAGTAAGTTTCAAATGAGGACTATTTTTTTTACAATATTTCAATCATTTTTAATTCATTATATGTTATTTTCTAAATTTTTACGCGCTTTATTTGATCCAATTTACTACATTTGTCAATAAAGATGTAATCAATATTAAAATTTTAGTTTTTATAATATTTTATATATAGGTTCAAAAAAAACATTATATATATAGATATATATAATTAATTTTAATCTTTGAATGAATATCGTGGTAGTTTTTTGTTTTGTTTGTTTGTATAAGAACCACTTACAGATTTTAATCTTTAAATTGTCACATTAGAAAATAAGTTACAAGGTTTTTCTAGCTAAGATGATTTTCGAATGGGTAAACCATGATATATATATATATATATATATATATATATATATATATATATATATATATATATATATATATATATATATATATATATATATATATATATAATGGGTCATGCATGCATGCATGATGCTTATGAGCTAATTAGTCATATATTCAATCGCTCAAAGGGAGTCACGTGTCATACATTGTCCTTGAATGTCGGGAGAAAATGTTGTCAAATAACATAAACCTATGAAAAAATTCATAAAATTCAGTTTTGATGCCTCAATTAATAAATACAAAGGGTGTGGTATTGAAATTAATGCTCTAAATGAGCAGGGTCAAGAGTGGATTAGTGATGAGGATGTGAGAGTTATTCAAATGAATTCAATCGCACCTTGGATGTGGTACAAGAAAAAACAATCCTTTATGTTTTTTCAATTGGTTTTAGACGATGGTTTGCCACATATATTTGTGGATTTTGATTGTCAAATTGTTGAATTCTTTACCCGGAGATTAAAAACCCGTTTGAGGAATGTGTTGAGTATTATTTTGAAGAAGGTGGTGTATGAGGTTACATGTTTTTAAGATTGCATGATTGATCTTATGTTAGGAGGGCAGACAATTCAATCGCATGCTTATTTTCACACTCGAACTAGATTTGTTTCTACTTTTTAAACATTTTTATAGTTCTTCTTTATCTATTTGTTCTGATTTTGTTAGAAAATTATTATTGTTAACTAATGAGGGAATTTTAATTTGATTTCAATAATAATCCTCTGGAATTATTTCATTTTTTTAAAACTATATAAAAATTATAATAAGATTTAGATTATTATTTATGTTTTTACTTGAATATAGTTTGTTTATTTATTTATTTATTTAATGTTAATATTTTTTACATTTAAATATGAAAAAATATTATAATTTGATCCTCCATAATATTTTTACATTAAATCCGTGCAATGCATGGGGAATGGACTAGTGTTTATCTAAATCCATTGAAAATTTGAAGATGTTTTTCTAATAGTTTATGGATATTTTTCAAAATTTTGTCACCAATGCTAATACAATATTTTGATCTTATATTTTAATGCAGTTATTTAACTTTATTTACTTGAGTTTCATACTTAAATATATAATAATTTTATATTAGTATTTCAATCATTTCGTTCAATATAATTATTTATTTTATACTTAAATCCATGATTTCGTTGACAATGTTTAAAGGTAGCACCTGACAGAGCTTCTCAGACCACCATCTGCCGCCATAATATAATCACTAACGGTCTCTTCTAGATTAGCAGAAAGAGGGAATTCACCCCTGGCATTCAACGATAGGCACAAAACCCAATTATCCGTCCAAAAATTTACCGATTTACCATTTTCAACTGACCAAATCAACCCAGATTTAAAGGAATCAATTAGGGTTATTAATTTGGCCCATTGCCAAGATGAGTTGCCATTTTTCCTATATTCCAATAAATTAGAGGACCGGAGATACTTGTGTCTAATAATGGAGACTCATACGTTTAATGGCTCCGCTAGAATTTTCCATAGGAATTTCATTTGTAGGGCTTCATTCATATCTTTTGATTTCCGAATTCCAAGTCCACCAGCTCGTCTTGGTCTACAGATCCTACCCCATCTGATAAGTGGGCGGTGTTGAAGATCCTTATTCCAGAAAAATGTCATGTTCACTTGATCTAATTCTCGATGAATCGAGACTGGTAACAGGAAGTTTTTCATAGTGTATAGGGGTTCGGATGCTAAATTTGTGTTTATTAGGATGACGCAGCCTTGTTGTGAAAGCGCATTAGCATGCCATTTACTTAGTTGTTCTTTGGGTCTGCATATGATGTCTTCGAACGTTGTTTTGCTTACTCTACCATTAATGATGGGGCAACCTGGATATTTCTCTAGTGATGAGACATTTGACATATTTAGACAGTTACTGAGCGCGGAAATCTTTGAGTCCGTAATTCCTTTGGTTGCTTCGAAACTAGATTTATGGTAAGTAACCTTTTGACTAGAAAATTTACAGTATGATTCAATTATTTTTCTGACCTTGTGTCCTGCCTCAATACTTCTTTTAGAGAAGATGATTATATCGTCCACAAAAGAGAGAAACGGGATTCGGGGACCACCTCAGTCAAATGTGAAACCTATTTGACTTCTATCTGAATTGGATTCCGCCGCTAGACTTCGCGATAGGATCTCCGCTCTGAGAATAAATAGAAAAGGGGAAAGGGGGTCACCCTGACGGATGTCCCGTGTGGAGAAGAACATTTTTGTGGGGCCATTGTTTACCAATATCGAGAACGAGACACTTGAGACACACTCCATGATCCAGGAGATGAAAGTCGGGTGGAACCCAAATTTTGAAGGACTTTGCTAGTGAAATTCCAGTTAACTCTGTCATATGCTTTTTCCATGTCAAGTTTTATCGCAACCCAACCCACTCGGCCCTTTCGAGATCTGAAAGAGTGGAAAATTTCGTGGGCTATAAGGATGTTATCTTGTATAGCTCTATCTGATACAAAAGCACCCTGAAGTGGGTGGATTAGTTTTCCAATGATAGCTTTGATCCTTTCAGTGAGGATTTTTGAGATAATCTTGAAGATTGTGGAACATAAGTTGATCGAGCGATAATGGTTTGTGGCCGTCGAGTTATCTTTTTTTGGTAGGAGAGAGATGAAAGTATGATTAATTTGCTTTAGGATTTTCCCAGATAAGAAAAAACCTTTAACATCTCTAATAACGGAAATGCCAACGGTGTCCCAGTATTCTTTGTAAAACTCAGCAGTAAAGCCATCGAGACCTGGGGATTTGTTCTTTCCAAGGTTAAATACTGCAGATTTTATTTCTTTGTTGGACAGGTGCGTATAAGGAAATCATTTTCCTCCTCCGATATAGCCGGTTGTATAATGTTAAGCAGCTCTTCTAATAGTCTGTCATCAGTTGGTTCCTTTTTTAAACGATTTTCAAAGTCCGTCTTAATTTCATTTCTGACATTTTCTTCACCTATAATTAAAGTGTCGTTACTAGAAAGAATGTTGCGGATTTGTTTTCGGTGTCTCCGCCTCGAAGCCACATGATGAAAATACGAGGTGTTTGAATCTGATAGTTTGATATGCTTTGTTTTGGCCCTTTGGTTCTAGAACGTCTTTTGGGAAAGGAGGAGCTTTTCCTTTTTTTTAGATAAGGTGTTGTTCTCTGATTAGAGAACGTTCCGAGACCCCCCTCGGGTTAGCAGATTGAATTTTGAGCAATTCATCATCTACTTCAAGTAATTGTCGAAAAATATTTCCAAAAGTTGACTTATTCCATATTTTTGCCTTTTGTTTCAAAATTCGTTGTTTGGACATTAGTTGAAACATAGCAGATCCATGACAAATAGCTCGCCACGATTGTTTAACAATGTTACGAAAATCTTTCCGCTACAGCCAGACGTTCTCAAATTTGAACGGGGGAGCTTTGAATGCGACACCATTATCAAGTGAAATAAAGATAGGACAGGGATCCGATGTGGAAAAAGCCCCGTTCTTAATGATAAGAGTAGGGAAGTCATGTAGGATCTGATGATGGACTAACACTCTGTCGAGTTTTTCAAAGATGTCAAACTTTCCATTAGCACATTTTCTCTAAGTGAAAGGGTTCCCAAACAAGGGAAGGCCCACGAAGGAGCAGTTGTTCTTGAATTGTATCAATCGTGTGAAGCGAGAAGGACGGGAGGCTAACCCTTCCAGCTTGTCCTCACTACAGACAATTTCATTCAGATCGCCCATAACGATGCAAGGAATGGACGAAGTATGTACTATTGTGGTAAAGGTTTCATCTATAACATCCTATTTGGTGGGATTGAGGCGGAGATTTACTGACCCTATCCATATGGTACCAAACAAGGATTTCATTAATGGGTTGATTGCCTCGACGAGACATTTTTTGTGATAGGCAAGTTTGATTATGATATTTATGTAGTGATGGTCCATGACTAAGGACAATAAAACTAGTTAGCGAAAGTCTTGTAATGGTGTAGTAGCCATAAAATTGCTCAAGAAAAAGTATGTGTATACTCCAACCCAAAAGGACCATCAGTGTCAACGGGAGAGCACAATTGTTCGACACTTCAGAACCAAAACGAAGTAATCTTGCGGTAGAGTAAGCCGGCCCTGATGAAGTGAAGATCCCCAACAAACAGCACCAAGGCATCGAGCGATAGTATATGGAACAGATTCGGTGCCAAAGAAAGTTGTTGGCAGGAAGTATGTTAATAAAATCTGTAAACAAACATGTGGACATTGTATAACAGAAAGAGGGCGCTGCAAATTTATACCTCATGAACCTTTTTTAAACCAACAATAAATTCTTAGTTGATACAAAAGAAGATATAGAGAATGGTTCAATAATTTGACCGATAAATGGGGAATTAACAGGATGAATCATATAGACTAATTGGGCGCCTTTTTGTAAAAAAAAAAGGGCAGATTGTCCAATTTCCCTAAACAGACAAGATCTGATGTGCAAGTTAATGTTTCAGGTGCCTTAAGAGGACCCCCCAATTTTTCTCCAGGCCATAAACATGGATACATAGCCTGAGCTCATTAACAATGTAAGCTATGGAACAAACAAACCAAAGGGTAAAGAAAACTATTAACCTCTTTTATGTAATCTCTATTAAATTATACTTTTGATTGGCTACCTTAAGAAGCCGTTTGGGAGAGCAAGACACAACTGAGAGAAACGTAACATACATATCTCTTGTCCAAGACGATTTGCTGCCCATTCGGACTTTGTTTTTTGACATACGGCTTATTCCTAGCACTAAAAAACCTGTTGTACAAACGCATCAGCACCCCCCAACATGGATTGTGCGATTCAAGAGATACCTTATGCTTTAATACTAAAATGCAATCCAAACAGCTGTACCACACCGCAAACTGATAGAACGCCCAACAAAAGTTTGAGGGCGTGAGGAAAAGGGGAGATGATAGGATGATATGTATACCAAGCACCCCGAAAAACAACCGAACAATAAGAAGGGAGAACGTATGGTAACTGAGACCAAGCCAAATTTAGCTCGTCGAGTATGATGAAATACAACTAATTGAATATAACACAATTGTATTGAGAGCAATAATGATCCAAGTAGTACCAAGCCGAGAGCGATGGGTTAAGCAGAAAGCAATGCTTGACAATATCAAGCGCAGGGAGTAAATTGGGCTCCATAGAAAAAATGCAGCATGGTACCCGAGAATGATCAAACGTTGCAAACTAGTGGACAAAGCAAGTGACACTAAAATTTCCATTATGGTTATATAAATGGCATAAAAGGTATGCTTTAATGGAGAGTGACGATCAGACTTTGAACAAGAAGAGTTAGCAAAGACTTGAACAAGTTTCAATCTTAAGCAAGTATCTAAAATAACGGAGATTCAGAATGTTACATAGTCCACATTATTTAACCAAAATATGTACTGTACCCTTAAAAGCATATTCAACAAACACCCCACCATCAATCCACTAAGAAGCCACACAAGCTTGATTCTATAAACAAATTCATGGTGGGAGAAACATGAGGCCATTAAAATTATATAAGACAATAATATCAAATCGTAGTTAAAACGTAGATTATATTGCATCATTGAACCATATAGATACATAGTAGCCCAACCCTGAAGGGATTCAAAAGGGGCTAAACCACTGGCGGATTCAGGGGTGGCCCAACCCTGATGAGGTTTAGTTCCTCATGGGAAGTCTACCTCTCAATATCTCCATAGGAGTTCTCTCTCACAAGGTTTCAATAAATAAAAGAGCTATTGGCCAAAAATCGGCTGAAATTATCATAAATACTTAACCCTAATAAGTTTCCAAAAGACGGAATAGAAATCTCGTAACGATACGGGCAGCGGGCGCCGTGCTTTAGGCGGCGGGCGCCGTTTCATCAATCATCATATTCTTCAATTTGTGCATTCCAAATCCAAGCTATCTTCCTTCACGCCTATTCCTAGCTTCCTTCACATGTTTCCTCAGGTTCCTAGCTCTCCAAACTCATCCTCGGCAAGCCATAGACTCGTCTTTCCAGCGTCGGGACATAAATCTGCAGAAAAGCATAAAAAGAGTGTAGATTCCACACTTGCAAGACTCAACACTAAAGACTCGAATTACTCAAATAAACACAAAATAAGCTATCCTAGACTCATTAACAACTACCTATAATGCCTATATAAAATACGCATTATCAATACCACACCGACCCCTAGACAGATACACAAGAGACCATATCATAGTAAATACAAAAGCGATCATGAACCGAGACCACCGGAAAGTGAGTTCATCATCGATAGGTACTTAGAAACAACCCAACAAAAGGAGCTACAAAGTAAAGGATGGAAATGGCAACTAACCATAGCAGATTTTTTTGCCGCCTGCAGCAAGGTCCAAACAAGCGGTGTCTTTGTCGCCATGTCCATATTTGCGCTTTGTGGAGCCTGATTTGGAGGAGCCCTCTGCAGTGGAGATGATCTGGATGACAGGGACCATGGGAGGGATGGCGTAGGATGCGCAAGGGACAGAGCTCGTGTTGTCATCAAGGAGGCGTTGAGCAGGGCCAGGAATGGTATACTCCAAGGAAGCAGGGATGTCCTCCATTATCTTCTCAAATTCTTCCATCGTCATAGTGGCCGGAAAGGACTCTCCCACAAGCACAGAGAGAGAGTCATCATCATAATCGACTATATTCATGTCATAATCCATCTCAAACAAGGAATCCGATAGAGCTGGTTCAAAGAGGGAAGAGTTGTGAGTGGTGTCTGCGGGGACCTGGGTAGGAATAGGGACGTTTATCTCCTCTGACGCCAGAGGGGCTGGAATAGAAATAAAAACAGGTCCCAGAGGGGGAACAACAACAATATCACCACCTTCGGAACCAGGAGCCATGGGAGCCGGGTGAACAGAGGGGTTGCATGACGACTTTGAAGAGGATGAGTCGGAGATATCGTCCGCATTAGTACCAAACAGATTCAGCAAAGCAGTCTTTGAGTGGTCGAATTTCGGCATCGGTGGCTTCGACTTCGACGCCACCCTTTTCCAGTCGTTTTGAAGGGGGTCCTGAGCAGCATCTAGTTCTCAACTAGAGCCCCAACCACAGGAGACTCATTTTGAGGGATTGGCATGACCCTTCTCAGAGGGCAGTCTGAGAAATCATGGTTAGGCTGACCACAACTCCCACACCCCTCCGAGAGGTCCTCAAACCAAACTGGGTAGATTTCGAGCACACCCTTTTCATTGAGAACACTCACCTGACGTTTCTTTATACGAGTGATGTCCATGGAGACACAGACCCTCAGATAACGGTAGCGAGCACCATTCTTACCAAATGCAGCAACCCGGATCACCTCTCCAAACCCATTGGATTCAACAATTTCCTTCAGAACACCCTCACTCACGTACTTCACTGGAAGTCCAAGGATCCGGAGCCATACCTTTAAGGAGGTAATCTCTTCCACCAGAGGATCGAAATCGAGGCTCCATTTCTGGAAAATCATCAACTACCTCACCACGTGGAAAGGGCGCCCTTGCTAGACTTTTTCGCAATTCTCCGCTAGATTGAACCTTAGTTCGAACCAGTTGATGGCCATCAGAATCAGTTGAAATCCTCCAGCAAGAAAACACCAGTCAAACTGGATCTTTTTCCTGATGGTCTTAATACTCACCGACTCCCCCATTATAGTTTCAAATAGGGACGTGAGACTCAAATTTGCAATGTTTTCCAGCACTCCATCAAGCATAGACTTCATTCTGTCCAAGTTGAGCGATTGCTTCTTTTGCTTCTTTTGCTTATTTTTCTGTTTTTCCCTTGAATGGCGACTACCCCCACCAGGAGAAATAGCAGCACCACCAGGGATGTTTGCCTCATAATGAGGGGCTGGGCCCTTTCGGGAGTTGGTTGGTGATGGAGACATGTTCTCATCAACCAGTTTTTCCTTTCCTTTCCCAACAAGATGGGAGTTAGCAGCAGACATATCGGACAAGAGCACAATGACAGAAGAGAAGTGGAATGAGAAGGAACAGAGCAGAGGAGGAGAGAAGAGAGCGTGAAAATCCCAGAAGCCCCACCACCATAATTTATAGACCAGCAACCACACATGATGTCTTCGGCGCCGAATGGGAAAAGATTTCCCACACCACAAAGGACATACTCCAATCTGAAAGAAAAGACAGGTAGATTCACATCGCCGACTCGCAGTCCACCACAGAGGACCTGGCCACGGGGGAAGCTTGGTAGTAGAGCCATATGCGCAATGATACACATCCCCAACAGAACGCTCCTCAAAACCAGGAGACAGGCATAGCCACAAATACGCAAAACGGCAACCGAAGTACAACCTAGGGAAGAAAGAGGAACTCCTATGGGTGCACAGAGGAAGATCTTCCCAAAAGGCATTTGAAACCCCTTTGAAACAAAAGAGGATATCCAATCGAACAATAATTTCATCGAGCAGATTGGATTTTGGTTTGATTGCAATATCTCAAGGGGTGTTTAGGTTAGGGCAATCATGGGATTGGGATTTTGGAACCGCGTGTGCCGTGCGTTCATTTTCCATCCAATCTAAGACGAACCCTCTATAAAGCGGGAGTACAATGGGGTTGCCCCCACCTAGATGATCTAGACTTGCAAAGTTTTGTTTTTTTGTTGGGTCTAAAAATATTCGTTGTTCCTAGTTTTCAACAACGTGAGTACGGTATTGTCCAGTATTTTTTTTGTGAACCAAACATCACCTGATCCAAAAACGTTAAAGCTCAAAACAATCGGTGATGAGCATATCGGGGCCGTTAAATAAGAAGCAGGCCCAATAAGCCCCAAAAAATGAATACATACTCTTCAGTCTTCCCCTTGAAGCAACCCATCGCTCCGCTTCCCAGTTTTAACAGCGTAGCGTAGCCCATCCATCATCTGATTCTGAGATGGACGACTCAGAGAGGGGGATCGGATCAGTCAAAATCATCTCTCAGGTCACTTCGTGTTCCATCCACCTCCAGATCTAATAACTAACCCTAATCGAAATTCGATCCACTATTCCAAGCCAGTCGTTGCTGAATCAAGGCTTTTAAATCCGCCACTGTAGGCAATCTCGGTCTTCCGTCGAAGAATTTTGCGAATTTGTTGTGATCCACCAGAGAGAGATGGAGGAGTATCCAGAGGAGTTGAGGACGCCGCCTGTGAGCCTCATTGCGTTGGTAGGTTGCCCGGAGATCCACCAGATGATATCTGCACATCTCCACTCCGAGCAGCCGCCCATCAACACCTTGGCGTTGCCTGATTTCTCCAAGATCTCTGTCATGGATAAGAAGTACAAGGATTCCGGCGCCGATGGGCCTCCGACCGGCATTGTCAAGAGGGATTGGCTGATTAAGCACCGGACAAGGATACCGGCAGTTGTTGCCGCTCTCTTCTCTTCCGATCAGGTCTCCGGTGGCCCTACCGAGTGGCTTCAGCTATGCACTCATCTTGATCAGCTCAAGTACACCCCTCTCCTTCTTTCCCTGTTGAATTGCTCGAGTTTTTGTTAAGGTTTAGGGTGTTTGATCCCCAATTTAACCTTCGATGTTAGTACCCTGCCGCTAAACCCTAGTTATTTGGACTTACATGGAAAAGAAGATAAAATTTGAAGAACATGCTCTTTGATTGTGGCTTCTGTGCATTCTACCAGGTGGTTAACTAGCAAAGGCTATTGCATAATGTGAGCATATAGATTGACTCGTAGGAGTATTTTTTCTAGCCCTTTCATTTACCACTTGAAGAACTACTGTCCGGCTAGCTAGCGGAGTTGAGCTGTTTTCTAGTATGACAGAGCAATTCTGCAAGAGTGTCATGTATTGGTTGAAACTTGACAATAGGAGCTCTGATGAGTGTCAATCCAATAAGGATCAGGTCTGAAAATTGTAGGTCATATTTCCCCTGGTATTGCTAAGATTTGTTGTTGGTATGGCAAGTGTGTACAGTATATGTTGTGATCCCCCTAATTGGATTTCTGTACATATGTAGAGCTGTCATTCGTGCGCGGAATATCAAGTTGGTTGTGGTTGTACTGCATTCATCTTCCAAAGGTGAGTGTTTAGTGTAGTCTGCTTGAAAAGCTGTTATAATCTTTTGTTTACTATTTTCCAATTATTACTACAAGATGTATTCCAAAAAAAATATGTGGCACAATTTAATGGATATCTTACATAGATCTCCAAAGGGACAATGTTTTCCATTTCAATTTCCGAGGAAAATTTGGAAACACAAATGCACCGTCACACATCCTTATGTAAAACTATAGTAACTATAATTGGAATCACCATTTCCCTGTGTCGTATCATTTCGTTTCCCATTTCCATATCCTTGTTCGTGTAACATAAGTTAATGGAAAGTCTCTATGTTTTGAACCCCGGATGACCGCTCTTTATTTACCAAATTCAAGGAAAGTCTCTATGTATTCTGTTATTGATTGCAGGAAAATATATCTACATTGTATTAAGTGATTGCATGGAAGACTTGCAAAAATTGTTCTGAAAAAATGTCTTTTCTGTAACACATCTGTTCTACACTTCTAGTTTCTACTCATCATCTTGCTCACAAAAGCACCTGTAGCAAATCCTTGCAAAACATATTGAAAGTTTGGAACTGTGTGATGCAGATGACATTGTTGAAGATCGAATGATTGCTCTGCGCAAACGTGCTGAAGTTGACTTAAAATATATTATCAGTTTGTGCCTGGATAAAGAGTCTGAACTAAAGCATTCTCTCACAAGGCAAACCACTGCTTTTGGTCTCTTTAAATTCTTTCTGTTCCCCTCATCCCCTCTTAAGTTCATTACTTCATTCATCTTGTGTGTTTTCCGTGGCCAATATTTGTTGCAGGTTAGGCAGCAAATTTGCTGAATTGGCTGGGATGTATTACCGAGATGAGGGCCAACGAGTTAAATCTCGTTTGGAGAAGAAAAATTTTGGTTCCATTGAATTGGCAATCCGCTGTTGCTTCAAGGTATTAAACCAACTGCTTTGTCCATTCTTACTTTGAAGTTTGAACAATGTTCAAGAAATATCTGTCTACGATAAGTGGTGTAAAATCAGTTCCAGTAGTATTTCTTCATTCTTTGTTGTCTCCTACATGTAATACCTCTTCAATATTTACTGGTATGTTGTTCTTCATTTGGGGTGAATGATGCTAAGTATTTACTACTAGAATTTGACACGGGCATGGCACAAAAATTGAAGCATAAGTTTTTTTTTTTTATAGCCGAGTCTATTTGGTTTTCATTCATAAAATTTAATTTGATTTCTTTAGTTCTATTTGTGTTGCTAGAATTATTATTGCACTAACAAAGAAATGTGCAAATTCCTAGGTTGCTGTGTATGCAGAGTTTCGAAGAGATTGGGTTGAGGCCCTGAAATTTTATGAGGATGCTTATCATGCATTAAGAGAGGTATTTTTGTTTGTTACTACTTTGTTAAAGTATCTCCTAAGGTGTCAATTTCCATCCTAACATGACTACAACCTTGTGGAGATGACTGCATCATATTCATCATCACCGGTGAGTCTCGTGCAATGACAATAGTTGTAGGAAAATGCATTTTAAAAATATTTATATATGCATTGTGCAAGTATTTATTGTTCATTTGATCTGCCTTTCCATAAACCTGGCCATTGAAATCAAATCCCATATTTTAAGATTTTCTTTTGCGCACTAGTTCTACACAGACGCGCAAGGTTTATGAGGTTTGCATCTTTCTCTGATGTCCTATAACAACTAAAAAGGATGTGATAACATATTTCTATTTATCTCATGATATAAAAGCCACCTTTTCAGTAGTTGTACGCTTCTCGAATCAACACTGGTCCAGTACCATAGGCACTGGCAGCACAATTATGTATCCTATGGACACTAGGAGATGTCTAACAAGTCCTCTAGGAAAACATTAAGGCTTTTCTCCACCCAAAGATCAAGAAAGCGGAGAGGGTAAAAAAAGGAACTGAGTAAATTTTTGGTTGTTTCATTTCTCTAAGGCTTATATCATACAAAAAAAATGGGGAGAGAGATAGAGCAGGAATTTAATAAAAGGCTGGCACTTTATCCGGTATTTATGAGTCTTCCGGACACATAAATGGCATGTTTATTGTACACATCAGGAGTCTAGAGACTCTAGACAGCGGAAGTCCTGACTACCACACCAACCACTGAGATATCACATGGCTCTTTTTTCGACAATGTTGTTCTAAAGGTTACCCAAAAGAGGAAATCTATGCAATAATTATTTTTTGTTTGTGCTCTTTCTGTTCACTCTTGTGTGTATGTGCAATGTTAGTTGATATAGATCTTTTCTTTTGTAGTGATGACCTGGTTTAATATACAGATGATCGGAACATCGACCAGATTACCAGCAATTCAACGTTTAGTGGAGATCAAAGCTGTTGCAGAGCAAGTGCATTTCAAGCTATCAACTTTGTTACTTCATGGTGGGAAAATCATAGAAGCAGTTATGTGGTTCAAACAGCATTGTAAATATTATAAAAAACTCCTGGGATCTCCTGATGCTACTTTTATGCACTGGGAATGGACAAGTAGACAGTTTTTGGTATTTGCTGAGCTTCTAGAAGCAAGTTCCAGAAATGTTCCAGGATTCCCATCTCTAGTTTCAGCTGCTATGGAAAAAGATTTGACTGAGTGGGAACTTCAGCCAGCCTACTATTATCAGGTGAATTATATATATATTTTTTTGTTTGGGTAAATTGCCTGTAATTGAAGGTGCTTAGTTTGCTGGTAAGGGCTTGTTTGGTTGACAAACAAAAAGCTCAAGAATAAGAAAATCTCAGAAAGTAGCATAAACATCATGTGCGTGGCTGCCTTTTTATGACAGAAAAACCAATGGATATAATTTTATGAGAATTTCAATTCCTCCAAAATGCGTTAATATTCAACCAAACATATTTTCTCAATTCCTAGGACGTTTATTCTTGGGAATTTTACTTCCCACGTTCAACCAGTTGAGCCCTAGCATGAATTGGAATAACTGTTAGTCTTTGTTTTCATTGCTCAAATAACACCCATTATTTTTTGAACTTTTTTGGGTCGTTTTTATGGCTTCAGTAGAATGGAACATACATGCAGATATTATCTTGTGTTTGATACTTGGTCAGTGAACCCAAATCACCCATACATTGGTTGCAGAACTATTTATCTGTAACTTTGTTAACAAGTCTATAATTTCTTTTTCACTTTGTCATTTTTTAGATTTCAGTACGTGAATTTTAATAAAATTGTCACAATCAATATTAAGCAAATGCTGCAAGTTGTTTTGTTGAATTACAAGGTGCAATCAAACTTTTACCATTTGCATTGTGTCTAAAAATGGATGGAATTGCATTTTAGGCCTCAGCTGCTATGGTACTGTCATTTATTCACATACGCCCAACAAATTTTAATGTTGCAATCTTGCATCATCAGCTGTGCATGTGTGATATTACTTATATAGGGCATGTCTAGTTTTGGTCATTCTTGTTATTCTCTCATTTCAAAAACCAAAATCACATTCTGACATTTTTATTTCATATGCCCAGTATGTTGCTGTCAATGATTTTTCTCTGGTTTGCTAAACCTTTCTTAAATTTGGTTAACAAAGAGCGGCCATCCGGGGTTCGAACCGGGGACCTTTGGGTACTACCCGCAAGTCCTTTTGGATTGAACTATTCCGGAATGGTTATTTGCTAAACCTTTCACTCCTAGTTGTATAACGGGATTGTTATACATTTGTATGCATCCATATGTGATGGCTCTTGATCTGGTTTCATTGATGAGCAGTTAACTGGTAATATCAAATTAGTTTCTTCCCTTTAACATAAAGTTCTTGTATTGAGCAGTTAGCTTCTCATTATCTGAAAGAGAAGAGATCCTACTTGGAACTTGCTGTCTCATTGCTGGACACAACAAATGATGATGATGCTATGGCCGAATCAGTTGTACCATCAGTTTATGTAGGTCAGGTTGCGCGCTTACTAGAACAAAAAGATGATTTAGTTGCAATGCAACCGTAAGTATGCACCAATTCTTGTTAAAATAGTATTCATATTCACCCATTTCAAAACATCAACTCAAGTTCTCACTAAAATTGGCTCATTGTGTTTATTTGATATGCTCTGTCTGCAGTCTCACTGATGAAGAGTTTACACGTTATGCTATTGCTGAAGGAAAAAGATTCCAGGATTCTTTTGAAATCATTGCTCTCCTGAAAAAGTCGTTTGACATATACAGCAACCTTAAAGCTGTGAGGATGGCTTCTTTTTGCGCTTTCAATATGGCAAAAGAATATTTTTCTGCTGGAGATACTAAAAAGTCGAAAGAATTTTTTGATTCAGCCATAAGCTTCTATAGACATGAGGGATGGGTCACTTTGTTATGGGATGCTTTGGGTTTCTTGCGTGAATGTTCAAGAAGAGACGGCTCCTTGAAGGAATTTGTGGAGTATTCCCTTGAGATGGCTGCACTGCCCATATTATCTGGTGAAAATATGCAACCTTTTAGCAACAGGGACGTTGGCCCAGCCGGTCCACCAAGTTACGAACATAGGGAGGCAATCCTAAAGGAGATTTTAAGCCTTGCTAGTACAAAACCTGGTTCACATTTGAATGAGAAAGAAAGTGGCTTCCAAGTAACTAAGAAGAGTCCACTTCATCTTGAAATTGATCTTGTTAGCCCTCTTAGAGTAGCATTACTGGCTTCAGTTGCATTTCACGAACAAACGGTAAAGCCTGGGAAATCCACGCCTTTCACACTATCTCTTCTTTCCCATTTGCCCCTTCCTCTTGAAATCGATGAATTAGAAGTCCAATTCAATCAGTCAAATTGCAACTTCAGCATACTAAATGCTGAGAAATGCTCATCAACTGAGGATTCAAATGCTCAGTCAGGTCATCGTTCAGAAACCTCTGCTTTGACTGTTGTCCCTAACAAATGGCTGAGGTTGACATTTGATGTGAAATCTGGTATGTCTTTTGCTAGTTTGAATAATTGAATATGATATGTGATCATTGATATAGATGTTTGTTATCTTAAAGAATATTATGTTTGGTTACAACTTACAAATAGTAAATCTTACTATGTTACAAGAAATTACAAATCGCATTTTTCTGCCTTGCTATGTTTTGCTACTTTGACTTGGTCGTGTTCATTTCTACATGCTTCTCTCTTCAGCTACATGATATGGGCAATGAAAGCATTGCCTTATTTAGGATAAGCCCTCTGTCATGATCCAATTACAAGCCACTGGACTGAATAGATCTGCCAAACTTCGTGGACCTGTGGTTCTGTCTATTAACCCAAGTTGTTAACCCTTCTGTACATTGATGTGCTTATTTCCCTCTTAATGTGCTAATATGTTCTTATTCCCTGATTGTCCATCTGTATTCCATATTTTTTGGTTGTTTTTGCTCCATCCCTCAGACAGCTTTCTGATTTTTCAGAGCAAAGTGGAAAGCTTGAATGTGTATCCATAATTGCACGCATTGGACTCCATTTGACAATCTGCTGCAGAGCGGAAAGCCCTGCCTCTATGGGTGAATTGCCACTATGGAAGTTTGAGTTACACACGGAGGGCTTGCCTACCAAGGATCCTATTCTTGCTTTCTCAGGTCAAAAGGCTATTCAAGTTGATGAACCTGATCCACTAGTAGACCTCAGTGTTAATGTTTCTGGTCCCGCATTAGTCGGGGAAAACTTTATTGTACCAGTTAGCATTAACACAAAGGGCCATGCTGTTTACTCTGGTGAGTTGAAAATCAATCTGGTTGATTCCAAGGGAGGTGGATTAGTTAGTCCAAGGGAGATTGATTCACAGTCCATGGAAGGTCATCAGGTGGAGCTTATTGGAATTTCTGGAACAGATGCAAATGGAAAATCTCTTATAGATGCTGACCATACTGCAAAGATTCAGCACTCTTTTGGATTGGTATCTGTTCCATTTTTAAATGATGGAGATTCATGGTCCTGCAAACTAGAAATAAAATGGCACCGTCCAAAACCAGTTATGCTCTTTGTATCATTGGGTTACTCTCCTTACAGCAGTGATGCTAATTCACAACAGGTTCATATCCATAAAAGCTTTGAGATTGAAGGGAAGGCACCTTTTTTTGTTAGCCACCGAGTTGTGTCGCCATTCAGACGGGATCCATTATTGCTTTCGAGGATGAAAGCAACTGCTGAATATCATGAATCGCCATGTTTACCCCTAAATGAAACAAGTATACTTGTTGTCAGTGTTAAAAATCGCACTGAGGTGCCAGTGCGATTGCTCTCTGTGTCAAGTGTAAAAGATGAAGATGAATTGGAACCTTCAACCACAGTTCGTCCAGCAAGTGATGCTCCTGCAAGATCAAATCTCCTTGTTCCAGACGAAGAGTATAAGAAGCTTTTCTCTGTCGTTCCTGTTGGAGATTCTCCAGTAGTGAAGTTGGGAATGCTTTGGATAAGATGGCAAAGGGACTCGGGTCCTCTGGACCTATCTAACAACGATAATGTTGGAATTCTAACCAAACATAGTCTGCCTGATGCTAATGCTGAGCTCTCTCCTCTAATTTTGAGCTTGGAGTGCCCTCCTCATGCCATCCTTGGGCATCCCTTCACATACTTCATCAAAATTCAGAATCAAACAGAGTTGCTGCAGGAGATCAAGTTCTCACTCGTGGACTCTCAGAGTTTTGTTTCAACTGGCTCACACAGCGACACAATTTTTGTTTTGCCAAAGTCGACTCACATACTGAGTTACAAGCTTGTACCATTGTCCTCTGGTCCGCAGCAGCTTCCAAGAGTCACAATGACAGCAATAAGACACTCAGCTGGGTTTCAGCCTTCAAATGCTGCATCCACCATCTTTGTCTTTCCATCAAAGCCCCAGTCTAAGTTGGAAACAGCTGCAGATAAACTTGTTGATGCAATTCCTGCAGCTGAATAGAATCATTTTTTTTGTGGCATTGGATGAACATTTATTCCCAGATGGACAAGCTTCACCTTTATCTAGGTATATCTTCTTGAAGCACAAGTACAGGGATCGCTGACCTGTCACCTTGCAAGAGTGGAAACATAAGTTGGTAATAGCAGCGGAATTTGTGGGTGCAGGCCGAATTGGAGATGCGATAAGTGGAAACAGAACTTGGCAGTAATTATGGAATTTCCATGGATAATGTGGTAAAATTGTTCTTCATGTATGATGAGCAGCACAAGGCACCGTTGCTTCCAGTAATAACATGCGATGTATTTGCCTCAGGTGAGCTGCATCCATAAAGATGGAATGAAGCAACTTTTGTAGTAGCGGTCACTTTGTTTTCTACATGTTGATAAAATCCCATTCTTGTTCAAGTACTGTAATTTACAGATTTACTTTACACTGTTTTTGAGACTATCAACTACGGAGTATCAAGTTTCAAGTTTTGTATTGTTAGACAGGTAGGATTGAAACTTTGAAAGTAGGCCTTCAGTTGAAGGTCAATTTGTTTGCAAGAATATTCTGTTTTGGTATGTGGCAATTACGTTATACGGAGTAAAAAACATTATAGTTTACAAAAAAAACATCATATATTTTCATTGCTTGAACAGCTTAGAACTAGCAGTGGTGAATTAAAAGCCCTTGCTCAAGCATCAATCATAGATGTTTTGCCCTTCCTTGACATGGTCAAGTTCACTATAGAGGATCCTGAAGCCTACTAGATTGAGAGCAAGAAAGAGTTGGGACATGTTCTTGGCGAGAAGGGCGTGGCTAGGTTATCTCAAGGGCAGATTTTCTCAAGCTTTCAATTACCGTACGTCCTGGTTTCTCTCCAACAGACATGCATTTATAGGAGGAAAAAGAGTGTCATGCGCCCAGAATAGATGATGAATCGGGTTTGTCTATATTCGTGTCTATTCAAGAATCGGGTGAACATGGGTCGGGTTCGGGTTGTGCATGAAACTAGATTTTCGAATTTTGAGAATTTTGATCGAGTCGGGTTAGATTTTGTCAACCGTGAATATTATAGTTGGGGCAATGATGCAAGAAAATATGTCTAGAAATAAGAAAATTATATTGCAAATGAGTCGACTCTGGTTTAAGGGAAAAAAAAATTCGACCGGCCGGATTTGAACCAGCGACCTAAGGATAGCTGAGAAACCACTACAGTCCTCCGCTCTACCAACTGAGCTAAGGTCGGATATTGATTTGATATTACATAATTTATTTACATAGTTTTAATCATAAACAGAGTAATAAATTTCCGTAGAACATAAAAAGCTTTTCCGGAATATTTGAGCTCTGCTCGGAAATCGCAATTCGCAACGGTGTTGCAAATTGGCGATCGGCAAAGATGAAGGAAGAGAAGAGGCATCAGATGATGCAAAATCTCTTTGGAGATCAGTCCGAAGACGAGGAAGAAGTGGCGATTGATTCTGAACACGAGTCCAGTGGCCACCCTAATTACCCCTCCGTAATCAAATCTCTCACTCTCTCTCGTTCTTTGATGGAATTTTTATGCCCTTTCTTGTGTTACAACTTACAAGGGTTTCGAGTTACGAGAGGTTGTTGTTGTTGATGTTGAACGATTTTTACATTAAAATTCCAATTGCTTTCTGACATCTTTCAATGAAAGTAGGGTATTAATATTTGGAGTTTAGGGTGCTAGATGGAATTCAGCTGTAAAGATTGGATATTGTGGTTGATTTTGCTTCGGGAAGGTTTGATTGTTTCCTTATGGTGCAAGTGATTGCATTAATCTTGCGGCGGGATTGGGAATTTAGGTCAAACGCTCTAGATTTTGGTGGAAGGGAAACCACTGTCATTCTAAGGTTTTAAGGACTTTACTTCTTGGACTAACCTTTGTTGTCAATCTCAATATGAAAAAGACTCTTTCTTTGCTTTCAGGTAGAGGCACTTCTGTATAAGGAATATTTTTTGTTAGGAAACTGATTCTCTGGTGATTAGAGTAATTGCTTGCTTCAGGTTTGAATCTTTCTACTTATCTGATATTAGAAAAAGGATAGACAGAAGAAAAATGGAATGAGCTGTGTTTCTGGTTTACAGGGGCTTTGGTGTGGTATGTTTAAGTCTCTTGTTGTTACGCCCCTTGAATGTCATGTTGGATTTGAACATATATTGAACTTTTTTCGTTTGAGACATCAGCATTTAAACATTGCTGCAACAGGATGAAGGTGATGGAGGGCAGGGACATGAAGGGGAAGTGGAAGAATATTTGGAGGGACAAGGTGAGGCAGAATTGGAGAGTGAAGCCGAGATGCCTGAAGTAGAACAACAAGGCGGAGCCTGTGAGGCTGAACGTGAACAAAGTTCCCAAGAAGTAGAAGGTGGTGAGCAGCATGAAGAAAGCGAGACAAGAGAAACAGATAGTGATTCTAAAGGGGAGTATGTTCAAGGAGGAGCGACTAGTAGGAGGAGAGGTGTAGTTGATAGTGGATCAGAGAGGTCTGAAGATCACCGGTTTGTCGAACTGGAAGATGATGATGGTGATCAAGCTAGAAGTTCCGGGTATGATTAATATTCCTTGACCATTTCTATTATACATATCTGATGTTTTATGCTGCTATGAGTCTATGACATAAATAATCTGTTCCTTGAGTGTCATTATGTAATCCTGCCAGTAATGTATGTTGCAGTTGATACTTGCATGGTTTTCGGTGTCCTTATTGATTTTGTTCCCAATCCCTGATGAGGTTGTTTACGTGCATATATCTAGCTCATTGTTTTACAGTCTAAAATATTTCCTACTACGTATTAGCTAGTGTCTTCCTTTTCCCCTTGCCTTTGCTTT
Organism: Persicaria tinctoria; assembly: GCA_037127255.1. Classification (NCBI taxonomy): domain Eukaryota; kingdom Viridiplantae; phylum Streptophyta; class Magnoliopsida; order Caryophyllales; family Polygonaceae; genus Persicaria; species Persicaria tinctoria. The sequence continues at coordinate 28,855,194 of JBANSL010000014.1, forward strand.
CTCAATTTTGATTTGTTTGCATTATATGTTCATCTAGATGCTTGTCAATATAAGTTTTTTTTTTTCAAATGTTTTTGCTAAGCTTTTTCAATGAGTTATTTACATAGTTCTAATTGTAGCATAAGTTTGTACATTTACATAAAATTAGTTGGTCCTAGACTCCTAGATATAATTTGTATTTATTCCTAATTATGGCCTTGATGCTTTAATAGAGGATCTGCTAGAGAGGAGAGACATGAGAACCACATATCACATCCAGTTAATGAGATTCGTGATGTATTTGGGGACTCAGATGAAGAAGAGGCTAATTATGCTGTGCAAAACAATGTCGAGCAAGAATATATGAGTGTAAGACCTTACACACTAATTACTTTACCAGCCTGTCTTTGCTCCATAATTATATAACAAAAACACTAAAAGAGGTGATATTACTGTGCTTGCTCAGAAATCCCCTGCTGAAGAGGAAGGGAGTTATGAGAAAAATTTCAGAGCAGATGATATAGTACAAGATGAGTATGATCAGTATGAATCACGCCATGCTCAGTATGAGTCAGATGATGAGAATATTGAGGCTAGGTCCAAAGACAAACCAGTTGGCCCTCCCTTGGAATTAGAAATACCACTACGGCATCCACCTGCAGAGCCCGAAAAGGTTTGTCTTTAGTACGGAGCTTGTCATTTATACGGGGGCTGCCCTCATTCATATGGTGTTGCTCACTGAGTTCAAATCATTAGCGCTTCATGTTTTTGGTTCTGGTCTATTTCTCTTGACATTTATAGCTTTTTACCTCTATTTTTTTGAGCTGTAAAAATCTGTATATATGCATTTTCTTGATTTGGTTGCAACATATGCCTTTGAGCTGATATTTGTGTGGCTGATCTTTTTGGTAGATGAATATAATCAGAGTTTCTAATATAATGGGCATCGATCCCAAGCCTTTTGATCCTAAGACATATGTGGAAGAAGATGTCTTTGTGACTGATGAATCTGGAGCTAAGAAACGAATTCGTTTGGAGAACAATATTGTGCGTTGGAGAAATGTGAGAAAGACAGATGGTTCATTCAAGGTAAGTGGAAACCTGTGCAGTGTCTTCTAATCATTTTACAGTTTTAGTTCCTTGTTATATGTCAACCATTAAGTTTCTCTGTTACATCCAGAATTGGAATTGACACATCTGTTACACATGAGTATGTATAATTGAATGTGTATCCTCATAATGAATGGGCTTTCTGAAGGCCTTAGAATTCAGTCTTCAATCTAAAACAACTTTTGTGATGCCTATTATCCAGTATGAAAGCAATGCACGATTCGTGAGGTGGTCGGATGGAAGTTTGCAGCTTTTAATTGGAAATGAAGTTCTTGACATATCTGTACAAGATGCACAACACGATCATGCAGCGCTTTTCCTTAGACATGGGAAGGTAATTGTAGCTGTTGTTATCAATACAGGAATTGGATGCACATCCTTCACAATGTTATTAAGTTCCCTGAAGATAAATGTAGGAGAATAGAATGTCTTAGGTCCAAAAAATGTGATGAACTACAATAAAATGTCGTGGAAAATGATGCTTGGTTTGTGGTTTGGGAGTGCCCAAATCATTTAAATAGTAGGAAAATTTGTATGATTTGTGCAATAGGCACTTTTAGACACCTGTTTTTGCGGTTCCATTATCATTGAGGTGTGATAAATGACAAGCAAGAAGTACTTTACCATTATTATTATTATTCTCTATTAGAATAGTTACAGAAGTAAGGATACTGATGATTTGACAAAGTTCTTCTATTGCTTATATTCTTGTTCTGAATTGCTGGACATTATATTTCCTTTCTGTCACTCGTATTCTTGTTCATGGAATATGTCTGCACAAGGATTCGGTATTTTATAGGTGTTTGCTTAGTGTGTAAGTAGGTATGTTGAGCGACTCAAAGGGTGGAAAGGAGAGAACTGAGAAAGGATTCTTCTCCACTAGATATTATAATTTCAATTTCGTTCACTTTCCTGTCCTCTCTGCCACAACCATTTTTTGCTTGCACAACTCTACTTTCTTATTGTCTAATTATCATGTCTATTTTCTAAACCTCTTGAATTTTCATTTTTCCCTTGCATCAATTTACTGTCTCTTTTTTTGTTGTTGATATTTTCTCTGATTCAAATTTTGGCCTATTTCCACGTTTCCTTAGAACTAATATTTTCCTTCAACACTTTCCTTAGAACTAATATTTTCCTTCAACGCATTAGCAGGATGCTATTTAGAATGCTTGAAGTAGTTTAACAATCATTAAAACAATAAGTAGCTGATTGAAAAGAGCAAACAGAAGTAACAACAAATATCGAAGAGAAAATTGAAAAACAAAATGTCAGAAACACAACAGCAGTATGCCATTGATGTACTGTACATGTACTACGGAGCACAAACTAATCTGATGCGCTAGTGTTTAATTCAAGAGAGGGGCTGGTGAGTGACCTTCTGTTACATGTGATGTGACTGAAATCTTAATATCATGGAAATCGCTGGGCTTTATTAGTATGGCTGAGCAGCCGTCTTGGAATCGGGAATTCTCTCTCTCTCTCTCTCTCTGTGTGTGTGTGTGTGTTTTGAAAACTGTTCGATTCAACACATGATGGTACATTATAATAATCCACATTCCATTAGAATGGCTCATGCTGATCCGTTATGGAGTATATGATTGTCAACTCATAACTTGAACAATGCTCAATCTTAATTTGATAATGGAGTTAATAATATGCTGTTTCTATGGATGATTCAGGGTATGCTGCAATCACAAGGGAAAATCGTGAGGAAGATGAGATTTATGCCCTCGTCCTTGTCATCAAATTCCCATCGCTTGTTGACTGCTCTTGTTGACTCGCGACATAAGAAGGTTTATAAAGTAAAAAACTGTGTCACTGATGTGGATCCTGAGAGAGAGAAGGAACAAAAAGCTAAGGTAATCTCATTAAATCGTCAAATTGTGCTGATTGGTGTTGAGTTCTACCAAAATTCAATTGCTCCTGTTTTGCTTCTGTAGGTGGAGAGTCAAACTATACGGGCTAACATGGTGCTTAGTAGAAAGCGGGAAAGGGTCAATCGGAAGTATTCACAACCATTAGAGAGGGGACGCCAGCTCTCACCTGGCTTCTTGGATGATGCCCTTGATGAGGTTGTTTGTTTTTATCTGGTGTTCACAGAACTACTTGTTCACTTGTTATATTTTGTTATATGTATTTTATGCAATCAGACCAGTATTTGATTATGAGAGCAGCCATGTCTGATAAATCAAGAAGTAGTAAACATTTTGTTTCACATTCCTCTTCTTGCACATTAGAATCAGGGGTCCAATTGTTATCCAGTTGATGCAGGACTCTTTGGTAGTAAGTCCATAACTTACACATAAGCTCACAATTGAAAAAGTTAGCAAGTATCATCAATGTAAATCACTAAATATGGGAAGCTTACTCACAATCAAGGGCAAATTTTTACAAATATGTCCAAATCTCAATGAGAAATAACTGCTTCCTGTTTTAGCAGGATGAAGAACAGTATCATGATCGCCGCCCTAGTGCTCGTCGTCGGTATGAAGAAGATTTTGAAGCAGAAGCTAGAGCTGAGAATCGTATTATCAATGCAAAGAAGGTTTGTTAATGTACCTAATGAACCGAAAGTGTCATTGCCTTGCATATTTAAATATTTGGCTCTTAATTGGTTCCTGTCTGTTTTTAGGCAATTGCACCAAAAGGTATTCCTCGCAAATCGTCCATTTCTGCTGCAAAACCTTCACGACGTGCAGTAGATTTCTCTGAAAGTGAGAGGGAAGTGTCTGAATATGAAACGGAAGGAGAAGGAGCTGAAGAATCTCGGCAGCAGAAAAGGTATGAGGACTCTGAACCAGAATATGTGGATTCCGAGGAAGAGGAGGAAGAGGCAAGAGATGATGGAGCTTCAGAGGAAGTTGAGGTATTACAATCCCTTCCACCTTAATTATACTCCCACATAGCTAGTGACAGGCAGTTCTGATATGTGTACTATGGAGCTATTTCTTGCAGGTATGATTCTGTACATTTAAGGGGCTCTTATTTCCTTGCTTTGACAAATATTTTTGAAGTTTGAAGTGAAGCAAATCACCAATTCCATGTATCTCTAACCAATATATTCTGGCCTCTATCAATATCATACATGTAATGTTACGCTTAATCTTACTGATATCCATTTCCAAAAGGCAAGCCTGGAAATGCAAAGAAGGTCAAAATTCAGATGTCTTTTGAAGTTTTTATGTTGTTATATGATACTTAATGTTATCGGCGTGTACTCTACATCGCATCTATTTGTACTTTAAAGATCCCTTTGATTATGCTACCTCCTCCCTACTATGAAAATTCTAAGATAGTGACATTTAGGCATAGTTGGACTTGGGATTGCTGGATGGATAAAATATGGAATGTAACCCCTTTTGTTGGACAAAGTAGTACTTTCTAGTGAAAGTTGGTACTTGGTCTTAATGAATCCTATCCTTCAGCTGCCCTGGTGCTCAACGTCTATTTGGTGAAATTTAAGTGTGTCATGGCCTTAGTATGGATGTTTACCCTGGTGCTTGTTGTATGTCTTCTTTATAGGAGGAGCAGCAAACAGTCAAGGAATCGAGAGGTAATCTTAAACGCAAGGAGATTGCGTCTGATGAGGACTCCCCTCCAAGGAAGCCTGCTGCCCATCGTCGAATGGCAGTTGTTTTTGATAGTGATGAGGATTGAAGCCTTGCCCACAAGCCAAGCATAGGGGAAGTGCGTAATATATCAGTGAGTTTTCTTCTCTACCTCTCGTTGGTGGCTTCATTCACTTAAAGGGTAGACCTAAAAATACCTCCTCAACTCTTTAACTTTAGCAACTAGGACACACAAGCCTTTCAACTTGGATTGGGTTCAACTCAACCCTCGAACTTTATAACTAAGTTACATAACCCTTAAAAGTGTATTATCACAACTACCACTTGTTTATTTACTTTAATAAAAAACACCTTACATTTTTTACTTCTTTCTTTTATTGTCGAAATCTGTGACTTCTTATAAATCCAACCCAAATCATAGATTTATAGGTTTCAAATTATGTGTTTTTTGCATCTCTATCTAGACCCGCCAATTCGGGTTATTTGGTCGGGTTCGGGTCGATCACATTCGGATTAGGTTACCGATGAGTCGGGTCAACTCTGTCAAAATTTCTGCATCGGTCTTGGTTGGGTCGGGTCAGATTCGGTCAAAATGAAATTCAGCCAGAATCGGGTAGGACCTATTTGGGTTTTCGGTCAAATCGAGTCGGTCTCGTTCGGGTTTCAGGTTGGTATTCGGGTCGATCTCATTCAGGTTTCAAATAGAAGCGGGTCTATATTTGTTTCAAACTTTCAATTGTTTGGGTTGAAATTGTTGAATCATGTTCGTTCATGACTTTCAGGTAATCAATTTTATTAAATTGAATATGTAATTCATGTTATTTGTGTATTTCAAAAAGTATTTTTCAAGTAAAATTAATTACGATTCAATATATAATCTACTCATTGGCTCATAAGTTCGTTCTATTCATCATTAATTTCATTGAAATTTGGCAATATATTGTTATCAAAATCATACTTGATTCCCTATCTAAAAGATAATTCACGTTATTTGTGTGATTGTGTATTTTTGTATTTCAAAAAGTAGTTTTCAAATAAAATTATATACGATTCAAGTTATAATATCCTCATTGTACTCATATTTTATTAGTGAGAAATGAGAATTTTGAATTCAAGTCAATCATTCATAATTCATTACATGAGTAAACGAGTAATGGTGAGGGTAAATATGGTAACGTACATTGGAATTATACGGAGTTTTTTCAACATCTTTTAATTAAAAAATAGTTATTCGAGGATATTCAGGTCGGGATGGGAGTCGAGTCGGGTTTGGTTCAAGTCGGATTCGGGTTTGTCTGTATTCGGGTCACTTTGGGTTTCGGGTCAATATCGGTCGGACTCGATTTTGAATTCGGGTTATGCACAACACTAAATTTTCTAGTGAGTCGGTCAGGTTTCGATTCGAGTGAGTCGATCGGGTTTCGATTTGAGTCTATCTTGATTTCAAGGACTGATCTTATGTATTTATTTTTTGATGAAAGACTGATCTTGTATTTATGTCTAAAGGGAAATATTTTATTAAATGCAAGCCCAAGTCAAATGATTACAACAGGAAGGGAAAAAAATAATGATGTAATACTTCAAAATGGTATGCTCTAGGCTGAAGTATGTTTGTTTAGAGGTCGGTTAGGCATTGTAAAAGTGATCTCTTTTGAACATAGGATTATCTTGCCAAAAATACTCTATGAACCACAAATGCTCCTAAAAGGAAAAACATGATCTACCTGGCCTTGCGAATTATCTGAATTACGGGGTAGTTGTGTCTTTTTTAGGTTGAAGAACGTTATGAAGCACTTGTAGATAAAATGTTTAGAACTTTGACAGGTTACTGTTGAGCAACTTTGGAAAGGGAGAAAACCAATCGTGACTCCACTTCCTGTGCTGCAGGCCATTTATTTGCTCTCCTTCGTAATTTATTTGAAAAAAGGCGAAGACTTAATTGCTTATGGACATGTATTTATGTATCTCTCTATACAGATTCGATTTTGACTGTGATAATATATTCAGAAGGGAATGCAAGAGGCACAATTTTGATTTACTTTACATAGTCCTTCCCAGTTGAAGGGGGTAGAAAAGGGATGGATGAGTTATGGATGGATGAAGCCAAGTTTAAGTTAAACTTTACGTGTAAAAATATAAACTTATAAAAGCGTCTTGTTAGGTACACCGCAAATAGTAGTTTAGGATTTGCACGTCGTTATTAACGTGCATGCACGTCGTTATTAACGTGTAAATGTGGTGGTGAGATCTAAGTGCACGGCGGCCTACACGTTGATAGAAACGTGCAAGAATGCACGTCATTAACAACGTGCAACAACTCTGCACGTAATTAACAACGTGCAACTCTGCACGTCATTAGCAACGTGCAAGAATGCACGTCTTCGTCATTGGTGAGTTTTATGGAATAAATGAAGGGTTTAGGGTTTATGGTTTAAGCCATTTCGAGCCTTGGTGAGTTTTATTGGCAAGTGAAAATTAAATGCTAAGCATTTATTTTTAACACTAACATCAATCAATGTGGAATAAAAATCAATAATTGTTAAGGATTTCATTCGGATTATATGCGAATAATGTTACAAGGCACAGAAAAAAAGTTTACATCCATAATAATTGTAATAAACCCGTGGATAAAAAATCTAGACAAAGTGCAAGGGGCGATCGGAATTGACACGTAAGGCTCAGAATCTGTGAAACTGAGCTTGAAAAGGAGCATCCCATCCTTCGACGCTCGGTTGATTATGTGCAACCCACTCTGGCGCAGGCGGCGGAATATATAAGAGCGTTAGGACGCAACCAGATCTATGAGAACGAAAAATTAGAGTTAGAGTGTTGGCATATAGATGAAAAGTAAGAATAGATAATACAAGATGTTTGAAGTTGTACTGTGACAAAATGGTCTTGGTTTCCGATGTAGGCTAAACCAAGGGTTGCTGATTGAGGGTTGTTACTAGGTGTCAGCGAGGACATGAGGAGACATGTGAACAGATGATGCCAACCTAGGACGACGAGAGGAATCTGATATACCGTTGCAAATACTAAATTCATGATGGGTAGCTCTATGATCCAACGTCTCTTATCACCATGCACAGGTCCCGCCCATCTCTAGTTGTCGACGAACTGCTGGAATGTGTGTACCCTTTCATATAATAAACAACGTAGAGGTCAGCGTGATCATCCAAGTGATTGCACAATAACATTTTCAGTTCTGGGAAAGAAGACTCGCAAATCGGTGATGTCAATGACGCCAAAGCACGGTAGCGACAATGACCAACTGGTGATCGTCGATGGGCTAGCCGTTGACGGGCTCCAGATCGACGAGCGGCCCATGTCTCGCGATCCACTGGTCTGTCAGCAACCCAAGTGGGTAACCTCCAGCTCGTCTGTACGGCGTCTGTGGGGCCACAACCTGGTAGTACGCGGCGATCGTGGGGATCTGCTCGTCATCGGGTAGAGCTGACAAACAGGCATCTCCGTCAATCCGCACGCCTAGCAAGCAGGCGACGTCATGCAACGTGATGGTCATCTCGCCCCATGAAAAATGGAAGGAGCTGGTCTCGGGATCCCAGTGCTCCAAGAACGTTGTGACCAACTGGTGGTCCACACCCTCCCAATGCAGGGCCCACATCTGCAGGGTGCCCGTGGGAATGAGCTTCTGCCACCATGTCTCCGGGCCCTCGAAGACGTACGGTCACATCCCTCCACACCCGGTAGGCTCGGTGGTGCCTGTAAGACACCAGCAGAGTGCCCAGAGGCAAGTCATTTGGCTCCTGCGCAACCGGTCCAGCAGGCTGCGCAGGGATGTGTGCATCACCCGTGAGTCCCCGACCCTCTGCTCCTCCTGCCCTTCCTGCCTCTTCTGATGCCCCTCTGCCTCTCCTCCTACCTCTCTTGCCTCTCTTGTCCGTCCTCTACCTCCTCTAAGACGTTAGGGATGGTGTCATCCGCAGAAGCCAACGATATCGGTGATGGTGTGTGGGAGGTTGAAGCCTCAACATCATGGGTGACGGAAGTAGAAGCCTTATGGACGATGGAAGTCGAAATCACATGGATGGTGGGGGGCCGCTGCTCCGCAGGTCGACCCCCACGAAAATCAGTGACGCACCTTTCGAGTACATCCTGGGACGACATCAACATTTGTTGCCCAGAAAATGGATCTCCGGAGCCGCGAAAATCAGGCAGACCCTGCTAGAAGCTGTCATCCATGTCGTACTGGGGGCTCTCCATGCTTTGTTGGGCGCCATCCGCAGACAGTAGCAACTCATCTATTGAATGGGTCGCCAGGGCTCCCTAACATCTAAACAATACGACTCTCATCTTAGAAACTTGTCACCTAATTGTCAACCTAGCTACTACCTCCATTAAAAGTAATAATCCTTAGATGTCGACCCCTACATAATCTAGATTCTCAAACCGATCCTGCAAGATGTGTTTGTTACTTCACATTAAAGCCTGCAAGCGGATGAAGCCATAATTAACCTTAGCACGATTCGATTCTATCTAGGTCGTGAGTCATGACAAAATCAACAACACTAACAATTCAGAGTGAATGAGATGGAAACAATGAAATAGAAATAGCTTAGAAGAGAATTCTCACAAACCAACTATGTCTAGAACTTGCAGGATAGGTCTCTCTAATCTGCATGCGTGCACTATGAAAATGGATAGATCTCTCTCCCTTTTCATTTCGTCATTTCTCTCTATTTAAGGTTTATTAAATGAACTTGTTAATTTATTTTTCTTTCGGCTTGACTGCTCGATTGGGGCTTTGTAATTGTTATTTATGTTTGTAATTGTGTATTTGTGATCATGTATGCTATTGATGTTTGTAATTGTTCTTTATAATTGTGTTTAATGCATATAATTATTCATAATTTGTTCTTCTCCTTCATAGTTTGTGCTTTTTTTTTTTTTTTTTGATTTCAAATTGAATGAACTGAATCTACCAAGGAAATCCATGGTCAAAGGGTTAACGATGGCGTGGCGGGTATCTGTTCGGATAAACGATTTCGTTTTGTGTATTCATGTCGAATAGACGTCACTCTTTAGATCATGCTATTGTATCCAATATGAATAACTGTGTCACATCGAATAATCGATTATGCACCCCCTATCATTTAATACTAACATTAATGAATATTTATGGTAGGTAATTATTAGCCATTAATTCCTCTTCAATAAAAGAATTAAACTGAGAGGTGTAAGAAATTAAATTATGCCACAAAGTATGACAATACACTATTAAAGGAGTTTCGAAGTTGTACAGATAGTAGATTTGCACTTGACATTCGAACAAAACATCATGACACCAAAAGATATTGCGTGACATAATTAGAATATTTACCCATGCCACAAAGGTTTATGAGAAGCAAAATATTTGTATGGGTAAGTGCAGTTTTGTTGTTATTTTGTACATTGAACATCATTTTCCTCTTTCGATAAAACACACAGAAACATAAAATTCCCTACCTTTTTTTCAATACCATGAAACTATTCAAAATGCTTGAAAATGGGTGCTTTTTTTTCTTTCTTTCCCATCAAATTAAAAATAGAGATATGAGATTAAATTTCCGCCCCATTTTGTTGTAAGTGATGGAAGAGAGATGGTACATATAAGTATTTTCATTATAAAAACATGCTACAATCACGAGGGAGTCTAAAGATCTCCATTGAAGGGCTTTTGTAGGTGTAGAGATAACTAGTTTTGCCTTTACTTATCGGTCGAACAAAACACCGTGACACCTAAATAATACTGCGTGTCAGAAGAAGACTTACTTGTGTCATTAAAGTTTTCGAATAACACAATATTAAAATGGGTAAGTTTAGTTATGTTGTTCTTGCATAATTTGAGCATCTTACATTTTCTTCCATGCCATCCATTACATTATCAATATCAACCCTTACAATTTACATGTCAACCATTACATTCTCCATGTCACATTTTAGCATTTCAATGTCACTTATTCTATTGCACAAACATATCAACCCTTGTCAAGCGATCCCTAACCTCTCATTTCTTCCATGTTACCTATTACATTTTCAATGATAAACGTTTCAATCTCCATGTCACCCATTGCATTCTCCATGTCGCATTTTACCTAGTTCATGACATCCTCTTTCTTCCATGTCGCCTATTATGGTAGTACATAATTTCAACATGGAACATATAACAATTTGCATGACGACAACAGATAGTTCCATGATAGGCATATAGATGTCCAACTACAACAACAAGACAATAACACCACAAATTATAACTGGACATGTTCATAATTCATCAATTAGTAAGTATAACATGAGGTGCACGGTGGGGAAGGATCGCGCCGTGGATATGGGTGATTAGAATCCTTCCATTCCTTCACAATCTAGCCTTGCACAAAAACACAAACAATCTCACCATTTTCCTTCCAATTCACACTCAATCACTTTCCTCAACATGTGAATAGTGATGTGGAGCAACCAATGCTTCCCTCTCACTTGGGCAGAGTGAGAGATCCTTTGAAACACCGTATTCACTGCCACTAAAAATCCCTCTTTAGAGCATCTACATCAAGAGGAGTTAAAGGGTTTTTAAGAAACAAAAGTGAGAAAAAGTAGGAGAGAGAGGATGATTGAAGTAAAAACCCAAGGTAGAGTTTCTAACTTCCAAACTCTCCTAAAAACCCATTAAATGGGTCCCATTTATCCATTTGGTTAGCTTTTGCATTTTTTAATTTTTTTTTGCATGAACCCCACTAGCTAGTTTATATCTAAAATAGTTTTTAGATAGTACCAAAAATGGTTAAAAAATTAAAATTTTGTATTCTTTTATATTCATTGTAGTTACTTTTTAGTCATTAAGTATAAGAAATAAAAAATAATCTTTTATTAAAATTCATAATTTATTTTGTACAAATTGTGATATTTCATTTACACTAACTATTTTCAATTGTTTTTCATATTTATAAAAAAATTTAAAATTATTTTAGATATTATGAAAAAATTATTATATACTATTATTATATTAATTAACACACAATATAATACATATGTAGATAATATATAACATATTATTATTATGTATATTTAAATATATAATAGATAATAGTTGGTGGAAAGTAAATTAAGAAACTCTAGAAACTCGTATGGATGTGGATAAAAAAGTAAGTTGGGGTTTTTAAGGAGAGAAAAAGTGATAAAATGGTATTAAAAAACTCTAGAAACCTGCATTGATGCGGATGGTCTTATAATTTTATGATTTGATGAGCTCATTAATTATTATAGTTATCATTACCCTTACCTACAATAGGGGGTGAGAGTTACCGGGTAATTGGACAAAATTTGAGTACCATTTTATTTTTATTTTTTTGAGGGTGTCACATTTGCAAGTTTTTTTTTACCTTTGATATATTTGCTACAAATTCCTCTAAAAAGGTGCGATGGTCAATTTGGTAGAGGGCAGAGCCGGAGCCGTGAGTGGATAGTTACTGATAACTGCTCAGTCATTATCAAATATTCACGGTAATTGGTCCAATTTATCCTCCCCAAATACATATTTTTAAATAAGAAAATGCAAACAAAATATCAACGAACTCATTTTTTATGTTTGTATATATAAGCGATTCTGTAACATTCAGGAACCGCACAAGGCACAAATCAGTAAATTCACATACTCCAACCATTTCCTCAGCTGCCAACACACAGGATTACGTACGTATCCTCTGCTTTCTCATACTCTCTCAACTTCAGCAATTCAAGTTCCATTCCCCCAATTTCCCACAGTGTTTTGGCAGCACCGGCATCAGAGACTCAGAGTTTTTGTTTTCGATCACTGTGTTTTTCAATTCCTGTTATTTGTTTTTTAATCTCTGCTTGCTGGAATCGACCGTTTGATAATTCAATCTCCAGTTGTTGCCAGCGAAGCTCAATTTGCTGTCTATATTACTTTTTGCTCTAGCAGTGAAAGAGTCTTCGTTTTCCGCTTCTTGTTTTCTCAACCATTTTCTATAATCTTTCTTTACTTGACTGTTTCCGCTTGCAACTTGCAAGTCGTAATCCACAAATATACAGTATTTTTTTTCTCTCTTTATTGATCTGCTTTTTGGCTTATCAAGCGATAATGATGAGCTTGCCAATGGTGATTAAAGGCGGCGGTGCGCTCTGTGTTGTTGGAACTGGTTTCTAGAAATTTGTACAAATTGAACTTATCGATCTGGCTCTTCTTTCCGTACTCAACTGTTTTCGATTTCTCGTTTTCCGCAATTTCTGGCTGTGGTAAGAAGCGATGGATATGGCAGCGAAGACGGTGGAGGCGGCGGTGGCGGAGGTCATGAGAATACACAGATCTCTGCCGACGAGGCCGGGTGTCGAGGAAGTGGAAGCGGCGAAGACGCTGATTCTAAACGTGGAGAAGGAGGATCAGCTGAGATTGGAAGCCATTGCTAAGCAGGCGAAGGGAGCTGAAGTTCCGGAGGAGCTCTTCTTCGTTCTCCAGGAGATGCAAAGAAGCTTGGTTCTATACCAGAGCAAAGAGCAGAAGAGAGAGGCTGCGAAGCTTCTAGATCTTGAGCACCTCCATTGTTTTTTCGACGACTTGATCCTGAGAGCTTCTCAGTGCGTTTCTTCGCCGTCAGGGGCGGGGGTGATGATGGCGAATTCTTCGTCTTCTTCTTACGCTTACTCGCAATCGTCCTCGATCTTCTCCGACAAATCGTCGAGCGTGTCGAGTACGATTACGAACTCGAGCACCGGGACGACTGGTAGTGGCTCTGGTTTCAAATCTGATGATTTGAATTCTACAAGCTTCTACTTGGAGAAGGAGCCGGTGCGGAGTTCTCAGATGTTCTCTAAGGATGATACTTTTGTGAAGAAGACCAAAGCTTCTTTCCATGTCAACGGGATTGGAGCTGGCGCTGCCCCTCCTCGAATTGTAGATTCAACTTTGAAACCTTTAACTACTCCAGGTGATTTTCTCTTTTTCTTCTTTATATTACAAATTAAGTATATGTTGTCAGCCTCTGGTATATTCAGATGATTCTTGATTGTTTATGGTTCTTTGCAATTGGATTAGGAGTTCAAGTTCTGACTAACCTTCCCTAGTTTCCAATCCTTAGACTACTTGATTTCCTTTTGCAGCTGAATTTGGTGACAAATTGAGTTTAATAAGGCTAGCAAGCTTGATTGAAGTATCTTCAAAGAAGGGGACAAAAGATCTCAACCTTCAGAACAAGTTGATCGATCAAATAGAATGGTTACCTGATTCAATCGGAAAGCTATCCAGTTTGGTGACTCTTGATTTATCAGAGAACCGAATCATGACCTTGCCTGCCACCATTGGAGGTCTTTCCTCCCTGATGAGGTTGGATTTACATTCAAACAGAATTGTTGAATTGCCCGAGGTGATTGGTAATCTTTTGAATCTGGTCTTTCTGGACCTGAGGGCGAATCAGATTTCATCTCTGCCTCCTAGTCTAGGTAGACTGGTTTGCCTTGAGGAGCTCGATTTGAGCTCAAATAGGCTATCATCACTACCAGATACAATTGGATCTCTTGTTAGCCTGAAGACGCTGAATATCGAGACAAACGATATAGACGAGCTCCCACACACTATCGGGCAGTGCTCTTCACTTCAGGAGCTCCGTGCAGACTACAATCGGCTTAAGGCACTTCCTGAAGCTGTGGGGAAAATAGAGTCCCTGAAAGTTCTTTCTGTGCGCTACAATAATATTAGACAGTTACCAACAACAATGTCGTCTCTTTCAAAACTGAGAGAGCTTGATGTGAGTTTCAATGAGCTTGAACAGGTGCCTGAGAGCTTATGCTTTGCTACCTCACTAGTTAAGCTGAATATTGGTAACAACTTTGCTGATCTAAGGTCCCTTCCAAGGTCTATAGGGAACCTTGAGATACTCGAACAGTTGGATATGAGCAATAACCAAATCCGGGTTCTTCCTGAGTCTTTTAGGTTTTTGGCAAAATTGCGTGTTTTACGCGTGGAAGAAAATCCATTGGAAGTTCCTCCACGACACATAGCTGAAAAGGGCGCTCAGGTACGCAATATGTTCCCCATTGTGATTTGATTATAATCTATTTTGTACATTTTACATTGCAATCTTAGATATTTCGCTTCTCAGGCGGTTGTCCAGTACATGGCTGATCTTGTTGCAAACAAGGATATTAAAACACAACCCATCAACCAGAAGAAAAGCTGGGTGCAGAGATGCTTCTGCATGAGGTTTAAGAAACGGAAACAAAACACTGCAGACTATGTAAAGGGGTGATTCATGAGCCCAAAGCACTGCAATTGCATTATGTAAGTCATATCTGTCCTCCTTGCTATTCAATTCTCTATATTACAGTCTAAAAATCATTGATGAGTATTCAGCAAATAATCTAAAAGATGTTAGATTAAATTGGATCTTAGTATGGAATCGAAGCCTCTAGCAAGGCTAGTCCCTTTGTAAATGACACAGATTTCAGAGTTTTTGAATGCCAATCTGGCAAGTAGTAATAGTGGCACTATCTAACAACAATGCACATATTCTGCACCACCCTCTTAACAAGAAAGAGCAGCTGGCCCATGTTACATAATGCATAATAATTACGCTTCACTGCAACTAACTAATTCCAGGCTGGTGCCTTACATGGTTATTAACTAACTCACCAGAAAGATCTAAACTGAACATTATATCCATAGATTAGAGAATAAAGAAGATGACAAAAACCAGAACAACCTGGAAGTTACTTGGCAGTGTCCTGGCTCTTCATCTGCACTTGTCTCTTTGTCTGCAGGCAAATCCAGCTGGTTGGCAGCTCACCATGGAAATGGAAGAAGGGAACGGAATGGTTTGCGTATCTCAAACCCTTACACATTCACATAAAAATAAGGTGGCAAAACCGCCCAGCTGAAGCTCTCTTCTTTGTTAAATTGTAGATTTTTCGCCTTTCTCTCCCACATATCCATTTTCCCACCCTTGTGTTGCAATTTCAAAGTTCTCTTGTTCATCTTGTAATGTCAAATACTATGTCTTGAGATGTAAATTCATTTTTTTTCTTCTTTCCTTTTACCAGAGGCACTACTATGTTTTCCCTAGATTTCCCCTCGATGAGCTTTTTGTTTTTGAGGGATGTTGATTCGGGGTAGGTTTGAGAGGTTTCTGTTGATTACCATCACGGATCGAAAGATCAAAGATTGTTATCAGTAAAGATGGACACGACTTGGAAGTTGGATCTGTCCTGACTCACAGGAACCCTGTTTCTTTCTCGACATGTCGCCATCAAGACTCTTTTATCTCTTACTACCAACCTCGGCGGCTTTGATTTTTCATACATTTCACAATTGCTTCCACGCTATCTGGCAGCTTAAACTGTAATAATCTATCGTGTCCCTGTCATTGCTGACGTTCCCATTTTTCTTTCCCTCACCTTCATTGACCATGGTTGCTTCTTACTGATACAGAAACTATTCATCTAACAAAATCAATTTTGAATTTTCTATCCTAATTCCTAAGGGAAGTCAAACACAGCGAAAATAAAACCGACTCCTGTATTTGTTTATTTGGAAAATTGGAGTGGATATCAACTAACCCTACCTGGTAAGATATCAACGTCATGTTTGAAAATTTACAGAAATTCGAAACATGCTTGTACTTGCACGACTTACTAGTAGTTGCACAAATTCCGGATGCAAGAACTTCAACGAAATGAACAAGAACATTAACTCGTTGTCTCGTTCAAAGAAAAGTTGAGGGTACATCCGACATTACATCAAAGTCTTAAATTTGGCAAAAGCATCAAGTACCAGCATCTCGACTTACTAGTAGTTGCAAACACGATTTCATCAATATCCTCTCTAGGTTGTGCAGCAAGTTGCGACAACGTAATGTATTCGATCAGTGAATAACGGACTTCAATGGATGTGCTCTGAGCTTTGATAAGTCTAGGCCTGCATCCAACTCTTCATCTAACTCACCAATAACACTTCTGTATACAGCAGAATATAGGAATATAAGGTGTCTGTATCCAAGTGAAGCAAATGCAGATTCAGGTTATAAAGGATTACATACATGTTATCACCCCTGATGATGTACAAACCCAAAACAAGTTGCTGGACACCTTCCTGTAAATCATAGCAACAGCTGTGGTAAGCCTTAATCTCAAAATTAAAAGACCAAAACAGCTAGAGCTTGATGATATGATGTCGATAGCAATTGGTCCTTGTTAGAGAGCCAGAGAAATCCAAAAATGGCACTAAAACAATTGCCACTGACCACGCATTTTGACAAATTTAAATGGCAACTTGCATCGTATTAGAAGAATCCACAAGTAGTAGCTATCAAGCTACTACAAATTTAAATAGCAACTTGCTTCAGAATTGATTGCAGAAATTATTTATTTATTAGTACGTTGCAATGTATTATATCACATGGGCAAAGCTTAATTAACGACCTTTTGTTTCCTTCTCTTTCCAGATTTATTAATGCAACTGAAGTTTTAAAACGAAATAGTCAGAGCATAAATAAACAAAATAAAAACGAGAAGTTGTTTAAACTCGTCATAATCAGAAACCTTACAACCCCTCGTACTACCTAGGCCAATTATGAAATGGTGCAAACTTAATATTAACACAATGCTAGTATCTCAGACAATCAGCTTCCTCGACTTCAACCTTTCTACAGTAATTTTACTGAGGCTGCTTATTTAGCAAACAAAACTGAAATTTCCATTAGATTTTGAAATGAGAACTGAACTGTTGGTTTGATGCCTAGATGGAAAGAAGAGTTCTATCTCTCTTTCTCTTCCCTTAACGTCTATTCAAATTAAGGCTAGAAATAACCCGCGGGTATTCGATCTACCCATATTAAATTTGCAGGCAAAAACCCGTACTAAAGTGGATGACAAGTGGTGCCGGTGAAGCGGGTGATGTATGGATCATGGGTGAAGCATTTTTCACCCATTACCCGCCCCAATAGTCCACCCGTTCACCGGCCCCACATACCCACATTAAAACCCTAAAATGCATGTATATTTTTACTATTTTACCCTATACATATCAAGACTCTAAACCCTAATCTTAACCACCACCTCCCTCCATCTCGGTAGTTCTCCACTCTCCACATTCCACTTTGTTCCACTGTCATCCTCGTATTGAGTCTCCACGTTCAATTTTCCAATTTCCACCGTCATTTTATTTCACCTATTGGTTACCCACATCACCCGCAAGGGTCGGATGGTGGTGAATATCTTTGCGGGTTATGTGTGGAGCGGATGGAGCTATTTGCCCCATGAGGTGGGTGATGGAATGGCTTCATCCATCCACAACCCGTCTCATTTCCACCCTTAAATCAACTCTACTTTTCTTCTAATTCTCCTCCCTTTCCAAACTACTCTAGTTCTTTCTTATACTATCAATATTTCTTGTCATTGCACTCATTAATCATTATACCGGCGGATGACAGTTATAGACTACTAAAAGAGGTGAATATGCTTGAGATAAGTTCTCAATAGTCATCAGTGAAAAAGGAGCAACAAAAGTTCTAGTATAAGGGCAGAATGTAACCTTGGTGGAATAGACACGCTCATGAGATTCATCAAGAATTATGTTTGTGGCTTGATCAAATCCTTTCAACACACCCTGCACATCAATTGAAGACAAACATAATAAGCACTCATCTGAGATATAGGTTTTCATCAAAGTAAACATTCTTAATTCCAATTGTTTCCCATAAGTGAGGATAAAAACTCACAATTATATTCCGCCCATCATTGGTTATGACAGAGATTGTTTCTGCAGAAACAAATAATGACAGCATGAGTGGAAACAGAACATAAAAGGGATTCTTTTAAGAAAACAGAAAGGAGTGAGTGCTATATGTTCAGTCAATTTCTTCTTGTAAATTGCACGGCCACCCCCGCCCGCCACTAAATCCATGGCAACTGAAACCTTTTGGGGTTTCCCTTCACTAGACTCGGAAACATGAAGAGCTCTAGGAATCAGTCCAATCATTTCTAAGCACAACTTAACTTATCCTCACATGATCTGATCTCGTCCTCATAGTTGATGTGGATTCACTGCCCATCCCATTCATGGGGTGATACACAAACATTTGCAAACCAAAATCAATTCTCCAAATTGCAGTAAATAGAAAAGAAGGAGATATGTTCAGAATCTTACGATCCACAAGTGACTCTAGCCCAGGTCCAGTTGCCATTCTTCAAGGACAATGCAAGTAAATTTTTCGCTCTTTCAAGTGTTTACTACATGAAAGTGATGAAACAGCAGATCTTAGCAATTGAGTCAAATAACTTAAAAGAAAACAATCCACATGAAAATTTTCAAGCCAACTCTGGAAGGGAAATCAGGGGCTAAAAATGGCAGATACGAAACCAAGTTAGTATGTCACGTTACATATCTATCTACCAAGCCAACTCTTGGAGTGGCCAATGGCCATGAGTGGTAATCAACTTTACACTCCGCTCAAGCCTATAGTGACTCTACACTGCGTTGCAAATTGTTTCAGAAAGCAGCCGTTGTTGCAGAATTATCTGAATCCCCCAAAACCCTAGGTTTTACAGAGATTTAACAAAACCTTACGCAAGCAACACAGACAGACAAAATCAATAATATCAAGTCACGCCTGATCAAAACAAGACGAAAGAGGAACAGCGTACATAGTCACGCAAACCATAATTCAAATGAATAAACCAAATAAGTTATGTTATTGTCCAAAAATTTCACCGAGAAATAGAAAAATTCAATTATCGTCATAGAAATAATAGCAGCGGAATCCGACAACGAATAGGAATAAGGCAAGATGATTACTAGAAAATCAGAGGAACCAGGAGGAAGAAGACTGAAACAAGGCGACACCAAAGAGGGAGGACGTCAGGACGGGGCAGAGGAAGTAATCTTCGGGGGATCGGAAGTTTGCAGGCGTATTGGGAATGGCGCGGCGTAGAGAGGCGTTTAGGGCTCCTTTTTTTTTTTTTTTTTAACCGGAAAGAATTCGACTACCGGGCAAGTCCGTAAGTCGGGAGGCCTAAAGAACGGCTACGGATAAACCGTAATGAAAAAAAAAACAAAAAATACAAGACCAAACAATAGAGACCAAGTACCACGAACAAACTAGAGAAAGAAGCCCAAAACTAACGAAGGCGAACAGTGTTGGAACCGGGACAATGTGAATCATCACTCCTAGCGGTTGGTAGAGGCAACGCAGGGACACCCTGGGGAACAAAACTGGAGACCTCAGATTTGGACTCAGTCGACAACGAGCCATCATATCTCGATCACGTCCACGACCTCTCGTGCGGTTGTAGAAGAAGGACCACAAAGCTCAATGAGATACCACCGCTAGAAACAAGCAAACATATACTCTAGAAAATGTCGAGGCAAATCTCTGAGAGGTTAGAATATATATTCATTATATCAAAGAGTTAATATAATTCGGTTTTGTTGTGGAATAAGAAATTTTGGGCCCAAAACAAATGAGACAAGAAGAAATTGGGCCTAACTTGAAGTTAAGAATGAGGTTGAAGCTAAAAGGCTCCGAAATTCTTTTATTTTTTATTTTTATTTTACTTTAATTTGGTAAAGTCACGTTCTTGGCGTGAAACGATGAACAAAACCCTTGCACGCCACGGAATGTCAGACAAGGAGAAGCAGAGGCATCCGAGGTCGGAGGCGGAAGAGAGTCAGGGACTCAGGGAGATGAAGCCGGTGCAAATAGCATCGACGACGGGTGGGACCTGACCAAGACCAATGAAGGCATCGGAATCAGGAGGTCGGAATCGGGTGGCGGCTCATGGCAACTCCGAGAGGGAACAAGATCGGTGCGCTAAACAACACGGATCTAGACCGGAACTCGGAGGAACATAAAGCTAGGGTGAAGAGGAGTCTTGTGGTGGCGGTGGCACCGGCGAACGGGCCACAGAGAGCGAGTCATCGGAATAAAAGGCAGATCTTCAAGGAGCCCAAGAAAGGGAGATCTGCGGTGGGGCTAGAGTCGATGGGGATGGAATCAACCGTGGGCGGGTTTGGGATCGGAGAGAGGCCGGCGGAAGAGACCAACCTAAGACCCGAGGAGGCTATGGTGGAGGGGAGACTTATGGTGAAGGAGGCACCGGCGAACATGCCTCGGATGGTGGAGGAGAAGATTGAGCAGGAAAAGGAGATTTCTTTTAGAGGGTTTCCTAGATCTAGAGGAGAAGATGGAGAGAGGAAGGGGATGAGTGGGGATATGGGATGAGGGAGAGCGAAGGAGCGCCGGCGCCAAAGGTAGAGTCACCGATGACAACCGACGCCAAAGAACGCTCAAGGGGTAGTCCAAGATATATTTTCCAGGAGGTAGTGAGGAAGAGAATCCCCATTGTTGCAATTTGTTTTGTGTTGTATTTGTTGTGAATTAGAGGGATTAACCTCATTGGGTTGCAATTTGTTGTTGATTGTAATTGCTGAGAAATTAATCTCAACAAGCGGGGTTGAGATTCAATCTCGGTTGTTCCCCAGATAAAGTTGAATCTCTAAAGGCGAGGTCGAGATACAATCTCAGTTGTTCCCCAGATTAGGTTGAATATGCTGTTGTTGGACATTGGTGATTATTGGCGGCGATGGATGGATGGTGGTTGTTTGGGGTGGTGGGGTTGATTTGAGAGTAGAGGTGGTGGTGGAGTTTTGGGTTCTTCCTCTCTCTAGAAAACTAGAGAGAGGAGAGACTACACTCTCGTGTAGGCGTTTAGGGCTCCTTGAAATGAAAATCTCAGTAAACACTGATTTTTTTTCCCCTGAGGTAAAGCATTCCATTAAATAACTAAAATCGGTGTTCAAATTCGAGGGAAAAAATTTACATCTATGGGTAGGGTACCGGAAAGGGTGTGCATCACCAGTATCCGACACGATATGTTGAATATGATAATACTAAAACGATCGATTCGAAGACGACACGATAAGTACTGGGTATCCAACATGAAAATACGAAACGGTTCCGTGTCGGATACTTATATAACAAGACACGAACCATTTATTAAAAAAAACAAACTTTTTTTAAAACTTTTCTAGGCTACCCGTACCATTCCTCTCCCAATCTCCCCAATCTCAATCTTGAATCGTGCAGACAAGAACCAGACAACAAGATGATGCAAATCGTCTTCACCCTACTTGCTTGCCTCCTCTTCTCCTCCTCGTCTGCCTCTTTCACCCTTCTCAACTCCCTCAATCTTGAATTTTTGTTACGGAAGACTTCTTCACCCTCCTTGCTTGCCTCCTCTTCTCCTCCTTCTGAATTAAACAAGAAAGCAATTCTGAACCAGAGGAGAGAGTGAGCGAGAGGAGAGGGGATAGGGCGGACAACTGAGCGTGAGGAAAGGTAGGGTGAGAGGCTGAGAGGCGGCTGATAATCTGGGGAAAAAAAATTGTTAAGCAAAATAACACAGTAACCTAAACCTACTTTTGCTCAACAAAAGGTAAATAACAAATAAAAAGGGCTTTGAATGGGATAAGAAAATCAAACTCAAGAAGCCCAAATCCATGTGCACTTGAATGGGAGGTTGGTGGAACACCAGTTTCCCGCTGGTATTCCACCAATCTCCCTGGTCCTCTGACTCTCACCGTCCTCTTCCTCGCACATCGGCTTCTCAAGCGACTGATTGCATTGCTTCAGTCTCCTCCTCATTTGTCCGTTCCGCCCGTTCCAACCACCTCGTCTTCTCCATCCTTCCGACTTGCCTCCGATTTGGAAACATTCCACAAAGACCCACCAGCCCTATGCGCTCTCTTCTTTGAGGCGTTCCAATGCCTGCAACCGCCTCCGTTCACCTCGGCCCTCCGGCTCCCTTCATCATCGGCCTGCTGCTTCTCCGGCTGTTTGTGGGTTCCCACTTCTTCTGCCACCGCCGCTGCAGCCTCCCACGGAGCGATGCTTCTTCAGCAAATCTCAAGCGTTCTAATGCTTCCTTATTTTTGGGGAAAAATTTATTAAAAAACAATTTGGGGTTTTTTCTTCGTCCTCTCTTTCGTTCGCTTTCCGGTTCATTATTGCCTTTTTTTGCTTCATTGTCTCATTTTTTATCGCCTCTATTTGGGCTTATCCTTGTGGTAGTCTGCTTATGATCTAGTTATCGTCCTTGAGGGTTGAGATGAGTGCGTGGGGTTTAAAATGCAATCTTGTGGTTTGAGTTTGAGTTTGCGGGATGGTGTACTGTGCTGTTCTTGTTGTATTGCAGGCTTCATGTGTGCGGTGGTTGATTTGTCATGTTCGACGATGTGGTGGTTGGGCGATCGACATCTGATGGCTCTCGTTTGAGTCCACAATCTGAGGTGTTCGCTAATTTCCCCAGAGTTCTCTGAGTGCGTTGTCCCTTTGGCCGATCGTTTCATTCGTCTTCTGGCTTGTGATTTTCAGTGTAGAATGGCTTGTACCTTTTTGTGTTTTTTTTTAATTATGTCATTTGCTTCGGTTATTTACTTTATGTCATTTGCTTCAGTTATTTGATTCTGTAATTTGTTTCCGGTTGTACATGATGGTTAGTCCATCCACCGGCTTCTCCGGTCTCTCGGTCCTCTAGGCTTGTCTAGAGAACCGAATTCTTATCTTGCTTAAAAAAAAAACTGAGCGTTATGCTATCCTAGGTCATTTAATTTATTTCTACTATAACAACAGGCTACCAATATTATATATATATATATATATATATATATATATATATATATATATATATATATATATATATATATATATATATATATATATATATAGGTTAGGTCTAGTATTAACAACCCTTAATGTGTTTTGTGTTAACAAATTTGGACCCTTTATTGTGATGAAATGGAGAGTTGAGATTAATCCAATTTTTCCTTATTTATTTTATTTTAAAAAGTGTGGGTCCCATTGCTAATTTGGTGTTTAACCGTGCGTTGCAATATTTAAGCGCATGCGTTGTAATTTTTGTTTCTTTTTCTTTGTTTTTTGTAACCGTAATACCTTGTTAGATATTTTTTGCCAGTAATTATTCATTAAATTGATCGTTATTATTCGTTTGTAAAGAGGAGTTATCGTTTGGATAATAACAAAAGGGTTGGTCAATTTTGCAACTATTCACCAGGTTGATAGTAATTATTCGTTAATTCCATAGTAATTATTCGTTAAGTCGATAGTAATTATTCGCTAGGTTCAAAGAGTATGTAAATGTAATTCTTGATTTCCCACATCTAATTACCCAAATACAAATGAATAATTCCTTATTATCATCGAATAGTGACTATGAACTTGTCGAATAGTCGATAAATTCATGAACAATTTTACACAGAGTTTGAATTTCAAGAAACCCACATCTATTTACCGACATACAAATGAATAATTCCTTATTATTAACGAATAATGACTCTGAACTTTCCGAATAGTCGATAAATTCACGAACATTTTTAGTCAAAGTTTGAATTTCAACAAACCTCCATCTAATTGCCCCTATACATATGATTAATTTCTAATTATCAACGAATAATGACTATGAACTTGCCGAATAGTCGAAGTCGATAAATTCAAGAGCTTGAATTTAAAGAAACCTACATCTAATTGCCCCATATAAATGAATAATTCCTGATTATCAATGAATAATGACTCTGAATTTGCCGAATATTCAATAGACTCATAGCAATTTATATATGAATAATTCCTGATTATCAATGAATAATGACTATGAATTTGTCGAATATTTGGTAAATTAATGAACAATTTTAAATAGAGTTTGAATTTCAAGAAATCCACATCTAATTACCCATATACATATGAATACTTACTTATTATCAACGAATAGTTACTCTGAACTTGCCGAATAGTTAATAAATTCATAAAAAAAATTAGACAACGTTTAAATTTCAAAAAACCTACATCTAATTACCCCTATACATATGAATAATTTCTAATTATCAACGAATAGTTTGGTCATGTGGCATTGGAGTTTATTCAAATTTGATTCCGAAAAGCTTAATTGATGATTACAGAAAAAGAAGACAAAATCTAATTTGGACTTCAAATGAATACCTCTTTAAAAAGTATCAATCATCCTCCGTAAATATATGCACGTGAATTCATTTATGTATCCATCGTATTCCATGAGATTAGCTTGGAACACATAATTAAAATTGAAAGTAGTTTTCTACATGTATTCTCTAGAATCAACCATGGAATCAATCGTCCATCCCAAACTCAAAAACATATATTTGTGGTGAGTAAACATCAAACTCACCCAAACAACTCCTAAAAATCCAAACAATTTAACAAATTTGTAAAAACCTAAAATTTGGGGATCTTTGAAAACTTACCTCACACCTTCAATGGAGGAATCTAATGCAATTTCAATTGAAAAAACAAGAAAGACTTTGCATTCGCCTAACAGAGTAGAGTAATATAACCAATCTTGGTGAAATGAGCGGGATGGGCTAGCACCGACGGTGGCACAAAAAGGGTGCGGAAGGAAATCGCCAACACTGCACCTCCGATCACTACACCTTCGTCGCACCTCCGTCGTTGGATCATCGACTGTCCAGTACTCCGCCTTCGACTCCGCCTTTGTCGTCTGCTTGATCGCCTCCCTTCCTCGCTTCTCTGATTTTTTACGGTTTGTGGGGGTGGGGAGTTAATAAGACTGGTTAAGGTTCACGCGCTATTTGTTGGGGGTGACTGTTTTTATTTTTATTTATTTATTAATTAAGGCAATATATTGGATTAATCTTAGCCATCTATTTTTCCTCATCCTATGGTCAAGATTTGTTAACACTAAACATGTTAAGAGTTGTACGTAAACATTTGATCCATCCTATATATATATATATATATATATATATATATATATATATATATATATATATATATATATATATATATATAAAATAACGTGTCATGTCGGATACCTATATCGTTTCGTGTCATAAACACCTCACGTGCCTACCTTCGAGCAAGTCAGCCAAAAACACATGTGAGACCCATCATTTTTAATATAAAAAAAGAAAAAAAATGTAGAATAGTCACATCCACTCATTTCATTCAATCAACGCCCCAGATTTGTTAACATAATACATGTTAAGGGTTGAATACATCAGAGCTAACCTCTCTATAGGGGAGGGCGATCCGGTGAGAACGAAAGAAACATTCTTATTGGTGGAAACAAATCTACCCTCACGCGCTTTTTTTCTTCTCAACTTTCACTCTCCCCGACGCCGATTTAACCATCTATTGAGAACCTCTCTTCTCCCGCTTCCTATGCCCTCGTCGTCCTCAACCAGAGCCTCCCCCGTTTCACTCATCTCCTATGGAAGCGTGATATTTATTGCGCCTACTCTCTCTCTTTTTTCATGTTTATCTTCCCAAACCCTAAAATCTCAATCTTCCCAATTTCAATTTGATTTTCCCTCTTTCTATGTAATCAATCGATCGAATCGAAGATGATGTCGCTTTTCAGCTCCTTTGATGCTTGCCAGAGTCCCGTTCCGGCGCCCGAAGTTTCCTCGAAGAACGCTTGTGAAGAGATTGTGAAGAAGTCCTTTGATCCGGCGCCAATCAAAACCGAATTTAGGTGGGAGGAAGCACCAGCCATTGAATTTAGGTGGGAGGAAGCTAAAGGAAGCTGTCGTCGTGATCCGCCGAGTGGCTGATGGACAAGGAGCAATTCCATATAGACCTGTCAAAATACAACCCGACCCAGTCGATCCGATCCGAACGCCCGAAAAAATTTCAACCCGAACCCGGGAATTTCGATCCGGAATTTTTTTCCGACCCGAACCCGAAATACCCGAAAATTTTCTGGGTAATCTGGGTTTCAACCCGGTGACCCGATTGACTCGGTAATTTTGACCCGATTTACCCATTTGACCCGATGACCCGATTGACCCGATTGATTTATAATTATATATGATTAATTTTTTTTATGGAGATTCCAATTTATTACATTTTATAATTACACTCACTTGATCTTTCATTTTCAAATCAACTTTTATATTTATTTGTATTGTGTAATACTCCGTCCGATTGATAGTATTTGATTTTTTATTTTTCAACGGACTTTTTTAAGAAGATAAAAATTCTAAAAAATATTAAAATATTAAAACAATTCTATGCTTATTACTAATTACATGAAATTATTTTTAAAAAGTTATATGAAAATTTGATATTTGATATATTATTACATTTTATTAAAAATTATGAGAAATAATAAAAATAATATATTTTAGATCAAATATAGTATATAATTACAAGCACCAGAACTTATGAACAACGTCTTTAACTTTAGAATTTTAAATTTATCGCAAAATTATCAAATCATGATTTTTTTTAATTAAAAAAAGAAAAAATTGACCAACCCGAAATGACCCGAAAACCCGGTCAAACCCGTATTACCCAGGATCCGAAAATATCCGAAACCCATATTACCCCAGACCCGTATTACCCGAAACCCAAAGTGATCTGACTCGAACCCGACCTGAATGACCGGTTTGAGAGGTCTAATTCCATATACTAATTTAGTCCCTTTTTTTGTTTTTGTTTTTTTGGCCTCTGAACAAAAATTATACGGAGTACTATATAAAGTCAACCTTTCCATGGAACAAAAATTATAATACTGTCCTATCATTATACTTACTGGAGTGTATATATGAAATCATTCTACTTAACCCATATTGATACGGAGTTAGCCGTAGGATGGCCCGATCTTCGACAATTAAACAAGAAATAACAAGAACGGAAGCAAAAGACTCAAAGACTCGATGAACAATATGCGAGACTCGAAATTGATAACAAAGACACGACCGATAAGGACTGATTCGAACTAAAATAGAACGAGATAAAGACTCCAGGCCTCCTAAGAGGGTAGAAACCAAATATCAACGACTATAAAGCCCGCCTCTACAACCTTACACAACCAAGCGGACAACTTGGAGGCACAAGGAGGGGACTTGTGATTACCAGGATCACCAAGCTCTCGCGAGGTTGACGAACTCAAAGCAAACCAAGCAAGATCAATTACCAATTTGCAATCGATGAGCCACGCTACGAATCGATTGACTTTCTCACAGATATGTTTCACACAAGAACTGTAAATTTCAATAATGGAAGACGTCTGAGTTACAATGGAGGAATCAGTCGTTCTAATATAGAAAACCCTAGGGCTGATTTTAATGAAAATAATAAATATAATAGAAATTAACTTAAATCCCTAAAATACTAAAAATAACTTAAGTAAATAAGGTCTCTAAAAATAGCAATAAAAAGAGTTCCAACACTTAAGAATTTCCCGTCTAAAACAGTGACAGCCCAAAGAATGTGATTTTCGTCCAAGCTCTAGGTCGAATCTGGAAAAACCTTCAACAGTAAAGTTGTAGATCTCTTCGTCCTCGTTCCGACAAGGTATGACACGATTTAATCCGATTAATATTGAATCTGTACGACTCATTTTACTGAGACGTCGAAAAGCTGTCAACTGTGCATGAACGAACCCAAAAACGAACGACTCAAGGTGGAGCCTTCTTCTTCCTCTTGAGGATGACATCATTCTCGTGAGCTCGAATCATAGGTCCATCCCCAAGTATAGGTGTGTCCGAAGGTGTCTTAGATGGTCCCGCATCACATATGTTTCAATTTAGTTTTATAAAAATGTGAAATCATAACGTATGATAAAGTAGCTTATAAATACATAACAATTGGTTCAACACATATATAGAGTGTGGTTAAGATTTGTCCGTAATTGGTTCATTAATAATGGTTAAGATTGGTTCACTGGGTGTGGTACACAGAATTTGGTTCACTAGGTTTGATTAAGGTTGGTTCACCGGGTGTGGTTCACCGGTTGTGGTTCACTGGGTGTGATTCACGGGATTTGGTTAAGATTGGTTCACTGGGTGTGGTTCACTGGATATGGTTCACTGAGTGTGGTTCACATGATTTGTCAATCACTCTATAATTGGTTCATTAATAATGGTTAAGATTGGTTCACTAGATGTGATTCACAGGATTTAGTTAACTGGGTGTGGTTAGTCAAATTAATTAAAAGCGAAATCAAAATTCAAAGCCCATCCAAAATAAAAAAGTACGCATGTATTTTATATTAACCTAGCTAGTTACATTTTTTTTTTTTGAAATCAAGGTGGTATATATTATTAAAGTAGATCGATCTCCGCAAGCTCGATCAAACTTTGCGGAAATGAATCAACAAATACATGATCGGCACCATTCGGTGGGACAAGTCTAGCCACCGAGTGTGCCAATGTATTACCATTACGCCGTACATGTCCAAAAGAAAAGGAAGAAAACTACTAGCTGTCTCCCTTATGTCATTTGCTATCATACATGAATAAGAATAGGCTTCCACTTCTGCCCTTAGAATCTTTACTAAATTCAGGGCGTCTCACTCCAAATGCACACTATCAACTCCCATGACAGCAGCTTGTTCTATCCCCATTTGTGCAGCCTTCAATTCTGCTACACCCATATCCCAATTTGCCTTCACACGGCGTACCGCTACCCATACCATCTGCCCAACATCATCCCGAGCCACTGCACCCAGCCACACCACTCCATCCTCCACCATAGCAGCATCAGTATTCACCTTAATTACCCCCTCCTGTGGTCTCGTCCACTCCTCACTTCCAACGATTCGGCGAGTCATCTCTGTGACCCTTTCATTCCGGCTTTCCCAAACAGCCCTGTAATCCGAAACATACTTCCGGAAGCCATCTCGTAACCACACAATGTTGGGAGGATTATCTTCAAAGAGCAACATATTCCTTGCTGTCCATGCTACCCACGCATTGGTAAAGAATTCCACCAGTCCTTCTGTTGTGAGCCTAATTTGCCATGTTTTACAGTTACTTTTATATCGATTTCTGCATACATTGCATACATTTGGGTTAGAATAATACAGAATCTGTGTAGTTTACACTTATTTGCAATATATGGAGGTCTACACAAGTTTTGGTTATATTTCACAGAAATCGGATGCACTTTGGAGCTAAAAGGAGACTCATGGAGAAGCTAAAAATGGTGCAGCTGGAGAAAAGGCCATTTTTCACCATTCTTCGTTCTGAATCAAGCTTCGATGTCTTCATGAGAGTTGTAGCCCTCGGAAAGAGCTTTCCAACGCATGGTCATATGCGTCAATCCGACGAACGAGGACTCGGGAAAGTGCGTTTCAAGAACAGAGCAGAAAGCTGAGAAAACTCTACTCGAGATCGACTAGACTCTACTCGATCTCGACGAGCCCTGGTCGAGATCGACGAGCCATGTCCGGAGTCGACGAGCTGTGCCGAGCCGAGAAGCCGAGGACGAAGACGCAGACCACCTCTACTCGATCTCGACGAGCTCTAGTCGAGATTGACGAGCCCCGAGTCCAGATCCGAGCCTGTCGAGTAGAGCCACCCGAGAAGACCCAGTCGATATAGCCAGTCTACTCGACCTCGACGAGCCCTTGTCGACATCGACGAGCACCGTGAGTCCAGAGTCCGAGCTTGTCGAGCAAAGAAGCCAGCCAAGACCAGTCGACCAGGATTCCTACTCGAGATCGACAAGGCTCTTGTCGAGATCGAGTAGACTTCCCGAAGCCGCGTTACTCGGTTTTGACGAATCCTACTCGAAGTGGGATTGCTTGGGCGCGAAGATTGCCGATTCTATCCAAATACATCATGAAGGAAGAGATCTATCCATTAAAGACATTTAGATATATTTAGATTTAATTTCTTTATTGCTTTTATTTATCATTAAGTATTTAGATATAGTTTTAGATATAGATAGAGATATTCTTTCCTAGATTAGCTAGGGAATGAAGCCTATAAATAAAGCTCTAGGGGGCTGATTTTCATTCAATTCAATTTTCAGAGAAAGACAAGTAGTTCCACAGAGAAGTTTAGGAGTTCTAAGGTTTTTAGGGTTTTGGCTTTCTGCGAAAGTTGATTGCCAAGATTGTAAAGGCTTTTGAATTTAGTTTTAATGCAATTTAGTTCTTTTCATCAATCAATGTCCGTTATTGCAATGAGGCGTGAGTAGTCCACCCACTTCTAGGGCTGGGGTGAGCCCGACGGTGGCCATGTGAGGCGATACGATAAAGGTTAGATCTTTTTGTGCGATTCATCTTCTATCCCTATGAGCATGATTCTTTTGCGAGAGTTGAAGGTGATCCTTGTTTGTGTTATTGAAGCGAAAGTGATCTTAATGCAACTTGGATTAATTATGTGAAAAAGGGTTAGTAACAATTAGGGTTTATGCGAAAGCCTCTATATGCCTATTTGTTAATGACGAAAGTTATTTGATGGAAAGCATGATCTTTTATGCCTTTGTGTGTTACTTTGCATGGTTATCGTTGTGGTGTCGAAACCCTAGTCTTGGAAGTCTTTTATTATATTGATTTATTTCTGTCAAAAATCTGAGTTTTAGTTTCGAATTTGCAATTTATATTTTCTGTCAATTCTTGTCGATACAGAGGAGATCTTGTCGATCTCGAGTTGGTTGTACTCGATCTCGAGTACGCTTCGTCTAGGTCGAGTTGAGTTCTGTTCTGTTGTCGATTTCTGAAGTTTCTGTCTTGACTTGCCCTTGTCGATCTCGAGTTGACTTGGTCGAGATCGAGTTGCCCTTGCCGGGTTTGCCTGTCTGCTGTGATTTCTGATTTTCTGTTGTCGACTGCTGTGGTCGATCTCGAGTAGCTGTTTGTCGAGGTCGACGAGCCCTTTGCTTTGCTTTTAGTTTCTGCTTGCTTTGTCTTTCCTGTTTTGCTTTGTTCTTTGCTTCTGCTTTTATTTCTGTTTCTTTCGTTGTTTATGTGTTTCTGTCTTTTCTGCTGCTCTGTCTGTGAGAATTTACAGCTACCTGAGAACTGCTGACGTGCTTCCTCGTGGATTCGATCCTGACTATTCTCTTACTACAACGGGAGGAAGTCTTGTATTTATTTGCTGAGACAGGGAAGTCAGTCTGAACTTTATTTCATATTTATTTCATACTTGACCATCCTCTTGCAACAACACCTTCCAATCCCTCATTCTCATGGATATCATCGACTAGTTGCATCAGCGACCACCCTTCCAAGCCTCGCTCTCGCACCCGGTTACCCACTGGTGATCCCTCCCATGCCAAGTTTATCGATAAACAACCGAGCAAAGTATGAACTACAGTCTCATCATCAATGCCACATCCACCGCATATTGACGATTCTAGGATGTGACGACTCACTAGACAGGATCGGACAGCAATGTAACGGCCCGGGATTATGATTCCCGAGTTACGTTTCGAGGGATGAAACCCCTCGTTAGGATCTTGCGCCCTGAGTACAGGTTGAAGGTTTGAAATCGAAGATGCGCAGTTTAAAGTGGGATTTCGCACCCAAACCCGGAAGGTCCGTTGGAGACCTCGGGGTAAACCCCTGTACCTGTCCTAAGTCTACAACGCGCGAAAACCTTTATCATGCAAAGGACGAAAGTTCTGAAAACGATACAACCAGTGCCACGGCAGAGCCGGGTCAAAACGGAGTATAATAGGAAGAAATCCAAAAAGCATGAGTTTGGTGAAGTCAGGTTTCAAACACTCACTCTCCGCCATATGAATGGACCCCGTCATAACAACACAAAATCAAGCAGTGTATCGGGTACCTGAAACTATACCACCAAGTCAGGCCAAGAGTCCGCCCGCGGGTCCTCTGACCGCGCTGAGGACATATAATATGCCTATACCTAGAATAAGGATGCCTTCATGCAGTACTGGAATATTGACCACACTATCATGTTCCTAATTCATATGTGCAGAATATTAAGTAAGGCCTTAACAAAGAATACCAAGTGGTATATCCCTCTTCTACCACCACCCCCCTTACAGATAGGGTGGAGACTGGCCAGTTCGATGCTATAATTATATCAAATCTCATCATCATATCATATCTCATGCCCATCTCGTATCTCGTGATATATATGAATGACTCGAGGAGGACAACACCCGATGAAGCTGGGCTGCCCTATGACCCTAGCAAGGACTCTAGGACTCACAGATAACGACCGTTCTGTATTCAAACGCATACAGAATAAGGATGCTCATTCGTAAATGCAATTCCTAAGCATGATACTACATGACATGCTCTTATGCATATGCAACACCTACATACTATATGACACATCAGGCAGGAAGTACTGGTTACTGAGTAAGCCCCGGAGGACTTACCTGGCTAGCAGATCGGAAACAGGAGAATCCAGCACACAGTATTTACAATCACAGAGTATCACCTAGTACATAATGGAATATACATAAGTCTACATCCAACTATTAAGCACTCAAACACACCTCAATCAATAGAACAAGTAACCTATTATGAAAGTCATTTCATCGCATCATCCGCTCTCCAAGACCACATCGTTCTCCATAAATCATTCAACCAATTCCGTAAGTTCATATACATCAATTCAGCATATACCTCAACGGTTCATCAAAATCATAAGACATAATTTGTGTGATATAAAATCCTACTAGAACGTCATAATTATCCAACATTTAATCTCATATAATAATTCATCACAAGTCATGCTATTAGTCATACATATGATACTGTTAGTCAAACGATCATAATGTCATGCTAGTTAGTCATCGAATAAGTCTTATTCCCAAGTTAGTTTCAAAACCGTTTCAAATCCCAGTTAGATAGTTAAGTGTTCCGACCATTGAAAATACTCGCCAAATTCCCTTTTAAATTTATTTATTAGATTACTTTCCAATCTTAAAATTCGTTTCCAAATTCTTTACAAATCTTTAAGTCCCAATAATATATTTTAAATCTCAAATAGTATTACATGATATTTTAAATACCATTTATTTAACACTTTTATAAATTATTTCCAAATCCCCTAAAATCCCGATCATTTTTATTTAATAAACCAACCCTTATAATTTTCCCAAAATAATATTTTATCTCTTAAAACCTCCAATAATATTGTATATATAATATATTTTAATTACCGTTAAATAGTTAAATAAATTAACGAATGAACCCGAACCGAACCGAACCCATAATATAAACTCTCAATCCGGTTTGCTTAAAATAATAACAAAAGAGGTGGGCTTCGCACTGACTGGGCAGGCCCCACGCTGACTGGGCATGGAGAGAGGGACCCGCCTGCTTCTTCTTCTTCATCAAATTGGAACGCAGAGGCAGCTCCCGGCCGTTGCTCCTCGCGACGCCGCTCAACACCGATCGGAGAAGAAGGCTCGTCGGCGGCTGCTCGTTCCATCACCTCAACGCCGCTGTCTCCGCTCTCGCTCACTGCCCAGTTGCTCACTCGCCCGAACCTCGCTCCTCGCACACGCAGCTCACGCTCACGACCTCGCCGCTCCCGAGCTCGTCGGAGCTCTCGAGCACACCCCATCGTCCCGCACTCAGCTCACCCTCTCTTCCCGACCCATAACAATATGAAACAAAGGATCGAACGAAACAAATGAAATGAACGAAGCTCACCGAGGTAAATTCACGGATGTCGGAGCTTCGATTGGAGTTCTGGGCGTCATCGGAGGCTCGCAATGGCTCGTCGGTCCTACGTGGAACATGGGTGAGGGTGATGGTGAAGTACGAGGACGATTCCGATTGAAAACGGAGGAGAACGGCTTACCGAGGCGGAGTTCGAGTTCGAGCAGGGGAGATGATGGACGATGGTGCTTGCTTGGTCTCCGGCTCCTACTACTGTCGCTGCTGCGGGTGGCTTTTGGCAGGGCGTCGAGGAGGACTCCCACGGTTGGCTCGAGGTGGAAAGGAAGAAGCAAGGAGTGGATGCTACTGCTGTGATGCTCTTGGAAGAACAGGGGAGGGACGGTGGCGGTGATGGCGTCGGCGGCTCGGGGAGAATTGGAACAGAAGGAAAGATGGATTGGAGTTAATGAAGAAGGGAAGGGAGGATTTTCTCATCCTTGTTCCAATGGGAATCGAAGGCAGATGATGGGGAGATGGAGTTGGTGAAAGTGATGGTGAATGGTTATGGTGAGGGTGACGGGGTAAGGTGATTTGAAGGAGGCATGGTGAGGGTGAGGGAGTGGGTAAAGTAAGGGTGGAATTTGAAATTAATTAAACTAATACCTGGTAATAAATCCCGAATACGCGAATCTCAAACCTCGAATTAGTTCACAAATGTTAGTTTCCCCGACTCTCGCTCTCTCGGTCAATTAGATTTTTAAACTAGACAAGGATATCGACATCTGATAATTATTTTCAATTTTCGAGGTGAAAGGATGGAAATCGTTCGTCAAATTTTATATTACGGTCGGAATCTGCTAAACGAGCTTTTAATTCGATTTATGTTCATTTTTAATTTCCTTTTTCCGAAAAAATTAGGATTTGAAAATCCGAGCCTTTACAAGCAAGGGCCCCTCTTATAGCACGCCAAGCAAATCGGAGCACTTTCGGAGGGACTTTCAGTTTCCATAGCCAGCCCCAAATATGCTCGGTCCTTCCGTTTAGGCGTTGGAACTAGCCCTCTAGGTGCCCACAACACCCCAGCCAGTAGGCGGACTTCACAGTAAAGCACCCATCCTTGTTTGGGCACCAAATCCGTGTGTCTTGCGGCCATCGGGAGCTGAGCGGAATAGCCAATATACACTCGATATCCGCCTCCCTGAAATTTTCTTGTAATACATCAATCCGCCACACACCATTAACATAGTCAATCAGGGACCCCATTGTGATCGTCAAATCGGAGTGTTGCTGTAGCATAGGAGCTGCAGGCTGCCCTTCACGAGCCAGCCAGCTTGAGCCCCATACATCAATCCTTTCCCCTGAGCCCACCCACCATCCCAATCCCTCCACCAAGAGAGATTTCGCCCCCCATATGCTCCTCCATGAAACGCTGGGGTTATGGCCAAGACTAGACTCCAGAAAGGTATCGGCATTGAAGTATCGAGCCCGGAGCACTTGCGAGACGAGCGACATCGGGGTCTGTACCAGCCTCCACCCTTGCTTTGCGAGCAGAGCATCATTAAAAATTCTAAGATCTCTAAAGCCCATACCCCCCATCTGTTTCGGCGCGCACAAGTACTCCCATCGACACCAGTGGATCCGTCGATTCTGATTCGACGACCCCCACCAAAATCGGGCTAGCAGACTATGGATCTCCTCGATCAGCACATCAGGCATTCCGAATACCCCCATGACATAGGTAGGGATACTCTGTAGAACTGATTTGATGAGGACTTCTTTCCCCGCCTGCGACAGTGATCGCTCCCTCCAACCCTGTACTTTTCGTCATATCCTCTCCTTGATGCCTTCAAACATAGCTTTCTTGGACCTCCCAACAGCCGCCAGCAGCCCTAGATACTTGGAATGATGTTCAACCATATGCACTCCCATAAGACCAGCAATAGTAACTCTCCGTTGATAGCTTAAGTTCTTCCTAAAAGTCACCTCCGACTTCTGCCAATTGACTTTCTGTCCAGATGCTCTCTCATACAGCCGTATAACTCCGGCGACCTGCGAGCATTCCTGAGGCGTGGCTCTTGCAAACAACAAGCTATCATCCGCAAAAAATAGATGGCTAATCTTAGGCGCAGTCTGACTCACCTGGATGCCATGTATGCTTCCCTCTTCAACCCGCTTCTTAATAAGAGATGAGAACACTTCAGCACACAAAATGAACAAATATGGGGACATCGGATCGCCTTGGCGGAGACCCCGGGTTGGCACCACCTGTCCATGGACTTGTCCATTAAACTTAAAGGAAAAGGAGACGCTCGAGACACACCTCATAATCCTTCCACACCACGCATCCGAGAACCCCCATCTTCTTCATTACACTTTCCAGAAATCGCCATTCGACACGGTCGCAGGCCTTTCTCATGTCTATCTTAAGAGACAACCATCCCCTTCTACCCGTTCTCAAGCCCTTCAAGTGGTGAAAAATTTCAAGAGCAATGATCGCATTATCCGAGATGTTCCTTCCTGCCACAAAAGCACTTTGCTCAGGAGGGAGCAACGGCTTTAGACGGTTTGCCATCGTCTTGGAGATGATCTTATATATGAAGTTGCATAAGCTTATCGGCCTGAACTCCGCAACCTTCTTTGGTTCAGCCACCTTGGGAATCAGTGTAATTATCGTCTCGATGATTGTCCCCAAGTCTGCATTTCCGCACCACCATGACTGAACGAAACTCACAACGTCCCCACCGACAACATCCCAGAACTTTTGGAAGAATATAGCATGCATTCCATCCGGTCCCGGTGCCTTCGAGGGATGCATTTGATGCACTGCAGTCCATATCTCATCCGCTGTCGGCTGTAAAGGCTTGGATTTTCAAATCCTAATTTTTCGGAAAAAGACGATTAAAAAGAAATTATGTCGAATTTAAAACTTGTTTAGCGGATTCCGACCAGGATATAAAATTTGATGAACGATTTCCGTCCTTTTACCTCGAAAATTCAAAATAATTATCGGATGACGATATCCTTTTAAGTTTAAAAAAAAAAAACTAATTGATCGAGAGAGTGGGATTCGGGAAAACTAACATTCGAAAACTAATTTCGGAGTTCGAAATTCGCGTATTCAGGATTAATTCCGGGTATTTACCTTACCCATTCTCACACTCAATCCTCACCAACTCCCTCACCTCACCTTACCCTGCAAACTGAACCCCTCCCCTGCTTATTTCACCCCGTCACCTCACCATCATCACTCACCCCTCTCCCCGTCAATTTCAGCAACCATCGGCCTCTCCTGCTCTCTCCTTCACGCCATCACCGCCACCGCTCCTTCCTTTCTTATTCATCACCGTCTCCTCCATCAGCAGCCACCAGTTCATCGCCATTACCACCACCGCAGCCCCGCTCCCACTTCACCCCTGTTTTGCCGAGAAGAAGCAAACCAAGCCATCTCTTCCACCTTCGTTCTCCTTCCACCCAAGGACCCTCGGCAGCCCTCGACACCTCCTCAGAGCTACCAGCAGCAGCAGGATCCGCCCAACGCCACTCAGGTCTGCCCAGGAATCACCGGAGCCGCAGACGAGCCTCCGAAGCGCCAATTTCCCTGTTGAGAGCGAGCCACGTTCCGGTAAGCGATTCTCCTTCGTTTTTGACCGAAACTGCCCTCGAGCCCCACCATCACGCTCACTCATGCCCGATGCAGGTCCGACGAGCCATCGTGAGCCTCCGACGACACCCAGAACTCCGATCGAGAGCTCCGAAGTCGCGAACACGTCGGTGAGCTCCCGAGCCTTCTTTTCTTTCTCGTCCGATTCCATGCTTCCTTTCGATGCTTAGATTAGTCACGAGTGAGCGTGAGCTGAATGTGGGATGATCGGGTGTGCTCGAGAGCTTTGGCGAGCTCGAGAGCGGCAAGGCCGTGTGCGGCGCCGTGAGTGAGAGAGAGAGAGCTAGCGTCGAGAGCGAGCGAGCAGAGACGAGCGATCTAGGGAGACGAGGACAGGATGAGGATGAGGACGCGAGACGAGGCGAAGCTGAGGGCGCAACTGTGCGCTGTGGCCGGCGAGCGACGTCGAGCAGCCATGGTGCGCCGGGCGGGAGATCCTTCTTTTGAATCGGAGGAAGAAGAAGATATGTTGTGGGGCCTCTTATTTGTTTTGTTATATATTTAACCGGTTGGATTTTTGTTTATGGGTTTGGTTCGGTTCGGTTCGTTTCGGTTGGATTTAAATGGGTTCGGTTCGGTTCGGATTTATTCGTAATTAATTAATTAATGGTATTTAAGACATAATATAATATTATTGGGGGTTTAAAATATAACATTATTTGGACTTGGAGATTTAAAAAGAATTTGGAAAAGAATTTGGAAAAGAATTTCAAGGTTGGAAAGTGATTTAATAAATAAATTGAAAAAGAAATTTTGTGAGTATTTTCAAGGGTTGGAATTCTTAACTATTTGAATCGGAGTTGAAACGGTTTTGGAACTAACCTGGAAATTATACTTGTTAGGTGACTAACTAGCATGATAATATGATCCTTTGACTAACAGTATGATATGTATGACTAATAGCATGACTTGTGGTGAATTATTATATGAGATTAAATGTTGGATAATTATGACGATTTAGTAGGATTTTATATCACACATATTATGTCTTATGATTTTGATGAACCGTTGAGGTATATGCGGAAATGATGTATATGAACATGCGGAAATGGTTGAATGAATTATGGAGAACGATGTGGTCTTGAGGAGCGGATGATGTGATGAAATGACTTTCATAATATGTTACTTGTTCTATTGATTGATGTGTGCTTGAGTGCTTAATAGTTGGATGTAGACTTATGTATATTCCATTATGTACTAGGTGATACTCTGTGATTGTGACTATTGTGTGCTGGATTCTTCTGTTGCCGATCTGCTAGCCAGGTAAGTACCTCCGGGGCTTACTCAGTAACCAGTACCTCCTGCCTGATGTGTCATATAGTATGTAGGTGCTGCATATGCATAAAAGCATGTCATGTAGTATCATGCTTAGGAATTGCACTTACGAATGAGCATTCTTATTTTGTATGTGTTTGAATACAGAACGGCCATTATCTGTGAGTCCTAGAGTCCTTGCTAGGGTCATAAGGCAGCCCAGTTTCATCGGGTGTTGTCCTCCTTGAGTTATATATATAACGAGATACGAGATGAGCATGAGATACGAGATGAGCATGAGATGCGATATGATGATGAGATTTGATATGCTATAGTATCGAACTGGCCAGTCTCCACCCTATCTGGAAGAGGGGTGGTGGTAGAAGAGGGATATACCACTTGGTATTCTTTGTTAAGGCCTTACTTAATATTCTACATATATGAATTAGGAGCATGATAGTGTGGTTAAGATTTCAGTACTGTATGAAGGCATCCTTTATTCTAGGTATAGGCGTATTATATGTCCTCAGCGCGGTCAGAGGACCCGCGGGCGACTCTTGGCCTGACTTGGTGGTATAATTTCAGGTACCCGATACACTGCTTGATTTTGTGCTGTTATGACGGGGTCTATTCTTATGGCGGAGAGTGAGTGTTTGAAACCTGACTTCACCAGATTCATGCTTTTGGGATTTCTCCCTAATTGTACTCTGTTTTGACCCGGCTCTGCCGTGGCACTGGTTGTATCATTTTCAGAACGTATGCCCTTTGCATGATAACGGATTTCCTGCATTGTGACTTAGGACAGGTAAAGGGGTTTACCCCGGGGTCCCCAACGGACCTTCCGGATTTGGGTGCGAAATCCCACTTTAAACTGCACATCTTCGATTTCAAACCTTCAATCTGTACTCGGGACGCAAGATCCTAACGAGGGGTTTTATCCCTCGAAACGTAACTCGGGAATCATAATCCCGGGCCGTTACATCGGCATCCTATCCAACTTTGCATTTGCTTCCGAGGCAATCTTCTGGGGGATCATCGCAATCGCCTCCTCCACCTGGCTGGTCCCTCCTGACCTGAATAATTCATCAAAGAACTCCACCAAAA
This sequence comes from Persicaria tinctoria, assembly GCA_037127255.1. Classification (NCBI taxonomy): domain Eukaryota; kingdom Viridiplantae; phylum Streptophyta; class Magnoliopsida; order Caryophyllales; family Polygonaceae; genus Persicaria; species Persicaria tinctoria. The sequence goes on from JBANSL010000014.1 coordinate 28,895,265, forward strand.
CTTTCTCCACTGCATTATCCCCTTCATGCCTCCTTCCTTCGTCATCATCCAAGAAAGGAATGTGATTCCTCTTCCTCCTTTGGTTGGCTCGTTGATGAAAGTACGATGTATTTTTATCCCCATCTCGGAGTGCATTCTCCCGGCTTCGGAGATGCCAGAATGATTCCTCGTCTCTATGGAGAATATCGAGATGATTCACCACTTCTCGCTCTCTCCTTAGAACGTCTCCTGAGGGGGGTAGCCCCTGCAGCCTACCCAACTCCTCCTCGAGTTCTCGAATTTGTTTTTTCCGCCCTCTAAATTCCTTGCGTGCCCAGGAATCAAGTCCTTTTGCACAATTTGCAATCTTTTCCTTTGGATCTCCCCTTGAACTACCCCAATGGCATTTAACGATGTTCCGACACTCCTCGTATTGCAGCCACATCGTTTCAAATTTGAAGTGTCTCCGTCGTCTATGAGAGACTCTTTGCTCGGTGTCTAGGGTGATGAAAGAGTGGTCAAAGCAGTATCTTGGAAGGTTCATGGCTTGAGACGATGGAAAGTGTTCACACCAACCATAATCGGCAAGAAAACGATCAAGTCTTTCTCGAATAACCGTTGTCTCCTCCCTTCCCCTCTCCCAAGTCAGCTTTATCCCGCTCCAACCAAGATCGATGAGTCCACAGTCCTCCACTACCCTCCGAAACGCATCCATTTCTTGTTGAGTTCTTCGTGCGCCTCCTTGTTTTTCCTCTTGGAATAAAATCTCATTAAAATCCCCGAAAAAACATATCGGGAGATTGTGGGCACTATGAATCTGTCTCATGAGGTCCCACGTTTCTCGTTTTCTATCTCTAGCTGCCCACCCATACACTCCCACTGCTAGCCATTTGAAACCATCGCTCTCCGTAATCTCGGCGCAGATATGCCTAGTTGAAAAGGACCTAATAGAGGCATTAATATCCCTCCACCAGAAGCCTAATCCACCCGATAGCCCCTGGCTATCCAAGCACAACCCTTCCGTAAACCCACACCTTCTCATGGTTGGCTCAAGGTCCTTCTTCGAGATCATCGTTTCCATTACGAACACAATGTTGGGCCGAAGTTTCCAGGACCAATCCTGGATTGCTTGAATTGCCCGAGGGTTGCCCAGCCCCTGGAAGTTCCAGCTGAGAATTTTCATTGGCTTTCGCGGGCCTGGCCATCACTAGTACCCGCTACTTCCCCAGTTTCCTCAACTAGGCTCGTCTTCTCCCGGCATCGGGATCTCTTTGATACATTCGACTCATCGACGTCAGTTGTGCCGCCCATATTTCCTTCCCCTTCAGTCGTCTTACGCTTCCCTGTATGCACTGCCACAAGTTTTGGTGGCTTTCCTGGCTTCTGCAACCCCTTGCTCTGGATAACAATATCCTCCGAGTCCTGTCTTGTATGCTCAGCCTGAGATTGCACAACAGCATCAGTCCCAATTCCTTCTACCACCACCGTATTATTTACATTCCCGTTCATGGATTCCTCATTCGCTTCTTGCACGATTGCTCTTTCTGCCTCCTTGTTCCCCTGAGTTTGAGCCATCTCACCACCCCCTTGTACGCTCACTTTTCCTACATCCTCCTTGTCAGTCATGATCTGTGCAATTGGTGTGTTAGCAGTCCTATCATCACCCCTCAAGAGATTCTCCATCAATTTCCTACCCCGCTCGCGCTCTTCGGCGCTTACCTGTGCCCCTCTTGGATTCAGCGCAGCCCTTAGCCATGGCCCAAATTGGGTTGGATTCAGGCTTTCACTAGCATTTGCTCCCGATAACATTCTACTGGAGCAGAATCGAGCAATGTGCCCAATTCGACCACAACAAAAACAAAACGTTGGAAGCCTTTCATATTGAAGGTCGATCCATTTCCAATCGTTGCCAATACTGAGTTTTACCCCACGAAGCAATGGCTTTGAAAGGTCTATTTGCACTTTGAAATCCCAGAATGTCTGGTTGGTCATAGGCCAAGAATTCACCGACGCGATCACCAATCGCCTTTGCCGTTGCCGCTGATTGTTTCCCCATCGGTACATTCCTAGCCACCACCCAAAAGGGAGAGTGTGTGAATAATATATCATCCAACCCTTCTGTATCCTTAACCTCTTTCAATACCAACAGCGAATCATCAAAGGTCCAAGGACACCCCTCGAGTACCCTATTTCTGTCTTCCACATTGAAGAATTGGAACATGAATAACTTCTCCCCTACATCTCGGATTACCGGATCCTCTTTAACTCTCCAGACTTGTCGAATTGTGCGGCGGAACGCTGGCCTGTTTATAGATTGGTCTGTCACAAACTTCCCAATAAGGCACAATCCAATCTGCGCATTGGTAGGCGTCTCGTCTACCGCTTGTACCACTACTGCCTCCGCATTTGAGAGTTTCAATCCTTCCCATGCCTTCCGCAACCCGTCGACATGGGTTCCTTCACCGGCGTCTGCCATCTCGCCGGACTTCCGATCACAAAACTGTCGAAAAACTGTCACAATAACTGTACTAACCGAAACTATCCACCCCTACGCTAGGGACTCTGTCTTGTTTGAGGACAAGTTGCAGAAAATCGATGTACCTAGCTAGTTACATGGTTACATAACAGTACAGATTGAATTATTAATTTGCTAAGTCAAACCAGTTAATCTGAGTCTTTTTCATGAATCTATCTTTAGATATATAAAAGCGAGAGTTCAATTGTGAATAGTAATAAATTTGTTTCCCTTTTTGTCCTTAAATGTGAAAGTATTTACAAGCCCAATAATTCATAAATCCAGCCCAATTCCCTTAAGCCCATATTACACAATAATTTCCAGCCCATAATTTTACCATTGCACCTGTCTTCCATTGCCTGTGCCTCAACGCCGCCTCTGCAATCCGAACTTTCCATTGAAATCCATGCCTCTTTCTATCCGCCTGAGGGATCCCCGCCTGAGATCGCCTCACCGACAAGGTTTGTGTTCATGTCTTTGAACTCGAAGTCCACCAGGGTATCGACTTCGACCTCAATGAACCTCAAATCTAGATTCTGTAGCCCTAGAAACCGGCCGGTGGTGCCAATGGATTGAGCTTCGGGGGAGATGAGGAAGGCCTCGACGTCCACCATGGTATCGAATTCGACCACCACGAACCTCAAATCCAGATTCTGTAGCCCTAGAAACCCGTCGGTTGTGCCAACGGATTGAGCTTCGGGGGAGATGAGGAAGGCGAGGTCGGTGGCGCCAACCGTCGATTAAGGTTTCAGGTGTGTTTGTTTTCTTTCAATTTAATTTGATGAGGAGATCTCAAAGATTTATCTTTATTGTTGTTAGATAATCAAATTTATTCCCTGTTTATGCTAGCTCAGTTGTGATCAAACTCAAATGCTTGAAATAAAGTTTATTGGATTATGAGATTGTGAAAGATTGGAATCTCTTGGAATTTAGGTTTAATGCGTATGATTTTTCAGTGACATTTAGGGACTGATGAAATATCTATAGCAAATATTTACCTTTTCAAGAAATATCTATAGCAGAACCTAGGCAAACAACCAAGAGTGCTATGGTGCCACCCATAGGCCATATCTATGCCGCTGCATCCAGTGAAACTTTAAATTTGGCTTGGAATTGGGACAAGACCATCATCTATCTCTTGTTCATTCAAAGAAATTGCGTACATATCCACAATGATATGCTACATCCAGCAAACATTCAAAGAGTCTTTAAATATAGATTACTCGTAATGGCTTGCACTTTTCATTTGCTTATTCTTTTTGGTTCATAATTAGTATATCTGAATTTGGTTTTCAACATCCAGTGCTTATGTTTTTCCTGTGAATTTTATGTGTGTCATTTTATACAGTACTAAATGAATAAAGTACACTAGAAAATCTAGATGTTCTATCTTTTCCCCCCTTTGGCTTCCTATAAGATTATAATTATACATAGTCAAAGCAATAGGTAAATGATGGACAATGATTAACAAGTGGAATGGGAATAATCTTTCTTGGTGTCCAGAGGTATATATTACTCTTTTTATTAACATATATGTGCTCTCTAAAGTGTTAATTCATAAATATGATGATAAAAAAATTTTAGCTTTTGTCTCCAAGCTTCTGATTTGCCTCATGTATGAACAAACTTTAGCGTAGGCAAATCGTCCAAGCTCTTTGTAGAATATCATCTACTATTCCTTTAATAAATTCAAATCATTGATATATGCATTTATGACAAAAGAGTCAGAAATTGTATATGAGTAGAGGTCAAAGTTCTTTGTGATCTATTGATCAAATATTGGATGTGAAGGAAAAAATTTCTTGTTCAGGAGAGGATCATCATTTTCAATTTCTATGTTCCAATAGTGTGTCCGACTGGTTGAGTTAACGTTCCTCAAAACCGCAGTACAAGCTGGTCTTCCTCGACGTCTCCATGCCTAGGGTGGACAGCTATGAGGTTGCAATTCACATCAATAAGAGGCTATCAAAGAGGCACGAGAAGCCGCTATTCATAGTGCTGATTGCATTGGCTGATAGAACAATCAGAGAAAACTGCAGGAGGGCAAACATCGACGACTTTATACTAAAACCTGTCTCTGTCGATAAACTGGGGAGCATTTTATCCGAGCTGCTTGAGCGTGGGAGCGCCTTCGAGCATTAGTGGCTGCAAATTTCAGACTCCCAAGTTCTAATGACAGTAAGAAGCAAAAGCAGCACTTTGGCTTATGAATTGTTGAAGGAGATTGCTGTGGAGAGCCCTTTTTTTTTAAATGTACATATTGGCTCACAGATTGCATCATTTTGGAGTGTTAAGTGGTCATTTATTTGTAGGGGATGAAATGATAGGAGCTGGTGTATCATGTATGGTATGGTATTGTTGTTGTAAATCCAGCTTCTTGTGAAAAAACTGCATAATTATGCAATTAGCTAATATATATTGACAATAAACTCTTTATAAATATAAATTAATGAATGCATTATCAAATTCTTTATAAAAAAATAAGTAGATTTCCGTGTGCAAAGCACACGGAAATCTAACTAGTACTATATTAAAAACGCCAGTTCCCTTAGGAACAGTGACTTTTCAGCCAGATGTCAACTTTTCATTGGATGAAGCGATTTTATGTGGGCTTTTTCTGCTTGGGCTTTCTTAAATGGAGTTGGCCCATTAAAGCTGCACAAATCTCTGCCTGACAACCGACCTCACCCATCCCACGTATTTTTCGTCTTTGCCCTTTTGCTTCTCCATCGTCGATTTGCCGTTTCTGCTCCCACCGGTATGACAACCATTTCCCAGTCTTTCGATTTCTTCGACAGTCGGTGGCCCTCAATTCGACGGTCGGTGGCTCTCAAAGGTTTAGGTCTTTGAACTTAGGATTTGATTGGATTGTAATTTCGAATTTAGGGTTTAGGCCATTCAGTCTACCGCCTCTTTTATATCTTATTAATTGATGTTTCGTTTTTGCCTATGCGATTTTGAAAATTGAGAAATTGCCATCTATTGTTTTGTTGTGCAGTTGTTCTTTTGCCTCGGTCTCTCTGAACCTCTATGTTCTTCTCTCCTCTGATTTGGGTATTTAGGGACTTTTTCGATTTCAATTTGCAAAAAGATCTTCTAAGTCTCTGGGATGTGATTGCGATCAACTACACTTCTTTCCAGCGCCCAATCTAATGTCGTCGAGAGGTCAGCGGTTTACCCTCACATGAAGATGTTAACAAGATATCTTATTTCTTGTTTTGTAGGCTGCATAGGTGATGATTTCTTTGTTCAGTTGAGAATGTAATATATGCATGATTGTTTCTCTTCCCGTGACGAAAATAATTCAAATTTGTTTCTCTTCTTGTGAATGAAAATAGTTCAACTTGTGTTATTTTCAGTCAAATCTCATGTTGTCATTCATCTTATAAAACTGAGTATGTATCGTACTTTATATAGAATGAGATTGTTTTACCGATGGAGAGGACTACAATATTATAGTTTGGGATTCAAAGAATGGAAAGGTTTCCAACAGAGATTCCAATACAAATTGATTATGTTTGCCTGGTTATACTGCTTAACCTGATCAGGTTTCATTAGGGAATAAGATTATCATGCTATTGTGACTAGGGTTGATTAGGGGAGAGGATTAGTAGGTTTTGGGGGATAGGTTTGCATAGTACGTATTTGATGAAATACATGTAAAAAAATTTCAGCTTATTTGGTAATCCCTGTTGTTAGGTCCAAATTTAGGATAATTCGACTTTATGTTTAGGATAACCCAAATTCATTTTTAGAAATTTAATTTCCATTGTTTAGTGCTTTAGTTCATGCTTTAAGTGTTACAAATTCATATTTTTCCCTAACTAGCTAATGGTTGTTTTCTCTTCACTTCTACGCAACTAAATGATGAACTAGACAGTAAAAACATGGCAAAATGGAAGGAGACTACATTATATAAAAATTCAGATAAAGTAGTGTGTTACAGAGGAATGGCAAAATGGAAGGAAGTGGACATAACCAACCATGTTTATTACAATTAAAAATCAAATGTGTTTACTGATTTATACTTTCTGATAGAAAATTTGATTTAAAAAACCTATCAGTCAGACTTTCAGCCTTAAGAATTTTAATTTTATTATTGGCTGCATCCTTGATGAAATGAAATGCCTAAGAGGGGTTTGCATTATACTTTTGCTTCACACATATTTTGACTTGCTTCACGTACATTAAACTCAAGGAAATAGACCTTTACGCCTATAAAGTTTACCGTTTATTTTTTCTGCAAAGAGAGTTTAACGATGCCTAAAGCAATAATCTATCTCTAATTAAAATTTTGATTTTTTTTACATATACTACAAAATATTTTATGCCAAAAAAATCATTTGAAGTTTATCTGATCTGCATAATTGCTATTTCTAATTGCCTGTCAACTGCCAATTTGTCATATACCTCTTTGGGAATACTTTATTATTATTGTTTGTTGGACTTCTTGGCTGGGAAACTCCCTACACTTCATGATGATTTGTCTCCCCTGAATGATTTGGAAAAATAAATTAGCAAGAATATTTTAAGAGATCATGCTAATTTGATGAAAGTGTTTGACATTTATTTTCTCCTGGTTGTTGACATGCTTGGGTTAAATGACAGTGCTATATTCTTATACTTGCTTGCATGTGTTGAGTTAGGTTAAAGTGATATTTAGAAATGAGAAGCACTGATGGTAGACCTTTCAAAGCCAGCGGATTCATGTGCACTACGAGGAGTTGCTTTTTCAATGGTTAGGGCTACTTAAGAGTTTCTTGACTTTGATAAGTACTCTTATATTGTTATTGTTTGTTTGCTTTGTCAGAATTAAGAGTTTCAAGCCGAATGCCCAAGGAAGTCTCTGGATCAGGGGTCCACAAGCACAGTCAGTGCCCCTTTAGGCAGACGAGGGACCGATAGACGTGGACCAAACAAAAGGCATCATTGTTATCGGAGCAACCAAATGGGTCGATAACTACACCGTCCCAGTCCTGACCACAAACAAGGCTACTACTCACAGAGTATGATTAGAAGGGATCAATCAAGTGCATAATGAAGTGGAGAGGGTTACTGGAGAGGAACAGGTGAATGCTGGGAGTTGAACTTGGACCTTTTACTTATAGTTCAATTTCACAAAACATTCAACATCAGAAGTCCCTTGTTTGCACAAGCTTAGGCACCTAAACATATACTTTATGACTACACCTTCATTGTGAGGTTTCATTTATTTTCTCGTGATGATAAAGAATGTATACATAATGTATATACTTGTTGAATGGATTTTTACACGGGTGCCATTGAATATGCAGCATGACAAGTTTGCAAGGGACTATTTGAATGGATTGTGCACCTTTGTTCAGCAAGTCAATAATGTTATAGTCTTAATCGATCAGTTAGGTTCCAAAACCTACTAATGAACCCAAATAGTTAACTTAAGCCTCCGCGTGCGGAGCACGCGTCGACCAACTAGTGGTTCAAAAAGCTATAGTTTACCTTGTTGTAATTTGTATTTGTATTAATTATATGTATTTTTTGATAGGAAACATGAACAATCTCGCCGGTTGTTAACTACGGAGTATATTATTATTATGTACAGATTGGTTACCTATAACCAAACTTCTAAATATCGCCTATCGGGGTCATATCGGTTAGGAGTAAAAATGATATATCGGAAATATATCGGGATATATCGGATTTATCGGTTCCGGTTTCGCTAATTTTTAACAATAAATATTATATTTATACTTCAAAATGTAAAAATACATAAAAAAAAAATATTATTAAAATTGTAAAGGAACCCATTGCATTGGATCTCTTTAAGAATTGGAATCAAAACTTCTTGAAAGTACATTAATTCAACCAAATCGAACCCAAAACTTATTAGTACTAGGGTGGCAGACACGTGCTACGCACGGGACATTGTTTAAATCAAATCGGATTGAATTGAGTCTATAAATAGGTGAAGAAATAAAAAATATGAGCTTTAAAGTATTTATAATCATAGATGATGGAAGAAACTCACCTAACAATAATGTAGTCACGCTAACGAAGTATGAAAACACATATTATCTTATACTCCATTGTATATCCTTGTAGCAACCCATTTAGGTTGGAGTTCATCCAATTCCTTGTTGATTGTTAGACAATTTCACTCAATTTATCCTTTGAAATATCCTATATAAAATATATTGAATGTTTTTTTTGAGGATAATGCAAATTAAGAGTAATCAGGGCATGTATCGAAAATTTAATTATGAAAATAATAAAACTAAATACTAATAATAATCAATAAAATGTGAAATAAATATGAAATAAACTCGTGTCGGATAATAAATCATTGGAGAGATTAAAAGTATAGAAGCATTTTAAACACTAAATCATTTTAATCAAAATGAAAGCTTACATACTTTGGATTCTTTTAAAATTGCAATTAATAATGTTATAAATTTTTTCGTTGAAATTGTAAGAATAATAGGGGATCACAAATTAAAAGAAAAGCCTGTTATTTGGTATGTTTTTTCTAATTTCAATGTTATATATATATATATATATATATATATATATATATATATATATATATATATATATATATATATATATATAATATTTGGTGTGTATTTTTTTTCAACATTATTTCATTAAACTTGTGAGGATGTGGCACGTACCTAACTCTTAATTAATATTTACATTTCTCCTTGTGCTCATAAAACTTTTCACAAAATTTTATCATATTTTTCGTGGTAAAGACATTACAAAATAATCATATAATTAATCATGTAAAAACATTACAAAAATTATGAGATTATAATAACATACCTAGAAGTAATTATTATAGAGAACGTACTCAATCTACATATATTGAACTTGTGAATGAATCATCCTATCGAGTTTGAGAATGATTTGCTCAACTCTTCAAAGTACCATGGCCCATAGCAAGTGCATATGTATGTGTCAACCAGAAAAAACACTTCATGTCCAATTTTATTTGGATCATCTTTATTTTCATTGGAGTGATCTAAAATATGGTGTTCTTTCTCGACTTCGGGATCTATGAGTTCATTGTTTTCTAAACAACAAAAAAACCCGGTCATTGTTGCAACAAATATGATAAGTTGTAAAATAATATACAAAATACTATGAAAAAATTACAACAATATATAGAAGTTATGTGGAGATCGAGGAAGTGAGTAGTCTTACAGTTCTAAATTGAGAATGTACGTATATAAACTTTGGACTCTTCCATGATATCCATAACATCTTTCTTCGAAGTCTGCATAGAATAAAGATATAGAAGTATGTATTATCTATAGCTACCATGCCCCCCCAGCGATCGCAGGCATCAATATTGGCCTTCCGACTAAGCAAGAGCCTGACAACCGCAACCTGACCCTCACAAACGGCGATGTAGAGAGCAGTACGACCATCCAAATCAATGCTATTAACATCAACTCCTTCGTTAAGCAAGTCATGAACCCCCTTAACATCCCCATGGCAAGCCATGAAGAGCAACTGCATAGTAGCGTCGAGATTCTCCGGCATGGTGAGTAGCTCTTTGTCAACGAAGCTTCGGCAGATGGGGTCAAGCGAAGACTGGCGGCCCAAGCTGAAGCGCATATGATGTTGGCGCTGCGGATCGAGCGAGGACTGGCACCGAAAGCTCAGTCAGCCTGATCGCCGCATCGACCCCGTCGAAAACTGCCGAGAAATCCCCCGCTTGAGGTGCACGGCCATGTCCTTCATAATCAACGAATCTGTTGGTCAGGAACCGAAATTGGCCCGAGGGAGACGATCGATCATTCGATTGGAAAGAGTAGGGAATGCAATCACCATTATATAGTGAGAATTCTTCCACCCTCAAATAGAAAAGTAATCAACGTAAGTCCAGTGAAAATACAAAACACCAAACAAAACAAAAAAGCTATTTAATTAGAATAGATGGTAAGAATGCGAACCATCCACACTCCATCAATGTGAATACAAAACACTAAACAAAACAAAAAGGTATTTAATTAGAATATGAATTACATCGTGATATTTTGTATGTTCACTTTCTCCTCTTGTTGAATCAAATCGAAGGGAAAAGACTGATTTTCTTTCATAAATAAATTAATATTTATTTTCATCTTCTTCTCCATTAATTTTTTTTTCATTTTTTCCTTTCAAAAATCAACTTTATATAATATTGTAGATTGTAGATTACTGATTTTTAATATTTATTTTCATCATATTTTCAATTTAAAAATTTTCTTTTCCCATATTTCCTTTGAATTTTAGGTTATATATTATTGATATTGTTTTCATGTTTTCCATTGAATTTTGATTTTTCTAAAGTTTAATGGAAGAAAAAATATTTCGTCAAAAATGGAAGCAAAAATATTGGACCTTGTTAAATTCTAAAAATGTAAGTAAAAATATTAGACCCTATTAAATTCTAAAAAATATTGGATAAATGAAAAACCAATTAAAGACCCTTTCAATCGGTGGCAAATATCCTTTCAATTGGCTTTGTATTAACTTTCAATTAACAATGAATAGGCAAAATGAAAAAAAACGTAATTATCAAGATTTTTTTTTGATAAACCGTAATTATCGAGATTTGAACATTGGACAAAGAGGTTATATTAGATTATCATTAAGTCAATAAAATGACCATGAAAAAATAAAATAAAAGATGTAATTGCTAAGGTTACGAAGAGGTTATTGTTATTATATATAAATGACAATGAAAAAAGATTATTATTGTTATTATATATAAAATAATTAGATTAGCTTGTCATTAAGTAGAATAATGACAAAGTAGGAAAATAAAATAAAAGATGTAGTTGTTGAGGCTTGAACCTTGGATGAATGAATTCCCAACAACAACTACTACCATTGGGCTATAAAAATTATATTGATGCAAATTGAGCATAAAACAAAAAATAGAATTTTTTTTATGGAGTTAATAATGGCACCAATTAAAAAACTATGTCACCAATATAGTATCAACCACCTCTTTTTAGAAATTATCTGTCCCCAACGACAAAGCAGTGTCACCAACTACAAACCACTTTCAGAACTACAAAGCACTTTCATCAAACTAAAATGTTTATAGTGATAATGTTATCACATTTGTCATCTAATATTAACACATTTTTGTCACAAAACTAAAACTCTAGAACAAAGGTATCATAGACCCAAGAGGGGCTCAACCTGCGCAGACGAAAATTTGATGTACAGTATTTCAAAATGTAAAAATACATAAAAAAAATATTATTAAAATTGTAAAGGAACCCATTGCATTGGATCTCTTTAAGAATTGGAATCAAAACTTCCTGAAAGTACATTAATTCAACCAAATCGAACCCAAAACTTATTAATATTCCCTCAAATTAAAAACTTCCTGAAAGTACATTAATTCAACCAAATGGAACCCAAAACTTATTAGCTTCCAACCATAACAAATTTGTCATCAACCAAATTGAACCCAAAACTTATCAGTATTCCCTCAAATTCAGAATATATTCAGTCAGTCACACACTAATTCGAAATCGAAACTCATTCAACCACATCGAAACTTCCCAAATTCAGAATTTCAAAGCACATTAATTCAACCAAATCGAAACCCATTGGAAACCTCCCAAATTCAGAAATCGAGACCCATTCCAAACCTCCCAAATTGAATTTCGTTCGAAACCCCCCAAATCAAAACCCATTTCAGAGCACTTATCAATCTTTAAACATCTCAAATTGAACCCATGTAATCAATTCAACACATTCATTCAACCAAAAATCAAAACACGAATAGAAAGAGGTTTATTTACTGTCGATTTATTGTCGTACAACTTCAAACAGACAGAAGAAGATGCAGCGCTGCAGCCTGCGGGGGTGTGGCACGACGGCGGTCGGGGAAGCTGCTAGACCGGAGAACGATGGACGAGGGAAGCGAGGTTACCGGTCGAAGGATGGAGTGGTCGACTGGTCATTGTCCGGCGAAACGAAGAATGAAGAGGAGATGAGGATGACCTAACGCTACGCTAGGCACCAATTCGAAGAGAAATCCCTAACCCAACCAATTTTATCTTTTTTGAGCTATCAATATATCGGTCAACCCGATATTGACCGATATATCGGTCGTTGACCTGATATCATCCGTTGACCGATATTTTCCAACCGATATCCCGATATCGTAACATGTTCTAAATATCCCCGCTATATCGCCGATATATCGGCCGGTATATCCGATATTTAGAACACTGCATATAACTTTGAGATGATAAATTCTGAGACTCCCCATTAAACGGAGTATATTATTATTATTATTATTATTATTGGCTCATGCTTATGCTAATTGATCCATATATGCAGCAAAATGAATACAATTAAATAGAGGTTGGTTCAGTGACTAAATAGAGTTTGATTCAGTGACTAAATAGAGGTTGGTTCGGTGACTAAATAGAGGTTGGTTCGGTGACTAAATAGAGATTGGTTCATTGACTAAATAGAGATTGGTTCATTGACTAAAAAGAGAGGAGTTCGGTGGCTTAAAAAATTAATTTTAAAAAATAGAAAGTGGTTCAATGAAAAAATAGAGAGTGATTCAGTGACTAAAAAATTTAATTATAAAAAATAGAGAGTGGTTCAGTGACTTAACATTTTATTTATTCTTTATAGCTTGATGAACCACTTCTTGATAAGTTGATAAATCACTTCTTATAGGCCCATGGACCACTTCTTTATAGCTTGATGAACCACTTCTTGATAACTTGATGAACCACTTCTTCATAACTTCTTTATAGCTTGATGAACCACTTCTTGATAACTTGATGAACCACTTCTTATAGGCCCATGAACCCCTTCTTTATAGCTTGATGAACCATTTGATAACTTGATGAACCACTTCTTTATAGCTACATAAACCACTTTTTTTATAGCTTGATGAAACGGTTCTTGATAACTTGATGAACCACTTCTAATAAGCCCATAAACCACTTCTTTATAGCTTGATGAGCCACTTTTTTGATAACTTGATGAACCACTTCTTGATAACTTGATGAACCACTTTTTGAAGACTTGATGAACCACTTCTTCATAACTATTTATAGCTTGATGAACCACTTCTTGATAACTTGATGAAACACTTCTTATAGGCTCATGAACCACTTCTTTATAACTTGATATGAACCACTTCTTTATAACTTGATGAACCACTTCTTGATAACTTAATGAACTACTTCCTTATAGCTTCATGAACCACTTCGTTATAGCTTGATGAATCACTTCTTGTTAACTTGATGAAGTGGTTGGTTCAGTGAGTAAATAAAGGTTGGTTCAGTCACTCAATAAAAGGTGGTTCAGTGACCGAATAGAGAGTGGTTCAATGACGAATTAGAGAGTGGCTCAATGACTCAATAGAGAGCGGTTCATAATTTTATAGTAAATGGTTCAGCACATATATAGAGAGTGGTTCAACGACTAAATATATATTGGTTCATGAATTAAATAGAAGTGGGTCATCAATTTTATAGTAAATGGTTCAACAAATGTATAGAGAATGGTTCAGTGGCTAAACATATAAATAGAAAGTGGTTCACTTCTTTATAACCCTTTTTTTTATACCGTGGGCAAGAAGTGGACCGACAAGCGATCCAGAAGCCATCCGAAGATGACTTGTTAGACCCTACGCAGAGGGTCGCCGAACAAACGAAAAGAAAAAAAAAAAAACAACAACATAAAATAAAAGCTAAAACAACTAGAAAATTATAACCCTAATGTCTTGAGATCTTGTCTTAATTCTTGATATCTGGACTGTGTCTGGAGATCTTGTCTTGATTCTTGATATCTGGACTGCTGTTGAGATCACTTAAGTGGTGATGGTGTCGGATCTAGACCCAAGGTGGTGATGGTGTCGGATCTTCCCTATATATATATATATATATATATATATATATATATATATATATATATATATATATATATATATATATTAAAAAAGACGTGCATGTTTGTAGTGAGCTAATTAATTCGTGCTAATTAATTAAAAATGGCTGCACATTGGAATGGACGTGCGTTTAAGAAGAAGGATTTGCGGTGTATCTCTCTCTCTCTCTCTCTCTCTCTCTATATATATATATATATATATATATATATATATATATATATTTGGAATCAAAATATAATTAACAAGACGAGTGAGAAAAATTGTAAAATTATGTAGAATTGTATTGTTCATCATCTCTCCCTCCTGGAGGCTGGAGCAAGAGGCGTCGGCTTGCAGAGCCTTACCGGTTCGAAGTGTGGCTTCATCTTCCGTTTGGCTTGAAGATTCAAACTGTAGCAGTGCCTTTTTTTTGGCTTTCGATCTTGATGAATCGGACGAATTTCTCAATGCTCATGGTTTCGGGGTTCTCCTTCTTCATAGATGTCGAACCCTATATCTCAAATTCGAAGGTTTGTAGTTTTAATTAGACATAAAGTGATACGGGGTTAGCCGTAGGTTGGTCCGATCTTCGACAACAATCAAGATCTAAAGAAAGACTCAAGAAACGCAGCAAGATTAACGCAAGAAACGCCAAGAACCAAGGGTTGTTGGATGTCGACACTAGCAAGACTCAACAAGATGATTCAAGATCTGCACAAGACAACCAAAAATGATCAAGAACTCAACAAGACTCGAAAACAGTAGCTAAAGACTCGAAATTTATAAGAAAGAATGAAACGACACGACCTGATAAGGACTGAAACGATCTATGTAGAACAAGATAGAGACCCCAGGCTTCCGTAAAAGGTAGGAACAAATACCAATGACTACACAACCCGCCTCTACAACCCTACACAATCAAGCGGACAACTTGAAGACACAAGGAGGGGGCTTGTGGATACTAGATTCACCAAGTCTTGCGAAGTTGATGAACGGCAAAGCAAACCAAGCTGAGATAGATACCAATTCGTGATCAATGAGCACAGCTCTAATTGAATCACAAGCACTCAATGTGTTTCACACAATTTGAGAAGACTAATTCTATTCATTGGAAGCGTAAGTTCTCTACAATGATCAGCCGTCAATATATAGAAAACCTAGGGCTGATTTTATATAAAAATAATAAATAAAAGACTAATTAAAATAAACTCCTAAAATTACCTAAAATAACTTAAGTAAATAATGTCTCTAAAAATAGCAATAAGGAAAGTTCTTTAATCCCGTCAAAACAGTGACAGTTTGCAAAGAATGCGATTTTCGGCCAAGCTCCATGTCGAATCTGGAAAAACTTTCAACAGCAAAGTTGTAGATCTCTTCATCCTCGTTCCGACAGGGTATGGCACGCCTCAATCCGATAAATATTGAATCCGTACGATCCATTTTACGGAGACGTCGAAAAGCTGTCAAAATTCTGAACGAGAGTCTAAAACGTCATTTCTTCTCTCAAGGTGGAGCCTTCTTCTTCCTCTCGAGAAGGACATCATCCGAAGCTGTCTTGGATGGTCCCGCATCAATCTCCCTTTCTTAAAAAGGATTCGTCCTCGAATCCTAGGTCGCATATGATTTTGCAAAGACTTCCACACGAGCTCCTGGATTGAAAACCTTATGCCCATGGAAACTCATCTCAAGAATGATTGTTGTAGGGATTGACCACACCTCGATGGTTATTGTCTCAGATTCATCTACAAAATCAAGAAAAGAAACTTGATTAGTGCACATTTCAGATTTCATATTAATGTCATGATGTCCTAATTGAATATGCACTTGAGCTTGGTCATTAATCCCTAAGTTTCCATCCAATGCTAGCAAGTTTTCTTCCTTTTTCAAGGCTGGATTTTCAATTAACTCAATGCTAGCAATAGTAGAAGAAGTTTCATCATCAATGATCATATTAGAAACTATGCCTTCTTCTAAGCATGTAGTTTGACACAAATCTTTGCTTTGATTATCAGCACAGGGTATAGGTTGAACATTTAAATCAATCAAAGAATCAACATGCTCATGTTCAAGGCAATCATCTTTAGAGGCAAGTAAACTAATATCTTGATCATTATGAACATGCTCATCATGTTTATCACTAGAGTTTTCAGATTCGTTTTTGTCTAGGTGATTAGTCATGAGAGGCTTCTTATTTGGGCAATCCTTCATAACATGTCCACTACCTTGACATATAAAGCAAGGAATGTACATATGTTCAAGAGTAGAAGAGTTAGGATTACTCCCTTTAGGGCTAGTAGATACCCTAGACGATTCATGTCCGTTCCAAGGCGCTCTGCCATTGTCGATGGGCTCATGAGGCATTCGGCCTTTACTCCTCCCTTGGGGTTGGCTTACTCTCTCCCTTGAGCCGCCATCAAACCTCCTTTGGGGCTGCTGCACATGGCCTTGGTGCCACCTTTGGGGTTGCCCACTCGACATTCTACCACCTTGGCTCCTGTATCTAGCATTTCTTTTCACTTTCATAGCTAAATGTAAAAGTTCAGTAGACGTAGAATAAGGAAAGTAATTAATTTCATGAGCTAAGGCGGGGTGCAATATTCTAAGAAACCTAGCATTAGTATCTTTATAGGGTTCAACTACATTAGCTCTAGCCATGGTTTCTTGCATTGCATAAAAGGTTTCCTCAACAGTTTTGCTACCTTGCTTAATATTTTCTAATCGTTTTCTAAGCTCGCTAGCATAATGTGGAGGAGCAAACCTACCTTTCATAAGTGCTTTTAATTGAATCCAAGAAGCGACAGGCGCATCAAGGGCTCTTCTTCTTTCTTTAACTAGATTATCCCACCAAATTAAAGCAAAACTTTGAAATTCTAGGGAAGCTAGTTGCACCTTTTTATGTTCAGAGAAGTTATGACAAATCCATATTCGATCCATTTTAGTTTCCCAATCAATATATGCATCTGGATCGGTGGTACCATAAAATTGAGGGATCTTTACCTTTACCTTACCTATGCCATCTTGCGCAGGCTCTCTAGATGCTCGATAGTGGTATCGACCTCCTCTATCATTTCGTCTAGGACGTTGCTCCCAATAATCATCCTCTTGGAAGTCGTCGTCGTCCTCTGAGAAGTAGTAATCTTCTTGTTGCCATCGTCCTTTCCCTCATCCCTGCATATTAGCCATCACAAAACAACAAACAAAGAAATATGTAAAGGTTAGAGAAATATAAACAACCTCACAAGTGTTTCGCTCACACTCCCTCTCTAATTGGTATGTCACGCTTGTTGGGGCAATCCGCTTTGGGCAAATCAACAACCAAGCAAGAACTAAGCAATCAAAGTATGCAGTCAAGAGAGAATGAATGAAACAACAACCAAGAGAACTCGACAAAGGCTGTGGAGAACTCAATGTAAGCAAACAACTCAATTCAAGCAAAACAGATGGGTATTTGCAAGAATTCAACTCGACACAAACTAAGAGTACTCGACAAGGGTCAATGTACTCGACACAAGTAACTAAGCAACTCGATACAACAAGGGAGGCACTCGAAATCAGAAGCAAGTGCTCGACACAGACAAGTTCAACTCGGCAATGGTAAGTAGAACTCGACAAAACAATTGCACAATGAACAAAAGCTCAACAATGGCAATTTAAGACACAATAGGGACTGATTTTATGTGGAAAGAAAAGAAAGGAACAACCTTTGATCAATTTACCTCTTTTGATTGTAACCCCAAGTAAGGATGTTATAGTTGCAAGGGTAGGGTTTCAAGATTGTGTTTAGGAGGTAATGGGATTGGTCTAGGGCTGATTTCAACACCAATGTAGTCCCTTGATGATTCCTTGCTAAAGATGAACAAAGAGCTCCAAAGAACACAAATCAAACAACTTTCTTTCTTTCTCTTTTTTTTTTTCTTTTGGTATTTTCGGATATGATTTTTCTCCCTTTTTTTTTTTTTTTACAACAACTCTATAATGCCCGAAAATTAAATAAAATGCAAGGGCAATTCGAAAATTTGGGGAATAAAATAAAATTCAGCCCTAGAATGATAGAAATAGGTGAGGTTTTTGTTATCTTTGGTAAGTGGATCAATCTTATGCCTTTAGATATACTTGATAGATATAATTGAATTATTCCACCAAATAAAATCTGATTTTTAATAGGCAATGGGTAAAAGATAAATCAAAATTCCCAAAGATAGAAAAAAGGATAGAAAAGATAACAAACTAGGGTTTGTTCTTGTGGTAGGTGAATGTCGACCAAGCAAGATCTATGGGGACAGCTAGGGCTTCCGTCGGCTGCTAAGGAACACAACAAGGGCTGTGCACACTTGTGGTCGACTCCACTGGTCTCGGCTAGGCTTTGTGTTTAGGCTATGCAACCACAAACAATCACAAACTCAAGATTAGTGCAAGAATCAATAAAGAATGCAAGAAGTAAAGACCAAAACAAGAACTGACTCTATTTTTGTGTTTTTGTGTTTATGAAAAGAAAAAGACTCAATCTTGATGTCGGAAACCAAAGCTCTGATGCCAATTTGATACGGGGTTAGTCGTAGGTTGGTCCGATCTTCGACAACAAGCAAGAACTAAAGAAAGACTCAAGAAACGCAGCAAGATTAAAGCAAGAAACGCAAGAAACACCAAAAACCAAGGGTTGTTGGATGTCGACACTAGCAAGACTCAACAAGATGATTCAAGATCTGCACAAGACAACCAAGAATGATCAAGAACTCAACAAGACTCGAAAACAGTAGCTAAAGACTCGAAATTTATAAGAAAGAATGAAACGACACGACCTGATATGGACTGAAACGATCTATGTAGAACAAGATAGAGACCCCAGACTTCCGTAGAAGGTAGGAACCAATACCAATGACTACACAACCCGCCTTTACAACCCTACACAATCAAGCGGACAACTTGAAGACACAAGGAGGGGGCTTGTGGATACTAGATTCACCAAGTCTTGCGAAGTTGATGAACGGCAAAGCAAACCAAGCTGAGATAGATACCAATTCGTGATCAATGAGCACAGCTCTAATTGAATCACAAGCACTCAATGTGTTTCACACAATTTGAGAAGACTATATCTATTCATTGGAAGCGTAAGTTCTCTACAATGATCAGCCGTCAATATATAGAAAACCTAGGGCTGATTTTATATAAAAATAATAAATAAAAGACTAATTAAAATAAACTCCTAAAATTACCTAAAATAACTTAAGTAAATAATGTCTCTAAAAATAGCAATAAGGAAAGTTCTTTAATCCTGTCAAAACAGTGACAGTTTGCAAAGAATGCGATTTTCGGCCAAGGTCCATGTCGAATCTGAAAAAACCTTCAACAGCAAAGTTGTATATCTCTTCGTCCTCGTTCCGACATGGTATGGCACGCCTCAATCCGATAAATATTGAATCTGTACGACTCATTTTACAGAGACGTCGAAAAGCTGTCAAAATTCTGAACGAGAGTGTAAAACGTCATTTCTTCTCTCAAGGTGGAGCCTTCTTCTTCCTCTTGAGAAGGACATCATCCGAATGTGTCTTGGATGGTCCCGCATCATAAAGGCTCACAAATTTGAAATTCTATCCTATCTACTAGAGCCATTACTTAATTTGACATATAATTTATGCGTTAAGAGGTTTATAGTGTAGGGATTTTTTTTTTGTTATTATTCATTGTTTTCACCTCGACCCACAAACGGACCTCCGAATTTTCGCATTCCCCTGTTAGAGCACTTGCAAGTGGTAGAACCACAACCTAAGTCGCTTATGGTGATGTCAATCGAGCCAGTAGAAGGGTGCGATGACGGAGCTCAAACTCTCTACTACAGTAGTTGGGTTCAACTTTGAACTGTACGAACTTATTGGTGATCTTTGGGTCATTTCAATATCAATCCCTCCATCCTCATCCTCTCTTCCTCCCGTCACCTTGCAATTTCGAGCCGAGTTGAAGAGAGAGCCCGGATTAATTTGCACAAATATGAATGTAAGCGCCTAATTGCTCCAGCCTCCAAGAGGTAAATGATGAAATTTCAACAATGAGTTCCTCTAATTTTACAATGTTTGTCCAACTTTTTGTTAATTATATTTTTAGTTCAAATTAATTTTTCATTTGTCATTCTAAGCATTGTATCAATATTAATTTAATAGCTTATAGTTTGTATATGAATTTATAGTTTTTATAGTTCATATTACTTTTGGTTCACCACTGATAGTTCGTATTATTTTTAGTCATTATATATATAGGGGATGATTCCATAGTTACTCGTCTAATGTAAATTGTGAACAAATTCATGTAAATTGTGAACACACCTTATGATGTAATTTGTGAACAAATTGATTATTTATACGTAACAACATAGTTACTCGTCTAATGTAATGTAATTATTAGTATGTATTAACATTCTTTTTATATAAAAATTATTCGTTTATTGCAACATGATCATTTGTATGTGTTATGTACGAATATTCATGTTGTTTTGGATGAATATTGTTCTTCAAATTTTCCCTTAAATCTCAATCGTTGATTTATTTGATCCAACGCTCTAGATTTGTTCAGAAATTATACTGTAAGAGGTAATCACAAATGATTTGTCTATTCAACAAACGAATGTGTGTGTGTGTGTGTTTGTGTGTGAAATTTGTTATCTTCAAACTATCAAGAAAAAAAGAAAGTTGAAAGATTTGGTAGTGGTTTTTTAAAATAAAACTCAATTTGATATTCTTCTTAAACCTAATTAATTTGATATATAGGCTGGGGTTCAAGTGGGAAACAAAGAAGTAATATGATTGGTGAAAAGGAATATGATTTTTTCTTTAAAAAAACCCATGCACCCTACTCCCTTTCCATAATCAGCTCTTTTTTTTTCCTTTTTTTACCATCTTCCCACACTCGATCTCAATCAATCGATCATCATCTATTCATCTCTCTTAAAAAATCAGAACACTGATCAAGAAAATCGATCCCTCCAAATCTGATCGATCCACACTTTTTCCATGAACATATCCAGTTTGCTGAGCCGCTTGAGGTCCACCGTCAACAAGGTTCGTTTCCTCCTCCACAAACTCAACCTCGCCTCCCTCCTCCACTCTACCACCCTCATCCTCCATCGTCGTGAGCTCCCTCCGACACCTCGACATAGCTTCAACGATCGCATACTCTCCGGTGGCTTGATCAATATCATCCGAGATGATCACGATGGTGCCCCCTCGCCAGGACCTAGCCCCGAGCGTGTGGTCCACTAGAAGGCGAGCTTGTCGGAGTCATCTCCTAGAGGGGTTTCCAAGGAGAAAGTGATGCAAAAGCGAAGGCATTTATAATGAATTTCTACAGGCAGCTGAGATATAAGAAACAAGTGTCGTTGAAGATCAAGTACTTGAGAGGTTTCAGCTCGAGTTCTTCCTCTAATTCTATATTTCCTCTTTTTCAATTAATCTCTTTGCTACCTCTCCTAGTTAAAGGTCAAAGGGAGTCTTGATCGGTGTTCTAATTCTGAGCTGAATCTTGTTAACTTCATGAACTACATGTTATACAAGTCATGAACCACCTCTTGTTAATATATCATAAACCACATGTTGAACCATTATGATAAACAAATATTAAAGCATACCGTTTCAGTGAGACCACCGTAGTGGGGGCATTGCCCCAATCCCCTGCTAGGGGGCTCTGCCCCTGGAACAACTTGGAGGCAAATTAACAAAAATCTTGAACCATATGTTGCACAAGTCATGATCAACGTGTGAGTAAAAAAAATATAAATCACTTCTTGTTAATATCTTGGATCAGTTCTTCTTAAAATCTTCATCCATATATTGTACAAGTTTTAAACCACATGTGAGTAAAAGCCTGAAGTAACTTTTGTTAATATTATGAACCACTAATTATCAAAATCTTGAACCATATGTTGTACAAGTCTCGAGGCACATGTGAGTAAAAGGTTGAACCAATTCTTGTTAATATTTTGAACCAATTCTTGTAAAATATTCTAAACCACTTGTTGTTCAAGTCCTGAACCACGCGTGTGTGTAAAAGCATGAACCACTTGTTAATATTTTGAAACACTTCCTGTAAAATATCTTGAACCACATGTTGTTCAAGTCTTGAACCATGTGTGCCTAAAGCCTGAACTTCTTGTTAATATTTTGAACCACTTCTTGTATATCCTAAACATGTTGTTTAAGTCCTAAACCACGCTTGTACAAAAGCCTGGACCACTTCTTGTTAATATTTTGAACCACTTGTTTACAAGTTCTGAACTACATGTGAATAAAAATCTGAACCATTTCTTGTTAATATTATGAATCACTTATTCTCAAAATTTTGAGCCATATATCGTATACGTCATGAACCACATATGTGTAAAAGTTTGAATCAATTCTTGTTAATATCATGAATCACTTGTTGTTAACATCATGAACCATATATTGTAAAAGTCATGAACTACATGTGAGTAGGGATCGATTGTGCAATTTCTTAGAGTGAAATATATATTAACATGCTTATTAAGGTGTAATTAAATAAATTATATAAAAATATTTTAATTATGATTAGAAAAAATATATATTAAAAGTGCTAAAAATGAATTAAAGGTTCATGTTAAAAATTGTATATCCATCCATGTACTTTTGTTATAATTAATTAGTACGGTATATTGCTAATTAATTAGCATATGCACCAGATGTGTTATTAATTAATTAGTATGTGTTTCTAACTGGCAGGCACGTGTGCATACGCAAATAGTTACACAAGTGGGTGTGTTGCTAATTGATTGGGACGCAAATATGTATCCACCCCTTATACTTATTATTTTAGAAGCAGCTTCTTTGTAAAAATTCGTGTCACGTGTCCACCTTTTCACAAAAATAAGAAACTGTCTTTCCCTTTCCTCTAAACCCACGTTCTCCCCATCCATGCTCAACAATTTCAATTTCCTCCTCCATTCATGCTCAATTTCCTCCTCCATCCATGCTAATCTCAAGTGCTTAGATCCGCCGACGCTCAATGATTTCAAAGTCTGCTACACTCTCTGCCATCCTCAAGACGAACACATGAGACACCAATTGCGATTTGATCGCCAGGTCTGCGACACCTTAATCTCCACAAGCGACCGAATCACAAGCGGTTAATCTGGGAGGCCTGGTACTTGATATGAGTAGACGAGGGTGCTACTCGATCTTCATCCACGGGTATGTATTCAATTTACACTATTTGTGCATATCGGATTCATGTTTCTCTGTAGTATGAATTATTTGATTCATTTTCCATGTGTGATGTGTCTGAATCTCACAAATTGGATCTTTTGGGACGTTTCCTATTTTCAGGCACATTGAAATGGCCTGCTGCAATTGCTTTGAATTTTTTTTAAAGCAATCCCTGAATCAATTCCCAGCCCACGTTCTCTCAAGCTCAACTGTTTCTTCACATTAGAAATTGGCATGATATGGGTTTCTCTTCCACGTTCGTCATCAGAATTGATTGGGGACACGATTTTGATCCAGAACGATTGAGTAGATATGTGATGAACGGGTCACAATCATCAAGTGAGTTCATGCCCCTCTCCTCCCGAGTCCTCAGCCGCCAGAAACCACTCCATCGCCACCAGGCCGCCGCCGAACTCACCCAGCCACGCCAGTGACACCTCCGGCACCCAGCTCCGACCACCATCCCCGATCAGCCTCTTCTCCTCTTTCCTCTCTCCATTGAAGATTTAAGGTAAAGTTTCAAAACCCCAATTTCTAGGTTTTCTCAAATTCTTAATCAAAATACAGAATCGGTTTCTAGGACTTTTGTTGCTGTGTTGGTCCTCTTTCTCTCGGCTCTTTGTTTCGCTTCCGTTGTCCAATCGTAGATAACTCACCCCGAAGAACTATTTTGTGTCACTTTTTGTCTGAATATTGGTGAATGTAGTTGGTTAATTACTGTTTTAGAGCTTGATTCCGAACATAAACTGCCTCACAATCGATTTCAAGCAATAATTCGTATGCATTTGGCACTTAACTATTATGCAATCTCCAGGTAGGCATATTTGAATTTTATGGAACATGTTTGACATTTGATTTGATTTTGTTACAAAGTTTCTATTTCAAACCTGCAGTTAAGGTCTGTTAAATTGAGTATATATGATCCAAAGAATCAAGTACTCTTAGCCTTCGAGTATGCCGAGCATGAGCTGTTGAGGTTTAGTCGTATCTTCTTTAGGTCCCTGAATTTACCTTTTCTTTAAGCCTTTTTTATGAAAATTTAATGAGCTGTTCTTTGACATTTATATGCAGAGATTTGAGGGCATTTTTGGCCGAAAAATTGACAAGGCAATTGCATTTGAGGAGATTTCGTTTCTTTTTGGATTCATGTGTAAAGGCAGCCAAGTAAAAGGGTTTAGTGTGCTATTGTTCTTGATCTATCCATATTTTCTTGGTAAATAATGCTAGAGTACTAAGTGGATGAACACATTAGTGATGCATACCTGTTATGATTAACAGATGGATTTGACTTTCACCAATTGTTACCACTATATACATTATTGTCTGACTAAGCTACATTTATGATGATTGTTGTAGCCTGTAGGTTAGTCATGTGCTTTCAGTTATGTGTATTCTCTTGTAATGTTTTAATAATGAGCTAGGGATTCTAACTTATGTTAATTGCTGATGTGATGTCTAAGGAATGGTGATATTGGTTTCCTCTAAGGATTGATCCCCTTCAAGTCTTGATTATAAAAAAGTAGTAATTAGTTTCAATGGTGGAAACACTTTATTTCTCATGAATCTGTTGAAGTTCATTGTACCTTAACCTGACACTATCGTCTCCCACTTAGTTTTGAGTTGTCTTGATCATTGCTTCAGTAGGAGAACGAATTTGTTTTAGTTCCATATAACTATCAGTCTAGCACCATGGCTCTACTCATGGTGTTGAGTGTTAATCTGAATACGTATTAAAATAATTTGATTATCTTTTTGCAGGATCCACGTCCTGAATACAACCTTTTTGGTACAATTGTACATTCAGGATTTTCGCTAGAGTCTGGACATTACTATGCATATATTAAGGTTTTTTTGTAACTGTGGCCTTATACAATTTCTTTTTTATGTATTTTGATGACATGTTCATACATTGATTCTAATTTCCCCAAACTGTATTTTTGCTTGGACAGGATGTCATGGGGAGGTGGTTCTATTGCAATGAGATCTTCTCTGGTAAAGAGCATGGCAACTGAGGTGAATTTTGATAAAGCGTCTCCTAGCTTGCAGACAAAGTTCAATGGCTTGGAAAATTCTCTTTTTCGAAAGCCTTCAGTTATTGGTAATGGTAAAATTGATCCTTACAAGCTTCAACCTGCTGTAGAGAATGGGCATGACAGCTTAATACATTGCAGCTATTGCAAAGATACTCCGATGGGTGACAGAAGGCTTTACTTCTGCTCAAGCCGAAGCAGCTGCATGCCAACCAAAGAGTTACAATTACAATCCATTCAGCCGAAGCAGCTGAATGGAAGCATAAATATGAGCTAGAAAAGGCAAAAAGCCGACGGCTGGAGCTTCGAGGTATATTGTAATTGTGAAGCAATAAGCTTTATATTCTTCCCATTCTTTTTCCAACTTCTCTGTTGTTATATGCGTGTTCGTTCATGTTACTATGCTAGAAATTTCTTTGGAAAGTTTAGGACATATGCCTGCGTCTCTTATCTCTTATGTCTCCGTAAGAGAAGGCTGGAAAGGATAGAGCTTTAAGGCTGGAAACTTTCCAAACTACAAAAAACTTAGAAACTATGAATCTACTATAGCCTAATACGTTCGGATAACGTATGCGGGGTCTATAAAACTTATAGAAACTATGAAGCTATTAAGTTCAGATTCTCTTCTGTTTTCTAAATGAACTTCGATAAAACTTTTAGCAAGTATGACACTCTCAATTAGGTGGACACTTGGGAATTTTGTTTTTGGATTTGGGTAATGATATCTCAGGGTTTAGGGCTTAGAAATCAGATTGAGACATTCCTTCTATTAGGGGGGCTGCTGCCCAACTCATTCTCTTCCCCTCTTTCTCTCTATCTGATTTAGGGTTAATTTGTTTTGAGTGAGGAATAATCAAATTCTGAAACTTACGTTTGAAATTTGGATTTGGGAATTTTGTTTTTGGATTTGGGTAAATGGTATCTCAGGGTTTAAATTTTCTTTTATGTATTGTTTTGGGGTTGAAGCGGTTGTCATTGAAATTGAATTTGGGATTGTTTAAAAATAAGATTTGAATTCATCTTCAATAATTTTATTTTTTTAAATGGTTCTTGAGCTCTTTTTGTACTCCGCATAATTTAAGAAGATGCAGACCATGGCAGATGTAGTTTTAGGATCTATCGAAGTTGGATCTCCACCTTTTAATTTGGATTGATTCAACATTCTATGAGGAAATCAGTATGAAAGTCGTGATGCTTATGCTTTTTACCCTCATCTGATAGTTTCTAATAGAGTTAAGTGGATCCCAACAAGAGACGTGCAAGAATAAATTATATGGGTTTTGATGACTTCCTGTATTTTTCCTCCAGCTTTTCTTTACTTCATTTCTTGGGTTGTTTGTTATTCTTATATTCTTCCATTTTGAGTCTGTATTGGTAAATAAATTTCCATACAATTCGGAAGAATCATTGGATTAGCAGTTGGACATTGTGGAAGCGGGGGTTTTCTCTTGGTCGAATTTTCAATA